>CM034147.1:964729594-965454594 GCA_019776745.2 Taxus chinensis
ATGATTAGAAGAAGAACACAAGTGAATATGCAAGGTGCACAGAAAAAGAAAATAAATATGGGTAAGGAAGCACAAGGAATGATGGGGAAAATAACAAAGATTATTTCACTAGACTCAGTGTGAATACTAACTATCCCCATATGGTAATCAATGTGGGAGATGAATAAGAGGAAAAGGAATAATTTCAGAGCTATGAGAACATGAGAAGCAATGAAAGGCATGAGAAACAAAAATATTCAAAAGAATAGAAATACAGGAGGAATCGAAGGAATCGGAGGAGATTGAGGAATTCAATGAGGTTGAACCATTTAAAACTCTTTAATCATGATTCAAAAAGGGAAAAAATTTAGAGTTACTCTTTCAAAACTACATGGATCACACTAGCATGAATTATAAAACTAGGAAGTTAGTGTCATTCACGATGGATGTTTGCAAAGATGAGCCAAAATTCGAAGTTCCATATTCTAGCCTGCACACCCCACCAAAAATTTTCACAAAAGGAATTAAGGCAACCTTTGTGTATACCTATTAATGATGGAGACACAAAGTGACAACAAACTCCTTAAAATAGCAAGATATGTCATTCGAAAGTACATAAAAAATAACAGTGATATCCATGCCATAATATCCAAGACATAAGAGTTAGTATAAAAACTCCACGAACTAAAGAAAAAAATTACGGTAAAAGAAAAGGTGCACAAGGAGTTGCTACAAAATCAGATGGTCATGGACCTGAAAGCTTTGAAATTAAGAAAAATATTATTGCCTGATGTGTTGGATCTTGTAGAAGGTGTACCAATCAACTTAGGAGAGGACATTAAAAAGCTTAAAACTTTTTTCATCCTAATTATGAAGGAAAGGGAAAGTGATGGAGGAGCTTACATGTAACGGGTAATTAAAGTAAGCCAATGAACAATATAACTATGTAGAAAAGATAAAAGAATGTAGGGAGCTAGAAAATAAGCTAAGCCTGATGACCACGTTTGTTGAAAAGGTATGCAATAGCTTTTCCAAGAAACAAAAAATCATAGAGGTGCACATCCTCTATGAGCTAAAAAAGGAGAACACCTTGGAAATGTAATAATATACTATTGAAAAGTCTGGGAGAGAAATTTTGTCAAGATATTGAATACCTATAGGGGAAATTATGGCTAACAAGAATAATGTCAAGAAAAACCTTACATAATTTCAAAAGAAAACATTCAAATAGGAGTATATTCTTGATAAGGAAAATATAGAGGTAGGGAAGGACATTCAAGTGATAAATTCAAAAGTTTTAGATATAAATAAAATACTGAGGCTTAGAAAAATTTAGGTGCACGACTCTACAATCTTTATTTTTTTACAAAAGGTGCTAGATACTTGGAAGCGGCATGAGAACTTGTTGCAAAAAGAAACCCTTAAATTTTTTGAGGAGGTCAAAAAGGGTTTTCCAAGAGTAGGAAATTGAGATACTGTGGGGTAATGTTGGGCTCAAAATTTAACTAAACAACATAATAATTTTTCCTAAATAATTTTTTACCTTAATGTGTAAGCCACATCGTTTTTCCAACACACACACCATTTTTCTAGAGCCAAGTTTTGTCGGCATGCATCTTATGAGATTGCAAAGGATACCTAAAACCCATGCGTATAAGGATCTAATAATACACCAATTTTTGACATATAAGGATTTAAGAGACTTTAAAAGAGTTTTAATGTGTAAGGGTCTTAGTTCATACTCATCAAATCTCGCACACATGAACAAGATGAAGGAATCTAGTTGAGGAAAAATCAAGGAGAAGATGACTTCCAAGAAGGTTCACATACGTTTCAAAGTGTATATCATTATAAAGCTTCAGAAGGGAAGAGGAATTTTGGTTGTAGGAATAGTTGGAACATTAGAAAAAGCTATGGGTAGCACATTAATAGAGCATAATTTATGAAATCCAGAGCCTCCATCTTTGTAACAAAACTAGGAGTAGTGTCATATATCAATATGCACCACCCTCTTAAATTAGGTAAAGACTTTGTAAACATGGATCAAGGGATAGTGTGATCAATGTTGAACTAATAGAGGGAAATACCCCGCTATTATAAATATCCCTTGAAGTATTTGTGTAAAGGAGGATCATAATCAGTTCATGTTATATTGTGATTTTGTAGGACACCACTACATGGTGCCCTATGTAATAGAAGAAATATAAACATACATAAACAAAGTGCAAGATGTTATGACCATTTCTTTGTGTGTATTAAGGAATTCATTGAGTGAATAGTGTACTTATGCGTTTTCATGATTTGATTCAGCTAACCACACTAATATAATTATTTATTGGGTGGATGAAATCTTAGAAGCAAATTGAATATACATGGGTGTAAAATCAGCATTCATGTGAAATTCAATGATAACATGTGCCTTCTTCATGCCTTATGTGAGCGCGCCAAGGATATGTTTGGCATGATATGATAGTGCGTGGGCATTCCAAGATATTATAGTGCATGACTATAGGAAATAATCACACACAAGCCTAGTTTAGAGGGAAGAACTTAGGCATGCAACAACTCGTGCTTTAAAATTCTTTATCACATATGCCTCAAAAGGGAGAGAATTCATTTGGTTATTTTCCACATATATAGAGAGATTACAAAATGCATGAATACATTTTTATAGAGATAAGATCCTCATAAAAGGTCACAAATACTGAAATATGGAAAAGTTCAAGCAATGTCAAAACTGTATAGTACAATTAGGGCTATGGTATAGTCTTAACCATGGTGTAATTTCCCACAAAAGGAGCATTTTATTATTAGTTTATAGTTTTCTCAAATACTCTCTCTCTCTCTCTCTCTCTCTCTCTCTCTCTATATATATATATATATATATATATATATATAGGATTTCTAAAATTGTATAGAAATCCTATATATATACAATTTTAGATACAAATGATCAGTTCAGGGCATAATACATGGGGCTATGAGTACTTCATTCCTTCTTCACTATATTATTCATATTAATTTGTAGGAAGAAGATATGGAAGCATGAGTTTTCTTCTCCCCTATGATTTCTCAAATTCTATATGTTTAGTCTTAGTAGGATAAGACATTATGGGGGCATGGTAATTTTAATTCCCTTAATGGTTTGATTTTTTGCAGTACGTACAATAGTACAAATTTGACCTAGATCCATCTATAGTGGTGTGGTATGTGGGATTAGTGAAATGTGTTGAAGCAACTAAGTTATTTGTATGATTTAATTTCTCTTCTCTCACCATATTACCAAAATGTAGAAGATATAAAAAAAAACTAACTTGTTCATAAGTTATGCCTTCTTCTCTACAAATCTCCAAAAGGGGGCACTTTGGATCCTCTTCTCACTCTCTCTCATGTTGGGGTGCACTCAACACTATAATTTCTCATTTGACACAAATTAGGGAGTAATAACCCCCAATACCTTGACATCTCCAAAACAATTCCAAGTCTCCAAATCACAACAAGAATGGAGCTCCTCCCTTCATAAAATGAAAATGCGTATTCTTTCCACGTTTTTTCATTTGTTTTTCTTACTTATCAAAAATTTCAAAAGTTACAAGAATTATCTAAATTTTGAGTTTACAATTATATTCCTATCAGAGATGTCAAGTACAATTTGTGTTTTAGGTTTCATCATAGAACATGCCAACACCAACACATCAGAGAACCAATGTCAAGAAAAGAAAGAGTGTATGTGTGCACTCAAGTATCTTATTCCTGTAAGCTTGCAATTATAAAATACACACTTAAAGGGGGGGCATGTAATGCATAGATTTTTACACTCATTCATATGTTTAATTAACTATAAAATTTTCAACAACTAATTTTTTCCTATGCTCTGCACTAGAGTGATTAAAATAAGCCCTAAAAAGGCTAAAAATTTGCAAACAATGTCAAAATAATTCTAGGATGGCTTCATTCCTTGCTAAAAAAATCCTCCTACCCCTGCTCAACATTCTCATATCGTTGTCACTTTTTTCCATCATTTCCATAATTTCTTCATTTATATTCTTCTATCCATTCATTTACAATTTCTTTCTCACTTCTTTCTTATCAACTATGTTTCTCAAGGGGAAAATTTAAGTTCCTTAGCCTCTTTGATGCTTCTTATGTCCTTACCTTCTGGCATATCACTTAAAACACATGTTAAATAGCCTTCATCATGATTTAGAAACACTTCAACACTTCACTCCTTATACACTTACCCTCTACTATGGTATAAGCCCTTAAAACAAGTTAGTTTGTAACCACCATACACATAGAAATCTATGAAAACCATACAAAAAGATTTCACTACTTCATAGAATCCTCATCACATTTAAAATACACCCTAGGTTTCTTCAATTTATTCCTTATACTTCTCTTGCAACCTATCTTCTTTCCTTGTGGCTTCCTAACACCCAACTAGGGTCTGGGGAAGTCAAAATTTATCCATATTTTCACATGTAGGAATTACCCCAAACTATATATCCATATTTCCAAGTACCCATTAAGGTGTTCATTAAGTGTGGAAATTTTCAAGTCTTATCTCCAAAGGTAAACGACACTTCCTTTGTAAAACTACCCCACTTCTCTAGGTATTCACCGTTGTCTCTTCACTGTGACAACACACTTGTTTCGTATAACTCAAAATTACCCCCTCAAAACACTAAATTTATTCATTTTTACCAAATTTCAAGCTTTGATTCCTTTTTTTTGGGTTACAAATTATAAACCCTAAGCTCTGACTGTAGGATTACTCGAAGAGCTAAAAACTATTTACATATTTATTTTTGGTATCTTTCAAACCTTAAAATTTATTCCACAACTTGGTTTTAACCACCCTTCCAATGCTATCTTACTAGAGATTCATGATAATAAAGGAAATACTATAACTCACCTAATCAAATTCTTGATCCTACGTAGAATACATAAGGTTTTGCCAACACCTCACTGAACAATGGCAAATTTTAAAATATTTAGTCAAACAGTTTATTATTTCACCAGTTATACATCAACATGACCTCCTAATTGTTAACATGAACTTGCTACTCCTATCCTTGTTACATCAGATCATATTTTTTCCAATCCTAGTCACATTGCATGCACACTATGAACCATTCTTTAAGACAATGAGTATTAACCTATCCTTTGAAAAGGTTCACCACAAAATTCCACATTGATTTATCATGCTCACAATAACTAGTCTCAAGTCTTAAATCAACCACAAGAAATAAAAAATAAAGACTTACCATTGTTTTTCATAGTTCCATATTTCCTTACTCCCCGTGTTAGAAAAGAGTCAACATAATCCTCCACTTCCCTAGATGACCCAGAAAACTCTAACACACTCTCTAAAATTCCTCTCATATCCTTATAAATTCATTGTAAACTTAAGCTTTACATCCTCAAAACTTAATTTTATTTCACTTTTAAGACAAGGAAGGCATCAACAAAAACAAAACATGATTCTTTACCAACTTGAGATAAACATATACAAAGGAATGTCAACAATTATACTATTGGATCTTCCATACAAGGTGAATAGAAATCATAGATTCTTTCTTGTAAACTTATAAACTTTCATGAAAGATAATATGTACACAAAAAAATGAGAATCATATATATATATTCACTATAGACCTTTACACAAAAATGCTTAATCCTTCTTCACATCACTACATTTTTCCAATATTTTATACGAGGAATACCCTCCTCCTCTCTCATTAGAGGTATCAACTAACCGATTTCATTTGAATTTACAACATCCTTTAATGCCCTCTCTCATTAAATACCTAACTAACTTTTCAACCTCCCTATGCCTATACATCCACATGAAGACATTTTTTACATCATTTTTTAATCTCACAACTCATACATATCTTAAAATACTCATGATCACCTCTTATGACCTAAATCACCCCTTTCATAAACTTAAATTATCCCTTTTTCACCTTGACAAGCCAATATTGGCATATTTACATGCTTTTAAAATTTGAATTTACATTAGGAGGGAAAAAAGAGTTTGAAATTTCAAATAACTTATCCAGCTAATACCCTTCTTTCTCATGATTGAGTACACTCTCATGACCTCATGACCAATAAGTTTTGCATTTGTGTTGTCTTCTTAATGATGCTCTTGCATCATACTGTAAAACAGTAAAATTTTTGTAACCTGACATTTACTATGACAAGTTTGACTATGTTCCATTGCTAAGATAAATACCCACATTTGAAATCCAATCAATTCATCTCTCTAGCTATTTTGTGACTTTCATTTCTCTACACTGTAATTATATCATCAATTCTACGAAATATTATTTAATCTAAATAGTAAAAAACCTCTATGTTGTGTCAAACCTTCTTGTTTCATCTTTCCTCTTCTTTGTACATGATTTTATAAGTGGTCCATGATGTGGGGTCATATCTTGTCCGACCTATACAATCATGGCTCTTCAATTTCTCCGACTATGTTTTAAAATTGACTATATTATTTCATTTATTTCATATTTTTAGGATTATCCTTATTAAAATACTTCGCCTATAGACATGTATATAAGCAAGTCATAATCAATTTATAACTCAATTGGCACTCTTATAAGATAATATTGAAAACATCGTTCCAAGAACACTCAAGGGTTCCATAAATCCACCAAAATTAGTTGCACATCAATAAGAGAAATCCCTTACTATAGGCATGAAAACACGCACCTAAGTCAACAGAGTTTAGCTTCCCTCCATTCCAAAGTATGTAAAGATCATAGAGCCATTTTTTAACAAGAGCAAATTCAGCTCCAATAATTGTTCAAATAATTTAAGGAATAAAGGATTAGGTCACGTATATGAGGTACACCACATCATATTGCTAATGTGGTTGGATACATTCTATAGTATATAGTTATCCCACTACCTTGGTGTCAAAAGACATAAGGGAAACCATAGGGGGGTTGGTTAATTGTTAATATTTGCACAATCACTTGGGATAAACTACACAAGTATAGATCCCACAATGAGGGAATATAGCCGCAACATTTAGATTGGTTTGAATATCATAGGCTATCCTGACCACCAAGGGGTAGTCTAGCCTCACCAAATACACATGGTTTTCGTATATCGGTTTGTTAATGCTATTAATGAAGGGTTATGTAGATTTCTAGGGTTTTCTCTTTTTTGCGGGTGATTATAGGAGATCCTAAAGTTGTGCAAGAAAGAGTGACAAATAAAAAATGTTATTTCTAAGAAAGTGAAGTACACGATAAGTTTCAAATCTACAATTCTTAAGGGTCCAAGATAGTTCAAATATAGGTTAGGATCTACAGTTACAATCTAGACCATACAATAGTTATATGGTCTTGTCCTTTCTCAGTTTTTAATTCCCAAATTAGCACCAAAAAAATCTCCATTATATGATCTTCCTAGTTGTAAGGAGGCATATGGTTCACACGCAGCACGTGAAAGGAGGTTCAGGACTTAGCTGATTTAAGCAACAAAGGTAGAACACGTGAAAAGTGTGATCAGTTGCATGCGTGGATAAGATGCCAGCCTGGCAACAGGTGGCCCAGGAAAGAGCATGCCAACGAAGGAATCTTCTAGAAGACCATCATGAGATGGAGTGGAGAGCTCAGGCCTGAGGAAACATGCTCACTGAAGGACCACATTTGACACTTGGTGATGGATCTGAGGGTGTGGCAAGGTGAGTTGGCAGTGCATGGGAAGGTGATAAATACAAGTGCCTGCGGACCAGAAAAGAGAGATAGAAGATACAAGGAGAAGAGATAGAGGATGAAAAGGATATAGACATGAGAGGAGAAGATAGGAGGGATACACACAAAGAAAGATAACATGGGTGAAGCTCTGCAGGATTACTGCGAGTGGAACTTTGATGCAGAAAGGAATGTACTAAGCTTAGCATTGTAATTTCTTTTTCTTTTTGGCATAATTATACAAGCCTAGTGATGTGCATGACTGTGGTCTACTCTCTATGGCTCTTTGTAATGAAATGATGAATACAATGAGGTTACCTATTGCAATTAGATATGAATATCAGTGGGTTTTATGTATATTTCATTCATAGAAGTTCTCTTTCCTTTCATGCTATGAATGAATGATTGTATCTTTCCTTTTGTTATAATATATGTTATGGAGTATATTAAAACACTTGGTCTGAAGAAACTACAAGGATCTGGAGGTCGTTCTGAGCCCTATGATTCTTGTATGTCTAAACTTATTTCCTGAATACTCTTATACTAATCATAGATGAATGCTTCCCACTAAAACTCACATAAAAGAGAGACTCGGCACCCGCGCATGCCTCGGGTGAGCACTCAGCTTCTCTGGGTGATAGGCTAGTGTGCATGGGATTCCTTCCTTTTATAGTGGGAGTAAAATTGACTACATCTTGGTTCCATTGCCAGGACCTCTTTTCAAAGTTGTAGTGGGATATAACATGCATCATGATCTGTGTAAAGAGTAATGATGGATCGGTTAACATTGGAAAATGTTGAATCATGGTTCAAGAGCATGGAGGATGAATTTTCCCAGAGATTCAGCACTAGACCTAAGTTTGATACACGTAGATGGGTAGAGGAGAATCTCTACCATGATCTGTATGAGACTTTTTTCTGCTGCTTCCCAGTAGAGTTATTTGGGTGGCTTTCAGCCTATGCATCTAGATCAAGTTGGCATTATGGATCATGGATATGGACCAAAGAAGACTACCAAAGGTTGCAGGATGTAGATCTGACATGGACCCATGCTATAGATCACTGGTGGGGAGGAGTACTAGCTAGCTACACTCTGGAATATGCCATTTCCACATATTCTTGTCCAGAGGTTGCTGAGTTTGAGTTTCTACGAGAACCTAGAGGATCATTTCTATGTGCTATTCCTCTAGCTATGAAGATATTGATGGTTACCATGAGTTTAGAGGCACTCCCAATGGCGGCTAAACCATTCTGAGTGCTGGGTAAGGAAGCTCGGGTGGAGGAAGATGGCAGATGATACGACAGAAAAGGAGAGGGAAGAAAGATGGCTCAAGTATGGTGAAGTGCGTGAAAGGGAGATTACTAGATGACATGAAGCTGCTAGTGTGATGGATTTATGGAGACAGATGTTGCGGGAAGGAGTTGAGGTTCACGCAGAGGACATGGAACCTGAGCAGTCTGTGCTACCCCATCTTGGCAAGTGCGTAAGGGAGACCCCTTTGGCTTCTGGTGAGAGCTTGTCACATGGAGAAAGGAGAGTCATTGGCACATATCTGAACCCACCCAGTGACTGAGCCCTGGCACTTGGTTTTCCCAATCCAGGAAGAAGTATTGATCCAGTTGAAACTAGTGGAAGAGATAGATCCATGCCTAGGAGATACAATTTTACATTCCCTTCTTCTATGGCTACACATATTCCAGTATTCAGAGGAGTTTTTGGACAAGGGGCAAGTGTACAAGCTTTTGGTCTCACATCAGGGAGTGGCGCGGGACAAAGTAGCGGTAGTGGGGCGCCATCACAGACCATCGGTGCACAGTTCAGTGGGACCATGGGGGCACTTGGCACAGCTCCTACAGGCCCTATTGGACCCAGTGGTTCTAGTGGATCTGGTGGCTCTGGAGGTACAGGACCTGGTGGACCTGGTGGATCAGGTGGTGGAGGAAACACTGGAGGGAACCAAGGCTCTGGTTCAGGACAAGGACCCCAACCACCACCTCAAGTATTCTTTGAGATGTCTCTACATTTTCCAGATTACAGGGGCATTGAGGATGCTATAGAACATGTTCACAAGTGTGAACTGCTATGGCACGTGAAAGGTATCACAACCCCAGAATGAAAGGCTAGTCAATTTGTAACTACGTTGCAAGGGCGCACATAGCTGGTATAGAAAGTATGATCCTCATCAAATGGTGGTGGATTACACTGCCTTAAAGAATGCATTCCTGGTAGAGTTCCACATTCTTGAGTTTGAGCAAAAAATCATTAGCGCTTTGAAGGAGATACAACAAGGAATGGCAGAGTGTGTGGGAGTATGATGCATGCTTTAAAACTCTCTTGTCTAAATTATCATATGATATACATCCTTCTCAGCATGCACAGTGGTTTGTTGGAGGATTGATCACCCCTTTTAGAAGGGCCTTGTCTCATAAAACTTTTACAGATCCGTACGTGAAGCATTGGAGGCTGCCTTGCATGCCGAAGCTGTTGGTAGTATTGATACTAGAGTTAGCCCATTCTTGGAGGCTCAGATTGCTGCTATGGCTAAGCAGTTGGAAAAGCTATCTGTGAACTCGGTCCATGAGACTCAGCAGTGGTTTGTGGTGCACATGGATTGTGAGATAGAGGGGCACGTTAAGGATAATTTCCCCCAGAGGATGGTATGTGCTGTGACATTAGATTGTGAAATCTGTCATGGGGACCATGATGCCAGTAGATGTCCCTTGCTACAGTGTGTGATCAGGAAGAATGTATCCTGTTATTACAATATTTACACCTCCATGACCCATGATACTAAAGACTGTAGGCTCATTGATCAGATACATGAGGCCATTGATCATGGGGTGTGCCAAACCAGCATTGCCAGTGGTTCTAAAAATGATGATCACCGTTATGAGGAGCATGCAGATGGAGGCGCACGTGGAAGAGGTTTTCGAGGAGGATTCCATGGATGAGGTAACCATGGAGGAAGGAGTGAGTTCCCATGAGGGACATGTTTCAACTGTGGATCTATAGAACATTACAAGCGTGAGTGCCTGGACTTGTTGCAGTGCTCATGGTGTGGAAAGAAGCATAAGTATGAGGAGTGCCTAGAATTATTTGAGCATATGAATCAGCAGCACCAGAAGGACAAAGGCACTGTGATGGTCAACATCAAGAAGGTAGACATACAATGGATGCCTCAGGTAACACGGGATGAAGGTTTGGAGCCTGTCTTGGTAACAACAAGGGTAGAAGCCACATGCACAAGGGAAGTACCAAGACAGAAGAGCCTGGTTTCAAGGGAAGAGGTCATTCATGGAAAGTACCCAGACCCCGCGCATCAGAAGGAGATATATTAGGACACCATGGATGTTATTCGAAGCTTGCAAGGGGAGATCCAGTGTCTCAAGGAGAAATCCAGAAAGGAGGAACAAGGAAGGAGGAGTCGAGGTGCAAAAGGATGACCTAGATGAGGTCAAGGAGGTGTGTAAAATGCTAAGGTAGGAGAACATCATTCCTTTGCTAGGATCCTGGTTGAGAGAGAAGGTACCATGTGCCAGAGAAGAGCATGAGAGATAGGTCTTGCACATGTGAACCTTCCCCCTCATAGCCTCGACTATGACAAAGAGATTACATTGAATGCAGTTGTGGATGGATGGCTCCTCAGCAATATACTCATTGACACTGGTGTGGAGGTTAATGTTTTGACTTTGGATGCATGGCATCAGATGGGGAGACCTGCATTACAGCCATCTTCAAATGTGTTGTATATGGAAAACAAGACTAAGGCAATGCCCATCGGTGTCTTGAAGGATGCAACTATTACTATCCAGGGAGCCAAGTTTACTGGGGACTTTGAAGTCTTGGCGCTCACCGAGGTGGACAATTTCCCAGCATTACTTGGGTGCCCTTGGTGTTACAAGAACAATGCGGACCTCCAGGTTCAACAAAGGGTACATCATTTTTGAGAACAAAGAGGAGTGGGTCATTATACCCCTGGTTGATGGGAAGTCAGTGCCCTACATTGAACCATTGGGAGAAGAGGTTCTGGACAAGATTTATGTGCGCTCAATCAGAGACCCTGAGATGGTACACCCTATTAATGGGGTTATCCAGTTTGAAGATGCTCAGTCAGTGAGTGATACCACCAGTCTGGCATGTGAAAATTGGGTGCATGGGACATATGAATTAATGGGATGATAGTTGAGAGGATTGGTGACCAAGGTAACAAAGGCGTGCATGGTTTGGCACCTTGGAGGGAAAGAACTACCCAAGTACTCAGGAGGAGCCTTCCCTGAGATCTTTCTGCAGGAGATAGAAGCTCAGTGGAAGAATGAGAAGGAATGAAGGGAGATGCTGAGTTACGTCTTGCTTGGCACAATAGCTCGTTGGTGGGCCATGCATCAGGAGAGCCTTTTAGAGTGGTGTGAGGTAAGAATTGCTCTCTCTGTCAGATTTTCTAGAAGTAATATACCCACCATCATCAAGGAGTACCATGGGAAGGAGCCCACCTCTTTCCATATCCAGGAGTGTGAACGGGTCTAGAGAGAAGGCACGGAAGCCTTGCCACCATCCCTCTGGGTGCACAAGTTGTATTCTACATTGCAGGGTTGTGCGCATGCATGGTACATTCATTCAGAGACATGCCGCCAGAACAAGGAATTGGCAAGAGCTTGTGGCTGATCTTATTCAAGCCTTTGAGTATCGGAGTACCAAACCATCAGTTGATAAGGCCTTGCAAGGTATCAAGCACCTTACCATGGGGGATAGTGCCAGAATGGAAGATAGGCTATTGGAATTACTAGGTGAACCAGGATTAGAGGTGCGCTTCGAAGAGATTGAAGAAATAGAAGAGTTACAGCTTGAGCACATGTGTTTGGAGAAGGAGAAGGGAAAGTTAGTATATGTGATTGATGGAGAGGAATCAGAAAGTTTAGATGTTAGCCATTCTGTAGGAACGCGTGAGGTAGTGGATAGTGCAGATGCTCATGTGCATGCCTACCATGAGCCTTTAAAGATGAAGAAAGTTAACATTGGTTCAGGAGAAGAACCTAAGGAAGCTATTATTGGGGATTATTGGATGGAGAAGGAAGTATCAAAGATCATTGATCTGTTGCATGAATTTGAGGATTTATTCCCATGTGGGTACCATGAGCTAAAAGGTGTCCACCATTCCTTGGGGGAGATGAGGATAAAACTGAAGGAAGGTGCACACCTGGTTAGAAAAAGGCCCTACCGGATGAATCCCAACTTACGTGTGAAGGTTAAGGAGGAGATAGACAAGATGATAGCTTCTGGGATCATTGAGGTAGTAGAAGAATCAGAATGGATAAGTCCGATGGTAATTAGCATCAAGAAAGATGGGTGGATTAGGATTTGTGTGGATTATAGGGAACTGAATGTAGTTTGTGTCATTGATCCATTTCTGACCCCCTTCACTGAAGAAATTTTGGAAGGAGTCACTGGGTGTGAAATCTATTCCTTTACGGATGGATTTTTAGGATACCACCAAGTCCGGATTGCAAAGGAGGACCAGGAGAAGACAAATTTCACCACCGAGTGGGGAAGTTTTGCATATACGGTCATGCCCTTTGGGTTGAAGAATGCACCTGCTATCTTTTCACGCATAGTGGTGCAAGCATTCCAGGACTTCATTCATAAGTTTCTTCAGGTTTACTTGGATGATTGGACAGTATATGGTCTGGTTAAGGACCATTGTGACAACTTGAGATTAATGTTTGAAAGGTGTAGGTAGTTGAGGATATCCCTCAACATTAAGAAGTGTGTGTTTGCTACACCCTTTGGGACTTTATTGGGGCATATCATATGTAAGGAGGGCTTGCTGGTAGATCCCGCTAAAGTTGTAGTTATTGTGGGGTTAAGGGAGCCTACTAGCCAGAGCGCAGTGTGTGGATTCCTTGGGCATACAGGATATTATAGAAAATTCATTAAGGGGTATGCCAAGATCGCCGTGCCTTTAGAGGAGCTGCTTAGACACAAAAGTACCTTCCATTGGGGAAAGGCGCAGCAGAGGGCATTTGATACCTTAAAAGATAGGCTTATTACCGTGCCTATTTTTATGATTTCCCTCTTGGGACAAGCCCTTCCATGTCCATGTAGATGCCTCAGGAACCGCCATTGGGGCAGTACTTGCACAACCAGGTGAGGGGATTGTTGATCATCCTCTCTATTTCATGAGTAGGAAGTTAACACCAGCAGAGTAGAATTATACCACAACCGAGCATGAGGCATTGTCAATGATCTATGTGCTTTTCAAATTTTGACAGTATCTACTGGCAACACCCTTTGTATTCTACACTGACCACATGGCATTAAAGTATTTAGTGAACAAGCCCATTCTTCAAGGGTGCATATGTCGATGGGTGTTGTTGTTTCAAGAGTTTGAGTTCACCATTGTAGTGAAGCCCAGAAAAAGAAATTGTGGACCTGATCATCTGTCAAGAATTGATTCAGGAGAGGATGCACAAAGTATTGAGGAAGCAATGCCAGATGCACAACTGTTTAGATTGCTGGCGTGTGCCCTCAGATTTGGAAGAGATTGCTATATTTTTAAAAGAAGGTGTGGCACCGGATGGAATGAGGGCATTGGAAAAGAAGTAGTTGGCCATACACGTGCCATGCCCTACATGTTGATTAGTGGAGACTTATACAAATTGGGATGTGATGAAGTTTTGCACAGATGTGTGTTAGAGCATGAGCACCTGGCCATCATGGAGGAAGCACATGAGGAAGTGTGGGTGGGCATTACATAGGTGATGCCACCACACACAAGATTTTAATGGCAGGTTTATGGTGGGAAACCTTGTACAGGGATTGTAGGGATTATTGTAAAGCATGTGACCACTGTCAGCGCATTGGCAAACTAGGAAGGAGAGATGAAATGCCTTTGCATCCTATTCCTAGCACGGAGCCTTTTGAAAAGTGGGTGATAGACTTTGTAGGACCTATTACACCGGCAGCGCGTAGGACTGGGTCATGTTATGTCATCACTTGCATGGATTATCTCACAAGGTGGGTGGAAGCAGCCCCGACTAAAGATTACATGGCAGCAACAATGGCAAGGTTCCTATGGGAGAACATTATCACAAGGTATGGATGCCCTTTGAGTTTGACCAGTGATAGGGGTATGCATTTTCTAAATGAGACCATGAGGATCCTACTATCTGAGTTCATGGTGGCTCATCATAAGACTATGCCCTATCACCCACAAGCAAATGGAACCACGGAAGCATTCAACAAAATACTGAGTCATACCTTGACCAAAATCTGTGATGTTGGAAGACAGGATTGGGATGACAAGGTATCAGCAGTTTTATGGGCTTACAGGACTACGTATAAAAGACTAAATAAAGCCACACCTTTTCAATTGGTGTTTGGCATGGAAGCTATTTTTCCGGTTGAATTTATGTTACCTTCTCTGTGAATAGTGCACAGGAGGATTAGCCAATGAACAAGTGCTGGAAGAAAGAATTGATGAACTAATGAAACTGGATGAAAGATGATCACTTTCCCGTTGGAGCCAAACAAGTGGAAAAGGAAAAGCAAAAGGCTTGGCATGATCACCATATTAGGAACAAGAAATTTGAGGTTGGGCAGATGGTGTTACTGTATGATTCTAAATTTCTGCGCCATCCTGGGAAGTTGAAAGTCCATTGGTTAGGTCCCTACACAATCTCGTACATCCTTGATTCAGGCGCGTGCCAGTTACAAGCGCTGGATGGGATGAAGCTACCTAGACACTTCAATGGTAGTAGGCTGAAGCCCTACTATAAATAAGTCTTCTTGGTGTTTGTAAATAAGGTAGTTTTTCCAGTTAGTTTAGAATTTTCCTTTATGCATTTTCCTTTCCTTGTGTTTCCCTTTCACGTTGTTGTTTTGTTTTGCACCTTGGGCACCGGTAACCTTATTGCTATTTTTGGAGAATTTATGAGTGCACAGAGGACCACACATCGTTTAAGTGTGGGGTGGAGAAAAGTGAAGAAGTGCGTGATTAAAAGTACCGAGGAAGTTGTGTTGAAGAGCCTTGGTGAGTAGCCCGGTTAAAAGAGAGATGAAGAGAAAAGATAGAATGGTTGGTGCCAGGGTAAAGCTACTTGTAGATCCCACGTACAAAGGAAAAAGAAGTGCATTTAAAGCAACATGAGGTAGGTGAAAGCAAGAATTAGGAGAAGAAGTGCCTTTGGCATGGGTTGAGCATGTGTAAGTCTCCTGTCAGGTTGGTTTGGTTGCGCGCCAGAAGGTTGGAGGAGTTTTCACACAGGAAGGGCACACAAGGTAAAGAGGAGTTTTCACACAGGAAGGGCACATGAGTGAAGGTGCTGAAGATGGGCTTTGTTTTAAAAATCCACATTAAATGAACAAAGTATGGGGTAGGTAAAGTAGCATTTAATGACCAGAAAAAGGAAAAACTATAAATAGAGGGTCGGGGCACTCTCATTTTACTTTGTGAAAATGAAGAGTTGGAGATATAAACGAAAGATATAAGCTAGGGTTTTTTCAGATTGATCAAGTGAAAGATCTGTGTGATTAAAAATGTGAAGAGCTAGTTTGAGATTTGAACCAGAAGGAAGGAATTACACGGGTGTGGAGAGAAGTGAAAAGACATTGTCTTGTGAAGAATTTATCAAAGATAGGGTTCAACAAACTAGGGCACGGGTTTAGAAGAATTGTATCGTGGATCTGAGATCGAAGGTTGGGAGAAGGAAAGCAGAGTAACAAGGAGAGGATTGGAGTGACACAATTACCTCGACCATGGCACCGAAGAAAGGAAAGGGCAAAGTGAAGGCTAAACAACCAGAACCCGAGGTAGATACAAATGAAGAATGGTATGCAGAAATGCAGTACCCTGACGGAGTGATGATGGGGAAGGAATGGGAGTCCCATTTGAGAAGCATACCAGTCAGTGACTATAATCACCACACCAGCACTATAGAGAAAGAAATGGCATTAGAATTGGTACGCCCAACCAACAAGTGAACACCTGAAGGGTTGCCTATCTACAATGATGACGTGAAGGTCAAGCTGGCGAAGGTAGGGTTGCTGCAACTTTATGAGTTTCCTTATTTTGGGAAGCCGGATCACTTGTACCAGTGGTTGATGTCTCAGGTACATGAGGACTACTTCCACTTTGTTGGGTGCAAGATGTGCGTAACTCCCCAGTTGATTACATAGTTTACAGGCCTCATATGTGAGGGAGATAGCCTGGAAGATGACCTTGGTGACAAGGAGGCTATTCAGGAGACCGTCACAGAGTATGCCTACAAGAAAGGGTCGTGGTATTATGACATCTCAGACATCAAGGACCCAGTTATGAAGATGGTTGTGCACCTGGTAACGAAGTTGAATGGCCAAGAAAGATGGACGCAAGTCAACAAGCCATGGCTACATGTCTACAGGAAGATTGCAGAGGGGACTATTTACAACTTATCTGCATACATTGCCTGAGGAAATTGTAAAGTGCGTGAA
Source organism: Taxus chinensis (assembly GCA_019776745.2). Classification (NCBI taxonomy): domain Eukaryota; kingdom Viridiplantae; phylum Streptophyta; class Pinopsida; order Cupressales; family Taxaceae; genus Taxus; species Taxus chinensis. The sequence continues at coordinate 964,746,758 of CM034147.1, forward strand.
GGAAGGGGATAGGATCCTCTTTGGAAATGTCCTACTCACCATAGTGTTTGCAGAAATTGGAGTGTCAGATGCACCAGATAAGTTTGTGTGGGAGTACCCAGCCAAAGACCCTTCACCCGCGAAGAGGTTTGAAAAGTATGCATGTGATACAATGACGGCTCCCCACAAAGCATGGCTTGAAAAATGGTATACATGCTTGAGAAATGCATTCGGGGTGGAGTGGAGGATCCCTGAACAACTCCCAGTAGCCACACAAGGAGAAGCTGAGTTCATGGTGTACCAGCACTACTACTTGGGTAGGTTCAAACTTGTTGATGAATCATGGAGCCCTTGGTGCAAGCTCCCTTTTCATGTTCACTGCCCAGTACTTCCAAGTGGGAGTGAACAAATTTAAAGAATCAAAGAAGCTAAGGCTGGAGCTAGGAAAGTTGGACCAGGAGCACAGGGATATGAGGAAGAAACTGAACTATCCCAGAGGTAAGCATGCGTACGTGGAGAAGTATGTGTCACACGAGATCCATATGACTAGGCCAATAACACTTCCTATCACTGGAGGATCCGCGACGCGTATACATGTGCACATAAGGCCAAAGTTTGAGAATGGCATGTACTTGGTGGATGAGATCTCAATACCTGAAGACCCCTTGGGAAAGAAGAAGCCAGTGTCTAAGAAGAGGGGCAGAGGAGAGGAAGGAGCACCAAGTGTACCAACTGCTCAGACAGTGAGCATGCCTTCTACGAGTGCCAAGCCAAGCACCTATGTTCGGAGAAAGAAGTCTCCAGTAAAGGAGAAGATGCCAGAAGTAGAGGTGCCCGAACAACCCACCACCATGGAGGAGTCACAAGAGGAAGAAGAGAAGGTAGAATCTCCTGACCAGAAGACACCTCTCAGGAAGAAGCAGAGGGTGGATGAAGAAGCTGACTCGGAGGTGACCGACAGCTTGGAAAGATACCTGGGAGAAGGAGAGGATGAGAGTGAAGAAGGTGGTGATGAGGAGGAAGAGCCAGAAAAAGACAAGGAACCTTTGGAACCTCATGTATTTAGTGTTTATGACTCAGAGGAAGAAAGTGGGGATGAAAAGCAAGAGTTCGTATTCATGTGATGAAAAGGTGCACAAGGTGATGAAGGCACTGAAGATACAAAGGCAGATGAGAGGGATGCTGAGGGGCAGAGAGCCATATATTTTACAAAGGAGTAGATAACTAAAGTGGCAGAGTGAGAAGTGAAGAAGATGCTTCGAGGCCCTTGTAGACCAGGAGTTAGAGCGTAGCACAGACATAGTGCTAAAGGAAGGGAAGGAGGAGAGCATTGAAAAAGGACATGACAGCCTAGGAGGCCCCACTCTGACAGTTAGCTTCCCCAAAGGCACGCGCTTGGGTAGAAGACCTCTGGATGTAGAATAGAGGTAGATAATGGGCTACGTGGATGATTCAAGGAAGGTGCTATGCACACGATTCCAGAGCACGATACCCACTGAAAGACTTATAGCCATGGGATCGTTTGAGAAGGAGGGTGCGTACCCCAGGACCAAGAAGATGCTTTCTTGGGCATTTGAGTCCCATGTCGATGAGCCAAACTTTGAAGTCTACCAAAAGGCACTTATCACACTGCCAGAGTCTAAGGGAGACAACCCCTTAGTGAATTCCCAAGGAGCTCTCAGATGAGCAAGTCTGTAATGCTCTAAACAAGGTCGCGGTGGAAACAGAGGTGAGGCTATTCACGTGGAATGAAAACATAAGGGCTTTAGAGGGAAAGCTGGCCAAGAAGGAGGAAGAGTTGGCTAAGGTGGCCAGAAGCTTAAAACAAGAGGAATTAATCAGCATGCACAGCTAAAGTGTGAGCTCAAGGAGGAGAAGGCAAAGGTGCAGGAGGTCTACAAGAAAGTAGACTCAATAAAAAGTGCCATCATTTTGAAACACCCAGATCTAACGCCTATCCCCCAGAGGTATGCATCAATGCTGGAATGCCTAGAAGACTTAACATGCATCCTCACCATGGAGAGGTGACCCTTGGCATTAGAATCTATGGAGGAAGTGGTCTGCGCACCTGAAGGAGGAGGACTGGTTAAAAGTGATAGCACTTGTTGCCAAGTACAGTCAAGTACTCGCGGAGATCAAGGTCACTGCCCAGTCTGCAGAAGCCGCATACGACACATGCATGGATCGAGATAAGGTGGCAAGCTCTTTGGTTGCCATGCTTGAAGCAGAGCTGAAGGAGTTCAAGGAAAAGAACAAGGGGAACAGGGTAGAAAGGGACAAGGTTCTGGCTGAGGTAGAAAAGAAATCAGAGGTGATTGAGGCTTTAAGAAGCTCAACTAAGGCCCGGCTGAAGGAACTGTACCCCCAGATTACAAGGAGAATGGACAAGCTCTGGACCTGGGCAAGGAAATGGAACAAATTGTGGACACCTTGGGCACCCAGGGAGCTGGTCTAAGCTTTTGATGAAGTAAGCACCTTGGTGGGTGACCTATGTCAGAAGGAAAAGGGCGAGGTCGAAGTATGGAACAAGTTGGAGGTAGATCTGTGATGGGACTTTCCCAGCCTTCTGAATTAATGTCCCCCCATTCTTCATTCTTTCCCCTATTCTTTCATTCCTTATTCATTTTTGTAATATTTGTCTACATCTTGGTTCCATTGAACCAACTTGCACCTTGGTCAAGTAGAATGTTTTTCGAGGGCAGAGAACAGGCATAGTGTGGGGTGATGTTGGGCCCCTAAAATATTGACTAAGTATGAAGGCGCGTGGGCATGTGGGACCCCAGTTATAGAAGGGCATGCAAGGAAAAAGTGCACAGGAGGAAGAGTTAAGGAGGCATATGGTTCACGCGGTGCGCGTGAAAGGAGGTTTGGGACTTAGCTGATTTAAGCAACAAAGGCAGAACACGTGAAAAGCGTGATTGGTTGCACGTGGATAAGATGCCAGCCTGGCAATAGGTGGCCTAGGAAAGAGCATGCCAGCAAAGGGAATCTTCTAGAAGACCATCATGAGATGGAGTGGAGAGCTCAGGCCTAAGGAAACATGCTCGTTGAAGGACTACATTCGACACTTGGCGATGGATCTGAGGGCGCGCAAGACGAGTTGGTAGCGCAGGAAGGTGATAAATACAAGTGCCTGCGGACCAGAAAAGAGGATGAAGATACAAGGAGAAAAGAGGATGAAAAGATAGACATAAGAGGAAAAGATAGGAGGGATACACAGAAAGAAAGATAACACGGGTGAAGGCTTTGCAGGGTTAATGCGAGTGGAACTTTGATGCAGAAAAGAATGTACTAAGCTTAGCATTGTAATTTCTTTTTCTCTTTGGCATAGTTATACAAGCCAAGTGATGTGCATGACGGCGGTCTACCCTCTATGGATCTTGTAATGTTACCCATGAGTGATTAAATATTAAATATTTAATTACGCTTCTTCCCATGCATCTTAATCACTTATCCACCCCAAATTTATTCTATCCATGTATCACATCTATTTTTAATCTTCCCTAAGCAGGATACTTTCCCGTAGTCAGGATAAGTCTTATCTTTCTCGAAATTGATCATTTTTGGCCACCTCGGGAGTCTTTTCCACGATCGGTGCCGACCCATATGGTCGGCGCCGATTTTTTTTAGGAGCGGCGCCGATTATAAAAGCAGTCCAGAACTCAGTTCTAAGGACCTTACTCGAAGAGACCGAAAAGAGATCATGAATGAGTGAAAAAGCGAACAGGTGAAAAAAGAGAGCACTTACGCACGAACAGAGAGTGAGAGAGATACAGGGTGTGAGAAAGAGAGATCCTTTTAGCATCAATTGTCTCAGATTGGGACAGATCCTGTCCAAATCAATCCCTGAGAGGAGCACCGTTACTCTGTCCCTGTCACGACCATCTATCATCTGGTGACTCTGTTCCAGTATCTCGCCAACTTCGGCACATCCAGCAGATCACATTCACCTTCCAATTCCCGAATCTTGTCGCACAGTCCCTGATCAATTGATCTGTCTCCAGTCGACGCCGATCTTATCCAGTCGACGCCGACCCTTCTCAATCGACGCCGACCAGTCTCAATCGACGCCGATTCTACCCAGTCGACGCCGATTTCTCTGCAGATAGGTAAAAGGATACAGGTAACACAAATCCAACATTTATTTCATAGTTCCCTGTTTTCTGTACTTCTGTCTGCTGTTTAGATTCTTACTTATTACTGCAATTAGAAAATCTAGTCTTTATTTACATCCTTTATCATGTATGCTTCTTTTCTTAATTGAAAATGTGGACTGACATCCACCGAGGAAGCTTATCGCTTCTCGGACCCGCTTCTCGGGTAGTCCACTTTAAATATCTTTTAACGTGGTCTTTTTCTGTCAAGCATCGGTGTTTTGCAGGTTTTTCGGATCGATTGTGCGAATTGCTCGTGTGCGCCCGTCTTGTCTACATCGGCTTCCTCATCCGTCTACATCTTCGGATCTTATCCATCAGGTATCGATTTTATTGGAGTTTTTCAGGGTTTCTGTGTTTAGTTTGGTGCATTAACTTGGACAGGTAACAAACGCGAAATTCTTGATCTACATTCTGGCACGCCCGGTGGGACCTGAACCAAAGTCCCTTATTGGTAAGTTCATTTCTTTTCTAGTTTTGAACTTTGTTCCTTTTCTTCACTGATTTCTATCAGTCCTATTTGAGCATTTCTGTTCATCATTTCAATCTTGCTTTTAGGCGAAATCATTATCTTGAAATTTTTCTATTTCCTTAAAATAGAAATTTTCAATTTCGCCATTATCTGGATGTATCTTTCCGGATCTTGTTTGTTGTTTGCTTGATCTTTTCTTGTGGAGCACTTTGCTTGTTCGTGGGATTGTTCGAGGGGAAGAGCTCAACAACGCGCTTTTTGAAGTCCACACACCTTGGAGAGCTAAACCTACAGGTATTCCTCTTTTTTTCGGTGTTTTCTTTCTCCTTTTTAGGATTTCTTTGTTGGTTGTCTATCACATCCAAACACTTCAGTTTTTGGTGCTTAAAAAGAACCTAATCGCATTTGGGAAAAAAAAATTTGTTTGACTTGTCTTCATCGAAATCAAACACTTCGTTTTTAAGTGCTTAAAAAGAACTTTTCCTTTGTCATTGCTGCATGCTCTTTTCATCTAGTTTTAATTAGGCTGGAAAATTGATCAAAATCGGTAGTGACACTATTTGATTTTCATTTTTTCACCCTTGCACACAAAGCCAAAATCACTAGGTATAAAGCATCTAAACAAAACTCCTTCCCTGGCCTCGCCTACTTGGAAGTGATATCCAAGAGGAAGAGCCTACGCGGTACTCGGGCCGCGCTATAAACTCACGAAAGATTTTGGTATATATTGGCAAAGCACCCGACTCCCTTATCGCAGCGGTGTGTGAAGTGCGGGGGTAGGCCCCTATATCAAGCCACGTACCGGTCTTTTACTGAAGTGCCTTGGGACTCCTCACCAAACATTACCCAAACCATCCTTAGTTTGGCTATCTGAGTAGTTCCTGTTCTAAAAAGCCTTCCCTAACATTTTCTTTTCTTAAAAGCATCAAAATTTAAAGGAGATAATCACTTGCGCTGCTTGAATTGTTTGTGCATTAGTTAGGACAATCTTCTTTCTTGCTTGTTTATGACGGTTATCACCCAGTCACAATCTAGGAAAATGGCCCAACAGGTTCCTTCTTCCTCCGAAATCACCACCAGCGTGGATGTTTCGGCACCCCTCCAATCTTCCTCGGGACCGCTGTTAGTTGGTTCCCCGTCATGGTCGTATAATCCTTTCTATCAAACCAAAGCGCCTCCATCACGTCCAGCTTCTCCTAGTCCCTCCGAGATATCATCTGGCTGGGAGTATGTTCCTCGCGGGGATCCTGAATTTTAGGCTTTCCTCGATCGTAATCCAATAGCCCTCATGGACTACCTAGTACACAGTCGATCCAAATATCTGACCAAGACCCACCAATCCGACAAGTGTACAATTATCCTCGTGGATCATCCCAGGCCTTTTATAGAGCAGTTTGCACCATCTCTCTTGCCTCGAGCCATGGAGAAGGGCGAGGCCCCTATGCCTCCCTTTTTTTCTCTTCCACCTACCATGTCGAATAGTTCTCAAATAGTCTTACCTATCCCTAAACACCGCAGTTACCTCGAATATTCCACCACCTACTTCTGAGAGGTCTTCTGCCCTTGTTATAATGAATGCGTCTGCACACCCGCATGTTGCTGTTAATTCATCTATGCCCTCCATTGTGTCCCAAGGTCAGTACCTCTTCATGAGCCAACCCCTCCGAATAGTCAGCTGGCTCCTACTTCTCGTCCTCTAGGGGGTACTTCCTCCAATGTTCCAGCAACTGTGACCTTCGCCCGTCAGCTAACATCGGCACCCTTAATACCTAACCCGGCACTAGAAGGCCCCTTTCAGTCTTGTTCCCCAACATGTCCAATCCAACCAACACCCATGTTCTCAATCCATCCCGATCCAATCAACAAACATAGGAGTCCACCAATCACAGGCTCCATCCGTCATCCAACCTTCATTTTCTCAACCACTTATTATCTCACAGCCTGCCTATACGCAAGGCTACCTCACAGCAAATACCCCACCGGTGTCACCCAGAACACCTGGTTATTCCTCTTATCATCCTATCCAATCAACAGATGAATCCCCCATTGACACCTCAACAACATCCCACCACTTGCTTCTCATGTGGGACATACCAATGTACCTCCTCCTCAATCTGACGTGGTTCAAATTCTCTTCAAGAAAATCGCAGACTTGGAAGCCTCCACAAAAGGGGCTCGCCCTTCATACTCCTTTGAAGAAGTATGTAATGAACCCATTCCCCTCAGTAGCTTTCAAGCCTTATCCTCCCCAATGGGAACTTCCTAAATTTTCAAAATTTCATAGTCAGGAAGACCCTCAACAACATTTGCGAGCATTCAAACATGCTTGCTACCTCATAGTCCAGGATCAGGAGCTTATGCTCCGTACCTTTCCTATGTCTCTAGCAGGACCTGCTTTAGACTGGTACAATAACATTCCTCAACATTCCTTATTTTCTTTCTCTCAATTGGCCCAAATGTTTGTTGAAAACTTTTCAATAAATATCGCACATAAGATCTCGATCACAGATCTTATAACATTCGCCAATTTGATGATGAGTCTATTGCAGACTTTTGTCGCTCGTTGGAGAGGGGATAATCAACCAATTGTCTTTCTCCCTTCCTCAATCCCAACAAATCGAGTTGTTTACTCGATCTTGTGCTAATCACATTTCTTCCACTTTAAGGATCCAAACCTTTCATACCTTTGAGGAAGCCTTCACGATGGCACGCAAACTCGAATCTCGTGCCATTGAACAAGGAAAGCTAAAACTTCGCTCCAAATCTAAACCAGATTTCTCTCGGTTCAGCAAACCAAATTCTTTCCCTCCTAAAGATAAGAATCAAGGGTCCACCAATGCTATCGTATTAAAAACATCCAGAACCGATAGTACTCCTAATCAACCACCACGAAGAGATTCCTCATCTTCTCGGAAAGGGGCTTCATCATCTCGATCCTTCGCTCCATTGGGGGAATCATATGCCTCTATCTTAGAAAAAATGTTGGAGGTTTGAATGATCGAGCTTCCCCCCATTAGGAACATTTGATGAAAGCCAAGAACGTCCATTTTGGTATACAGGGAAAATGATTTTTGCCACTATCATAGAACCAAGGGTCATGACATCGAACGATGCCAGACTTTCAAAAACCTTGTCCAAAAATTCATTGATAAAGGCGAGCTTATTCTGGATAACCCAAATGCTCCCCCAAATCAAGCACTGGACGTTTTTAAACAACCCTTCCCAATCATGCCCCAAATCATAATTCTTCGGAATCTCAAAAACCAAACACCCACACTATTAACTTCATTTCTACTGAAGAATCCGCTTCTGAAACCACGTCATCTACAAACACAGCAATCGAATCAGAACCCTCTTCCACTTCACCAATCACTGGAATTCCTCCATCTTCAGATAACCCACCTTTGAATATTCCTACATTGCTAAGCACGGAGTCATCTCTCTCCGCTCCTTTGTCTGATCTCCTATCCATACCCGAGACAGTGTCTTCCTCATCTGTCTCATCATCAGACATCCTTTCAATGCTCGAGGCAATTACATTCCTTCAAGTTTCCACTACAGACACATCTACTTCTGTTGCTTCCCATTTCCCGCTACAACTATGCCCTTGGTGAACATACCTATAATCGTGCCGACTTCGACGGAAGTGTCTTCGACTTTGACTCTTCCTATCTCTTTCCTATAGTAGTTCCACCCATGATCACTACACCAAAAGTGGTCCCTTCGCAAGGAACTTCTTCATCACTTACTTCTTCCATCACTAATGTTACTTCACCTATTAAGGAAAAATCAAAAGAAGTAGCACCAACATCTATACGCTCGGTTCCTGAACCTAAACCGAGACAACCAAAATCTAACATTACACCATCAATATCTCCCCATTTGCTTCCCCCAAAAAGGTTACAATCACCTTATGCCGTTGAAGTCGTCACCATCCCTGAAAAAGGAAAGCCCATATTTCAGACCATCAAAAACTCTTGGTGCTCTTCCACAAAAATCTCTCTCCACACCTCATAAATGATTGGATTTTCCCGCTGAGAAGGCGTCTTCTTCTTCTACATACCCATCAAGCCATCATCTTCTTCTTCTACAAACACATTCCTCACCAATACTCCGAAAATAGACCTACCTACTAAAAAGACGTCACCTCTTCTATCAGGATCATCATCTTCATTACCAACAACCAAGACACCCTATCTTCCTCCAATTTCACCTACTTTGGAAGCGTCTTCCTCTTCTAACCGACATTATCTAAATCATCAGTACATTTGACCAAGCAACCCCCTTTGCCTCCAAAGACCGCAAAAATTTATCACATCTCCATCATCTTCAAAATCTATTTTAGGGGCTCCTCCTCCACCAAAGTCAATCATGTCTCACTTACTCCCATCTCAAGTGCCCAAGACTGCTCCTCCAAATGTCCAAACAAATAAGAGGATTCCTAAACAAACTGTTAAACCGAACATGCAAGTCCTCTTACCTCGGCAGTCGGTTAATGTGAAAGAACCATCTCCATCATCTCTATCCTCCTCTTCGTCTACCGGATTCTACACCGAAATCCTTCATCAACTTATCCAATCTTCATCCATAACCCTTCCTCCGATTAAACCTTATAACCCTAAAGGAGTCAAAACCTACCTAGTTTAACTCTGATCTGATTTGTGCTTACCACCGTACGTACTTCGGGTCATGATACTGAGGGATGTAAAGCTCTTCAAGCCGTTATCAAGAACCTTCTGGAAGAAAGTGACCTTTTGCTGGAAAGAGGAGGAACAAGTACCTCCTGTCACCTTAGTCCCATCCAAACCTCAACCATCCACTCAGACCTCTAGTGGTTCCACTCCACTTGATCTTCCACCTTCTCAAATTGACACAATCCATATCGCCACTAGAACCCAACACTATGATAACCCATCTTCATCTTCAGCATCTCGACCACGGGTTGTCATTTTGCAGCCCTTGAAGGCGTTTCTCCTTCCTCATCAGCACCACGACCCAGGGTCTCTATTCGTGCTTGGACCCCAGGCTCAAGATTTTTTTTTCCCGTATCCGTTGAGGAGAGTGTTATGAAACAACTCACCCAGAAGCTCCTTATGACTCCGGTCAAAATGTCTCTTTTTGACCTCATCCAATCCTCTCCACAACATCGCCAGGCCCTAATTGATAATCTGTGTCACATCGCAGTGAATTCGGATGAGCCCCAGCCCTTCGAGTGGGTTGTTGGATTGAATAGACCATCAACCACCATTTCTTTCGAGGATTCAGAAATTCCTCCTCTTTCTTCAGAGGATTTGGAGGCTCCCCTCTTTATCACAGTCCAAATCAATAACACTACCTTAAAACGTGTCATGATCGATAGTGGAGCTGCACTCAACGTCATCCTCCTCGCACACGTTTGAGCAACTTAAGTTACCAAAGACTGTAGTGTGTCTCCCCCGCCTTTCGCCCTTCGATCATTTAACGATCAGCTAGCAGTCACTCTAGGAACTGTGGTCTTACCCATTCGAGTAGGTAAGAAGCTGCTTCATGAACTCTTCTACATTGTCGAAGGAAAATTCCACTATAACATGATCCTCGACGCTCCTGGATTCGCGCAATGCATTGTGTCCCATCCACCCTCCATCGATGCTTAAAATATCAATATGAGGGAAAAAATATATACTCATCCAGGAGATCCTTTTCCTTCCGCACAATGCGACATGACCACAAGATCTGCCCCTTTAAAAGAAAATCCATGTTCTCCTGACGGGGCCTCATCTTCTTCCATACCTGCAACCAAACTACCGGATTTACAAAATCTGGAAGAGACATTGCAGCGTTTCTCACTAGGAGAGCTTCCTCTCTTTTCTTTCGATGCCCATCTCAAACCTAATGAGTATGGTAGACCAGACAAACAACAACCTGAATATCAACCAGGTCTCGGTCGCATCGTCACCATTGGTCTGCCCAATTAACAGACTAATTTCATCTACGGTGGTTTTGATACACCTCACTATTGCCCAGATTCTCCTCCTAAGACCAAACCTTACTCAACAGGGTTTGATTATCTACAGAATCCCACGTTTGCAAAAACTTATCTATATCGATGCGCGTGGAAAGGTTTTGGCCTGGGAAAAAAATATGAACAAGGTATGCATGACCTCAAATCCATTCCTACTCTCATGCCACATCAGAAATTTGGTTTAGGATTAAACCTCTTTCAAAAGCCACCGTCACTATTCTTGATGAGCCTCTTCCTACTGAAGAACCACCTTCCCCCACTAAATCAGAAGCATCACTTGATGTGGACGATGACATTTCCATCCCACCTAACTTTTTTTTTTGATCAATACCATTTCCTTGGGGCCGTTAGCCTACGAGACTAACAATCGGTCCGCTTCTATACCATTAATCTTCCCTGAAATAGTTGGAGACGACTCTCCTACTATCAACACTATCCACTGTGCGGATGATGATTCTGTCCTCACCTATCTAGGGGCAGAGGATTCATATCTTCCCAAGACATTCCTTCTGACACGTCTACCCTTCTCAACGAAGCCACTATCGACCTTAATATAGGGACTTCTGAAGACCCTCGCATCATTAAGGTCGGCCAATCCCTTAATCCACAGGAATTAGGGGACTTTACCGCTTTTCTTTCCAAACATCGTCAAGCCTTTGCTTGGTCATACGAGGATATGCCAGGACTTGATCCCGATATTGTGGTCCACAATATCGTTACCCTTCCCAACATCAAACCAGTCAAGCAAAAAATTGCGTAAAATGCACCCTAGAGTAGCCCTTCTTGTTAAAGAAGAATTACAACGCTTGCTCTCGGCTAGCTTCATCCAAACCATCGATTATCCGCAATGGGTGTCCAATGTAGTACCAGTAACTAAGGCTACTGGGAAGATTCGAATTTTTGTACCGACTTCCGGGATCTTAATCTTGCCTGTCCAAAGGATGATTTTCCTCTTCCTAATATCGACCAACTCGTAGATTTAACTGCGGGTCATGAGATGCTTTCTCTTATGGATGGTTTTCTCTGGATATAATCAAATCCTCATCGCACCAGAAGACCAACATAAGACTTCCTTCATAACTCCTTGGGGGACCTTTTGCTATCGTGTGTCATGCCTTTTGGTCTTAAGAACGGGAGCAACCTATCAACGAGCAATGACCTACATCTTCCATGATCTCTTGCACAAAACTGTGGAGGATTATGTTGACGATCTCCTCGGCAAGTCTAAGTGTCGTCAGGATCATCTTTTCATCCTTGCACCTCTCTTTGAGAGGCTTATCTACTTTTGTCTTCGTCTAAATCCATCTAAATGCGTATTTGGCGTTCTCACTGGTAAAATTTTAGGTTTTATCATTTCCATCAGGGGTATTGAAGTCGACCCCGCAAAAATAAAAGCCATCCTCGAGATCCTCCCCCCTTCTAACTTAAAGCAACTCCGCAGTCTCCAAGGACGTCTTCAATCGGTGCGTTGCGTCGTTTTATCTCCCAATTATTGGACCGTTGTCAACCTTTTCATCATCTCCTCCGTAAGAATGTTCATTTTGAATGGGATGAGCATTGCCAAAAGGCCTTTGATGATCTCAAAGCTTATCTTCTTTCTCCACCCGTGCTTACACCTCCACGCGAGGGGGAACCTTTCTATCTTTATATCTCTGTGACTGACCATGCTCTGGGAGCCATGATCTCGCATCGGGACACTTGTGGTAAAGAACAAGCTGTCTATTACATCAGTCGCACCCTCCATGAGTATGAGACACATTACTCGAAGCTGAAAAACTATGTTGCGCTCTCTTCTTTGCAACTTCTAAGCTTCGTCATTATCTCCTTAATCACAAAACTTACATTGTCACAATGTCAATCCCCTCAAGACAATTCATGCAAAGCCTTATCACAATGATCGTATCACTCGTTGGCTATGCTCATGATAGAATTTGACCTCGAGTTTATCCCCACAAAAGACTATCAAGGGTCAGGTTATTGCGGATCAATTAGCAAATGCTCCTCTTCCGGACACTCAAGACCCCCTTGCTCAATTCCCCGATGAGTATATCCAACAAATTGATTTTGGTCTATCTCCATTTAAAGTAAAGCTCTTCTTTGATGGATCCAAATGCCAGCAAGGGGGAGGTGCGGGTTTCGTGATGATTCCTCCTTGGGGTGAACGCCTATCCCAGTTGCACACAAATTAAAACTTTGAGTGCACCAATAATATGGCTGAGTACGAAGCTCTTGTCTTAGGTCTTCAAAATGCCATTAATCTCGGCGCTCACCATATTGACATCTTTGGTGACTCTGAGCTCATCATTAATCAGGTCACAGGTGTCTATCAATGCAAGAATGATATCCTTCAAAAATATCGTGACATCATTCTTGCCCAACTCCAATCTTTCGATAAGATCACTATCAAGCCATTCCTCATACTGCAAATCGATTCGCGGACACCATGGCCTCTTTAGCCTCACTTATCCCACCTTTAACCGAAGACTCGCGTCTTTATGTGGCTGTGCAACGATTAGATCAACCATCTCATCTTGGGCAACTAACGTCAATCAATGCTGTCACAAACCCATACTCAGATGAGTGGTATCAACAGATAGTTGATTATCTATCTCATTCGGGGTCCTTCCTCAGATCTGACTTCCAATGGTAGAAGATCTTTTGTCCAACGCGCCAACCGCTATACTATCCTAGGTGGGATCCTTTACAAATGCGGCTTTGATGGTATTTGCTTCGATGCCTCAAAACCCATGAATCATCTAAAGCTATCCAGGAGGTCCATGACGGTATCTGTGGTGGACATTTTAGTGGCTTAGCTGTAGCAAGCGTATTTTACGTTTGGGATATTATTTGGCCTTCTCTTAATCAAGATTGTTGTGAATACACTAAGAAGTGCGTCAAGTGTCAGCAACATTCCAATCTCACGCACCATCCCTAGTCAGGTCTTTGCAACCTGCGGCGGATTTGTGGCCTTTTTCACAGTGGGGTCTTGATCTTTATTGGTCTCATCAATCCCCGTTCTTCACAACGTCATCATTCTATCATTACTGCCACTGAGAGTACTTTACTAAGTGGGTAGAAGCTATCCCTCTTTCTTCAACAAAGGCTAAACCCATAGTTGATTTCGTCTATCAACACATCATTTGTCGCTTTGGGTTCCACACAGGCTAATCACAGATAATGGTAAATCCTTCAGAACGCCGATTTGCAAAATCTCTGCAACGCTTTCAATATCAAGCTCAGTTTTTTTCTTCTCCATACTATCCTCAAGCTAATGGTCAAGCCGAAGCTTCCAATAAAACTTTGCGTAATATCCTCGCAAGGTAACTAGTCGAGCTGGTAGGGATTGGCATTTACATATCCCTTTGCTCTTTGGGCTTATCGGACTAGCATTCGTACCCTACTGGTGCTACTCCTTTCTCTCTCGTCTATGGGTCTGAGGCTGTCCTTCCTTTGGAAGTCCAAATCCCATCTCTCCGTGTTTCTCTCTCAGAGAATTTGTCTCCGATGAGGACTATCGTCAAAATCGTCTAGCACAACTTGAATTATTAGATGAGCGGCGTCTTAACGCTCTTGAGCATCATCAAGTCTATCTTGAGCGTGTCAAACGTGCTTATAACAAGCACTTGCAACACCGTGACTTCAAAATTGGTGATCTTGTTCTTAAGGAAAATCAAAATGTCACTACACTCGAAAGGAGTCAACGTGGTAAGTTTGCTCCCAACTGGATGGGCCCCTACATTATCACTCATAAATATGGGTCTGGGGCTTATCGTTTATCCTCCATGGATGGTGTAACCTGAAGCGGAACCCTCTTAATGCTTTGCATTTACGGCCCTTCTATTGTTTAAAATCTATCTTACACAAATCTAGTCGCAACTCAGATCTTTCATCCGTCCTAAAAACCAGTCATCTACTTTCGTGGTGATTCGAAATTGTGTGTTTCTCCGCTTATTGACTTCGTTTTACCTTAAATATGAGTATCGCGGCTCTACTCATTGCACGTTTCTTTGGATATGTTCCTCCTCATGGTAGGAATACCTTAATCGTACCACTTCATCTGTCCCAAGTACTTATCTTAATCGGATCTACTCGGGGCATGAGTACATGTTCTTCTATGTTTCTCTTCCCCTTCATCTGATCTATCTAGGTCTAAACTCAGCTTCTTTCAAAAAGTTTCAAAAAAAAAAAAAAAAAAAAAGATGAAAAGAAAGAGAGAGAAGAGATGCTATCCCAAAGATAGACTGATCCTGAAGGACAGCTATCCATACTTATTATCAAGTGAATCAAAAAAAAAAATAGACCATACCCTCGAAGGATGGCTATCATTAACATTCAAAATACAAGACCGCTCCCTTGAAGGACGGCTGTTTCTCAAGAAATATTCAAGGCTTCTTGTAATCAGCTTTTCAGCCTTCCAGTCAGTTTTATTCACTTTTTAGCATCACTGAAAGACTTCATGCATCGATCAGTCTTTCCATATCTAGCAAACTTCCCGCATTGATCAGTTTTGCTTTTCTGTCAAAATCATGAAGCTGAGATTTAAGACCTTTTGTCGATCATATGGAGAATCCTATTTTCCACTATGGACATGTATTCTGTCCCTTGTAATTCCGACAAGATACTTACTTACTTTTCTTTCCTTTCTATCCTAGATCTGGTTTGCGACTAGTAGTTAGTGTTAGGTTTATTTTAATCTTATATATGGCCTTGTATGCTTGGTCTTTCGGTTTCTTATCAAGGTTTTATCTATGGTCGGTTGGAAGTCCTAACTTATCATCATTTCCCTTCTTTTCCGAGTGTCTTCTCTTATTTAAGTCAACGGTTGTTTCCGCTTTCATCTTTGGCGTCTGTGCATCCATGTTATTTGACATTTCACATGTTAAATTTCAATCACATTTAATCTTAGTCAAAATCTATCTCTATCTATTCAAACATATATCTATCGAAAGTCACATTATCTCATCTTTCTCATTAACAATTACATCATATCTAAAGTGCAATCTATCATATTTCTATCCATCAAAATCGAAATTAAAATAATGTACATCTAAGGTACATTACAATCTATCACATCAACATCCATCACATCTGTATCCATCTGTATATCTATCCATCAAAATATTTAACATATGTCCATCCGATTACATTACATCTATTATCACAAGTTAATCCATCTATCAAGTTCTATCCACATATCTATGTCTATCATCTATCACAGTCTATATCGATATCCAATCACATCTATTTCTTATCATCAAATCGATATGCTACAATATCCATCTATCCATGTATATCAAAATTAAAAGCATGAGTACAATCTATATGACAAATAACGTGATCATATATATATATATACATGTGGTGTTTGTACATACAAAAATGGGTGGCTTCCAATCAAGCCATCTATACAATACATCAAAAAATCCAAATCGAGGCTACAATCACTATACAAATACAAAATCTATCAACATCTCTATATGGTAAAAATCTGATAGCGTGGAGGACACTATCTCCTCCACCTCCCTCTGTCCACCTGGCTGTCTCTCCTGGCCCGCTCGCCTATCGAGCTAGATGCACCTGCTGCTGGAAGGCCTCTCCATCCACCTCGATCTCTCCCAGTACCCAGTGCTCCCACCCTACCGATGCACCACTAGCGCGGTCCTGTCGCTGCTCTCCTCCTCGCCACCATATCGAGGCACATCAGGGCATGCTGTGCTAGGGCATCCTCATATATCTCAACTCAGCAGAGAGACTGGTAAGTGCTCAGGCTCACATACCCGGTGCTCGTATAATGCTGCGGGGCTGCTGGCTGCTGCTGGTGGTACCCTCCTAGGGCCGCACCCTGTGTGCCAGACTCTGATGTGGCACTGTTTCCCCATACTTGGCCCTGAGGGCCTCCTGTGCCGAAGTAGCGATCCCTCTGCTGATCGCTGTATCGCTCCTCCTGGCGAGCGGTGTCTCTCTCAATCAGGGCATCCCTCTCCTCCGTCAAGCCCTAGAATCTCCTCCAGGGCACCTGATGTGTCTGTGTGAGGTGTGGCATGCTCTCCCTCAATCTCCAGCACGTAGCAGCTATGTCCTCCTCATCTGCATCTATAGAGGGATGGGAGATGTCGTGGTAGCTCTGTGGAATACCATGCCAGCTGCGTAGCCATCATCATCCCCCCTACGTCATCATCACTGTCTGTGGAGGGGGGGCCTCCCTCATGGGATTCTGCCGGGATCAAAATCAGGCAAATCCGTCTCTCTGCTATCCCGCCTATATGGCTTTGTAGGTGGCCGTGGTACTTGTCTGTACTAAACCAAAACTGTCTCAGTATACCATATAAACGGGACTGTGCTTCCCACATATCTGGCCTGGCCCCTGACACACCCGCTGCTCCGTCTCAATGCTCCACCAGTGTAGCGCATCCTGACCAAACCCATGTCAGGGAATGCCCGATATGGTCTCCAGATGACCTGATCTGGTGTAATATAGCGTCCTGAACGCTCAGTAGTAACCACTCGGCTGATATCTACCTGTATCTCCTAGAGGCCATGTCAGCCCTGCCATCTCCGAAATCCATAATCAACCCCCCCCACTGCTGCTGGCATCCCATGGAAGTCCCGGATGGCCTTGATCACTGCTATATGCTCGTTTATGCCCAGCAATGGAGCACAAAGCTACATCGATCCCTGTCCTCCGACCTGTGGTGTACATCCATAGCTCATGATATATCTGAGCTATCAAGGGCATCGGCGAAGGCAAAAACCTGTCTGTACTGCAGATGCGCAAACACAGTCTAGCAGTAGCAATGGGAATCTCCCACCTCCTGAGTCTGGCAGGGCAAAATAGGATATCGCCATCTGAATCAAGGCTATCCGCCTGCTCCGAGGGCTATCCTGTCTGTACTGTGAGGCTATCCTCACTGCCCCAGACACTATCACTCAGAATCATCTGCTCTATCTCTGTATTACAAATCGCACCAGGGCCCTCTGCTGCTGCTCTCCGAGGTGTGATCTCGATCGGGTCCCCAGTAATCGGTAATCTGAGGATCCTGAATACATCCTCATGGGTGATAGTCATCTCACCAGTCCTGAACCAAAATGTGCACGTGTGGCTGTATCCCAGCCGTCGCACTAGTGCCCGCATGAGCTCTCTACATCTCGTGGCACTCGTCTATATATCGGAAAACCCCCCGAGCCCGGCTAGCTCTACAATGCTGCCAGTCTTGCATCTGTCACAATCAGGAAGGATCGTCTCTAATAGCTCAGGGATGGCATCCCTCATATGAAGAGCCTCTCGTGCCTGCATCCACGACATCAGAAACATAAATTAGTCTTCTTTATTTCCCCAAATCTCATCTTCCATAAAACAAAACATTCCAAAAAAAAATGACTATCTTTCAATCGGCGCCGATTTAATCCAAATCGGCGTCGTTCAATTTTAGTCGGCATACCGATTACCACCAATCGACGCCGATCCAAACTAAATTGACGCCGATTAAACAATCGGGCGCCGACTGCCATGGCCGGACGTAAACCAGACCCTGCCTCCTCCCATGCATTTCTTACAAAAAAATCTAATATGATAAAAAAAAAAATATATAGAAAGTGGGTTCATAGAATGACCACTTACCCCAGGTCGTGTCCTCTATTGCGCTTCTGTCCGCTCCCAGAGGCTTCCATGTGTGTGTTCAAATCAAAAATTTCTATCTCTCTCTGAATCAATCGTCACTGGTTGCAAATAAATCGTTTACGTTTCCGTGTTCGCATATTTATATGCGTTGGATGGTCGGCGAACGATTTTTTTGGTCGACGCCTTTGTGCCGTTTGATCGATGCCGATTACTTTGGGCACATCGCCGACTCGCTTTTTCCATCTCATTTTTTTACCATAGTGTTGATGCTTGCTTATTGGTCTATCTGATCATTGTGATGTGTGAATTTTGCCTTTTGACACATACTTTTTTAGATATTATTGTCTATTTCGGGTTTGTTCCTTTGCATGGGACACACTCGTATTTTGGCAGCTTAGAGTTAAACGGGTCTGTAGGCACTAACGTCGTTGATTTATGGACCGTTCTAGTTGTCCCTACCAATGTTGTCTCTCTCTTAGATGCTGACTATTTTTTGTTAGTTTCTCCTTACACTCAAGGGGTCTTGTATAGGCACTAACGTCGTCTCATGAGGAGACCGGCTAGTTTTCCTACCAATGTGAGTTCCTTAGGTTGCTGCCTTTTTGTTTTATTTTTATGCATATCATCAATGATCAGATCTACTCCCAGACATCCGACTGGGGCATCCTGCATTTTCTCATCTACCTTTTTCAAACTCGGGATCGTCTGTTCTACTTCATCCATCCCATCCCTAGTTTGAGGGGGATCACATCATCACAAAATTCTTCTCTTCTTCCAACTCCTTGTTTTTGTCTCATAACCTTGCTTTATCGACAAGTTATTGACAAAAAGGGGCAAAATGTAGACACCTAAAATTGGTTACTCAATTTAGTGTCCCCTCATACATGAAGTTTCCCTTGCTTAAGGTAACCTTGGGGCACGTTACGTCACCAACTATCCCCTTGGGATACTTATCCAATTTTGAATTTAAATCACGGCTTATCCAAATTTAATTCATCCCATCACATCTTACCCATGAGTGATTAAATATTAATATATTAATTACGCTTCTTCCATGCATCTATAATGCACTTATCCCCCCCAAATTTATTCTATCCATATGTATTACATCTATCCCCCCTTTTAATCTTCCCTAAGCAGGATATTTTCCATGGGGGGTGGGGAGGGGTGGCTGGGGATAAGTCTTATCTTTCTCGAATCGATCATTTTTTGGCCACTCGGGAGTCTTTCTCCATCGATCGGCGCCGACACCATATGGTCGGCACCGATTTTTTAGGAGTCGGCGTCCCCGATTATAAAAGCAGGTCCAGAACTCCGTTCTAGTACGAAGGACCGAAAAAGAGATCAAATGAGCGAAAAAGCGAACGACGAAAAAAGAAGAGCACTTAGCGCACGAACAGAGAGCGGAAGAGATCATAAGGTTGTGAAGAGAGATCCTTTTAGCATCAATTGCTCAGATTAGGGACAGATCCTGTCCAAATCCAATCCCTGAGAGGGAGCACCGTTTACTCTTGTCCCCTCGACATCACTAACCAGACCATCTATCTCTGGTGACTCTGTTCCAGTACCTCTAGCCAACGCTTCGGCAGCAATTGGTAGCAGACCAGGCTCATTCGACCTTCCAATTACATTGCATCTTGTCGCACAGCCTCTGATCGATTGATCTGTCTCCATCCGACCGATCTTATCCGTCGACGCCGATCCGTAACCTTAGTCAATCGACGCCTGACCATTTTATCTCATCGACGCCGATTCTACCCAGTCGACGCCGATTTCCTCCTGCAGATAGGTAAAAGATACAGGAACACAAATCCAACATTTATTTTCATAGTTTCCCTGTTTTTGTGTACTTTCTGTCTGCTGTTTACATTTTTTGTTCTTATTACTGCAAATCATGAAAATTAGACTTTATTTACATCTTTTATCATGTATGCTTCTTTTCCTAATTGAAAATGTGGACTGACATCCACCGAGGAAGCTTATCGTTCGGACCCGCTTTCTCGGGCAGTCCACTTAAATATCTTTTTTTCACGTGGCCGTTTACTCTGTCAAGCTCGGGGTTGTGTGTTCTTCTGATCGATTGTGTGAATTGCTCGTGTGCACCCGTCTTGTCTACATCGGCTTCCTCATCCGTCTACATCTTCGGATCTTATCCATCAGGTATCGATTTTATTGGAGTTTTTCAGGGTTTCTGTGTTTAGTTTGGTGCATTAACTTGGACAGGTAACAAACGCGAAATTCTTGATCTACAGTAATTAGATATGAATATCAGTGGGTTTTATGTATATTTCATTCATAGAAGTTCTCTTTCCTTTCATGCTATGAATGAATGGTTGTATCTCTCTTTCCGTTATAATATATGTTATGGAGTCTTTTAAAAAACTTGGTCTGAAGAAACTACAAGGATCTGGAGGCCGTTCTAAGCCCTATGATTCTTGTATGTCTAAACTTTGTTCCTAAATACTCTTATACTACTCATAGATGAATGCTTCCCACTAGAACTCACATAAAAGAGAGAATCGACACCTGCGTGTGCCTTGGGTGAGTGCTTAGCTTCTGCTGGGTGATAGGCCGATGTGCATGGGATTCCTTCCTTTTATAGTGGGAGTAAAATTGACTACACTAGTTCACTATTCTACACATCTAGATCTTCCCTATTTTGACATGTATAATTGTAGAAACCAAATTTGGCAATCTATCCTTTGATAATGTTGATCTTGACATTGCATGCTTGCATGCACAAATACACTTTTCGAACTCTTACTTAACACACCCTAATATATCTTCAGACACTTTATTACCTTTTCACACATCTATATCTTCAGTTCCTATTGTTTAATAGTATAAAATGCATCTAATGACAGTCATCCTCCGAACCAGAAAGCCAAATTGTGATTTTCCCGTTTGGGTCAAAACCATCAGTTTGGGTTGGTTTGTAAAAATCTACGTCCTAAATCTACTATATGGTTTTATAACGACATCTCATGTATTAAAAATTTCAATTACATCATCTTCATATGGTCTAATAATCCCTCTTTGTTGTCCTTTCACAACATAGATATCTTCATAAGCATATATAAGCAAGTTAATCATACCTCATTTAGGGTCTAAGCACTTTATGTTCTCATGTTAAAGAAAGCACAAAAGGAATTTAATGATCCCTAAACAATGAAGTAACTGATGCAAATACATTAGGGAAGAACCCTCAACAGGTCTAAAGTCTCGTGCCAGGTCTAGGAGTCTCCATCTTATCTCCATAAACAAGCAGAGTGACCCATCCAAAGTATTTGAATAAGTGTGAAACTCAAACAAAGGCATTTTCAAAACATGGTTATCAATTTTTGATTGCACTAGAGTAGAAATCACATGATAGGAGAATGACATGTGTTTTAATCCATATTCAAAGGAGTGGTGACATTGGTGTTGCACAGGGGTTCCCAAAACCCGCTTAAACTTGTGTTATAGGTTCTCTATCTTGAACTATGATGGTTTGGGCATTTGAGCAGAGTTGCAAAACAATTCCAAATGTGAGAGAAGAAGAATGAAATACATTGAAAATAATTTCCAACCAGGAGAGGCACATAGAAAGTTATAGATCCAGAATCCAACGGGTCGAAGACCATACAAAAGGGTCAGGAGCGTATGAACAATTTTGACCTAGTTTTATGGTTTTGACAAGGTACATTTTTAGGTGTCAGTCTCAGTAATGAAGCACTTTCAGTCTCATATTAACCTATTCCTATATTTAAATCACTCAGAATCTCTCTGTAGTAATTATTTTACCCTAATTTTAATATTAAATTTATTTATTAAAGAGAAATTTTACTCTTATATGAAAACTTTAATTTTAATTTCGTTTGATCAATAAATTTCAGAAAAAAGGAAAGAAGATAAATTAAGTAAATTATGCACATTTCTCAAAGTAAATATAAATTTTATTTATACAAGAGGATATTTTTTAAAATATAAGTTTATTAACATAACAATAGTTATAAAGTAATGCACATATCTATTTAAAGCTGGATGGGGACCACATATTCCTCAAGAAAGGCTTAGATGATATCATAGATTCAACACCTTAAGCTATGGCCACAATATCAAGAGGAAAATATTTAATATATAGTATTTTTTCCCTAGATAGGAACCATCTTGGGTTATAATTAGTATACCCCAGTTAGGAAACCCTAGAATTCCCCTCTCCAATGCCCACCACTTGCCTTCACTCTTAACCATGCTAAGCCACTTCTTGGTTCTTACCAAACAAAACTCCTTTTTTTTTCACAAATTTGGTCATTTTTAGTCCCCATCACCAAGCTTTAAATAATATTCTTTGGTAGGTTTTTCAACTAACCCACCAGTTCATAATATACATTCGTATATTTTAATTAATAGTCACCCATAAATGGGGTCCAATTTTAATCACATAATCCCTCTATTACAAACGAAAGAGTTCGAGAATTATTTTCTCATCCTCCTATATAAAAGGGGTCTTCATGTACATGGTATTCCTCCCTATATTAAAGGGGTATGTTCTTGAGAATGTAATATTATGGAAACCCTTCATATTATCAAATGAAGAAGCTGCAATGTTTCTAGACATTGTACAACAATAACAACATCCATGGAAGTGGATTGAATATACTAACTATGGAAAATATATAGAAATAGCATATTTCCCATAACTAATCACATTTGGGAACATCCAAGAACATTCCAAATAAGTAAACTAACAATAATATAGCCCCCACTAATCTAGGGATGTGACAACTAGATAATAGCTAACTAACAACTAACTAAGTTAAAGTAATTAAATTTAATTACTTTAACATTACAACTTAGTAAATGATGAATTAACCTAAGTTTATTCCTAACATTACTCCCTTAATTCATCATGGTATGAAGTGAATAGGAGAGAAAAAACTCTAAAACAAAATATGTTTGTAATTTCACAAAACAAGGATGGTAGCCTGTGAATTATATTAATGTGAAATCAACCATTTACAGAGGAGTGAGCTGCAATAATTATAGGTATTGTACAACTGAATACAAACAAGAAACTAAGTTACACAGGTGCAACCATATTCCATATTACATAAGCTTCCAATATTACATCTGGGGAAGCACAACAATAATATTGTTAAAACAATATAACAACATCCGTAATAAAACAAATATGGTTAATAAAACCAAATAACAACATTATTTAATTAATAACATTAATTAAATAATTAATTATATAATTCATAATTAATTAACCTAACATTCCCCCCCTTAATTATGTATTGTCTCAAGGGATGAGGAGAGGAATTCTCTGAACAACGTAAACTTGTCAAGTGTAAGTGACTTCTTGAAGATATCTACCTATTGTTCAACTATTGGACAAAATTAAAGTTGGATGTTGTGCTTCAACACATGCTCATGTATAAAATGAACTTGTACCTCAATGTGCTTGTTCTTTCATGAAACAATGGATTGAAAACAAGTTTGAGAACACCTTCATTGTCAACATACATGGTGGTCAGTTTTTCTTGTGGTATTCCAAGTCCTTCTAGTATGCGACGTAGCCAAATTGCTTCACAGAAAAATTCTCCTATAAAATGATACTCAGCTTCTATGGAAGAACAAGAAACAAAGTGTTGTTTCTTGATTCCCCATGATATTGGTCTAGATCCCATAAAAAATACAAATCTTGAAGTGAATTTTCTGTCATCAATATTACCTACATGATCTGAATCCGAATATCCAGTTAAGAAGAAGTTATCATTCTTCTTGTATTCTAGACCAAGATCCACTGATCCTTTGAGATATCTTAAGATGCACCTTGCTGCTTTCTAATGACAAAATTTGGGTTCCTACATGAACCTGGATAGATAGCTCACTACAAAGCTAATATATGGTCTAGTGTAGGTTAGGTAAATGAGACTCCCGATCAGCTACCGATAGAGAGTGGCACTTACCTCAGGAGATGGATCTGATTGAGATAACTGCAATCTATTCTCCATAGATGTAGAAATTGGTGTGTAATCCATCATCTAAAATTTATCGAACATTGTTTTGATATATTTCATCTGAGAAACAAAAATGTGATTCTCTTTCTGCCATACTTCCAATCCAAGACAATAATGCATCAGCCCAAGATCAGTCATGTCGAACGATCGATTAAGATCTTTCTTTGTTGCATCGATCATTCTCACTGAACTAACAGTGATGACTAGATCGTCGACATAGACAACAATAATCAAAATCTCCCCCCCCTTTCTTTTTGAGGTAAAGATTGGGATCGTATGGATTTATAACATAATCCATGTTGTACGAGATGCTCATCAATCTTGATGTACCAAGCTTGAGGTTCTTGTTTAAGGCCATATAAAGATTTCTTGACTTTGCATACCTTTGCTTCTTGACCAAGTACAACATATCCCTTAGGTTGAGTCATATAGACTTCTTATTATAAATCTCCATTCAGGAAGACACTTTTTACGTCCATCTGATGGACTTTCCAGCCAAACTATATAGCTAGAGAAAAGATCATCCTGATTGTTTTGATCTTAGCTATGGGAGAAAATGTCTCCTCGTATTCAATGCCTTATTTTTGTGCATACTCATTTTCTACTAGTATTTATTTATACTTGTTCCACTGTCCCATATGATTTATACTTATTTTTGAATACCCATTTGCATCCAATGGGTTTCTTCCCTGGTGGAAGATTTGACAAGCTGCCAAGTGTTATTTTTCATCACTAATTGATATTCAAAATCCATGGCATCTTTCCAAGATTTTGACTATAGGGCTTCTTGGATTGTAGAGGGCTCATCATATTCAATTAATCTACTCATCAAAGCAAAGTTAACTTCTTCTCTTTCTTTACTGCGAGTCCGTGGTCTAGGGGTCGCTATATCCGGTGGAGCATCCATTCTTGCATCTCATAATGTGCTAGTACACCACTTGGGCATACACCAAACTATTCCCATGGGTCATGGTTCTATTTGATCAACACCATCATCCCCATCTTCACTTTCATCATATGTGGGAACATCAGCTTCAATTTTTACAACTAGTGAAAAATCTACGTTTGGTGAGTCTGAAGGAGGAGACTCTACTTCCTTCTTCTCAAAAAAACTCAACATCTCTGCTGGTGTAGAATTTTATGGTCTTCGGATCCATCAATCTGTACCCAAGAGTCTCTTCATTGTACCCAATGAAGACAATGTTCTGTACCCAATGAATATGATTTTTTGTGGCTTCATGTCCAATTTATTTCTATTCTGCTTGGGTATGTGCATACTTGCTTTGCACCCAATCCTCTAAGGTGTGAAATCTATGGTTTCTGCTTTGACCATGCTTCTTGTAATGTTACTCGTTCAAGATCAACTGTGGGCAATCTATTCAACAAATACACTATTGTTTTTATTGCTTCTTTCTAGAATGTCTTTTCAATTCTAGAGTCATAAATCATGCATCACACCATTTCCATGATAGTATGATTTCTTCTCTCAACAACACCATTCTGCTGCAGTGTGTGTGGAGGAGGCATTTGTTGACGAATCCCATGATTTTGTAAGTAGTCTTTGAACTCATTTCTGGTGAATTCCCCCCCTTAATCTGAGCGGAGAGTTCTGATGTGATGACCAGTTTCGTTCTCAACTTCTAATTTGAACTTTTTGAAGGTTTCAAAGGCTTCAATTTTCTTGTGAAGACAAAAAATCCACATTTTCCTTGAATATTTGTCAACACAAAGCATGAAGTACTAAAATCCAGAATGAATTGGTTGCATTGGACAGCAAAGATTGGTATGAACCAGATGAAGCTGACTATGAGATTGATATGTACTCTTCTAGAATGAAGCTCTGTGTTGTTTTCTTGTTATGCAGTGAGGACACTTGTCTATATCCTTCTGAAGAGATGACAACCCATGTACCATATTGCACTAGCAAAGTGTCTCAAGATACTTGAAACTACATGACCAAGTCTCTGATGCCAAAATTGAGCTGAGGTAGAGTTCTTAGCCATAAGTTCTTGATCGTCTCTGTGAACAAAATAAAGTTGGAACATGCGTCCCACATTGGAGGATTTTGCAACTATTTTTGAGCCTCATGATTTATCTCGAATCAAATACGTTTTCTTGATGGAATGACTATCAAAGTCAATTTTCAAGTTATGATCTAGGAGTTGATTGACTGAAAGTAGATTCTTTGTCAACCCAGGGACATATAAGACATAAGATAGTCTATAGTTGCATGAACCAATGGGTAGAGAGATGTTCCCAATCCCTTGAACTGTATATGAAGAATCATCTCCCAACGAAACATGATTTTTTGATGGCGTGTCCCTCATTGAAGTAAACTAGTCTTTATGGCCGGTCATGTGTTGAGTGGCTCTCGAATCAACATACCAGACATCACTAGATGACGTGGATGGTTCACTTGATCGAGCAAGTGTACAAGAAGTCTTCATTATCTGAATGTTCTTCTTACTCAACAATATTTCCTTGCTGATGGGATATTATTTTCTAGTTCCCCTTTTTCTGTCCTTGATTGTAGTTAGAATGTCCCTTATGAGATTGTTGTGGAGGTCCAGAGTTTCTTGATGAACCTTTCTTGTGAGTATTGCACCAACAATCTTTTAGATCATGTCCTCTTTTATAGATTGGACATTGCTTCTTCTATTGTCTATCCCCTTGATACTGATTTTGATTTTGGGACTTTTGATAGGAATTAGGTTTTCCTTTCCATTTTTGATGTGAAGAAATTTCTTTCTCCTCTTCATCATCCTTATTGTGCATTGCTTCCTCTTGTTGTAGCAAGTTTACCAATTTTTCAAAACTAACTGTCGTATCTGACAAGTTTAGTGTTGTTACAAAAATATGGTATGAAGACAGGAGTGCTCTCAAAAAAATGGGAACGAGATCATCATCTTTGACTGCTTCTCCTAGGGATAGAAGTGAAGCCCTCAATTCAGCAACTCTTCTTAAGAAAGTTTCTATTTTTTCATTCTGTTTGAACTTCAATGTGTGTAATTGAGTCTACAAATTTAGTATAAAATTCTTGTTTTTGGCCTCATATACTGTGCTTAACTTATCCCATGTTTCTTTGGATGTTGTGGCATCACGAATGTGGGGTTGCACATTGTCAGGCACTCCAAACAAGATGATGAGTTTGGATTTCTGGTATTCTCTATCAAACTACCATTGTTGTGTTGTATCAGTAGCTGATCTGGTCATAGTACTAGTCACAACAAGCCAAATCTCTTCAAACTCAAGCTGTGTCTTGAGTTTTGTCTTCCATGCAACATAGTTTTTTCCTTTGAGTAGTTGGGAATATGGAAGAAAAAATTTGGGGGCATTGGAGCCCATTTTGTAGAAAACACTGAAAGGATTTGGCTCTTATCACTCCAGGTATAAGGTCTCCCAATATATATACCATTAGTCTGATATACTGAACCTTTCTATATATGTGCCCTTCTGATATATCTGACGGTAAGTGGAGGAAGCTCGCCCTTTCTATATAATCGGTGGTATGTGAAAGAGGTGTTAACGTACGTGAAAGAATTCAATACGTGGTACCAAGACAATACTGAAAGGGGTCTTTGTGATTATTGACACCGGCTCAAAGAAATATCCTCATAAGTGCACGTAACTTCATTATATACTTGGATAATTTCTCAATCTGGATTTATGTCATGCAATCATTCATAGATGGATGGGATGGCTCATAGTGTGTGCACTCTGACCTTATTACTCCCTGTCAATTTAAAGGGTCGATGCCCAGACAATGTTGTTGTAGCTATATTATGCATTAAGTGCAGTAGTAGTCATGAAAAATTTACCCATAAGCACTTCCCAGAGGCACCGTATATACCAAACTCTGCGAATGAGATCTAGGATCTCGTGAGTGTTACAGAACAATTTTTTACTATTTTGTATTACAATTTTCTTCTAGTTTCTGAGCAGTTACAATGTTTGTAGTTGACTATGGCAACCTACAAATTAGTGCAATATTATGAAGTATACAAAATGCATTCAAAAATTTGGAAAAATTAAATGGCAGGTAAATTTTTTTGTTTTGCGGGCCCTAGTGGCCTCTGGAGCCCAAAATGACCCACTACGCCAAAAAATTGCAAAAATATAGCTGAAAATGCAATTTCTGGATAGGCCTCATTTTGCAAAAAATGCCCGGAATGAAAAATAGGCCTATTAGGAGATTTTTTTAATTTTTTTAATTTTACCCTATTTAGGGTTTTTCTAGCTAAATATTTAGTGACCTATTTAGTTATAACTAAATGGTTTAGCAGTGGTTTCCTGCTAAATCTTCCTCCAACTTTGGCTATTTTTCTAAATTTGCCTCAAAATTTTTAAATTCAAAAAACTTGTGTTGTTGTGTGATTTGAACCATGCACTTCACACTTCTAAGTCTATTCCTCTATCCACATAAGCACCTTGTGCACTTACCATATGAACAAAATAAACATGTATTTAAAGAAGATGAATTTCGAACTCACCTTTTGAAAAAATGTGACTTGGCAGAAGGTTCACGTGGACCTACATGCGTGGAATGTGAATTTAGGGCTTGTGTGTGCTAAGAAATCAGATCTGAAACTCTTCCATTAGCCACCGCTATGTTATTTATTCACGCCTTTTTATTATTTTCCTTTGATTTTGTTTCTGTGTGATTGCAAGTTGCTTGGACGTGGAGAGGACACAACCATGGTTAGGAGACTCTAATATGCCTAGCTCACCCAATCTGCTGCTATTTTGGAGGTTCCAAGGTTGTTATTTGTATTGATTCAACAGTCAGCTTGTTGTGTATGGAGGAGTGACAACTTTTGTGCAAGTGAAAGCTAGTGGAGGTCACATCTCATGGATTGTGCAAAATTTAAAGGTTAGTGGTTACAGGTGGAGCATGGTGCTAAGGGATGGCTTTGAGTTCTCTCAACACAATTAATACTCATACAAGACTCGGCTGACATGGACAGAGGCACAATATGGATGGTTTCTCAACCCAATCTCGATGCAGACCCGGTGGATTGGTCTTTCCTCTGCATTGTTTATATTGCAGGGTTCTTTAGAGACTGGATCACGTCAAAACAAAGCTCGAGACCTTCAATCCAATGCAAAGAACATCGATTTCAATTTTAATTTGGTTTTGATCAATACAAAACTTGGCTCGCAGGAAGTGTAGAGGCAGAGGGGCTCAACCCTTTGAGGGACACCAATACACAAATGAAATCATCCAGAGCAATACACGGCTCGCCAATGCACAACTCAGAGCTTGGTCTCCTTTTGCAAGCAATGTGTGACAAATGCTCAACCTCCAAAACTAGATATACGTCTAAATGTAGAGGTTTGATAAAAAGATATCAGAGACTAAATTGCTCCTTCTCAATTGGAGGTAAAACCCCTGTTGGGGAAAAATATATATTTTTTAAAATTGCATCCAGGGAGAAATTTTTTCCTGGTGTAGGAGGCTCCAGGGAAAAAAAAATAAAATTTGCCTTACAAACACTTGGAGAATGGCAGGAGGTTGTGGAGATGAATTTTTTTTTTGGGAAGTTGCTAAAGGCAACAAAGGCTCTCCTAGAGTGCAGAAGCTCCTCCAAAACTGTATGCTTCCTCTCTCCAACCTTCTTTGCTTCACAGGTCCAGATTCTCGCTCTGGTACCAAATGTAATTTCACAAAACAAGGATGGTAGCTTGTGAATTATATTAATGTGAAATCAACCATTTACACAGGAGTGAGCTACAATATTTATAGGTATTGTACAACTGAATACAAATAAGAAACTAAGTTACAAAGATGTAACCATATTCTAGATTATATAAGCTTCCAATATTACATCCGGGGAAGCACATCAATAATATTGTTAAAACAATGTAACAACATCCATAATAAAACAAATATGGTTAATAAAACCAAATAACAACATTATTTAATTAATAACATTAATTAAATAATTAATTATAATGCATAATTAATTAACCTAACAATTTTTACATGAGGTAAACATTTATTAGCACACACATGCTAAAAGAAACCTATTCTAAGGTGAATCAAATGACTTTATCGTTTCCCCCCCTTAATTCAGTATGGTCTCTTTGGATTTCATCTGAATAAGAGGAGATGGATGAAGTTACTTCCTCTAAACAATGTGCAAGAGATGGAATAGGCTTAGGAACTATCTTTGTATGTCTAGAACCTCTTTTGGGTTAGCACATGTGCTAAAAAAAAGAGAGTAGCTCTGAACGTTTTGAAAACCTCTGCTAGGTTGGATTTTGGCTCAATAAAACCTCTACTGGGTTGATTCGTAGCTCAAA
The DNA here is from genome assembly GCA_019776745.2 of Taxus chinensis. Taxonomy (NCBI): domain Eukaryota; kingdom Viridiplantae; phylum Streptophyta; class Pinopsida; order Cupressales; family Taxaceae; genus Taxus; species Taxus chinensis. The sequence continues at coordinate 964,777,293 of CM034147.1, forward strand.
ATTGGAACTGACATGAAAAAATACCCTCCATTCACTTTTCTCTAATCTGCAAGGAATACCACTTTTGAGCGATCAATGAAGAATTTGTAAGTTTTTCATCTTTTCCCCCTAAATCCTGAGTGAAAAGCAAAGACAACTAGCTCCCTGAGAATGAAAAAGTTTTTGGCACTTTATAATGATAGTGCGATTACAATTTTGTCTCTTCTTCTATGGAAAAATTCCCTTTTGGGATACATTGTGAGTACAAAATTACAAATTTTATACTTTTTTACAGCTTATTTCAGCCTTTGATTTTTTTTTTTAAATTTTTACAAAACAAAGCTTATTAAAAGTTGGATTAAGACACAGAGATTGAAAAACCATACACTTTCAAAAAAAAATGTCACCTCAATCCGAGGTACCAGTTGAAAGTTATGACTTGTTTAAATTCCAATTTCAATATCTTTTTGGGGCCCATTCCAAAAATTGATTTTTTTTTCTATTCTTTTAATTTTTTTTACAAAATCCAAAAATAGATTTTTTTAAAAAGTGGATTTTTTTACGCAGCCCTGATTAGGGCTTACCTGACTCGTATGAATGCGGCCTTTGTTTCTCTGTCACTTCTTATTCTATTTTCCTCCTCCCTTCTACCGTTTTTATTTGCTTCTATTTATGCTTACAGGGTATGGATATCTTCAGTAGACAGGGTCGAAGTAGTGCTGGGTCAACCAGTTCTGAGGAGGTAGGAGGTTGATTTGGATACAAGTTTTGTGAAAGTTCATTTGATCAACATGCCTAACTCACTTTTAAACATTGCGACCAAAAATTTGGTCACCCCAATTTCATTTTCCTTTGCTGCAGATCTATATCTGCTTGACTCACCTCAACACGTCCAGATTTTGAATGCACATCTCAATATTTCCAAGGAATGGCCTGTTGTTTAACGCCTTTCGCTTGTGATTTCTTTGTATCTGATTGTGATTGGATACTTGTTTATTTGATTCCACCCCCCCTACGTATGGAACTCATGCAATAGTGGATTGACTTGTCCAAGATGCAACTCAATGTTGTATAGTTCAAAAACTCCCCAGATCTCAATTTTGCACAGAGCATGGTTTGGAGATGGATGAGGATGGATCTCCAATTCTTGTAGGACCTCCTCTAATCAGTCTACCAAATGTAGGAATACTGTTAAATATATTATATATATATATTAATCTGTAACAAATATGTGCAGATCTGCAACTATGTACAAAACTCTAAGGGTGATGAAGTAGGGAATATGCTTTCAAGAGGCAGTGACATCTATGGTTCCTCTAAGCTCAAACTTGTAGCAATGAACCCTTAACCTTTTATAACACACTCTCCTTAGAGGATGAGGGATCCTCACAGAGACTGGGATCAACCAACTATGATACCAAATCTTGAGAATGTAATATTATGGAAACCCTTTAGATTATCAAATGAAGAAGATGTAATGTTTATAGACATTTTACATCAGTAAAAACATCCACGAAAAGTAGATAAAATATACTAACTATGAAAAATATGCAGAAATAACATATTTCCCAGTAAATAATCACATCCGAGAACATTCCAAAGTAGTAAACTAACAATAGTATAGCCCCCACTAATCTAGGGATGTGACAGCTAGATAATAGCTAACTAACAAATAACTAAGTTAAATTAATTAAATTTGATTACTTTAACATTATAACTTAGTAAATGATGAATTAACCTAAGTTTATTCCTAACATATGTAAATATACATACTCCATCAATTCTTGAATAACTAAATAGGACTTAATTTATGTCTTTTCTCTTGATCAAATAACTTTAAAATCTATAATAATTAATTCATTTCATTTTGATTAATCAATAAATTCTATAACTTCAATACTTTCTCAATGTGGGGAATTTGTCACATAACATTCCTCCCCCCTTAATCAGCTGTTGAACTCAGTAGCTTTATCTTTCTTTGAAACATAAATAAAGAACACAAACCATTAGTCAAAACAAAGATGGATATTATTCATGAATATATTCTTCTTTTTCCCATGTCGCACTATCCACATCACAAAAGGTCCATTTAATTTTCACTTCTTTTATTTCTCTATTCCGTAACTTTCTAGTTCTCTTTTCCAATATTAATTCATGTTCTATATTAAATTCACAATTAGGTTCTATAGTAATATTTTTGATATCAATAACATGATTCACATTATGCATATATTTCTTTAGGAAACTAACATGAAAAACATTATGAATCTTAAACAATTTAGGAGGTAAAACACGTTTATAAGTAAGTTCTCCTACTCTTTCTAACACTTTAAAAGGACCACAAAAGTGAGGAGCTAACTTAACATATTTTTCAAGTTTTAGTGAACTGCGTTTAGGCTTAGCTCTAAGGAAAACTTGGTCACCAATTTCAAAGTATCTAAATGATCGTTTACAATCTGCCCAACTCTTATACCTATTTTGAGAAACTTTCATGTTTCTTTTTTCTTTTTTTATAATTTCTTCCATTTCCATTAAATTATCATTTTCATACCAAGTTCTAGGGATATGATCAGTCCAAGAAATATTTGTGTTCTAGTTCTTACCATATACAAATTCAAAAGGTGACATTTTTGTAGTGCTATGGTAACCTTGATTATAAGAAAATTCAATCAAATGTATATAGTTTTCCCAATTTTCATGTTTATCACTAGTATAAATCCTTAACATATATTCTAAGATTCAATTTACCCTTTCAGTTTGTCCATCAATTTCAGGATGGTATGTAGTACTAACATTTAGACGTGTGTCTAACTCCTTAAATAATTACTTCCAAAATCAAGAACTTAAATCTTGGGTCTCTATATGTCACCAATTCTTTTGGAAGACCATGCAAACAAAATATCTATTTTAAAAAAATGAGATGTATCCAATGTAGAACTTTTAATTTTAGTTGGAAGGAAATGAGCCATTTTTAGTTAATATATTAACCACTAATAATACTATCAACACCATTCCTAGTATAGGGTAACCCGGTGATGAAGTCCATACTCACACATTCACATTTCCATTCAAAAATTCTGAGCGGTTGTAATTTACTAGGTTTACTACACTACTCAACTTTTAATTTTTGACAAGTTAAACATTGTTGTACATAAGTTCTAATATCTTTTTTCATTATATGCCAAAAGTAATTATTTTTATAGATAAACAAGTTTTCTGAAATTCAAAATGACCAACAATAGGAATATCATGCGAGTCTCTAAGGATTTTATTTTTTAGATAGGGAAGTTCTAGTATACACATTCCATTCTTATAATATAATAATCCATTAGGCCCAATTATATAAGAAGTAAATCTATCATTTAAATGTACATTTTTGGTTCTATTTACTAAGCCTTCATAAAGTTCTTGAAAATAGCCGTCAGTAGGTAATTTATTTTTAATAGATTGTTCAAAATTAATTCTTTATAAAGCTAAAGCATTAAAAAAAATTCTTTTCCTACTTAAGGCATCTGCTACTAAATTGTCTTTCCCAGAAACATATTGAATTTTGGAATCGTACTCACTAATGAATTCAACCCATCTTCGTTGTCTCGTGTTAAACAAAGGTTGAGTAAAGATATGTTGTAAAATTTTATGATCAGTTTTATAGTAAATTTATTCCCTAACAGACAGTGACTCTAAATTTTCAAAGCAAGTACAATTCCTAACAATTCTAAATTATGAATAGGGTAATTTTTCTCACTAGGAAGTAATTTCCTAGATCCATAGCTTACAACCTTATTATATTTCATCAACACACCACCATTTCCATAACCACACACATTAGCAACTATAGAAAATGGTTTAGAAACATTAGGAATACATAAAAAATGAGTAGTTATCAATGATTATTTTAATTTAATAAAAGATTGAATACATTCACTAGTCCATTGATAAGGTTTATCTTTTTTTTTTTTGTTAAATTGGTCAATGGAGAAGCTATCTTAGAATACTTTTTAATGAATCTATGATAAAATCCAAACAAGCCAATAAAAATTATTATTTCATGCACATATTTTGGTACTAACCATTCTTGTACAACCTTTACTTTAGCTAGCTCAGGTGCAGTTCCCTTTTGAGAAATTATGTGTCCTAAATAAGAAATATAACCATAAAGTTGATATTTTCACAAAGTTTTTAAAACTAGCCTAACATTGTGTTGATATTCTTTTTTACTTTTTGAGCATATCAAAATATCATATAGAAATATAACCACAAACACATCTAAGAAAGGTCTAAACACATCATGCATCAAAGTCATAAAAGTATAAGGAACATTAGTTAAACAGAAAAACATAACTACAAATTCATAATGTTCATATATAATTCTAAAAGTAGTTTTCGAAATATCTGACTCTTTAATTCTTATTTGATGATAACAAGAACACAAATAAATTTTAGAAAACTATTTAGCACCACTTATTTGATCTAAAAAACCATTAATTCTAGGTAAGGGATATTTGTTCTTTATGGTTATTTGTTTTTGTTGTCTATAATCAATACACAATCTCATAGTTTCATATTTCTTCTTAAAAAATAAAAATGGTGCACCCCATGGAGAAACAACTGGTCTAATTTTTCCATGTTTAAGAAATTCAACTAATTGCACTTTAAGTTCAATTAAATTAGGAATCAATTGATGGTAAGAGGCTTTGGATACAAGTTCAACCCCATTAATTAAATCAATGTCATGCTCTACGTCAATTCTAGGGGCTAACTATTCTATTTCATCAGGAAACACATCCATAAATTCTTGAACTATAGGTTTGATATTAATGTCTAACTTGATTCCATTACCCTGTTGAGTGATCATAACAAAAAATAAATTTACAATTGTTCCTAAGACTCCTTTTTAATTGTATTGTAGAAATGGTTTTAAGTTTGATGGGACTTTTTGTTCCTTGTAAATTTCTAAAGGAATTACTTGTTTATTTTCACAAATGATCAAAGCAATATTTTTCTTTAACCAAGTCATTCTTAGGATTGCATCATATTGTCCTAATTTAAGAAAATGAAAATGATCATAAGAATCAAGATCATCTAACTGAATTTTTAGGCCTTCAATTATGGCTCCAGTATGTCTAACTATCGTGCCATCTGCTATCTCTACTGCTATAGGTTTTATTTCTATGACAGACAAATTCAATTTAGAAACAATTTTAGGGGGAATAAAATATATGGGTGCTACCATAATCAACTAAGAAAACTATTTTTTTTTCCTTTAATGCTACTCTTTAATTCTAGTAAAGAGGCGTGATTATGCACTATACATGTATCAATTGTAGCATGGAATTTCATGTTTAAAGGTTTATATTTCTTTTGATCATTATCATTTTTTTTATTTTTATCACTATTTTTATTCTACCCTTTTGATTTTTGTGGAAAACCTTTTGTATAATGGTTTTCTACTGTTAGCAAATTCCAGGTTTGGAGCATGGATTAGCTTTGATTTCTTCTTCTATTAACTCTGCTTAATTTCCCATAGCTATGCACTCCATTATATAAGATATGCATAATAACAACTCTCATAACAATGTCTTTGTCTTTACGTGCAACCTTCTTAACAATCTTTGGTTGCATATGAAACCAATCTACCCGAATGGTTTCAACCATTAATTATAACATTGATAATAAAACAATATCTCATTGTTTTATCATCTAACTTACTAACTTACTAATTTACTAATTACCATATAGTAAATACTATTTAATATATGTAATATTACATTCACATTATAATAATATTATCCATGATAATATTATATTCATCATATCTAATGTTCACACTATACAATATCTTTAACACACCCCCTTAGTGTGAATATGGGGTAAGAGCTCATGGAAACATCGAAATTGTCGGAGTAGCCATTGCTACTGGATCTTGCTGTCTGGATCTTGCTGCTAATGATCATCCTTGTCATATGAACATCTTCATCGACTGATCACCTTCTAACAAAGTACCTTCCACCGAAGTATGGTAGTCAGAGGACCGTACATAGATGCTTTGCCCCTGTAAGTTGAGTCAAATAGTTTGCTTCTTCCACACCAAATAAACACTCAGGAACTATTGTTAGTCAATGTGAACACATTAAAATCAAAACATGAAAATAGTTTCACCCCCTTGTTTATAAACACACCACACAACTGAAATAGAACATCACCACATCTGTCTGCGACCTCGTCATTGGTAAATGACAAGAGGACACTAATTGTCCTCCTTCCTCCAACAAGAGAAGAGTCTACCATAGGTAATCCTCGTCACTAGGATAGGAAAGTTCTTCATCAGTTGAGTAGGCTTCCCAACCAATTTCTACTTCAGCTAGAAGGGATTTCTGATCTATCTTGTCATCAAGAAGATCTTGAGCTCTCTTTTTACAGTTCAATATTACATGCCCAATCTCATTACAATAAAATCATTTTATTTTTCCATCTGAAGGAACTTGCTTTAGTTTATGTTTTTCCTTCTTAGATGAGGAGCTAGGTTTGTTTCTTATATATAGTAATTCTTCATGTTCTTCATGACTGATTTACTCTAACAATGTAGAAATCACTCCTTCTAGACTAATAGTTACTTTACTCAAAGTAAATACAATATTTGAGTAACTCTTAGGCATACTATTAAGAAGGATGGCTTTAGCATCATCATCTTCTACATGTTCTTTAATTCCAAAAAGTTGATTTAATAAGGAACATAACTTACTGATATGATTTGCCATTTTGGAACTCTCTTCCATCTTCAATCCATACAAATGTTGTTTCAGTGACGTCTTTGTTGTTTTTGCTTCAGATCCGAAAAGCTTGTTAAGGGAATCCCAAATATCCTTTGCAGATTTGGATAAATCCACATGGTGTAAATAGGATTTTGAAAATCTTAATCCAATAGTCCCCATGGCTCTTTGATCCTTCACGTTCCACTTTTCTAATTCATTTCCTCCAGTGGGTGGAGTTGAATTCAGTTTCACTACATCCCATAGATCCTTCTCTATGAGATGCAACTGCATTTGTAGCTGCCAGGTGTGAAAATCTTGGCCTTCAAATTTATCTATCTAGTTTAGATAAGTCATTTCCATATTTTTCAAGTACTATTAACCAAAATACTGAAATATTCTTGTAATAAATATTTCTTTTCAATAATAGTACAACAAATACACTATCAATGATATAAGTATTTATCTGTACTATTTTTTTTTTTCACAAAATTGTTCACGTGACTTAAAAAATTATTTAGGCATTCTTCTACATCGAACCTGATATAGATAAAAACTACAAAGTTGTGCGTATTTTTAATACCTTTCCAACAGAAAAAAGATCACCTTAATCTGACATTTTATCCGAAAGTTATGTCCATTTTACTGAACACTACTTGGAAGCTTTTTCCTGACGGATTTCTTAATCTGATATAAATAATGTTAAGATAAATTTGCAATATAAACATTAATATTACATTACTAGAGACACCATGAATTTGGAGATCCTTCTTCAAAAATTAGTTCCCATATTTCTTTTATTTGAAACCTTCTCCTGGAAACCTTCACCTACTCTGTTACCAAATGTTAGCAAATTCCAGGTTTGGAGCATGGATTAACTTTGATTTCTTCTTCTATTAACTCTGCTTAATTGCCCATAGCTACACACTCCATTATATAGGAGCTGCATAGTAACAACTCTCATAACAATGTCTTTATCTTTACCTGCAACCTTCTTAATAATCTTTGGTTGCATATGAAACCAATCTACCCTAATGGTTTCAACCATTAATTATAAGATTGATAATAAAACAATATCTCATTGTTTTATTATCTAACTTACTAACTTACTAATTTGCTAATTACCATATAGTAAATACTATTTACTATATGTAATATTACATTCACATTATAATAATATTATCCATGATAATATTATATTCATCATATCTAATGTTCACACTATACAATATCTCTAACATCTCCATCATTCCAACATTTAATTTCATTAGGATTTTTCTTAACAAATTCTTTGTTTCCACTTTTTTGTTGGTTTCCAAAATTAGCATTCCTACATTGTGCAATATCAGAAAATTTCATTTTTGATTATTTATATAGAATGAATTATTATTTTTCTTAAAATCCTCATTTCTCTTTCTCCTTATCTCATTTATTTTCAAATCGTTCTACTATTTGAAAGGCTTCATCTATTACAGTTGGTTTACCACACCAAACACTAGCCTTATAGTCTTCTTTAAGACCATTGATAAATCTAACAACTCTATCTCTCCCAGAAATGAAAGGTACAAAACTATTTAATCTTTAAAATTTTTGCCTATACTTATTCATATTTTGTGCACGTTGTTTTAAATCAAAGAACTCATTTTTCCTTTCATGTAGGAAATAATCTGAGAGGTATTTATTTTTAAGAAAAGTTTTAAATTGATCCCATTCAACTTTGTGAGGGATTAGTTTTTCTGATTTTATAGTTTCTTTCCACCAATTTAAAGCAACATTTTTCAGTAGATAAGAATGTATTTGCATTATATTTCTACTGTCAGTTTTCTATAATTCAAAATAACGTTTTAGACTAGACACTCATCTTTCCTCTTCTTTTCCTGATCCTACCTCACCAGAGTATCCAAGTAGTTTGATTTTCTTAGAAAAGTGAATAATATCTTTATTAATTATACCTCCACTATTAAAATATGAGGATTCATAATCAGAAATAGAAGAATCGGAATTTGAATCATCAACTGATTGAGATTTCCTTAATCTACTCCATTTTATTTCATACTTATCGTTATTCTTCATAAAATCAATAAATTACTTTTTCAAATTTTAAAACTGTTGAGTGATATCGTGTAATTCTATGGAGATTTGTTGATTTTGTCGTTCAAGTTCACGGTAATCCATATCATGTTGAGACTCCATTTTCGTAATAACTAAGATTCTTCTGTGTATTGAACATTTTTTTAACATTTATATCATAAGATCACTTGAAAACTTTACTATATATATTTTTAATATATCGAAGAAGCATACTACCCTTCATTTCACAATATCCAATAAAACGGTTTCATAAAAGGTGTTTTTAAGTAATACACCATATGGGGGTATTTTATGAATTTTAATATAAGGTAAGGTCAAATTTCAATTTATTTGTGTGGAAATTTTCTTAATAATATATTTCAAAAAAGTTCTAATTAAATCTTCCATAATTTAAAAATGTATACTAATAGGTGATGAAATAATACTTTCATTTTTTTTACAAAGATTTCACACACACACACACACACACACACACAAATAAAACAACTCCACAATAACTATATGAGAAAAAAACTACTATATATATTTAAACCCATAAAAATACTTTAGTTTGATAAATTTTTCTTTAAATAAAGATTAACTACCTTCTCAAATAAATGAAGAATATATTATTATTAATTAATTTAAATATATCAATAATTTATAGGAATTATTGTTAAAATATTGATTTATAAAAGTAAACCTTCATATTATATATATATATATGGGTGCATGATATATAGGGCTCCTCTCCCTCTCCATATATGAAGAGGCCTAGCCGTCCTCCACCTATTCTCTCTAGCCCACCCTTGAACTCTAGATAAGGGCATGAGATAAGGGCACATCGATAATCTCTATCCCTCTAGCCCAACCTCCCTTGGGGCTGAGGAGATCGAGGCACCCCCCAGAGAGATCTAGGGGGAGTGTGAATGGGAGTGAACTGTGCCAACCAACCAATACTCGGTCTCTCGAGTTTCAACACACACACACACACACACACACACACACACACACACACACACACACACACACACACACACACACACACACACACACACACACACACACACACAGGATAAGTTAAAAAAAATTAAGTTTTTAAGAAGTAAAGTGTTTTAAAAAGTTTACGTGTAAGTTTAAGTTAAAAGGTAAATTTTTAAACATTAGAAGTTTAACTAAAAGTTCAAATATTATAATATTTTATGCTTAAATAAAACTTATGTTATATGTACCATGGATTTATTATAATTGTGGTTAGAATTAAATGGGCTGCATACCATGGAGGGGGTGTAGGGCGCAAGTCAACCTTTACTTAATGTTCACCACTACTCTCACTTTTATTCGTGTGCCCACTAAGAATTAAGGATATTAATTAATTTAAGACTAATATTATAGGATGAAAGGTTAGTGTATGAGTTAGGGATGAGTTTAGAAATAAGTTTATTTTTTTTGGAATAAGGGTAAAGTGAGGGTTTTAGAAGGTCCCACAACCTTGTACAAAAGTCCAGCTGGCTAGATCAAGCGATGAGGATTACATTTAGAGAAACCCAAGATAATTCAAAAAAAAAAAACCGAACATAACGAAAAGAAAAATTACAAAACATCAAAGGAGCTTCCTCAGCTCTTTAACAATATGCTTAGCATGGATGGAGCCTGACTCTTCGGCTAGTTGATCAGCAAGAGGGATTAGTTCAGAGCAATCTTTGGTGATGGCATCCCTGGTGTAATCTATGAATATTTCCCAAGTTTTAAGGATAGAGAAGGAACATTGAAGCTTAGCCCGGATGGAAGACACCAATTTAACTTGTCGGTCTTCAGGTTGGTTATTAGTATCAACAGTTGTTCCATCATCATCCCTCATGATGTTCCCAGTCATGGTGTCTTCCACTTTTGAAGGAGCTTCCATTTGGATATCTTAGGGGATGATCCTGCTATCAACCATGATAAAATTTTTGATACCACTCTGTAGATTCAACCCCTCCTCATTCGGCTCCTCATCCATGTCAACTGGACCTGATTTAGGGGAGTCAGGATATAACTTAGCTAAACCTAGTAGTGCGTCTGAAAGACGGAGCTCCGAGCTTGAGACTGGGGAATAAGAAGTAACCACAACATCAACATCAAGAAGGTTGAGGAAAGTCTAGCTAGGAGAATGAGGAAGACTAACGGAGGAAATAGAGGGAACAAAAACTGCAAAGGAGGAACCCACAATTGCCACCTCAGAATCAGAGTCAGAGGATACTTGCAGGTGGCAGCACTGGCTAGAAGTGGGACGGGAAGTAGGGGATGGAAGGGGAGATGAGGTGGGGGTATGGCGGGACTGACCAAACTTGGAAGGGAAACAAGCAATCTCAGTAGGAGAAGCAACGCATTTGAAGAGGAGGTAAAAAAGGCCCTAATGAAGAAAGGGGCCTTCTCCCTCCCTAACAAGATTTAAAGATTGCTCAAGAGACCGAAATAGAAAGGCAATGAGATTGATTTTCTTCCCCTAGCGTAGGTGAGAAAGAATGAAGAAATGGGGCCCAAAGACCAACCTGTATCACCCATCGATGGTGAAATTTCTCATAATTACTTCTACGACCCTGTCCTAAGGGAGGAGTAGGGATTCCTAAACATAACCAGAAAGATACTTAGTCAGATTCTCACCTTTTTCAATGAAATCCTGGAGCTCCGCTTGCAAGGACCTCTTGAAGTAAACTTCCCCAAAGGCTGGAAGGCCAGTCACCGAGGCAATGGTGTTGGTGGAGATGGTGAAAGAAGTATTTTGAATTTGAACTCTGCCACGTGACTAGGTAGCCAGGGAACCATAAGAAACCATGGCTGAGTACCCTATCATTCTTTCCAAGAAAGTAGTTACACCATTGTCCTTGAGAATATTCTAGACTTCCTGGTCCTCCATCAGTTTAGTGTGAGAATCTGGTTCGATCCTTTTGAGCTACCCACACATGGTGATGATCCCGTGGCAATGAATAGAGGTGAGGGGACATGAGTTGGCTTTAAAAATCTCACATAAATTATGGGATTCATTCACGTCAGCAACCCTCCTGAACCTGTTATGATTGTGATGTGAAAGTGCACATCTCAAAACTAGATCCGCCCGAGTGAAATAACTCTCATCCCACCTACTAGGCTCCATAGACCGTCACTTCATCATTATGAGATAATCATGACCACCACTCTTATTAAGAGTGGGGTTCTTTTTGTTTAGCTTACTGACATAAGGAATAGAAACCCACCACCATAGTAAGTTAGCTAGAAAAGGAGCAGTCATTCTGAGTAATTTGAAGGAGATCGACATGAAAATTTCTTGACCAAATTTGCTAAGTATCAAGGAGGACACTAATGTTGGCCATGCAATCAGCCTCCTTATTCCATTCACAGAAGATATGTTGGAATTTGATCTGTTGGAGATTCTTTAAAGAAGAAGGATATCAACAATAATGTTTTTAATAGACCATTGTCCAGGGCCATCCGAATTAAGGAGATTTATGATATTGAGAGAGTCACTTTCTACAATTAAAGGCTCATTGCCAATTTTGAGAGTCAGATCCAACCCCTTAAGGATCGCTAAGGCTTCAGTGCAATGGTTTGTCCCCATGCTAAAATTAGCTGCAATAATAGCAAGAGGGAAACTAGGAGAATTACAGAGAATTGCACCCCCCAGAATTCCTTGGGTTACCTTTAGAAGCACCATCTGTGTTAAGTTTCATCCAGCCAGGGGAGGAGGGATCCACTGAATAGCAGAGTGAGCCATGGTTGAGGGTTTATCCATGGGAAGGATCGTAATCTGCTGACACCACTCCTTGGTATTATAGAACTAGATTTTTTGCTAATATTTCTTCCATAAACAAATATTTACATTATCTTGGAAGAGTATATCAATATGGTTGGCCACCCTATCAGGTTCCAAACATCGGTCTTTGAAGATTCTCCTATTTATTTCCTTCTAAATACCCCAGAGGCCTTGAGGGAGAGGGTCAGGTGTGAGAAGTGGTGACACCATTGATTGAGGGTATCATGAATGGATTTAGGGAAAGTCCAGACAACACCAAAATGTGATATAAGCTAATTCTAGATAACCTGAGAAAAGGGATAGTGAAGAAGGAGATGAGAGGAGGACTCTAAAGATTTACAGCAAAGAACACAATGAGTGGGAAGGGAGAAGCCTCTCCTTTTTAAGTTCTCTCTTGAGAGGAAAGAATTCTTGAAGGAGAGCCAAGAAAAGAAACTAATTTTGGGAATAGTCTCTTTGGGCCAAATTTTGTAGAGAGGAGGTCCATAGCTGGTCCGGGGCTTTAAATCATAGGCAACTTTAACAGAGAAGGAGCCAGAAGGGGAGAGGGGCAAAATTTGATCATCAACAGGAATGAGAAAGGAATATAGTGAGAGGATAGTGTAATTCTCAACTGCTTCAAACACTAAATCTGATGTTCTCTGATACCCAACCAATCTGGGATATCCCAAGAGGGAATTGAATTTGTCAATCTCCAGTAACCAAAAACTGTCTTGCCATGGAAATTGATGAGGGTTATTTTGATAGAGTCCCAAATAGGGTTTAGGTACAAAGGTTTTTCCCCAATCCACCAATCTGACCAGAAATCTATTAATCTTCTATTCCCTAGCTTCCACTTGGTGCCAGTACGTAAAAGAGGAAGAGAGTTAGTGACTGAGTTCTAAATAGCTGAGCCACTGGGTGGGGAGGAGAGAAGGAAATATTCTTCTTGAGACAAATATTTGGTTCTTAATAGTTGATACCAGTGAGAGTTACCATGAGCCACTTCCCAACCAATTTTAGCTAGTAGGGAAACATTCATATCAACAATCTTTTTAATCCCAAGACCTCCCAGATTGGTCGTCTTACAAACTTCATTCTAAGAGACAAGATGTATCTGCTTATTGTCCTCCACACCAGACTATAGAAATTTCTTTTGGATTCTCTCAATAGCTGATATCATTGAGGAAGGAATTTTGAGTAAAGACATAAACTAGATAGGTAAACTCTGAAGAGTAGCTTTAATCAATTAAGTTTAAGGAGGATATATTGCTTTTGGTGAAGTTAATTAGTTGCTAAGAGGAAAATTGGTAGTTTTCTAAAATTTCCTTGAGGGAATGAGTTTCGATCACCAAGGCGGCACCCAAGAGAAGGTTATCCTCTACAAATTGGTGATGAGTGGCCGCAGGGGAGCTAGAGGTGATTTTTATACTAGAAATGGTAGACTGACTCTTGGCAGCCTCTAAGGCTCTGATGAGGGTTTCTACCATTAACAAGAAGAGGAAAGGAGACTAAGCGTCCCCTTACCTAATAACTTTGTTATTTTTGAAGAAGTTAGCTGGGATGCCATTTATAAGGATCAAGAAACAAGGGGGTAGCAGTGCAAGAAAAAATCCAGTTACACCATCTGTTGTCAAAACCATAACTTTTCAGCACCCAGATCAGGAAAGTCTAGCTGACTTTGTTGAATGCTTTTTACATTTCTAATTTTAGGATCATTCCTATAGACTTTGACTACTGGGTAGAGTGAATGGCTTCATGAACTGTGATGATACCTCCTTTGATTAAGTGACCGCTGATGATACCATTATGATGTGGTATGATGAGTTCATTCATCAGGGGTTTAAGTCTAGTAGCTAACATCTTGGTGATGATTTTTTAGGAGGTGTTACATAGGCTGATCGGTCTGAAGTTGGCAACAGACTTAGAGTCAAGGGATTTTGGGGAAAGAGTGATGAAAGTAGTATTCCATTCTTTCAGAAGGGAGTTGCTTAGCTGGGATTCATTCACCGCGTTAAAGAGATCTTTCTTGATGATCTCCCAGAAAATTTGGAAGAAGGTAGCAGGGAAGCTGTCGGGGCCTGGAGCTTTGTCACCTTTCATGGTGAAGACCGCTTTGTGAATTTCCTCCATAGAGAAGGGCTTCGTTAAATTTCCATTCATATCATCAGAGACTAATTTAGGAATGTGATGAAGCATCTTGGACATAGCTTGCTCATTGGAGGGATTCTCAGCTTGAAGGAGATTAGAATAAAAGGAGACTAATTCATTAGCGATATCAATGTTAGAGGTTAATAAATTACCTACCGAGGTTAGCAGTTCTCTGATTTTGTCTCTGCTTTTGTGTTTAGAAGTTGTAATGTGGAAGAATTTAGAGTTACGGTCTCCCTGCCCTAGCCAAAGCACCAGTGATCTCTGCTTCCAATGGGTCTCTTCTTCTTTCAAGATCTTATGGAATTCACTGAAAAGAGATTTTTCTTGTTTATGGAGATGTTCCGATCTTCCTTCTACCTCCACAAGGGCTGAAATGTTAGCTATTTTCTGAGTCAACTTTTGTTTATGCAGTTTGATTCTACCGAAAACCTTGCCCTTCCAAATCTTAAGTTGCTTTTTGATTTCCTTGAGCTTACTGGAGAAATTAAACATATCAGAGCCCTTAATTTTGATGTCCCACCAGCTCTTAATAAGAGGGTCTAAATGATTGTTTTCAAGCTAGGAAAGCTCAAATCTGATGGGAGGATTCTTTATATTCATCTTGTTGTTGGCACATAGAAGCAAGGGGCTATGGTTAGATGCCACACGAGACAAGGAAATGAGGGAAAAATTGGGGTAAATAGAGATCCAATCTAAAGATCCCATAGCCCTATCTAGTCTTCTTTGAATATGATTTCTTCCCACACTACGGCTGGACTAGGTAAAGGAGGCACCGTGTAGGTCCATATCTAAGAGTGTCTCCTCACGTATGAAGTCAGCCAGATATTCCATGATAGAGGGGTTAGCTAGGGATCCTCCTTGTTTTTCAGATGGGTAGAGAGTGCTGTTAAAGTCTCCCATAATAAGAACTAGAAAATTGTCACAATTTTTTTATGAAATTCGAAATGTCCTGCCAGAGTCTTTCACGCTGGGTTTCCAAATTAGGGGCATAAAAATTGATTTCTATCCAATTAGAGTCAAATCCTACCTCTTGGAAGAGCATGCACAAAAAAATGGGGTGATTTAGAAGGTAGAGTCACCTTTGAGAATTTTCAGATCCCAGAGAGTGCATAAGCCTCCTGAAATTCCTGTAGAAAGCTGGGATGAAAAGGAAGTTGCAGGCCAAATTTTCAAGAGACTGTCATACTTTTTAAGTTTGGTTTCTTGAAGCATAATAATATTAGGAGAGTGGTTAAATTTCATATCCTTGAGGACCCTCTATTTTTTTAGAGAGTTAAGACCTCTTATGTTCCTCGAGATCACCTTCATTTCTTGGATTTGGGTTTACTCCCCACAACCATGGGGATGGTGCTCTGGGTTCCTTGGGCCACATTCAGGGCTGATTCTTGTTAAACCTTGACATTTCTATGGGTACGCCCATGAACTTTATCCATTTCAATATCAGGTTTCTTGTAGCTTCGTTAGGTCATGCGAAGGTTAAAGATGTCCTCAGAGGTTTGAGTGGAGCGAGAGATTTGGGAGTCAGAGAGGGGGAAGAAAGGTGGATTAGAGGGGGTGGTGCTAGCAGGAGGAAGCTTCAAGGAAAGGTTGGGGAGAGGAGGGAGGGAGAGAAGAAAGTTTGAGAGGGAGGAAGGTGAAGGCGGAGAAGGGGGAGCAGAAGCAACCAGTGGGGGGGAACAACCACTTAGGAGGGGAAGGGGAAGAAAGGGGAACCTCCGTGGGAATAGAGATCATAGTCGAAAGAGGCTGGGGGGTGAGAGGGGCTACCATGTTAGAGTCGTTAGTGATCTTGCCTTCCTCTAGGAGAGTAAAGGGGTTGGAAGTAGGGATGATCGGAGCTTCTTCGGGAATCATCTTTAGAATATATTTCCCTTTTTCCTTGGGAGAGGCTACATGTGATTTTGGCTTAGGCTGAGGCTTAGTGGGGCATCCAGATTCTTTGTGGCCGATGTTTTTGCAGATGGAGCATATTTGTGGAATATATTCGAATTCAATGGGTTGAGTCCATGTTCCAAAATATGATAAGATCTCTATCGATTTTGGGAGTGGGCAACTGACATTAGAGTTGACACAGAAATGAGCATGAATGAATCTAGTTTTAACCTTGGTGGCATGGTCTATTTCTATTAGAGAACCCATAGAAAGTTCAATAACTTTGATAACCATAGGATGCCAGAGCTCCAGAGGAAAACCTGGTAGATGAACCCATATTTAGGCCCGAGTCATGGTTTCAGTGAGCGGGTTGAAGCCATGCGACCATTTCCTAATATAGAACCCTCTTCTGCTGAAAAAACAAGGACCACCTAAAAGAGCGTGAGCGAAGTTTTACTTCAAGCTAAATGATAAAAGGATGAATCTGTTTGGCATTGTAGCTATTTCTAGAGCACCACAAGGGTTCCATTTCATGTGGGCCCATTTTTTGATATCTTCAAGGGGGGGTCTGGGACCCATTAGCTTACCCACTAGGGATAGATATCTAGAGGTAGCAACCTCCTCTGTGATGTGAGAGGGGATATGAAGAGAGAAGGGCCCATCATAGAGTATTGGAGACAACTTGTCCGAATGGGTTGTAGAAGTGGACCCTTCCACTACTTTTTTCCATGCCTCGGGGGGAGGCTTAGGAGACAGGTCCCCAGAGTAAGTAGGGCGGTACTCCCGGTTTGGACCAGAAGGGTCTGACATCAGAGCTAGTACCAGAGGACGCAGGGATTTCAAAAAATCAATAGGAGGAAAAAAAGCTCATAAACAATTTACTTTCCACCCTCTTAGAAATAAGTTTATTATTTATTCACCTTTAAATAGTTTATATGAATGAGAATATACCGGGATTATGAGTTAATAGTCTAGCTAACATTGTAGTTGAGCTTATAAATAAATTTTATTCGTGACAATAACTAAGAATAATTTATGTAGGATTTTAATGGGGAAATTTACACAATTTTTAAAAAATATAAATTAGGAATTTAATCAATACAATGGTAAAATAATATTTTAATTCAACTAATATAATTTCACTATATAACTCATAGGTTTTTGAGGAATTTAGCTCTGATACCAAACAGTAATAATTATGTTCCCTGATTTTAATATTAAATTTATTTATTAAAGAGAAATTTTACTCTTATATGGAAACTTTAATTTTACTTCAGTTTGATCAATAAATTTCTAAAAAAAAGAAAGAAAATAAATTATGCACATTGCTAAAAGTAAATATAAATTTTATTTATGCGTGAGGAGGTTTTTTTTTAAATATAATTTTATAAAATTAATAATAGCTACAAATTAGTGTACGAATTTTTTTAAATCTGGATGAGGACCGTGTGTTCCTCAAGAAAGGGTTATATGATATCAGAGATTCAACACCTCAAGCTATGGCCACAATATTCAAAGGAAAGTATTTAATATATAGTCTTTTTCCCCTGGCCAGGAACCATCTTGGGTTTTTCTTAGTGTATTTTAGTTAGGAAACCCTAGAATGCCTCTATCCAATGCTCACCACTTGCCTTCACTCTTAACGACACTAAGCCACTTCTTGGTTCTTACCAAACAAAAGTCCCCTTTTTTATTAAATTGGTCATTTTTGTTGGTGTGAGTAATTTTCCACATCATCAGGAGAGTCATATCACTTCAGTGAGGTCATAGGTTTGCGTGTCATTTAGGGGTCATTATGATATTCCCTTATGCATCAATGTGTCAGTTGTGTTATTGGGAGTTACTCCAATTCCAGGAATGTAACTCCCCCTCTCCACTTGAGAGGTCATCATTATGTCATTGGGGGTTACTCAACACCCTTTATATGTACACCACTTCCTGTATATGATATTAGAGTGAGAGTTTGTGGATTGTAACAAGGTTCTGCCCCCTTTTCAAATCTTGTTGATTAACAAAAAATGGGAATATGGGGATAGTTAATATAATCTAGAACGTTGTGTAAATGCAGTAAACAAATATAGAAATTACTTAAGTAACTATTCTAATGAAAGTATAAACCCTAATATGCAAGAAGAGTGAGGAAGTGACTCAGGTGATTAGAGGAGTTCGTTGGAATGTGTCACAAAGGTGGTTGGAGGAATAAAAAGTAGGAACAATTGTGCAAAGAACCTGAAAAGGATAGATTTGGACTATCTAGATGGATTGGAGGACCTAGAGAGGGACTAGGGCACCTATGGGCGCTCTGGTCTATAGAATGGGCACCTTGGTCTGTGCAAAGGACCCAGAACTGAGTTTCATAGGTCCAACAGGTGGTCCAAAACCCTTGCTATGTGTCGCATCAGATTCACTACACTACAGAAAGTGTCGTTGATTATCCAAGAATATGGAAAGGCCTACAAGAAAGCCACAAGAAGTATTAAAACCCTAAAAAAATAAAAATGCAAATGAATGGGTCGGACTGACCTTAGATGCCACAACTATGGGCTTACTAACTAAGCGTTGCACTACATTTCAGACCCAAATATAGTTTTGGTGTGTCTGTGCATCATGTGCCCAAGGTGCTCTTTTTCTAGTCACACTTTGTGAAGTAGTGAGTAATAACTAAATGTAGAAAATGTAATATAATGTGTGCATGTAATAGAATATAATCCCCCCCTATGAAGTATGATGCAAATGAACCAACCTTGTCCTTGTAATGAAGATAATGGATGCAAATGATCTCCAAGTGGATGCAATTCTAGATGAATGATAGTAGTGACTAGTTCTTGGTCCCTCATTATGGTCTCATAACTTTATATTTATAGGTTTCTCTTGATCTAATTTTGTAATTAACCCCGAAATGGTTGACCACCAAAAAGATAAGAAGATGAAATGGCTAGAAAGAGCCCAAAAGTGGCATGAAAGATAAAAAAGGATTAGGGCGCCCATGGTGGGACCAAGGCGCCCATGGGAGCCCAGTATGGGCCTGGGCACCGTAGTTGAGGCTAAAATAATGGGAAGTGATGAGTATAGACTGGGAATGTGGATGTAAAAGGTCGGGAATAATGAAATAAAATAAAATAAGATGGCCAAAAGATGAGGGTTAATTAGTAATTTATTCACTCAATAACCTTCTAAATAGTACTATGAAACTGAGATTAAATAATATCTAAAGTGCATGATTTTGTGTCTACATTTTCCCCCACTTTATGTTGGTGAGTGAAAAGCTTGGTAACATAAAGTAGATAGATATGCATACCTGATGTCCATGAATAGTGTAGTAGAAATGCATGCTGAAGGACTATAAAAACATGAAATGACAAAAAGATGGTGGAGCATGGAAACTAAAGATGAAAAATGTAACAAAAAAAGTGATGAGAGTGAACCTAGGGCATGAAACGTGTGTGTAGATGTCGATGTGTATAATGTACCTACATGGTTAGTATGGTGTGTGTTGTCACGAAGTGTTATTGTTGAAGTTGTTTTGTTGTTGTTTCCCCAATTTGACTGCTTGTTTCTCATATGGCCGAACCTGCAAGGAGAACATGATCAAGTAGTCCAATATGTATGTATGTATATGTAAAAAATGTAATGTAAAAGATGCATGTGTATTTATATGAATGTAAAATACGTAAATAATGCAAAATGTAAATGGAACATGTGCACCTGATCCATGTCGAGAAAGAGAGTGTAAAAGGATATCTTGTACTATTGGGTTTTTTGGGCATATCTCGACGCCATAGGCCAAAGGAGTGTAGGGAGGAATTCCATTGTATCCTCCAATATTTAATGATTCATGAGTGTGTGGGTAGAGATCTCTATATTTCCTAGTTTTTTGGGTGATCCAATGCCACTTGCTGAAGTAGAGTAAGGAGGCACACCCATTGTAACCTTTGAGTCTGTAACTGCTTCCCATAATGTCTAAGGACACCATGTCCTGTAAAATCCACTATATATGGGATTCATAGATTGGTCTGAACCCACTCGTTGTATGTAACCCACAATTCCAAGGCTAGAAAGTACACTGAATTGAACCGGTGTAAATGCGATGTGTTATTATCTAACCCCAAATGATGTCCCCCTCTTTGGTGGTGCACATGTGATGTCGTTGATAGGAGAATGTGGCCCCAAAATAGGACCAACCACATGTACAATGTAAATCCCTGAAAAGTTCTTGGTAGAAACCAAAGCACACATAAACAAGAAGGCTAGCCAAATACAAGTATTAGTACAAACACACATACATATGGAAAACATGTGTAAGCTACAAAAAAATGGAGTGATGCAAACACGTAAGGCGATAAAGTAAGCTATAAAAATAGGGTTGCAAACATGGGAGGTCACTCACCATGTCGCAAGACACACAAGGCCATCATGGCCGCAAACAAAAAACAAGTGTGCACACCAAACATAGGGCAAGGCCTGCATACAAAGGCAAACAATAACAAACAATGTAACAAAAAAGTATAGAAGAAAAATACCCTTGCATAAAAAATGTTGCACATGAAGCACTCATTAGCATGTTAGAAAGATAACTAGTATCTCAAAAGTGCGTATAAGTAATGTAAAGTGCTAAGTAAAAAATAAAACAATAACACTTGTGAAGAGATGAATGTGGATGCCCCTAGTGAACAGTGTAGGAAGGGTAGAAGGTGAACATCCATGCTACATGTAAGAGACCTATATCTGCGATCAAAACCAGAAAAAGACGTGAACAGGCACATGTGTAGATGATGTAGATAAATGATATACAAGTAATCGAACTAGCATGTGTAATAAAACGACCATGAACAAGCAAAAATTAAGCAAGAGTAAAATCAACCATAATATGCAGTATGTTGCGGATGGATGGAATGGAATGTAAATGGATGGTAGGAGCCACGTGCCCCCTAAGTGAATGGAAATGTATGCAATGAGGTTCATTTAGTTTTCCCCCTCAGTAGTCAAGAATGAACCATAAACGAGAGTGTGTCATCAGGAAATGGTCAAGTGTTGTGTGTTGTGATGAGTATAGCATGTGTGTGGTGATGTATGTGACATGTGAAGATATGTGTGTGTACCCTATGTTGAGGCATATATTAAGAAAAGATGAATGTATGAGTGATTATTTATCCCTAAGTGTATATCACTATAAAATGAATAGTAGGGAGTGGTGATGTAGCCCTAAAGTGTATACCACTACAAGATGAAGGGATAGGGAGTGGTGATGCAGCATAAATCATATACCACTACAAGATGACTAGAGATAGGTGATGCATTTATCCTAAAGTGTATGTCACTATCCTAGAAATGTCACATGATGAGAATGTTAAATGATAAACATGTGATGAGTATGATAAGGTCCATTTGATTTATAAACTCTCGGCAGTCGAGTATGGACTGAGGAACTAAATTGCATCATCAGGGTAGTGAGTGCAGTGCATAGAAGACTAATGTAGTATATGTAAGGGATGAAAGATGACCATGTGATGAGTGGAATGTGTAATGTATGATGTAGACTGAGAATGTAAGAGGATGATATATGACTAAGTGTAGTATGTGTGATGCAAGATATGTAGAGTTTATAAATGTAATGTAAATAGATGCATATAATGATATGTAGATAGAATGTGAAACCTAAATGTAGAATGATGTAATGCTAGACTCACGATTGTATGAATACTGTAGTAGTATGTGTATATAGTAATGTGTGGGGTTCAAGTGTAGTAAGCCCTCAATAGTCAAGTGTGAACCAAAGACACAAGAGTGTGTCATCAGGTAATGATGATGTTAAAGTATGAATGAATATGCCTATGCTAAGGTGATTGATGTATGAGATTAGGAAAAGATGAGAGGTGTGTTGATGCTAATATGAGTGGGGGGATGTGTTAGATGTTATGCCCCCCAAATGTATGATAATGCGATGCACTAGTCTAGATAAATGATGTATGAAGGTGATCAAGTACTATAGATTTTGTAAGATCAATTCAATGATGAGAGATTATATGAGTAATGAGTGATAGATTATTGTAGATGTGTGTATGTATGGGTATGTAATGGATAGGTATGGTAATGTAATCATGAAACAAGGTTATGTATTGTAAAGGATCCCTCATTAGTCATATAAGAACCATAAGAATATGAGTGTGTAACTCAATAGGGTAGAGTGATTAGAGTCACCTACTAAAGACCAAGTTTGGTGCAGTGGGACAATATTGGATAAATTTAATAGTATAACTATGTGATGATTGGTTAAATTGAAAATATATCATGACCACTAGTAGGATAGATTAGTTGCTTTGACGACAGTAGTTGGTTAGAGATTAGATTGAGAGGAAACCATGTTGCACTAACTTTGAAGGGAGGTTTCTTAGTTTTGACTTGGTGACATGATAGACAACTTATTAGTAGGATATGGTGAACTAATTTTGGTAGGTGATTGACTTGGTGATATCGTAGGTGGTTGCTTAGGAGAGGATGTTGAACTATTTGAAGAGATTGCATTCTTAGGAGGTGCTTCAATAACGTTGACCTGATGCTCATTAGATATAGATAAATCAAACTTAGGAGCCTGATGGGATTTATCATTTGTATGGGAAGTGTGGTAAATAAAATAAGGCCTTGGACACTCAAGATGCTTGATTATTTGTAAGGAAAAGTGTGGCAATCATTATTATTATGTCCATTGATTCAATGATAATTGCAATACGGATGACCTTGATATTTTGCTAGCCTGATAAGGAGAATAGTAATGAGTAGGCAGTAGAGTGATCAACTGATGACTAAGGAGATGAATAAGAATGTCATGTTGCATAGTATTATGCTTAAATATGAGAGGCTTAGGAAATGGCATGACCTAATGTTCAGCTATATTACATGTAGTAGAAATAGATTGAAAATGAGATGGAGAAGGAAGCATAAACATGTGCTTGAGAAACATCCTTAAGCTTTTGAATTTCAGATTTGAGAGATGTAATTGTGGATTCCATAGCTGTAAACTTGTCTTGAAACAAAGAATGTAAAGCTTGAATTGAGTCCAATAGGGGTTGATTAGATGGAGGATCACTAGGGTTGTAAAATAGATGAGAGAATATATGAATTATTTTGTGTAGTGGTGTATTGTCATCAAGATACATGGTGTCTAGGGATTTTTCAAAACATCCTGATAATTGAGATATCTCTTGATTAAATTAGATAAAGAAAATTGAGGAACTTTGGGAGCCATGATAGAGGAAAAAATGAGGATCCTAAGCGTGAAAGATGTTACGTTCACCAAAATGATAAACTAAAATTAACTAGAAATGCAGGGGGTAATAATAGTTAACCTAATCTAGAACGACATTTAAATATAATAAATAGATACAAAAAATGACTATGTAAAATAACTCAAGCAACTATAAAGATGAAATGATAAACCATAAAGTGCAAAGAGAGTTAGAATGAACTTAGTTGATTAGAGTAGATCGCTAGATTGTGTTGTAGAGGTGACTAGAGAAATTGGATGTAGAAACGACTATGTGGAAGCCCCGAAAAGGATGGATCTGGACTGGAATGCCTGTAGAGGGACTAAGGCACCTACTGGCACTCTGGTCTGTAGAATGGGCACCCTAGTATGTGTAAAGATCCAGAACTAAGTTTCACAAGTCTGGCAGGTGGTCTGAAACCCTTGTTGTGTGTCACATCAAATTCGCTTCACTGCGTCAGGTGTCACTGATAATCTAAGATGATGAAAAGACCTATAAAATACTAGAAGAAGTATCAAAACCCTAAAAAAGAAGAATGAAAATGAATGGGTTGGATTGAACTTAGTTTTCACAATAGTGGGCTTACTAACTAAGTGTATCACTACATTTCGGACCCAAATGTAGTTCTAGTGTGTGTGTGTGTGTGTGTGTGTGTGTGTGTGTGTGTGTGTGTGTGTGTGTGTGTGTGTGTGTCATGTTCCCTATGTGCTCTTGTTCTAGTCACACTTTTTGAAATAGCCAACAATAAGTAAATGTAGAAAGTGTAATAGAATGTGTGCATGAAATAGAATAAAATCCCTCCCCCTATACTTGTGTGATGTAGATGAACCAATCTTGTCCTTGTGATGGAGCTAATGGATGTAAATGATCTCCAAGTGGATGCAAATCTAGGTGGATGATAGTAGTAAATAGTGTTTGGTCCCTCATTATGGTCTCATAACTTTATATTTATATGGTTCTCTTGATCTAATTTTGTAATTAACCCTGAAATGGTTGACCACTAAAATGATAAGAAGATAAAACAGCCAAAAAGAGTCCAAAAGATAGCAATAAAGTTAAAAAAGGATCAGGGTGCCACTAGTGGGACTGATGTTCCCATGAGAACCATAGTACCAGCTTGGGCTTCTCATTCGAGGATAAAATAATGCGAGATGATAGAAGTTGACTGGGCATGTGGATGTAAGAAGTTTGGAATGACGAAATAAAATAAAACAAGATGGCCAAAAGATGGGGGTTAATTAGTATTTTCTTCACTCAAAAACCCTCTAAATAGTAGTATGAAATCGGGACTAAAAAATATCTAAAGTGCATGATTTTGTGTCTACACTTGTATGCACCTTCGGTTGATGCTCGCTCTTCTCGAGATCTGGTCACACTACCATTTTCACTTTCATGGATGTTCACGTTGTCCCTCGTGATCCTCTTACTTCACATTTTCACGCCCTCTTTCTTGGTATAAAAGCACATGTTGTGTGGATCCATGCAACTCTTTGGTGTTTTTGTGTTTTCTGGATTTCTTTTCATGATAAACAAGTCTCTCGTACAACATCATAATGGTTATTCCAATTGTGTATTTCCTGCATTGATTCGGGGTTTTATACCTTATTCATGGTTTCACGTTCAAATTTTATGGTGCTAAAGGTTATCTGAGTTTTAGAATATGTGTTTGGAGATTTGGAATCTGGTTTGGTGTAGATTTGAGGTTTAAAGTGTCATTTTTGAGTTTTTTGAGGGTTTCTTGAGTTGGTTGCAGACCCAACTTGGACCTAGCTTGCCGGGCTTTCTCCCCCTAGCTTACCCTTTTCCACTTCAACTCGACTTCTTGTGGAGGTTTCCTTGTAATCTTGGACTGCTCGATTTGACATTCTCTCGGGGCTTATTTGCAACTCAGTGGTTGATCAACAGTGGATTTTCTTGTTCATGGTTTTGTTGTGTGCCTTGATCTACCAGATCTATGTGATGTGGATTCCTTGACTCCTACCTTGCTCTTTGTTCATGTGAGACGATTTCATGATGTTTATCCTGTGTTTTCCTTGTTTTGACTTTGGGATTGGCTTCGTGTTGCATCCACATTTTGGCTTTCCGTTATGTGTTTTGGCTATACCTGGTTCATGTCTTGCCGTCCTTGTGTTGGTTCTCAACACTAACTTGGTCCCCACATTTGGAACCTGCTCGGCCTTTGTTTTCACCTTAGATTCCACCTCCGTCTTTGTGCTTCCCTAACCTACATCGAGGTTCCCAACGGCCCTTCCCATTACACTGATCACCTCAGCTGCGTGGAGCTCCCTGACTTGGTACCTCACCTCACACCTCATGTCGTTTACCTATAGACACTAAAATTAGGTCACACTCCCCTTTGGTCCCTCGACGAATAAACACCCTTCATCACATTCACCTAGCCATGGCCCCCTTCACCCCACTAATATTAATTTAAGTAAATTAATTCATTATCCTCACCATATTTATTATTTAAATATCTTAATTTAAATAATATCCACACATACACCTCACTTAGACACCTCATCAAGCCAACTCAACCTAAGACCTATTCTTAGTAAGTGTCCATAACTAACTAAGATTTACCCAAACCCTAAAAATCAATGCCTACATTCTCTCTAACCACATTCCCACATGCTTACAAGAATCTTCCAATCTAATCCATGGGTTAATGACACGAGATCTGAGAAAATCAAGAGGATCTCCCTAGTTTAATAAACCTAGGAAATCCCACCTTGATTGATGTCGGTTAAGCCAGAACCGCCATCGATTACCCTTTTAACTCCCAAAACAGCCTTATTTTCAAGGTTGGCAAAGATTGGTTAGCAAAACATTGGGATCTTCCTAAGATATATTGTATCTTCTGAGATTGAATTCCAGTGAGAGCACACGTACAAGGAAAGAGATCAAGCATTTTCCCCTGCATAGCCACCCCAACAATGATCTGATCTAACCAAGCAAAGAGGAATGCACATGCAGCCCATGTAGAAGCTCTCCTATGATTAGTGATCACTTGTAGCCTTCAACCTCTTACTAGCACCCCCATCCCTCACTCACAGGCGTCTAGGAACAGAATCCAAGTAAGTAAAAAATTCTACTTCTTTGGTTCACTTCATTTTGTCATTATATTAGTACCTATTGTTTACCTAGCCATCCATTGACATCCTTCAACATTACCCCTCCATATACCCATTAAAATCTCACCAAATCCCTCCCAAATCACCCAATACCTCATCCCGACCAACAAAAATCCTTTGTGTAATTGTAAAGGAGACGCAAAACCCATCCTATAGCATTCCCAAAACTCCACAGTTTCTGGCACCGGTTATATATAACCGTCGTTGGTCACCCTGAACCAGAACAGGTTACTGTATTTGCCCATACAGCTCAGAACAGTGACCTACCCCCCTAATTCCACCTCACCCTAATTCACCTATGATCTATCTGAGAATTTGGTCAGACCTACAGAGACCCAGAACAAATTATTTGACCTTCGGATCCTATTCTAACCTAGCCTGTTGGATTAGATCTTTATTATTGTGTTTTAAGTGAGATACCTAGATCATTTTAAATTATGATAGGATTTACTTCATTTACCGCATTAAATTGTTTAAAATAGTGGACTGAAAACCATCTAGTAAGTATCACACTTCTCAGATCTAGCACACGCTAGGCAGTTCACTGCATATATTGTTTAACTACTTCTGGTGGTCTTGCTTTTATTACAGGTAGTTCCTCCTAGCCAAAAGGAAGCTCTCACAACAAGCTATGGATTTAGAAGTCATACGCACATAATAACTCATTAACCAACATTAAAACAAGTATTCCTCCTATGCCTGTTACCCTATCTGTTTTGTCAATACTTGAAAGAAACGTCTAAGAATAAGGTGAAACACTACCTTCTTACATGTGTCGGGACTTGCCAACCCTGTCACCTGATAACTTTCCCATGCCATCCTTCAGCGTACACCTCAGTCACCACCCCAGATTTCTCCCAACTTCATGTGCCCACTTCGACTTGGACCCCTCCATGTGTCACTGGATCCCAACTCACCTGACGACCATCTTGGGATACTCATCCGTCATTCCGCTCGAGCCTCCAATATTTTCCTCTACCCACGTGTTCCCAAGCCAACATCAGTGTGACTCTCTAATGCGGCTCGTTGATCTTCTCACCCTATAGAGATGCGTCCTCATTGCCACCTAAGTAGCCTCCTTTGAGCTCATTGTGCACCCCACCAAGTTGATCCCACCAACGCGACTCTCCAATTTGTCTCGCCAAGTGACTCACTCACCTCCTCACTCTATTGAGCTTGCCCAACTCACCGAGCCATCTCAACTCCACTCACCATCTTAAGCTCAATACCCACTCTTTACTGATTTTTTCATTTTTTATCATTTATAAGACATTATAAAGGGGGAAAAATAAATAAAAATTTATTTGCATAGGGGCATTATTTTTCTAGGCTCCACATCTAGGGTTATTGGGCTTTCCAGGTAACTTTTTATAGCTTATTGCTTTATAGTGCTCCTCTTCACCTGTGTCTAGCAAATGTATCTACCACATCCTTACGGGAAGATGGCCTTATTTTTACGCCATGAGACACCCTTTCTCTCACATTGAGTAGTGTTCCCTTGTATTACTTTTTTCTCTTTTGTGCTTGATTGCATGTGTTCCTCTACTTCTGACTAGGACTTCATTATGGCCTCCACTCTTGCACGCTTATTTCCTACTATGAGGTGAGTGGTCAAATGTATGACATCACATGAACACACCCTATTGTAGTCACACACTATCTTATAAAGTGTCGTAGACAAGGGGGTTATCACTATTCTTCTCAGGTGTTGTATTACTTGTAGACGCATTATCGGTTGAGTCTAACGTCTTGCATTCTTACACCCTCTTTTTCTTGCTTCTACTTCTACATCATGGAGGATGCTCTTTCTAGACTTGAGCATTGCAGGATTGTGTTATATCCTCCACCACTTCTTCTTGGGAGAGAGAACTAAAAATCATGGTGTGCTTCTATGGAATGCTACTTTGCATATGATGGTCCTACACACTTCTTGCTTGGGCCAGTTTATGCACCCATTGATTCTAGTCATTTTGAGGACTTTCTTGATGTATGTGACCATGTCGTTGGTCACTTGATTTTTTCCATCTCTAGACCTCTCTGCATTCATGTGGTAGACTCAGATAATCCCGAATGCATATGGAGCATCTTTCAGTCCCTATTTGGAGACCCTTCACATACTTCTGCCATTGTTACTGTTATTGAGCTAGTTGTCTCCTCTTATTATTCATGTGATGGAAGTTCTGTTGACACATACTCGCTTGGTTATTCTTTTGATGACGAGGATTTTGCTCCTAGTTTTGATGTCAAGAGTACTATAGAGGAATTATCTCCTCCTCTCACCTTTCCAAAGAGTGTTGACACATCCCACATATCATTAGACATTGGGAAATAGCCTTCTTAGCATCATAAAGTCATTACACCCACCTCCTTTACACTTCTAGTATGTGAGGCCCATTTCACTCCTCTTACTTCATGCATGGATGACTTATACCTATATGACATTTCTCTACTATTTTTTAATCCCCCTCATTGGGATGAATATCTGCCTGACCTTGGTCATATTTTCATAGAGTCCACTTGTGATGCACTATAGGTTTCTTATCCATCTATTGGTATTTTGGAGGAGTTCTTCATAAACATTGTTGGGAGTGCCCCTTTTAGGACTCTTATCACTTCCACATTTCAGGAGATCCTCATTGATCCACCCTTTCTTGTGGATACCTTTCTGTTGTGGGGGTTGTTGTGTTTCCTTCACATCACTTTGACATCTTTTCTATGGGTGTTCATTTTCTACACTCTGACATTTTTGTGCTTGTGACATTACCTTTAGTTCATTAGCGCTCATTTGCTAGACCTATGTCACACTTTCGTGGACCAAGCTTAGAGTTCTTCATGTTACTGGCTTTGGTTTCCTTCGTGGAGAAGGCAAACTTCCAACAATTTGTTTTTATCCTTCCTAAGGGTAGTCACATTGTTCGGTGCAGGTGGATCTTCTTCAGTCTAGAGGTAGAGGACCATATCATTGACACTCTTCTGGGAAACTTTCTAGAGTTGTAGAGTTCAGATCCATCCATGGTATATTCTACACTCCTCTCATCTCCTTCTTCTTCTCTCTTTTTCTTTTTTTTGGGAGATTTCCATTTTGTACATGGGTACCTTATCAAGCTTGTCAGTGGTCAGGACCCATAGTTGACATCTTTCTTATATTAGAGAGTGTTTTTTTTTTCTCCAAGGAAAAAATTAGTGGCGAATATTCATTAATTCATGAATATTCCAGTTTTTAAAATGTGAAATTGGAATTTTTTTTTGGAAAGGAGTAGGCATGGGTCGTCAAATTTTTCTGGGTACAAGTTAATTTTAGGGGTTATTCACCATCCATGTAAAAGATAAATTCCCAATATTCACCTTAATATTGTCGGCTAGTAGCATAAAATATGCAATCGACCGGTAGCATATTTTATGTTACTGTTCGACGGCATAAATATATTATGTCAGCTGATAACATAAAATATGCTACTGTGCGGTAACATATTTTATGTTGTCGGCCAACATAAAAAGCTACCATCCGACAACATATAAAAAGCTACCGTTTGGTAGCAATAGAGATAAAAAAAGAGTATGGGATTTTTTTTTGCTTGCGCCATATGTTGGGAGGATAGATTTCTCATAGAGATGATCATTTTAACTTCTAACATCAAAAAATTTCAAAAAAAAAATTCCCATACAAAATTAGCAAAATTTGTATTTTTTTCACAAAAAATCATTTTTTAATTTTTTTTGTTTGTGCCATATTTTGGGAGGACAAGTTTCTCATCGAGCCGGTCACTTTAACTGCTATTGTTAATTTTTTTTTATTTTTAAAATTACATATATATTTGGCTGACATCATATACTATTAGCTGACAACATAATTATGTTGTCGGCTAGTAGCATAAAAATGCTACCAACTGATAACATATTAGCGCGAAAGTCAATTTTCCCAAATTCACCATTACTGTGAAAGTCAATTTTCCTAGATTCGCCTATGAATTTCTATGATTTTTTTTTTTGGGGGATCTTAAAATTTTCCCTATTTTTCTCTTATGGTGGATGTGTCGACACTAAAATTTTCCTCCATAATTTCTATTTCATTAATGTATGTATTAGGAATAGGATGTTGTTAAGTATAATTAGTAGTAGCATCTGATAGAAGATAACGACACCGTCAGTACAGTGCCACCAATAATGTGGAGTACGGTAACAGTCAAAGTACAATGGGAATGTTGTAAAAAGTAAATATTTGTCGCAAGTGGTCCGATAATGTTAAAATGTCAAAGTTTGGGTAATTAGAGAAGTAGGGTCTACATGATTAGGAATTAGAAATATTATATTGGTAATAAGGACAAGGAGTGAGGTCATAAATATTTTGTGTATTTTATTTGTAAAAAGTCTAAAAATGTGGAACCCATGTAAAATGATAAGGTTTATCTTATCTTAAAAGATAAGCTTACATGTACAGATAAGAGTTAAGGTATGGAATATGATTCGTCAGAGTGAATTTCTTATCCTATCTTAGAGATAAGATGGATAAGCCTGGAAGTTCTATAAATAGAGAGGCCACCCCCCTCATTTAGCATAGAAGGAAGTAGTGAGAAATATTGTAGGAAGTGTGCAAAGGAAGCCATCAGTTTAAAGGTGTGTTGAAGAAGCCATTAAGAGGTGTAATTGTAAAGTTTCTCCCATTGTCTTGGTGAAAGGAAAGTGAAGTCAATAACACTTGAAGTACCTCATGGGTGAGATTGTAACAATTTCATGTTAATATTATAATTTACTTTGATATTTCAGATTTGTCATCATTCCGTCTTATCATAGTCGATGGTATTCTTGTGTTATGTTTGTTGTTTTGTTTCCATATTACATCCACCAAACTAAAGGCTATGCATTGGTAAATAATCATAGCATGAGGAGTTCCCAGTGAAGAATTATCATAGTACCGGATTGGTGATGACATTTTGGTTCCGTTTCCGGGACCATTCCTCGTTGGTGGATTTTCTGGAGAGATATTCCCACTTAGTCAAAAATCAATTGGAGGGTAACCTTATTTTTACTGTGCATAGTAGTTACCATGGTAAATTCATTTTTACCGTGAATAGTATTTACCATAGTAACTTCACTTTTTATTGTGAATAGTGTTTACCACAGTAAAGTCAGTTTTTACCACAGTAAGTCAAGTTTTACCATAGTTTTACTGTGGTCATTTCTATTTTACTGTAGAAAGGTGTAAAGTCACTTTCTAGTATAGTGATTCCAATTATTTGTGCACATAAGTCTTGTTGATTGTACTTGTGGGTTGGTATTTCACGGTGGTTACTTTTGAAAATGGGAAAGATTCCTATTTTTTCAGCTCAATCTAATGAAGATGCTTCTTCTTTCATTCAAGAGTTTAAACGATCTTGTATTTGTAATGGCCTTATAAGAAGGGAACAATGGACTAAATTTTTTCCTACCTTTTTGGATGGTTCAACACTTAGGTGGTTTGAAACACTAGGTGATAATGTGAAAAACTCATGGGATTTATTAACTGAAAGTTTTCTTGAAGAATTTGGTGAACAACAGAAATATGCAGATCTCATGATCGAGATCACAAAGCTATCCCAAAGGAGAGAAGGAGAAGATAAGGGATTATCATGCTCGTGTTCTAGAGCTAAGGAGGAAGCTCGATGCCTAGATCCGGAAGGAAGGATTAGCAGATGGGTTGATGAATGGCATGGATAATCTCATCTATAAGCACTTCATTCTTGGGATGAAACCAGAGATCAGACAATGAGTGAATTATGACCGCCCAACTACCATTGAACAAGTAAAGGATATTGCAAGAAGGCAAGAAGAAAGCATGGAAGAGGAGCCCAAAGAAATTGTTGCTAAAGTAGAGCCTACACTAGCACCTTTGGTCCAGAATCCACAACCACTCCCGATGAGCACAAATATTTCTCCTAGTACATCTACTGAGTATGAAGATATGCTCAAAAAAGATGGGGTCAGTTAATTATTAATCTTCTTTAAGGAAAATAATTTAGTTCTCAGGGAGGAGATAGAGGTGCAAAAAGAAATATTTCTGAATTTGTATGTTATGGTTGTTATAAAAAGGGTCATTATAAGTATAATTGTCCAGATAGAGCTTCTACATCTGGTAAAGGAGATAATGATAAAGGAAAAGCACCTGTGAATTCTTTTGATGTAGTAGATAAGATCAGAAATAAAGAAGTAGATGTGTTTGTAACAAAAAGAAAGAAAGAAAAAGATAATCAAGATGGAAATGATCCTAAGAAGATGAAAGGAGAAACTAGTAAGAAACATAGGAGAAGAAAGTTGGGTGTGCAGGATTTTCTGATTTCACAGGGGCAAGGACCATACTCCATCTTAGAAGATCTGTCCAAAAGGCCCTGCAAATATTACATATGGTCAACTCTTGGCTATGTCTTCTGAGAAGAGGCAGGAGTTACGAAGTGGACTCAATGCTCGACAAAGGAAGGAGGTTGAGGTCCCTGTTTTGGAGGTAGAGGCGGATCCCTATGCTCCACAAGCTGAGGTATTATGTAATGGTATTTCAATTCATGATGTCTTAGTTGATGGAGGTGCTGTAGTTAATGTAATGACTAAGTCTGTAATGAATATTTTAGGTTTAAAAATTGATCACCCTTCAACACTTATGTTAAGGTCATTAAATAAAGGAAAAACTAAAACCAGAAGGTGTAGTTTCAAATGTGGCAATATCTGTTATGGGTGTTGTATGTGTGGTAGACTTTCAGGTGATGAAAAATGGTACTGTTGCATACCCAATACTGCTAGGAAGACCATGGCTAAGGAGAGTTCATACAAGAAACTAATGGAATGAAGGTTTCATGACACTTGGATGTGGTAGAGAGAGGGAGAAGATAAACATGATCCCTCGACATCATAAGGTAGAACCTGTGGATTCAAGTGATGAAACTGATGATTGGACATCCTCTGATTACTCTAGTACCAGTGAAGTGGACACTAAAGATGAAGAAAGTGAGGTGGATGTTTCAGTCATGGATATCCTTCCAGTCACACCAACTCATGACCCCATAAAATTATCTAAAGAAGAAGTTGATGATCGTCTTCAACAAATAAATATTGGTGATGCTGTGATGGAGAGTGAGAAGGAATCCTACCTCTAACTCTTTCGAAGGTACATACAAATATTCACTTTTGATTACAAGGAACTCTGTCAAGTAAGTTGGGTAGAACATTCTATTGAGCTGGTAGATGGTGCTAAGCCCATAAAGAAAATGCCATATAGAATGAATCCTAATTTTTCCAAGACTGTAAAAGAAGAAATAGATAAGTTGCTTAATGCAGGATTCATATTTACTGTGGAGAATTCAGAATGGGTTTCTCCCATTGTGATCTCAATAAAAAAGAATGGGAAGCTACGTATTTGTGTTGATTACAGGAAGCTCAATAAGGCAACAAAGAAGGATCATTACCCTCTTCCATTTTCAGATCAGATCTTGGATGAAGTAGCTAGCCAGGAGTGCTATAGTTTTTGCTGATGGATATAATGGCTATAACCAAGTTCATATAGTAGAGAGAGATCAGCTGAAGACCACGTTCACCACTCCTTGGGGAATGTTTTTCTTATAGAGTTATGCCTTTTGGGTTGTGTAATGCTCCAGCAACATTCCAACGTTTGATGAATAGGGTGTTCGAACCCTACATTGGGACCTTCATCAGAGTATTTCTGGATGATTTTTACATCTATGGGAGCAAGTTGGACCACCTGCACCAGATGGAGACAACATTTTCAAAGGTTAGATGAAGCACAAGCCTCACTAAACCCTACAAAGTGTCTCTTTGGATGTTCTAAAGGCGTTTTGTTAGGGCATGTTGTATCTAGAGATGGTATTGGTACTGATCCTGATAAAGTTTCAAAAATCAAAGATTTACCATTTCCTATGAATAAAAGTAAGTTGAGATCATTTTTAGGCCATGTGGGGTACTATAGAAGGTTCATCAAGAATTTCTCAAAGATTGCACAGCCCACTAACCCAATTCTTGAAGAAGGATGTTACTTATGAACCAGGAAATAAGGCGCATGAAGCTTTTGGACAACTGAAGGAAGCCCTGGTGTCTTCACCTATTTTGAAGAATCCAGATTGGAGCAAGCCATTCATTGTGTACACTGATGCCTCAGATGCAACACTAGGAAGTACTTGGAGCCAAAAGGATGAAAATGGTACGTACCGACTGGAGGAATTGGATGGCACTCCCATTACAAAATGGGTCAACCACGACAAGTTGAAGATTTTCCAAGCACCAAAATATTCTACTCCAAGGACGGAGTAGAAGCTATGAAGGGGGGAAGATGTTGACACTAAAATTTTCCTCCATAATTTCTATTTCATTAATGTATGTATTAGGAATAGGATGTTGTTAAGTATAATTAGTAGTAGCGTCTGATAGAAGATAACGGCGCCATCAATACGGTGCCGCCAATAATGTGGAGTACGGTAATAGTCAAAGTATTATAGGAATGTTGTAAAAAGTAAATATTTTGTCGTAAGTGGTCCGATAATATTAAAATGTCAAAGTTTGGGTAATTAGAGAAGTAGGGTCTACATGATTAGGAATTAGAAATATTATATTGGTAATAAGGACAAGGAGTGAGGTCATAAATATTTTGTGTATTTTATTTGTAAAAAGTCTAAAAATGTGGAACCCATGTAAAATGATAAGGTTTATCTTATCTTAAAAGATAAGCTTACATGTACAGATAAGAGTTAAGGTATGGAATATGATTCGTCAGAGTGGATTTCTTATCCTATCTTAGAGATAAGATGGATAAGCCTGGAAGTTCTATAATAGAGAGGCCACCCCCCTCATTTAGCATAGAAGGAAGTAGTGAGAAATATTGTAGGAAGTGTGTAAAGGAAGCCATCAGTTTAAAGGTGTGTTGAAGAAGCCATTAAGAGGTGTAATTGTAAAGTTTCTCCCATAGTCTTGGTGAAAGGCAAGTGAAGTCAATAACACTTGAAGTACCTCATGGGTGAGATTGTAAAAATTTCATGATAATATTATAATTTACTTTGATATTTCAGATTTGTCATCATTCCGTCTTATCATAGTCGATGGTATTCTTGTGTTATGTTTGTTGTTTTGTTTCCAGATTACATCCACCAAACTAAAGGCTGTGCATTAGTAAATAATCATAGCACGAGGAGTTTCCGGTGAAGAATTATCATAGTGCCGGATTGGTGATGACAGATGTTTTCCCCGTTGGGTATTCCTTCACTGCTTGAGTTTCTTATTGTGCATGGGTACCTCATTAGGCTTTTGTACCAGGACCCATTTGTCTTTTCTAACTTTCCACCTCATCTTAAGTTATAATGAAGGGGGGTGTTAGTGTGAGTCATTTTCCACATCATCATGCAAATCATATCACTTTGGTGAGGTTGTAGGTCTGCGTGTCATTTAGGGGTCATTATGAGATTCCCTTAAGTGTCAGTGCGTCAATGTGTCAGTTGTGTCATTGGGAGTTACTTCCCATTCAGGGAATGTAACTCCCCCTCTCCACTAGAGATGTCATCATTACGACATAGGGGGGTTACTCAAAACCCTCTATATGTACTCTGATTTCGATCTATGAGATTAGAGTGAGAGTTTGTGAATTGTGATGAGGTTTTGTCCCCTTGTCGAATCTTGCATGCACCTTCAATTGATGCCTAATATTCTCGAGATCTCTTCACGCTTCCGTTTTTACTTCCGTGGATGTTCACATTGTCCCTTGTGATCCTCATGTTTCTCATTTTCACACCCTCTTTCAGTTTTGATTCCCCGCCACCAAACTTTAAATAATATTATCTGGATAGGTTTTTTAACCAACCCATCGATTCAAAATATACATTAGTATCTTGTAATTAATAATCACCCATAAATGGGGTCCACTTTTAATCACATAATCCCTCTATTACAAATGAAAGAGTTCGAGAAGTATTCTCTCACCCCCCATATAAAAGGGGGTCTTCATGTACATGGTATTCCTCCCTATATTAAAAGGGCCTTCAAATATACATACTTCGTTAATTATTGAATAACTTTAGGACTTAATTTTCTATCTTCTCTCTTGATCAAATAACTTTATAATACATAATAATTAATTTATTTCATTTTGATTAATCAATAACTTCTAGAACTTTAATACTTTCTCAATGCGGGGAATTTGTCACATAAGACTCCTAGGCCCTCACATAATCAACCAAGTGTAATTTATCCCTTATGTTTTGATAGTTACTAGATCAATAGTCACTTTGTAAACCATCATTTTGATTTGGAAAATTAATATTGGAAGTTAATTAAATCAGAATAGCCTACTGTTGCAATATTTCATCCTTTTTTATGTATGATAATTCAAAATATTAAAAGGGAATGAAATAATATTAAATCACTTAAAAAGTGAAATCATTTGGTGAACCCGATTCCCTATTCGAGCATTATAGCCTTAACCCTAGTGACGTTAGGGTTTCATATGGGATTTAGGTTTAATTTTTTTATAGTTTGCATATGCTTTCCTTCTATTCTCTACTGACATAGTGCTAAGATTTCTAATCAATCTATTGAGCATATTGAGATTTCAAATCCTACTCATAAACATCATAGTGCAATGACTTATTTTATTCCTATCTCTAGATCTCTTCTTGATCCACCTCACATGAGGTTCCCTTACATGAAATTAAAACCAACAGTGATCACTCTTATGATTATCATCATGATGAAGAAAAAAATGTAGATCAATATCAAATTGAGATCTTATTTAACTTTCATTCTCAACTCCGTGCTAATCCACATCATATTGAGCCTATTATCAAGCTTCTGCATAATGCCAAGATTACTTATGATCAACAATATAGGGATGCATATTTTATCAATTAGTCTCAACCAAAATCTATTGTATCCACACATGTTGTGCCTACTTCCTTATGGATATCTAGCATACCCATGAAAAATGTTCATTAACTAAATTGTGGAATGTTTCTAAGTTAATCTAATATTATAAACAATAGTAAATAAAAGCTAAGTAAATAAATAAAGTGACCCAAACAACTAAGTAGAAATATGAAATCCTAATGAGAAAAGAGAGTTGAAAAGAGCTTAGCTAATTTGACAACTATTTGGGACTGTATTACTGAATAAAATGAATAAAAAGAATGCAGATGTGACCAAATAGAAGCTCCAAAAAGCACATATCTAGAACAATAGGCTAGAATGTGGTGCCTAGGGAAGGAAATGGGCTCCTGGGCACTCTAGTCTGAGATCTGGAGGCCCTGGTTTGTGAAAAATCTCTGCAAACCTACTCCAAGGTGACATTGAATGATTTCCTGCCTTCACTTCTTATTGCATTGATGTCTATGGACTACGCTAGATGTCGCTGTAAATTAGAGATGAATAAGTGACCTGAAAAACCCCAAACCAAGCATCAAACCCCTAAAAAATAAATATGCATATGAAGGGGTTGAATTGTGCTCAGTGGCCACAATGGTGGACTTACTAACTAAGAATTGTACTACATCTCAGGCCCAATGTAGTT
The DNA here is from genome assembly GCA_019776745.2 of Taxus chinensis. Taxonomy (NCBI): domain Eukaryota; kingdom Viridiplantae; phylum Streptophyta; class Pinopsida; order Cupressales; family Taxaceae; genus Taxus; species Taxus chinensis. The sequence goes on from CM034147.1 coordinate 964,815,812, forward strand.
CTAGGTTTGTGTGTGTAAATCACGCCCTAGGTGCTCTTGTTCCAGTCGTACTTTGTGAAGTAGCGAACAATAACTAGATGTAGAAATGTGATACACATGTGGATGGAATAAAATAAACTTCCCTCCTATGCAGTGTGATGCAGATGAACCAACATTATCCCTTGTGATGGAGCTAGATGGATGCAAATGGAGCCTTTCATAGATGTAACCTTAGGTGATGATAGTAGTGCCTAGTGGTTAGCTCCTCATTATGGTCTCATAACTTTATATTTATATGGTTCTCTTAATATGGATAGCTCAAATGGCTAGAAAGTTCCCAAAAAGTGGCGGGAAAGTGCAGAAAGGATCAGGGCACCCCAAATGGGACCAAGGCACCTCAGGCACCCCAATACTAGGATGGGTGCCCCAGTCAGAGATAAAATGATGCTAAATGGAAAAAATGACAAGGTGAGTACATGCAGGAGGTTGGCAGTGACAATAACAAGTAAAGTAAAATGGCCAAAGGACATGGGTTAATTAGTACTTTCTTCACTTAAAAGACATATGAATAGTAGTATTAGACTGGGTCTAAATAATACCCAAAGTGTTTGATTTTGTATCTACATTTTCCCCCACTTTATGTTCATGAGTGGAACACTCGGTAAGATAAAGTAGATAGAGATGCATACCCGATGTCCATGTAGAGTGATGTAGAAAATGTGCCAATGGACTAGACAAAGCATGGAGTGAAAAAAATATGGAGCATGGAGACTAAAGATGCAAAAGATAAAAAAAAGTGATGAGAGTGAACCTAGGGCAGAAATGCATGTGTAGTTGTCGATGTGTGGTGTACATGCATGTTAGTATGAGGTGTGTAACTGCCACATGATGATTTTTTTGTTGTTTTTGGTTGGCCTTTGTTGTAGTAGTAGTTGTTGACTACTTTCTTCTCATACTGGACAAACCTATAAAGGAGAAGATGATCAAGTAGTCAAATACACATGTATATGTGTGTAAAATTGCATGTATATAGTAAAAATATTGTAAATGGAAGTATGAAAAAGTAAAAGGAACATGTGCACCTAATCCATGATGAGAGAAAGGGTGTAGAAGAGGATATCTTGTAACCACAGTTTTTTGGGTGATCTCACACTACTGTGGCTAAAGAAGTGTAGGGAGAAAGTTACATTATTCTCCAACCTGTAATTGCTTCCCTAAGAATAGTGTGAAGAGATCTTTGTACTACCTGGTTTTTTAGGCGATCTGGCGCCACTGGCTGAAGTAGTGTAGGGAGGAAATCCACTGTATCCTAAAACCTGTAACTTCTCCCCAGAATGCTAAGGAAAATATGTCCTGTAAAATCTGTTGTGTACGGGGCTTCGTAGACTGGTCTGAACCCACTCGTTGTATAACCCACAATGTCAAGGACAAAAAACTGAACTAAACTATACCAGTAGAGAGTGTTGTGTAATGTGTAAAACCCCAAATGATTCCCCCTCTTTGGGGGCAGCATGTGACATCATGGATATGAGGATGTGGCCCCAAAAGAGGAACAACCACATAAATTGTTCCTTGTAGAGGGAAGTGAATGTGCTTGGTAGAAACCAAGGCACACACAAACAAGTGGCTAGAAACAAGTGTTAGTACGAACAAGCATGCATGTAAAAGACAAGTGTATGCTACAAAAACAATGTAGAAGCTAGAAAGCAAGTAAACACGCAAGAAGACAATTGTAGACCTTCCAAAATAGGTTGTAAACATGGGACAACACTCATGATGTTGCAAGACACTCAAGGCCATGCAATGGCCACATACAAAAAACAAGTGTGTACACCAAACAAAGGGAAAGGCCCGCATATAATAACAAGAAAGAGACAAACAGTAGTAGACAAACAAACAGATAGCCATGGAAGTAAATAATCTTGCAAAAAAATTCTGCACATGAAGACCAGTTAGCATGTTAGAAAGATAACTCATATGTCAAAAGCGTGTATAACAAGTAATGTAGAGTTCTAAGTACAAAATGAAACAATATCACCTGTAAGAGATGAATGTGGATGCCCCCAGCGAACTGTTGTAGGAGTGGTAGGAGGCGAGCATCCATGCTACATGTAGGAGACATGTATCTGTGATCACAACTAGAAAAGGATGTGAACTGCACATGTGTGTATGGTAAAGATAATGACATACAAGAGATCTAGCTAGCATGTGTAATAAAGTGAATGTATATAATAAAATGTAAGCAAGAGTAAAAACAACCAAGATATGCAACATGTTGTGGATGGATGGAATGGAATGCAAGATGGATGATAGGAGGCATGCCCCCCAAGTGAATGGAAGTGTATGTAGTGAGGTTCATTTAGTATGACCCCTCAGTAGTCAAGAATGAACCAAAAATGAGAGTGCATCATTGGGAAATGGTCAAATTGTGTGTTGTATAGTGCGTTGTGATGAGTGTGTGATGTGTGTTGATGATATGTGACCTAGAGATGAATGCATGATGATGTAGCCTAAAGTGTATATCATGATGAGATGAATAGAGGGAGTGGTGATGTAGCCTAAAGCATGTACCACTACAAGATGAAGGAATAGGTGACCATTTAGCCTATAATAGCGTATGTCACTAACCTAGTAATGTCGCATGATATAAGGTTGAGTGATGAACATGTGTGTATGATAAGGTCCATTTGATTGGTAAACCCTCAATAGTCAAGTATGGACCGAGGAACTAGAGTGCATCATAGGGTAGTGAGTGCGGGTGCGTAGAAGAATATGTTGTATGTGTGATGATAAGAGATGACCATATGATGTGTAAATTGCAATATGTATAGTGTATAATGCAAGATGTGTAGATAGAATAATAATGTGAGAGTGTGCACAATGTAGTATGTAGGATGATGTAGTATGTAATGTTTGACTCATAGACAATAGTAGTATGAAACATGTGTGGTGAATAATATTATGTATGTCATGTATGTATATGAATAGATGTGTAAATGTTTAAATGTTGAAATGATGTAGACTAAATGTATAATGTAGAATGTAAGATGTAAGACTTGTGATGCGATATGTGTGAAGAGACGTAATGTGTAGTATCTATTGTGTAGTGTGTGGGGTTCATGTGTAGTATGTATCCCTCAATAGTCAAGTGTGAACTGAAGCACAAGAGTGTGTCATCAGGGTAATGACGGTGACACTAAAGTGTAGAGGAAGATACCTATGTTAAGAGTATGGATGTATAATGTACAAGTATGAGAGATGCTCTAATGCTAAGATATGAGGGGGGATGTGTTGGATGTTATGCCCCCAAAGTGTGTGTGTGATGAATTAACTAGCCAACAGATAGTAAAGGATGAAGGTCCCCTATTTGATGCATGTGGTGATGAAATTATATGAGCATGTGATAGTAATGGTGGTATAGTAGATAAATTTTGTGACCATGAATGAAGTCTATGTGCATGCATGGATGAATATTTGATGAATGTTGTGATCCCAGACAAAATGCGTAGGCAATGGATATCGACATGATGTGAAACATGGAGATGATGGAATCCTATGTGGAATGAAATGAGTTGGTGACCTACATCAAGACACAATAATTGACTGAGGAATGGGTATATACCTATGTGTAGGACTAGAGGATCGGTGAGGTTGTGTGGATAATATGTGAGGAGGTGAACTAGGAACATATTGTGCTTTTAGCAACATCAAATTGATGTGCTAGATGATGTAGGAGATGCATGAATGACACTTGAGAAGATGACTACCATGGAATAGATGGGGGTACTTGACCTCAATTTGAGATAACTTGACTGTTATGAATGAATTTGAGTAAAAAATTATTCATAGAGACGATAAATTGCAGACCTACGAATCTAATTGAGTCCGAGTATCATATCACAACCATCGACTACTTTCCTAACAAGGAAAGGAACAAAAAAAGTGAGAGGACAAACCATAACATGCAGTTTGATGAAACCATATGGTTTTTTCAGAGGGTATTAAATCTATGATAGTGGGTAACCGATGGCATGAATAAATGGAATAGAACATGTGCTAATAAGTCAAGATGGGTCAACCTTAGAATTATTAACAAATGGGGATAATGAGCCAATAAATGCTTTGATATGTAGGTGATTAGATGTAAAAGTGAATATGTTAATTGTGGTTAGAAAAAGAGATGAATGGTGGTGAAGCATCAGTATGCAGAACTAAAAATTCAAGGGCCCCTGAAGCAGGAGAAGGCACTACGTGGTAAACGTAAAATTAATTGATGAGTTAGATAGACTTTTGTGTCATGTTTGGGTAGAGGGTTCGGGAAGTAAATATTTTTGAACTTATGATTCTCATTGACAAGTGGGGAGAACCTGTAGATTTTGGATGCTATATTTGGCCATTATCAATCAATGACTTATTGAATGAGACATCTCAGGTTTGGTAACAATAATCAGTGGAATGTGTGACACACTGATGATATTCACAATGGGAATGGGTCATCGAAATTATGCCCTGTTATGTTTGTGGAGCCTATTTTCATGTTAGAGGTATGGTACACCTTCCATGTGTAACACTCGGATATTTTTATGGCGGTCCCGCTCGCCGGTGAGTGGGTCAAGGGGGTTCGGGGGCGAATGAAGCAAATTGGTCATGTGGTATATTAACCCATGGGTACATGGGTAACCGATGGGCCAGTTATGTGACCATGGTTTTTCAGGTACCCATTGAATGACCAAAGTCACCTCTTCGGCTAACCTATTTGATGTAATTAGTAAATAGATGCACATAGAACTAGGATTTATATGAGTGTGATTACACAGAGGTTGGAAATAGTGAGGGTGAGTTCAAGTGTGAAAATGGCCTTGTGAGGCAAATCCAAAGATAGATTAGAAGGGGGTGAAAGGTGAAAGGACTAGGTATGGCTTGTGATAAAGTTTGAGCAAGTGAGGTGGAGTGTAGCCTAATGTGGAGAACACGTATAATATTGTCTGTGATGTGCTTTAAATCATTTCTGGATAATTCTATTCATAATAGAAATTAATGAACAGATTTTGAGGTACTTACTACATTAGATATTATTAATTGGAACATGCAGGTGTTGAGGTGGAGATGGCAAAATTCAGTAGTGGATAGGATGTTATGTTCATGTCACATAAGGTTCAAACCTTCGTAATTTGTGGTATTAAAATATGTGGGGGATCACTGAAGACTTAGATGATGAATGTCAATGCCGATGTTGGTAGTGCTCTTGAAGTGTATTTAGTAGTTGATGAGTGCTTCAGATAATTTTTTGAGTGCTCGAAGATTTTGTTCATGAGATCTTGAATAAATGTTGGATTACCTTGCAAAGGCGTTTTGGATGATGCTTATTCCTATACTTAAGCCGACATACGGCTAAGGCTTGGTTTCACGTCGGTTGAGAGTATGATAGATGTTGGTCGAAGGTGGAGAATATCTAGGTTGGCCAAAAATAGCTTCTGGAGATTGTTGTAAATGACTTTGGCGTGATCTCCAAGCCCTGAAGCTTCAGCATCTGCAAGTATGGATCCTGGAAAGATAAGCTAAGATTCTTTTTAGGTAACATGACAATAAGATGCTTAGTATTCTTCAGGTCCTTAGTAATTCCTAGTTGTACAAGTTAGCATAAGGGGATTAGACTTGATCTTAGTTATTGGATGAAGTTTGAGTGAGGTCAAATGCATCGATGATGTGCTAGAAAGAGTTACCGAATGGGAAAGGTAGGTCATAAAGTGAACATATTACATTAATCTTGCAAGCTAAGATGATTAATTTAATAACATGGTAGAGTCATCTACATAGTCTAGGCATATGACTTGGAAAGTAGGAGAAGCTCTTGGGGGTTAATTTAATCCAAGGGGTTTTAATGGAATTATGACCCAATTTTGGTGATCCATTACACCTTAATATTTTGTGGTAGCTAATAAGGCAGTGATGAGTAAGTGGTGACTAATAGGTGGAAAAAGTGATCATACTAACGACTAAAGAGCTCAGAAAGAAGGTCATGTTGAAGAAGTGTTGTGATCAAAGGTGTGTAAAGGCTCTGGTAATGGTATGACCTAAGGTTCGCTGACATGAGCTGAAACATGTAGTGGACATAAAATGAGACCATGAGATGTAGAAGGATGAACAAACATGAGCCCGAGAAGCATCCTTAAGATTTGTTGGAATTTCAGATCTAAGAGATGTAATCATGGATTCCATAGCCTGAGAATTTGTCTTGAAATAAAGAATGCAAAGATTAATTGAGTCCAACATAAATTTATTCAAGTAAAGGATCACGAAGGCTAGGATCACCAAATAGGACGATCAAAAATAGGACTTATTTCATGTGGAGGGGTATTGCGTAGGGAGAGAGATGGCATGTATAGAGGATTTTTCTAGAACATCCTGCAAATTGGGATGTATCTTAAGTAAATCAGACAAATAAATATTGAGGAATAACTTTGGAACGACACTATGAGTGAGAGGAAAAATAAAAGGATCCTAAGTGAAAGGGTGTTCGAAGGTTCACCAAAATGATTAACTAAAATGTGGAATATTCTAAGTTAATCTAATATTATGAACAACGATAAATAAAAGCTAAATAAATAAATAAAAAAGTAACCCAAGCCACTAAGCAAGTAGAAATATGAAACCCTAATGAACAAAGAGGGTTAGGAAGAGCTTAGTTGATTCACGAGGTATTTGAGGACTATGTTGCACTGAATAAATTGAATAAATAGAATACAGACGTACCACACAGAAGGTCCAGAAAGCAAAGATCTGGAACAGTAGGCTAGATTGGGGCACCTGGGGAAGGACAAGGGTGCCTGGGGTGCTTTGGTCTGAGATCTGGGTGCCCTTGTCTATGAAAACGATATCTGCAAACCTCCTCCGAGGTGTCGCTAAATGATTGTCTGCCTTCACTTCCTATCATGTTGATGTCGTTGGACTAGCACTAGATGTTTTTGTAAATTATAGATGAAGGAAGAGACCTACAAAACCCTAAACCAAACATCAAACCCCTAAAAAATAAAGATACATATGAAGGGGTCAGTACTATCCTCAATGGCCACAATGGTGGACTTACTAACTGAGTGTTGCACTACATCTCAGACCCGATGTAGTTCTAGGTGTGTGTGTGAATATCATGCCCCAGGTGACTCTTATGTACCAGTCACACTTTGTGAAAGTAGTGAGCAATAACTAGATGTAGAAATGTAATAAAATGATGGTTGGAATAGAATAAACTTCCCTCAATATGCAGTGTGATGTAGATGAACCAGCCTTATCTCTTGTGATGGAGCTATATGGATGTAAATGGAGCCTTTGATGGATGCAACCTTAGGTGATGATAGTAGTTCCCAGTGTTTGGTCCCTCATTATGGTCTCATAACTTTATATTTATATGGTTCTCTTGATCAAATTTCGTAATTAACCCTGAAAAGGCCTACCACTAAAAATATGGAAAGCTCAAATGGCTAGAATGTTCCCAAAAAATAAAGGGAAAGTGTAGAAAGCATTAGGGCACCCCAAATGGAACTAGGGCACTTAGGGCACCCCAGTACTGGGATGGTCACCCCAGTCAGAGATAAAATGACACCAAATATAAAAATAGACTAGGTGAATACATGTGGGAGGTTGAAAGTGACGAAAACAAGTAAATTAAAATGGCCAAAGGACATGAGTTAATTAGTACTTTCTTCACTCAAAAACCATATGAATAGTATTATGATACCGAGACTAAATAATACCCAAAGTGTGTGACTTTTTTTCTACAAAATGTGTCTATGCCTCTTCCGACAACCAATGTTGCTAATTTTTTTTCCTATTTATCATTATATTAGATCCCAAACATCTTCATCTAGCACATAGGCTCTTGAGTCCATTGTTCATTCTCTCCAAGAAAAAATTCACAATTGCAACAAGGTGTTTCTCATAATTCTAATGTTATGGAATCTTCTCAATTACTAAATAATCTTCTTGCACTTGATGTTTTCTCATACCCTTTTCCTATTGGTTTTACTGCACCTAAGCTTCATATCTATGATGACAAGAGTGATCCACAAGAACATATTCGATCTTTTCATGTTTCTTTCTTTGGTTACACATCTAATGATATATTGCTTACCAAGATATTCCCTAGGAGCCTTAAGGTATTTTTTGTTACAAATGGTTTATAATCTCCCCACTCATTTTGTATCATTTAATACATTGAAAAATCAATTCTTTGCAAAATTTTCAATCAACATCAAGGATAAGCTATCTTATGCAAAATTGTCCACTATCAAGCAAGGATATGAAGAGAATATCAATGACTATGTATTACATTATCACACAATGCTTACTAAATGAGAAATATCTTAGTTGACAGTGAGTTACAAGGCCTTTTTGTTCACAAGTTTGATTCCTCCCTTACAAGAATCGGTCATATTTGAAAATTTTCAATCATCTATGTCATACACTGAAGGAGTGTGAAGCTAAGATATTACATCCGAGTAAAATCAAGTATGTTGTTAGCACATCTAATTCTTCCAATACCAAGTTCCATAGAAAACTTACTTTCAAATGCAAATCTCATGATCCTAAAGTTAATTCTAAAGACACTGTCAATGCTATTACTTAACCTACTACACTATAATTACGGTTTGTAAGAAAATAATTTAAATGGTTACCTTTTCATTCACGCATGGTTATAAGGAAAATACTTTAATGAAATCTTGTGTCTCTCCCTCCATTGTTTGAGGTTGATATGAGTAAGACCCAAAGTAAGAGATTTTATGCTAATGCCTATTATGATTATCATATATGTATTGGTCACTCTATAAATCATTTTCTTAAGTTACGACACATAATTTATAATCTTATTGACACTAATACAATATAATGGGATGAGCCCACTGAATATTCCAAGCATGTTAATAAAAATAGTAAGTTGAAAATCTTTAATGACCCTCTTCCTAAGCATACTAATGATCTATCTAACTTGAAAGTTCATAATACACATCGTGTAACACCACGACCACCGTCTTATGATCACCCATTAGATGAAATGATTGGCACTATTTCTTGCACATCATTTACTACACTAGTTATTTATTTTGATGATTCTAGTATAGATGAAACAATTGTATCATATACATTATCTATTCTGATATCTATACATCAGATTCCTATTCACGGTGTCTTGGTAACTCCACATCACACAGATAATGTTTGTGGATGGTCCATAATCTAATATATTTATATTTCTTTCAAGAGTCTTTCACTTGATTCTGATCCATATTTTCAATGCATTACACTACCAATCACTATTAGATCCATCACTACATCTACTTCATTATTCGTTCTAATTCTATCACTATTGGGGACTTCCATTTAGGTCTCCCTTGGCTACAAGCTCTTAGGGTAGCCCCATCCATTGTTTATCAATGCACCAAGTGTATTAGTCATCAACAAGTTATCACTATTTGAGGTGTTCCTTGTAGGGATTTATCTAATTATATGACCCAATCTTCTATAGTTTCTATCCCACTTCCTATTACATATACAAATATGCCTATTATTTTACACACTCCCTCACATGACACTGGTTCTCCTAGTTTTTATTATAGGCCTTTGGTTTCACACACAAATTCACATCATCCTAGGCCACGTGATAGGCCTTTAGTTGCACATGTTACATCACATAGTTTTGGGGGCCTCCAATTCTCCACCTAGTTGTTATTTTATGGACATTATATCTTGCAACTTGCATCCTCATCCTATATCACACAATTATTCTAGCTTTATGGCTCACCCTACTGATTATCATTGGTCTTCTAGGACTTCCCATTCTTGTAGTCTACCCCACATATATGACACATTGCATTCTACTCAGTGTTTTGCCATTTCTAGTTCTCCTCATAGGCGTTTTTGTGGTGCATATCATCACCATGGTTCCACTTGAAATTCATAGACACTAAATCAAACACTTTGGGTATTCATCTAGTCCTGATCACATCCTACTATTCATATGGTTCCTAAGAAATAAAATTACTAATTAACCCATGTCTTTGGCCATATTTTATTTCTTTCCGATTCTATTCTTGATCTTACACTTTTTATAGCCCATTTTATCTTTTCATACTTCGATATTTCTCATCTTAAACACCAACGCCTAGCCAGGATGCCAACACTAGGTGCCCCCATCCCCTCTGGATGCCCCTGACTTCTTTGTACTTTGCTCACATCTTTTGGGTCCTTTCTAGCCATTTGGGCATCTTATACTTTTGGTACTTGGCCTTTTTAGGGTTAATTACAAAATTCAAACAAGGGAATCATATGAATATAAAGTTATGTGATCATAATAAAGTACTAAACACTAAGCATTAGCTATCACAACCTAAGGTTGCATTTAAAGGCCATTATTAAGAGCATTCAAACATCCATCTAGCATCCACACATAAGGGCAACGGACTGATACTTCTGTATACACACATAGGAGGGGAAGTTAATTATTTCATGCACACATATATTTACATTTATTACATCTAGTTACTTTCTCACTGTCAAGTGTGAAACACACAAGAGCCACCTATGATATAATTTCAGACACACATACATATAACTATGTTAGGTCTGAGATATAGTACAACACTCAGTCGTAAGCTCACTTGTTTGACAACAGAGGATAGTCTGACCACCCATTTATATTATTTTATTTTTGGTATTTGATGGCTTTTGAGGGTTTTGTAGGTCATTTATTCATTACAGGTTACATATGACATCAACAGACTTGGTGCAACATACTTGTGATAGAAAGTGAAGGACAATGAACATCTCGCGACCGAGTGAAACTTGTTTTCAGATATTTTGAGTATTCACAGACTCCCAAAACAAGTATGAAGTGCCCCAAGTTTTGGTAACCCTCCATATGCACCCCAGTCTAGCATATTCTGGCACCTTTACATTTTTTTGAGCTTCTGTATGACACTTCCCCCTCTCAGGTCATCAGTTCGTCACTTTGTACAGTCTAGGATTGATTACAAATCAACTAAGTATTTCTATCTCTCATTTGTAACTAAATTTTCAAAAATAATTTACTTATTTTCTTGGGTATATTCTATACTAAATTTCTTATTCATTTACTACTAAATTACAATTAGATTTAACGATCTATAAATCATATATTTGCTTGATTATTTTGGTGAACCCGTCGCTCGAACACACTTTGATTCTACGGATTTTATCTTCTTTTTCATTATGGATTAATCCTACGATGAATTCACTGAAGCCCATTTATAAGACCTTAATGATCATCTTGCTACGCATCCTCAAGATCTAGACTTGATTTTATTCACTCCTCGTGAGGAGGCCACCAATCTTGCAGACCTTAATGTTTATGCCACCATCCCCACCTCCATTTCTACTCAACCACCCGCTTCCACTCTTCCACCTTCTTTTACCGTTCTTGTTTCTATCCCTAATCCCACAAATCATTTCACTTCACCTCTTGTTTCTCATACACAACAATTTTCTTCCACCAACAATCAAGATTTAGCCTCTCTTTATCAGTACCTTCAAGTTTAGATCCATCAATTGCAACAGAATACTTCGCATGCATCTCCATCTTTAGATTCCACATTGCTACTTCATTCCCATTTTTTACCCACCATTTCTGCTTACACATTTCCAACAAATGTTTTCACTCCCAAGATGCCCATTTTTAATGGCCATGGTAACCCCCAAGAACATCTCTAAGTATATCATGTGGCATGTCTATATTTTACAGATGACCATACTCTCTTAGCTAAGCTCTTTCCTTACAGTCTTCACGATTATGCAATGCATTGATTCTATGATCTATCGGCCAACTCGGTAACATATTTCACACATCTCTCTGAAGCTTTTCTAATGTACTTGTGATATGACAAACATTTGTCAACTCAGTATCTCACATAACTTAAATAAGGATATAAGAAACATCTAGCAAGTTATGTCTTGTGATATAAAAACAACTTATCGAAGATGTCTAATGTACTTGTGAACTCTGAGCTTTAAGAATTATCAGTACAAAGTCTATTTCCGCCTCTCCATGAGAGTTTTATCTTCGAGACGTATCCTTCATTTGGTGAACTATTTATTACTCTTAAGCTATGTGAAACTAAACTCTTATCTATTTGCAAGCTTAAATATAAGAAATAAGCTTCATCTTTGGCACACTTTCAAAGAAAAACAACTTTCAAGCCATTAAAAAAGCCTACTGAAGCTAAAGCCACTATCAACAGTGTATCTAACACTAAAGAGATTTAATGGAAACCGCCTAAGTGTATATACACAAAATTGACTGTCGCTCCATATTTTCTATTGCCAAAACTTGTTGAGAGTAATCTAATTACACTTCCTCCTCTGTTTAATTTGGATCCATCTTGTCCTAAGGGTCTGTTGGCAAGAAAATTTGTCTTGTGGATGAATTTGTGGGTTTTAGGCCAATGCTATGGGAATCTAAGTCCCTCTACTTGAACGGTGTAGCTTCTGTATGTGCATGTGTGAAAAAGTCGATTTCAATGGTGGCCTTTTGACTAGAGATCCAACAGGGGCACTCCGCTAACCCTGTGGCAAAGCTAGAAATTTCTCACTAGAGAAGAACTTTGTCTGAGAAGGGGAAAGGGAGTGAGAATGGAGGTAGGAGAAAATAATGTTGTAAGTAGATTATCAGATGCCCACACACATTAATTAGAAATTTCATTTACATGCATTTATAGTCAGAAGAAAAACAAATCCACAGGAGAAGCTACAAGACCAAATGGAACTCATTAATTGCAAAGTACCAATTAATTCCTCAATCAAAAAGGAAAAAATTCCTGATTTTATTATTGAATCTCAAGCAAAATTTGCACAGAGCTTGAGAATGGAAGAAATTCGAGGAAGAAGAGAAAATAGAAGAAGAATGGCGTTTTCTGTCTTTTCCAGATATAGAGCACTTTGGTCTTTTTTTTTGAAATCAATCACTAGCCCTTGGAATGACATTGAGAAGCCATTATATTCTTTGCAAGAAACTGTTACAACTTCACAAATCCTCAATGCCTTTTTGAATTCCTCTGTTGTGAAGAAAATGCTCATGGCGGGTTAAAAACCAGATCTTGCGAAGCTACCGTTATATTTGATTTGCTAGTTTAAATATAGACCATTTGATTTTCTCCTCTAACTCTGAAATCTAGCCGTCCACATGGTAGGAAGGGATTGGAGTGGGTACGGGGGGAAGCCCTTTGCATTTTGTGATTTTTTGAAGATTTTGTAATTTGAAACAAATCAGCTCGCAACCCCACTTTGACTTTCCAACACGTGGCTGCTTCTGATTGGAAATGGGGTCGTGGCCCTTTTCTCAATATTTTAACCTTTTTTTGGAAAAAAGGTTCAAAAAATCAATTGCCTCTGCGGGCCCGCTCTCCTGCTTTGACTTTTCAACTTAGACACGTGGTTGCTTCTGATTGAAAATAGGGTTGTGGCTCTTTTCTAAACATTTTAACATTTTTTGGAAAAAGGTTCAAAAGATCAATTGCATCCACCAGCCTGCTCTCTCGCTTTGAATTTTCAACTTAGACATGTGGTTGCTTCTGATTGGAAATGGGGTCATGGATCTTTTCTAAAATTTTTAACCTTTTTTGGAAAAAGGTTCAAAAACTCAATTGCCTCCGCCAGCCCGCTCTTCCACTTTGACTTTTCAACGGTGGGCTTCACCTTACATTTTCCCTACGGGCTTCAACTTTGAATTTTTCCTTTATGGCCTGATCGGAGCTGTGGGGCAAATTTACCATTTTTGCATAAAGTTACCAAAAGTGTTAAGTTCACAAAAAATCACATTCTTCCTTATCCAATAGGATCTGACCACGTACTTGCATTCATTGGAGTCAAAATTTGATGGGGAAAAGACACCCATCATCCCGACTGTGGAAAACATGTAGAGGAAGAAAAATTCATCGTTCTGAGTCAAACTTTTGAATTTCCTTCACGAACCAGAGGCATGGAGGCAAAACAATGACTTGACAACCCAAGCCATAGAACAAGTGAACAATTTTGATCAAGAATGGAGGTTGCAAAGAGGATATTATGTGCACAGATCGAGAAATGGAGAATTTATCAAAATGAGCAAAACCGATATTTAAACAACACAAGGGCATGACTTTTGCTAATTTCTTAAATCTTTAACTTGGCTTAAACACCAATGGAGGGCATGAGCTCAAAACAATTGAATTTGGCTATGAAAACACAACGTAGTTTTTAGGAGAAAACAGTTGGCTCTAGCTTGGGAACATGGCGTGAACTGGGCATGGCTAGGGCACAACATGAGGATCTAGAATCTCAAGTTTTAAAACATATTACATTGACCAGTGCCTTATCCATTGGGACTTGTAGAGTTATGTAAAATTCTAAGAAATAATGAAAGAAGGATGAAACACACAAGCCAAACCACACACAACTAAAACAGAAGCACACAACAAAAAAAGGGAAAAACACGCCTATGAAAATCACCTATGGTATAAGATGGGGGACAACCCACTTTCATTGATGATACAATTTTAAGTATTGCCCACTTCAAGGTAATACCAATGGTGTTCCATCCAAGTATGAGAGGAGAAAAACATTCTCACCACAACCTCTATGAATTTGGAATGGGCCCAGCCAAAATGAATCAAACTTTCCATGGCTTCCCCTTGGTTCTCTTCTCTTGCCCCAAAGCAGGACAAAATCTCCAACCTTGAATTCTCTTGCCTTTTCCTTCTTGTCAAAAATTTTCTTCACTTTCAACTGATGCTCCTTAATTCTATCCACCACTTGGCATCTGCTTTGTTCTAGCTTCTCTAGGAAGAGGATCATCTTGTCAATGGAGTATTTGTATTAACCATCTTCTATTTCTTACAACAAATTGAGAGCTGACATCTCAATTGTGAGGGGAATTTCTGCCTCAACTCCATACAACATTTGGAAAGGTGACATACCTATTTCCTTTTTAGGAGTGATCCTATCGGCCCACGATGCATCATATAAATTCTTTTGCTAGTTCATTTGATTCTCATCTTCCAGCTTGCAAACAATGGTCACAATTTTCTTATTGCTTGACTCAGCTTGACCATTTCCCTATGGGTAGTAGTCAGAAGAGTGAGATAGGGAGATTTCAAAGCCATAAAAAAAATCTGTGAGCTCCCTGGAAGAGAAATAGGTGGAATTTTCAACAACAACTCTTCTGTGGTACTCCAAAACAAATAATGATATTCTCCTTGATGAAGTTGCATACTGTTTTAGAGCTGGATTGCTTGGTTGGGATGGTTTCCACCCATTTAGTGAAGTAATCAATTACAGTGAGTACATAAGTATGCCCTACACTAGAATGGGGATGCAGAACACCAATAAAATCTATCCCCCATTGCTGAAATGGTTCTTCAATCACCACATGCTTGAGTGGCAATACAACTAGTTGTGGCTTTCCAATAAATTGTTGGCATTCTTTGCATTTGGAAACCCAATCCTGAGTGTCTGCAAAGATGGACGGCTAATAATATCTCCCTCTGAGGATCTTATGTGTGGTGACCATTGCTGAGAAGTTTCCACCATAAGTTTGATCATGATATGCCTTGAGAAACTTTTCTTTCTGCTCTTTATCTACACACCTGAGGAAACAACCATCTAGGCCTCTCTTGTAAAGTGCATGATTCAAGATCACAAACTTGGCTGCTTTCAGCTTGAGGGTTATTTTTTGTTTGTAATCAATATGAGGATGGCATTATCCATAAGTGAGGTAGTAAGAAATATCAGCATACCACTCATTAGTAGTGGTGACAAAGAGCACTTGTGGACTATCTCCTGAACAGGTCAAGAAAACACTATCCTTTTTTCCCTGCTGAGCCCTGAGAACTTCATCTTCAGCAATCAGCTGGCACAAACCATTTCCTCTTACTAGATTAGAGGGTCTAATATACAAGTCATACTCTTGGGTCTTTGCAATCCAACTTCATCTCTTAGCCCCAGGATCTTGTTGAGTCAAAATGGACTTTATTGCACTTCCAGGGACCAACACCACTATATGGGAACTGAGACTGTAGAATCTGAAACTTGTAACAGATTTAACCACTGTGTAGGCATTCTTATCTAGTTGGTTGTACTTTAGCTCATGATTTTTAAAGGACATCTCATGAAAGCAATGGGTACTTCCATGCCTTGATCATTTTTTTGCACAAGGACAACAAAGAGTGTATGTTTTGATACATGAAAATACATGATGAACTCCTTGTTGAAATCTGGAGATACAAGAGTTAGAGATTTTGCAATGGCTTTCTTGATATTATCAAATGTTGTTTTTCCTTCCTTATTCCACTTGAAACTTTCTTCAGGCTTCATCATGGAAGTTATATGCTTAGTCAGTTCAGAAAATGTAGGCACAAAACGATGAAGGAAATTTACCTTTCCAAAGAATGAATGAACTCCCTTTTTTCTGGTTGGTAAGGCTAATGCTTGGATAACTCTGACCCTCTCAGGATCAATGTGTGCTCCATGTTTGTTCACAATGTGTCCTAGTAACTTACCTTCTGTGACTCCAAAAATGAACTTCTTTAGATTTAGAGAAATGCCATGTTTCCTACACCTTGCAAGGACTTGCTCTAAATGACTGTTATGGTCTCCCTTCCTCTTTGAGAAAATCGTGAGGTCATCAAGGTAAATGACAATGCAGCATTTAAAATATTTGAAAGCCAAGTCCATTACTCTCTGGAAAGTGGCTCCAACATTGATCAAGCCAAAAGGCATTATGCTGTAGGAAAAAGTTCCCCAAGGTGTTGTCAAGGCTATTTTGTTGCTATCCTCTTCTGCCACCTTGATTTGATTGTACCCTAAGAATCCATCAAGCAAAGATAGCATCTCAGATCCAGTGATTGCTTGCTAAATATGATCCATGACTAGAAGAGGGTAGTTGTCCTTGAGAGATTCCTAATTCAGATTTCAGAAGTCTACACAAATCCTTATTTCCCCATTTTTCTTCATTACTAACACAATGTTAGCCACCCATGTTGAATTATGGATGGGGAAAATTATTCTAGCATTGAGCATATTTTTCACCTCTTCTTTGATAACATCAACAATATTTGAATTGTAGGGTCTTTGTTTTATCTTGAAGGGCTTGGATCCTTACTTCAAAGGAATGGAGTGATGCATTTCCTTTGGCTGAAAAGATTTGAGTTCATTATAGGAGTAGGCCAGGACATCTAAGTACTTTTTTAGCAGAGCAAAAAACTTTCTCTTCTCTTCTAGTGAGAAACATTTACCAATGTTAACTATCCTTGGATTCTCTAAAGTGCCAATGTTTTCTTGATCAAAATTAGATGGACACCGAGTAGAATATTTTTATTTCTCTTGGATGAACCTGTCATGCTTGTCAAAGAGATCTTCTAAAGAAACTAGGCCTTTAGGCATTTTGTTTCCTTTCAGTTTAAATACCCCCTCTTCATCAATTACCTCAATTCCTTCCTTCTCTACTTTGGGGACTGATTCACAGTGTGGGTTTTCACTTCCTTCAAAGAACAGATTATTGAAGTTATCCCTTTGTTCTAAGAAAACTAGGATTTGATTTTCATCATTGAAGACCTGCCCGTGATTTGCATTGTCGGGTATGCTGCGTCTGAACACCATGTCAATGGTCACTTTATCATCGCCAAAAGAAGGATGAGGTGTCACTAAGAATGCTGACACTACTAGAGAATCAGCCTTTTAATTATTCTCCCTAGGGATAGATTTAATGGAGAATGCATCAAAGGATTCAATGCAGTCCCATACTCTGTTTCTATATTGGCTGAGCCTTGGATTTTTTACCTGATATTGTTGGTAGACCTACTTCACCACAATCTCAACATCACCTTTACATCTCAGCTTCTTGATTCCCATGTCCTTTGCTACATTCATGCCTAAGATAAATGCTTCATACTCTGTTGTATTATTTGTATTATCGAATTGCAACTTGTAGGTAAAAGGATATACCTCATTAGAGGGATATTTTAATACTACACCATTTCTTGAACCTGCTCTGGAATGAATGACATAAAACTCCATTGTCCAAATATGATCTTCTTCTTCCTCCATGAGGAGTGGCAAGTTTTCTTCTTTTTGTGATGTAAGGAAGTATTTTCCTAGCCCACAACCCCCCCCCCCCCCCCCCCCCCCCCCTTGAAAGAGGATGTTAGCTCTTGGATCATCATATTTCCTTACTGTGAATTTCATTTTCCTGACCGGAAAAAAATTCTTCATTTCTCCTTTCACTGGGATCAGTTGCAGATGACCAATACATTTTTATTTCTCCACCTATATCTCTGCAAAAACTTCTACTCAACAACATCCCAAAAGATGCTGGGATGTCTACCACCAAAATGGTCAAGAGTATCTTCTTATTAGGATAATCAACTAGTGCAACCTAAGCCTACCAATGGAACTTGTTTGGATTCCATTGAGTAGAATGTGACATTTACTCGGGTGAAAGTGAGGCCAAGAGCATTTGCAAATTTTTCTGGCATCATATTATCTGAGGCTCTAGAATCTATAATGCAATTGTTCAGCTGGAAACCTTTGATGAGAAGTGACAGGTAAAAAGGCTCAACTCTGTTGGTGGTGGAGGCACTGAGGGATAACATGTTTTGAGAAGGTGGTATGGATGGTGTGGTTAATAGGCCTTTAGAGATTGGGCTTGAAGAAAAAGGGTTACTACCATGAACTACCTTGATGAATCTGTCAAGTTGGGTAGGATGTGTTTGTAGGGTATTCAATCTTAGAGAGATGAACTTTAGTTTTGCTTGCATGCTCCACAAAGTCAAATGGAGTTATGGTAGATGAGGAAGAGGTTCCAGAAGTGGGAGAGGATTTAAATGACAGGGGTTTTGTTATGTTTGGTGTTGGTTTCTCCTTTTCAAATGTAGTAATTGGCTTGGAAGGAGATGAGGGTATAGTCTTTGATTGAAATCTAGATGTTCTTGCAGAAATAGTATTAAGAAGAGAATTGCTCTTAACAACTTTTGGGTTGAGAGGAGAATCAGATGAGTTACTTGGCACAACAATTTGATCCTTGATAACAAGTGAATTTGTTTTCTCTTTGGCTGATTCCATGGAAGGTGGTAATGGTGATCCTCTTTTGATGATCTTGTTTTGTGGAGGCTTTGAAGAGCTATCTTCTTTGTTCTTCCTACTCTCAGTCGCAACTGCTGAGGCTGAAACACCATTCTTGGACTATGTACGAGTGAAAACAACACATGAAAAAATTTGATCTTCTTCATCACCTTCCTCCTCATCATCAACGTATTCAATCAGGCCATTGTGCATGCCAACATCTTCAATTTCAAGATAGTTTTCGTAGTTGTCCATGCTTTCTTCTTCAGTTTCCTCAATGTTTGTTCCTTCTTTTGACTCTCTAATGTCACAGATAGCATTGACTCGTGGTGCTTCAAGAGCAAGCCTATGAGGAGGTGGATCAATTCTTGGTCTTTCAGGAGGATTTGATATCCTTGGAGCATCCCTCATTGTGATTTTTGATAGCTGCTTCTTCAAAAAAACTAGGTCATTTGCCATTTTTTGGAACATTGGATCAGTGGTGACTGAATTTGAGCTCTGACCTTTTTGCTTCTTGTTTGGTCCTTTCACTATTGTAGAAAGAATTAGATCATCATCATTCTCAATTGTAGTCTTTAGCTTCCCTCAATGTTCTCAGTTGAGTTCTTCTGAGGAAGAAACCAACTTATGATGGCAAAGCACTCACGAAGAACCTTTTCAAGTTGTTCTCATAGGGTATCATATCTTCTGGGATCCTTCTTGCTAATCTATCATACCTTGCTATAAAATATCTCATTGATTCAGAGGTCTCCTTATTCATCTAAACCAATTAGACAAAAGGATCCTAACAATCTTTTGTACTCTTGAACCTATGTTCAAATGCACTTCTTATATCTTCCCAACATGTGACAGATCTTGGGGGCAACATGTAGAACCATTCAGTAGCTTTTTCTTGGAGTTACTCCACAAAGAGCCTAACTAAAACATATTCATCCTCAACTCCCAATACTCCATAAGTAGTGATGAATGCTGCTACATGTTCTTCAGAGAGCTGAGAACCATCCCCTTTGAATTTTGGGAAGTTATTTCTTGAGCCTCTTGGGAGGTCATGAAGTGGTTGTGGAAGAGCAAGTGGACCATTATTTCCTCCCCATGGTACATTAGGCCTATAGGCCTCACGATCCCCCTTTCTATTTCTATTTCTAGCTTCCCACCTTGCTAAAGCTACGGCCTCTGCTACTATTATCTCATATGCCTTGGCTGAAAGACTATTTCTTCAAGTTGAGCCCTTATTTCCTCTTCAGCTCTTGCTTCTCTTTCTCTAACTTCTTCTTTAGTTTCCACGTCATTGAAATCATCAAGGTTCTCGCTGATGTATGGAAATTCACCATCCAAATTATTAACAACACCCAAGTTCTAAACATGACTGGTTGCTTGACAAAGGGGAGGCCCCTAAATTCTGAGAAGCTCTTGTCTTCTTTGAATTTATTCAAAAATGGGGTCATTTTTTCCTCCTTGTCTTTGTTGCCGGGTGTATCTTTTATCATCCAGCTTGAAAGTTTACACTCTTCTATGGGGTGTTGGAATTTGTCTCTGCCTTTCCAGTTCGACAACATGTTCCTCTTCCAGGTCTAGAATCCTTATGGTAATGAAGTATTGTTTGACAGTTTGTCTCTTATGCCAAATAGCTTCTCTTAGATAAGAATCAATGTCTTCTTGGATGTGAAAGAGTAAATTAGGTCTCTCAACAAGAGGATCTGTAAGAATATCCATGATTTACATCCATGAAGTTTGTGTGATTATTCAATCTCTAGAAAATTTCCTTCTAGAATCCTTTTTTTTTTGTATTTTATGACCCTGAGGTCATTTTTAGGTGCAGATGCTGCAAAATCTGCCCCACAGTGGGCGCCAAAATATTGTTGGCGAGAAATTTTTTCTTGTGGAAAAATTTGTGGGTTTCAGGCCAATGCTATGGGAGTCTAAGTCCCTCTACTTAAATGGTGCAGCTTCCGTATGTGCATGTGTGAAAAAGTGGACTTGAATGGTGGCCTTTCGACTAGAGATCCAACAGGGGCACTCCGCTGACCCTGTGGCAAAGCCAGAAATTTCTCACTAGAGAAGAGCTTTATCTGAGAAGGGGAAAGGAAGTGAGAATGGAGGTAGGAGAAATTAATGTTGTAAGTAGATTATCAGATGCCCAAACACATTAATTATAAATTTCATTTACATGCATTTATAGTAAGAAGAAAAACAAATCCACAGGAGAAGCTACAAGACCGAATGGAACTCATTAATTGCAAAGTACCAATTAATTCCTCAATCAAAAAGGAAAAAATTCCTGATTTTATTATTGAATCTCAAGAAACATTTGTAAATAGCTTGAGAATGGAAGAAATTTGAGGAAGAAGAGAAAATAGAAGAAGAATGGCATTTTCTGTCTTTTCCAGGTACAGAGCACTATGGTATTTTTTTTAAAAATCAATCACCAGCCCTTGGAATGACATCGAGAAGCCATTATATTCTTTGCAAGAAACTGTTACAACTTCAAAAATCCTCAACACCTTTTCAAATTCCTCTGTTGTGAAGAAAACTCTCATGGCGGGTTAAAAACCAGATCTTGCAAAGCTACCGTTACATTTGATTTGCTAATTTAAATATAGACCTTTTGATTTTCTCCTCTAACTTTGAAATCGGACCATCCAGGTGGCAGGAAGGGATTGGAGTGGGTACGGGGGGAAGCCCTTTGCATTTTGTGATTTTTTGAAGATTTGGCAATTTGGAACAAATTGGCCCACACCCCCGCTTTGAATTTTCAACTTACACACGTGGCTGATTTTGATTAGAAATGGGGTCGTGGCCCTTTTCTCAATATTTTAACCTTTTTTGGAAAAAAGGTTCAAAAAATTAATTACCTCTGCCAGCCTGCTCTCCCACTTTGACTTTTTAACTTAGACTCGTGGTTGCCTCTGATTGGAAACGGGGTCACGGCTCTTTTATAAACATTTTAACCTTTTTTGGAAAAAGGTTCAAAAACTCAATTGCCTCTGCTAGCCCACTCTCCCTCTTTGAATTTTCAATGAAGGGATTCACCTCTGAATTTTTCTCTGCAGGCTTCAACTTTGACTTCTTTCTTTATAGCTTGATCGGGGCCGTGGGGTAAATTTACCATTTTTGCCAAAAGTGACTGATCTGAAAATAATCAGATTATTACTACATGATCTCGGACCCTTGTAGGCTTTAATAATTTGCCGATAATCTACTCCTTTTAAGTAATCAATTTAAAATAAAATGCAAGACATTTAAGAAAATTGCACAAAGATTGATTACGGAGTTCGGAAATTGCCTACGTCTCCGGGTTCGTGGTCGAACCGTTCCACTAGTCAAAACTTGTAAGTTACAATAGTACTTTCACAAGAAAACCTAATGGAAACTATTTAAACTTGCTTAGAAGAATAACCAGACCTTCGGATGACAAGGGTGAAAAATAGCACCCGACTCCCACCTTCCTGGCGTATTCGGCAAGCTTGATGGCTCCAGCTCCATTATTTGGAAACCTTCGGTTCTCGATCGGCCTTCCAGACGCTAATACAATGCCATATGGCTCTCCGGTGGATATACCAGGCTTCACAATAATTTACTGTGGTGCTATGGGCCGACTAGGTAGTTTGAATAACTCCTAGCCACAAATATTTAATTTATTATTGCCTAACAAATAATAGGTCAATAATAATCAAAATAATAATGCCTAAAATAATTTAGGTCTTCACACAACAACAATTTTTCATCCTCCTCTTGGCTCAGACTTCGCCTCCAGTGCTCTAGGAATGAGCTTCTTTGTATTTTGTGTGTGTTCCCACAATAAGCTTAACAAATAATAAGCTTAGGTTGTGTGTCCATTACAAAGAACGCGTTCCCTATTTATACAAAATTAGGGCCCTTAAAATATGTGATAAAATATTATCTAAGGCTATTTTTAAACCTTAGCCCGTAGCATTTTGGATATGCTTATCCCATATTAAGGCGGATTGCATGTTTAATGGGATTAAATCCCAAATGGAACCGCATTTGGATAAGGTCGCACAGTTTTGGTGGTGGGGGATAATGTCTAAGGCTTTAAATAGCCTTCCTCCATGTGCATGTATAGTGGTCAATGGACCACTTTGGAGCATAACCGCCCCCATCTCCACGTGGATTAATACCACGCATACCATTAAACCTACTCCCCACCACCGCTTCACTCCTCCTCCACGTGGAAGTTTGGCGATAACATTTATAGTTGGCAGTTAGTAGAATTATGTGGGCTTTAATACTAATGTATAAACATTAATATATAGTGGTTTGGCATATACATGTGTGGCATTTGGAAAGTGGACTTACCAAGTAAATATAATTTCGACCCATGTAATGGGGTATGGAAATAATTAACTCGGTCAATAGTATATATTTCACTTATCATCTCCCGATAGGAAAATCGAGTGAATTTGACGAGTGGTGGAAAGCCACGTGTCACAGTGCGATTGGTCCAATATTGACCAGTTGACTAGAGTTGACTTTCTCGATGTCTAAACTTTGACCGAACATATCTAGAGCTCCCGATGTCTGTTTTTCACGTTCTCATAGTCGTTGGAAAGCTCTCGAGATGGTTTTCTTCACTAATACCATTTAGGGATGTTTAGGGAAATTTTGAAAATGATCCCTTGATCACACCTCCCCACTGAGAAAGGGTTTTTGTCCCAAAAAGCTTCCATACTATCCTAAATCTGAAAAACTCTGCTGCCACCTCAGAAGTGCTGCTGTAGTAGACCCTTGGGTCTTCTCCTCCAACCTTCTCACTTCGACAACTCTTCTCTAATCCTGGGACCTATGGGTTATGGGCCCACGACACTTCTGCTGTGCCACTCTGATATCCGAAGAAGACCTCCACGCCTCCACTTTATGGTGCTAAGTTTCTGAATGAAACCTCAACGATCCTTCTGTGCGGTGCTAAACTTCTTGATATCTGACAACAAGGATCTTCTTTTACTCCATAACACAGCTCCTGGCTCCGAGTTGATTCTGCAGAATCCAAACTGGTCTGAAGGAACTCCATGTTACGTAGAGCTTTGATTGATCCGATGTCAATGATGGACAATGCCTTGTCCCTTTACAGACCTCAACGCCCCCAATGCATGATGCTAAGCCTCTTTCAAGACCTTGAGCCTCCGATGCACGATGCTAAGTCTGTTACAGACCTCAACACCTCCAATGCATGATGCTAAGCCTCTTTCAAGACCTCGAGCCTCCGATGCATGATGCTAAGTCTGTTACAGAACTCAACGCCTCCGATGCATGATGCTAAGCCTCTTTCAAGACCTTGAGCCTCCAATGCATGATGCTAAGTCTCTGTAGACCTCAACACCTCCGATGCATGATGCTAAGCCTCTTGCAAGACCTCAAGCCTCCAATGCATGATGCTAAGTCTATTACAGACCTCAACGCCTCCGATGCATGATGCTAAGTCTATTGATCAGCTACCATTCGAATGTGTGGTCGCAATGCCTTGACACAGAATGACGTTATGAGATAATCCTTTGAAATCTCCTCTTGTTGACATACTAATATCAGGTACCATTCTGCTGCTCGGTCGCAATGCCTCTACACAGAATGAAGTTCCGACCTGACGTAAATGAAAACAGTGATTCAGCTACCATTCTGCTGCACGGTCACAATGCCTCTACACAGAATGAAGTTCTGAGCTAATATTTTGAAAACTCTATTGTCTGCACAAATGGCAGATCAATCTCCAAGCTTTATATGAGTTAATTCCTGTGTCCAAGCTGTAACAGGTACTCACAAGCTGATTAGGAGATATGTTTGGAGCATTAATCAAAATTTCTAAGTAAGAAAATCCACTGAGTATTGTAAACCTTTCTCTCAACATTTTCTCACAATATCTGATCTCCAAACTTAATACTGCATACGATTCATTAATCTGAATTATGTAATATATAATTGAAAAATTGTTGACTTACCCATTTTAAAGGACTTTCACTTTCAGGTATTACCTAGTCCTAGGTTGACTTGTCAACTGGTGGTGGATTAGAAACTTCTTTTGCCTTTGCAATAGGCCTCCATTCCATCTTTGGCTTGTCATTACTCTGATGGCGAGATGGATGCAGTTTCCAGCAATTTTCCACCCGATGCCCATTCCTCTGGAAATGAGCACAAAAATTCCTCTTAATCTCCTTCTTCTGGGATGAGGAACTCTTTCTGCCATTTCTCAACTTTGAATGATGAGATTGATCTTTCTGATTTGCCATGTTCCTGACGAACGACATCAATTTCTTCATTAGTTTCCTTCTCTTCCAGCATCTGGCCACTGAATGATTATGCAATCCACAAAAAGTACATGGAAAGGAATTCCACATCTTTTGAAAATCATAACCATACTTCTTAAGCTGAAAAAGTGGATAAGAAGTTTTATTGTGCTTATAATTATGGTAAGAAACTAGAGGTGGAATCTCATTACCTCTTCGTTGATTTCTCTTACCACATCTTGCCCGTGACGACGAAGCACAACTTTCCTGCTCAGAATCTTCTTGCAAGAATAGTGGGGTATTCACTTTGATTTCGAAAGCTTGTCTCCCATCAGGGTTCTTGGAGCATTCTTCAATTTCCATTCCCACACTAGGATAACCCAAACGTGCAAAACGAGGATGATCCTTTACCTGTATTGGGTTAGCAATACCTTGGCCATTTTTACCAAGGCCTCTTCCATCAAATCCCATTTTATCTAGTAACTTGGATCCAATGCCTCTAGTATGATTTTCAAAAAAACCAAAGACTTCATTACCTGAATCCAAAACCGAATGGGAGGAAGAAGAAGATTCCCGTGGTGAACAAATTACAGTGCAATAATCTGCCATGGTCACTGCATCTGAAGTTGAAGGTATTTCCTTCCTCTGATCACCACACTGCAACCTTGCCAAGAGCTCATCCTTGGTTTGCAGTTCTGATTTCAAACGAGCATAGTCCTCTTCCAAGGAGGAATACATTGATCGCAGGAGAGAGTTCTCTTCATGGATCTGGTGATTATAAGCTTCAATCTCCTCAAGCTTTTCCTGTTTAGACATCTTTCCCATAGTGCACTTGTACCCTATTCACACAAATTGGACCAACTACACTAATCTTGAAGCAATCACTTTGTTAATCAGATTTACTGAAAAAAAAAAATGGAGCTAAACCAGCTCTGATACCAAACTTGATCTGAAAATAATCAGATTATTACTACCTGATCTCGGACCCTTGTAGGCTTTAAATATTTGCTGATGATTTTCTCCTTTTAAGTAATCAATTTAAAAATTAATGCAACACAATAAGACAATTACACAAAGATTGATTACGGAGTTTGGAAATTGCCTACGTCTCTGGGTTCGTGGTCGAACCGTTCCACTAGTCAAAACTTGTAAGTTACAATAGTACTTTCACAAGAAAACCTAATGGAAACTATTTAAACTTGCTTAGAAGAATAACCAGACCTTCGGATGACAAGGGTGAAAAATAGCACCCGACTCCCACCTTCCTGGCGTATTCGGCAAGCTTGATGGCTCCAGCTCCATTATTCAGAAACCTTCAGTTCTCAATCGACCTTCTAGACCCTAATACAACACCATATGGCTCTTCGGTTGATATACCAGGCTTCACAATAATTTACTGTGGCGCTATGGGCCGACTAGGTAGTTTGAATAACTCCTAGCCACAAATATTTAATTTATTATTGCCTAACAAATAATAGGTCAATAATAATCAAAATAATAATGCCTAAAATAATTTAGGTCTTCACACAACAACAATTTCTCATTCTCCTCTTGGCTCGGACTTCTCCTCTTGGCTCGGACTTCTCCTCCAGCGCTCTAGGAATGAGCTTCTTTGTATTTTGTGTGTGTTCCCACAATAAGCTTAAAAAATAATAAGCTTAGGTTGTGTGTCCATTACAAAGAACGGGTTCCCTATTTATAGAAAATTAGGGACCTTAAAATATGTGATAAAATATTATCTAAGGCTATTTTTAAACCTTAGCCCATAGCATTTTGGATATGCTTATCCCATATTAAGGCGGATTGCATGTTTAATGGGATTAAATCCCAAATGGATCCACATTTGGATAAGATCCCACATTTTTTGTGGTGGGGGATAATGTCTAAGGCTTTAAATAGCCTTCCTCCATGCGCATGTATAGTGGTCAATGGACCACTTTGGAGCATAACCGCCCCCATCTCCACGTGGATTAATACCACGCATACCATTAAACCTGCTCCCCACCACCGCTTCACTTCTCCTCCATGTGGAAGTTTGGCGATAACATGTATAGTTTTTGGTTAGTAGAATTATGTGGGCTTTAATACTAATGTATAAACATTAATATATAGCGGTTTGGCATATACATGTGTGGCATTTGGAAAGTGGACTTACCAAGTAAATATAATTTCGACCCATGTAATGGGGTATGGAAATAATTAACTCGGTCAATAGTATATATTCCACTTGTCATCTCCCGATAGGAAAATTGAGTAAATTTGACGAGTGGTTGAAAGCCACGTGTCACAGTGCGATTGGTCCAATATTGACTAGTTGACTAGAGTTGACTTTTTTCGATGTCTAAACTTTGACCGGACATATCTAGAGCTCTCGATGTACATTTGTCACGTTCTCATAGTCGTTGGAAAGCTCTCAAGATGGTCTTCTGCACTGACACCATTTAGGGATGTTTAGGGAAAATTTGAAAATGATCCCTTGATCAGATGACTAAAAGTGTTAAGTTCACCAAAAAATCCTGTTCTTCCCCATCCAATAGGATCTGACCACGTATTTGCATTCATTGGAGCCAAAATTTGACGGGGAAAATATGCCCATCATCCCAACTGTGGAAAATATGTAGAGGAATAAAAATTCATCATTTTGAGTCCAACTTTCAAATTTACTTCACGAACCGGAGGCATGGATGAAAAACAACGACTTGACAACCCATGCCATAGAACAAGTGAACAGTTTCGATCAAGAATGGAGGTTGCAAAGGGGACATTATGTGCACATATCAGGAAATGGAGAATTTCTCAAAATGAGAAAAATGGAGATTTAAAAATCACAAGGGCATGACTTTTGCTAATTTCTTAAATCTCTAACTTGGCTTAAAAAATAATGGAGGGCATGAGCTCAAAAAATTTGAATTTGGCTATGAAAACACAGAGCAGATTTCAGGAGACAACAGTGTCGTAATTACAAAAGAAATCAAATGCAACTATCATCAATGTGTTGGAAATTCTACAGATTGTTTTTTCAAACTTCATAATATTTCAAGATCTGATCTATAATAATGTAGTTAAGCTTCCTGAGTCTAGGACTTCGACATCTATCAATGAAAATCACAATCTCAAGATATTTAACAATCCTATTCCTGTTGACATTTCTCGCACATCAACCATGATGTGCGAAAGGTCAACTCAAAAATTTTATTTCTCATAATGGACGGATTTGAATAAGTTTATCAAATAATGGTAATGTGATCAAGAACGTATCAAGCTAAGGTTTCTAGACACAAAATTGTCAAACTGTTATCCCAAATTAACCCCCCTCTCAGATTAATTTGGATAATTCATGTAAAATGGACTTAGCCATTTAAATAACCTTGGGACGTTTAAATGCCCATAAAAGGTTTACATCGTCAAAAAATTCAAATACTTGTGAGGAAGGGGCATATGGTGGGATTTTAGGTCTCTTTATAGAATTTAGGCTTTATGGACCTCAACTCTTCAGAATAACTTGAAGTGGTTAGAGTTTTAGGTCCAGAGTAAGCACAAAGTCAACAAGCTAGAAACTAATCCAAGGCTAAAAGGAAGGACATGTGGAAGCATTCGGGTGATGTTTATAGCCAATGAATTCCACAGGCCTTAGGTCTACGGAATGAACCAAGTTTCATAAAGGATTCAGGTCAAATTGGTCTGAAAGGTCAAGGTGGACACATGGAAACATTTCTATGGAGCCAATGATGAGGTCTACATAGATAAAAATAGAGATGAAAAGGTGGAACCAATGAAAGTCAAACATGAAAGTAAGAGAGTTTTGACAAATACATATGTGGAGCCTTCATTCTAGTTTGTGTTTCATGGGGGTCAATTTGGTATACTTGAGGAATGAAATCGTGAAGTAGCATGGAATGTTCTTACTAGTTTGAACTTCACACTCTGACAGGATTCTTATAGTTGAAGGATGAAATTACCAGTAGCGTGAAGATCTCTTTGGTATATGCTTCACGCTCTGAAAAGGTTATTATAAATAAAAGTGAATTGCAAAGGTATGTGGAGATTTCTCATTGGATCATGTTTCGCGGTGGCTATTACAAGTAAAATAACATTCTGACACCGTGAAGGTGCATGGAGAATTCTCATTAGATTATGCTTAGCGATGGATAATGGAAGTTTCATAGGGATTGACACTGCAAAATCCAAAGCATACGTGGCATTTTTTGGCTTACGTTTCATAATGGAATATACCTGTGCACAAAGCCACATAACATATGGCAAAGGAAAAGAAATGCACACGTAGAAAAAGGTAATCCCCACAAAAAAATGGAGGTCGCCACATGTTACTTTCTTGTTCATCCCCGACACATGCAAATTTTCAAATGGGCATATCTTTCGCTCTATAACTCTAACTAGCACAAAATAGGGATTATTGGAAAGGTATCCTAGAGACCTTCAATTTGAAATCATTTGATTTAGAAATTGATGGAATTTTGTGGGATAAAAAGAGGAAAACAATTTCAACCCACGTATTCAAAGCTCAACATATCTCCAATGATGGTTAGAGATATAAATCAGAGTCATGTTAAACTCAACTGTAAATGCCATAAGTCAACAACGATGCCATGAGAAAAATAAAGAGTGCATGGGGAAAAATATTATTTTATTCTTTTGCAAGGATAAATATAGAGTTGGATTATTTTTAATCAAAATTATGTAAAAGGGGCCGACTCAAACTACTAGTGGAGTTTTCTTTTCTTTTCTATATGAGGAATAAAATTGGAATTATCTCCAAGTGGCCTAAAGTTATGTTGTAACTGAAGGTGTTGAGAAGTTCAGCTATACCTCATTTTCTTATTTATTTTGGTCCTTTTGAAGCATCAAGGGTGTTCAGTTGATGTAAGTAATTGCTGCAGAAATTTTTCTAATAAGTGCCCACTGCTAATAAAGTGTTTTTTCCTTTCTAGGAACATTTTTTGCAATCATGTGCATTCAGATAGTTAATTATGTCTTTTCCTTCAATTTTATTAAGCTAATTTCTTATGTTATCTACCCTCATTGTAAGAAATAGTTCATTGTGTGTTTATTTTAGTGTGCATGCATATTGAAATATATGTATTGTGAGTTACCACTTAACATATTTCCATTATTTTGCCTTGAAAATTCACCCAAAACCTTTGGTTCATGCAAGTTTTTTGTTTTCATTATCAGTTTGTGTACACATTTATTTAAGTAGTCTCTAGAAACTAATGGGGTATCACCCCTTTTTTAAATCTTTCACTCTAACCCTTACCCCCATCAGATTTAGGGATACACTAAAAGGGAACCAACCCTTCAAATTTAGAGATTCACCTCACTTTTGGGATACCCATAGCCCATGAGGTGTTTCCATTGTCTATCTACAGAAGTGAGGAGAGAGATAAGACTTAAATCTGCCAATTCTCACAAGGGTGTAATTCTTCTAGATAACTCTTTTGAAACATGAAAAACAAGTGGATGATTCCTCAACTATTGGGCTGATAAAATAGAGCCTAAGTATTAAAGGCACATAAGGATTGGGCATGTAGAAATAGGACATAGAGGTGTGCATGAAATTCTTGTGGAAAATGGCATGCCTAGGAAAGCGTGATATTAGGACTTAGCCGCTTTACATGGTAAGGCTAAGTATAGATGTTGAGTGTAGAGCACATTTTGTAGAAGACTTGGAAAGCACACAAAGGATGTTTAATACGAGTGGAAGATCAAGATAAATGCATACTTTTGGGGATATTAAAAGGATTAGAATTGTAATTATTATTAGATAATCTATTATTAGCAAATTTGCATATTGTAGCGGCATATGGATATTCGTAGCATGTAGCCTATTTTGAGGATGCATGAGTAGTGAAAGGAAAGTCCCCACTACCTATAAATATGTATTGATTTGCATGTTTTAGGGTGTTAGTTCTATAATAGAGTTTATGCTACTTGTTCATGAGCATGCATGACTTATGGTGTCGCTCTTATGTATATATTTGACTTCTGTATTTTACAGTAATTAATACAATCGATCTTTATGGCTGGATATTGTTTGTTGACATAACTATGACTGGTTCTTGTATGATAAACCTAATCTTGATTCTTATATGAGTTATTCTTGGATATGGCTATGATCTAGATCTGTTTATGATTTATTACTGAATTATTATTATGGATTTGGAATATATCTATATGTGTGCTTCTCATGATAAATCCTTGACAAAGCTTCCATAAAATACGGATTTGGTACCCTTACGTGCTTCAAGTGAGTGCTTAGTTCTAGATGAGTAATGTGCCAACGTGCCTTGAGCTATTTGGTAAAATAAAATACTACATTTTAGTTCATTGTTAGGACCTCTGTTCAATATATTTGTAAGGATGTTGCATGATGAAGACATACCAGTTGAATTTGGCCAACATTGAGGATTGGTTAGAGAATCTAGAGGAAGAGTATGCACACAAATTTAACACATGACCTAAATTTGATGCAGGCATGTGGGTTGAACATAATTTGTATCATGAGTTCTTTGAGACATTCTTCTTATATTTCCCTATAGAGTTGTACAAGTGGGTGGTCCCTTACGCATCAAAGAGAAATTGGAATTATAGAGCACTTGTTTAGACACAGGAAGAAATCCAGGATCTACATGATGCTGATTTAAACTTGGACACGCATTGTAAATCATTAGTGGAGTGGTGTTCTGAATAGCTACATTTTGGAGTACAAAATTTCTAATTATTCTAGTCCATAGGTTGTTGAGGTTTTAGTTCCCGCACGAACCCAAAGGATCTTATTTGTGCGCTATCCCTTTAGTGATTAAGATATTGATCGTAACCCTGGATTTGAAATAACATCCTATCGCTAGCTAAACCTCACCATGCATAGGGGGATGAACACGTATGAAGAAGGATGGAAGAATTGGTAGCAAAAAGGTAGAGAGAAGAAAGGTGGTTTAAGTTTATCGAGGCATGCGAGAGGGATCTAGAGAAGTAGCGTGAAGTTACGGAATGAATGGAATTGTAGAGAGAGATAGATCGTGAAGGATTGGGAGCTCACGTAGAGGACATGGAGACAGAGCATCTGTAACTCCCCCATTTGGGTAAGCATGGTAGAGAACCCTATTTAACCTCAGATGAGAGCATGGTGGTGGAAACTATAAGGACCGTGAGCGCGCATTTGATCCCTCCTAGCGACCTAGCCCTTGTGTTTTGTTTTCCAGTTTCTACAACAGTAATTAGTGAGAAAGCTAGTGTGGGTAGTAGAGTAACACAAAAAAGAGTTAAATTGCCATCAATTTTAGGATTTAATCATATTATCAATTCATCTATGGAGGCATAATCATTGTTTGTGTAGTTTGGAGGTTCGGGTTAGAGATATATTTTCTGGTGCATCATCAACATAGAACGTGGACGTGCAGAACGTTGGTATTACATCTAGAATATTACGACTTCACAGACCATGGGAGTTCAATTTAGTACAACTATTGGGACACAAGGTAGTGCATCCTCTAGTTTTGTTTCCAACTACAAGAGGAGGATCAGTAGGGGAAGGTGGCTTGAGATCTAGTAGATTTGGAGATCGAGGGAACACAAGATGTAATATAGGTTCTAGATCTAGTGGGCACAATCTGCACCAACCCCAACAATTGTATTTTGAGATGTCTCTTTGTCTCCCACAATACAGAGGAATTGAAGATGTAGTGAAGCACATGCACATGTGCGAGATACTATGGTGCACTAAGGGGATTACATCTCCATAGTGTAAAGTAAGTCAATTTTCTACTACTTTGCAAGGGTGCACACATAGTTGGTACAAGAAATATGATCCCAACATGGCTTGTGTAGACTATACCATGTTGTATGATGATTTATTAGTAGAGTTCCACATACCTAATTTTGAGTAGAAGATCATTAACTTGCCAAAGGACATCAAATAGGGAATGGTGGAGAGCGTTAGGGAGTACGATGCATAATTCAAAACCTTGTTATGAAAGTTATCTTATGAAATTCACTCAAGTTAGCATGCTCAATGGTTCGTTGGAGATTTGATCACACCTTTCAGAAGGGAAATCTCACACAAGAATTATGAATACCCGCGTAAGGTGCTTGAGGCAGTTCTATGAGTTGAGGTAGTTGGGATTGTAGACACTGGAGTTAGCCCATTTTTGGAGGCTCAAATTGTAACTATGAAGAAACAATTGGAAAAATTGGGAGCTAATTTAGTTCATAAGATGTGCAGTGGTATTTGGTGCATGGACTATGAAGTATAAGGAAATACTAAGGATAGTTTCCCTTGTGAATTAGTGTGCACCATGTTGCTGGACTATGAGATCTATCACTTGGATCATGATTCAAGTAGGCTCCCACTATTGCAATACATGATAAGGAAGAACGTGTCCTATTACTATAATATTTTTAGGTATAACCTCTCATGATATAGAGAATTAAGAGTTGATTGATCAGATTCATGATGGCATTGATACTATTGTACGTCAGACTAGTGTTGCAAACAATTCTAAGGAACAAAGTGAGCATTATGATTATAATTACAATGAAGGGTGCTCTGATGGAAGTGGTAGAGGTAGATGCTACCCTTGAGGATTCAGATGTCAAGGTCACGGTGGTGGAAGAGGTGAGTTCCCCCATGGAACATGTTATACATGTGGATCCCCTGATCATTATAAGTGTGAATGCCCTCAGAATATTATTTGATCCTTTTGAGGAAAGAACCACAATTATGAAGAATTCCTGGATTCGTATGAGAACTTGAGCAAGAAGCACAAACAAGATAAGGGCATGGGAATTGTTAAAGTATAATGCATTGTGGAAGATTAGTGGCTGCCAAAGGCAGCACCTGATCCTAAGCTGTTATCTATATTGGTCACTACATGCGCTAAGACTACGCATGCCAAGGAAGTACCAAAGTAGAAGCATATTGTTATAAAAGAGGAGGTATTGCATGCATAGTATCCAGACCCTACCCATCATAAGGTATTTTATCAAGAAACCATGGAGGTTATTAGGAACTTACAGGGTGAGATCCAATGCTTGAAAGAACAGTCACGGAAGCTGGAGCAGTAAAAAATTAGTTGAGCTTCCTCAAAAGGATGTTGATGATTTTAAGGAGGTTTGTAAGATGTTGCATTTGGAAAAGATCATTCCTTTATTAGGGGAATGGTTAATGGGGAAGATGTTGCATGCTGGACTTGAGTGCCATTGTTTGTCACATTGATTTCTTTTGTCTGTAATTGCTTACCAATGTTTGTTGGCTTTAATCTATGTCTTGCTTGTTCTTTGATTGTTTGTATACTTGTGGAAACTACAACCTTGATTGTCTTACTAGATCATGAGTGATGTCCCATGTTTGAAACCCAACTTTTCACGGTATGATTTTTATTCTTGCGTGTTTATCTTGTTTGCACTAACAATTGTTTTCCTAGCCACTTTGTTTGCTTATGCCTTGGCTTCTACCAAGCACACTCCCCATGCAGGGATTTAGTTTTAGTTCAATGGTCAGTCCTCCTTTGGGTCGCATAATCCTCAGCAACATCCCAAGAACCCAAAATAAGGGGGGCATCATTCGGGTGAGTCAATCACCCTATACAAAAATATACAACCATAGTTTAGTATAGTTTAACACATTTTATTACCAGTATAACACAATCATTAGTCTTAGTAATGGCCCAAAACTTGACATGGGTCCCCAACACAACACAAACACTAGCACCTAGACTAGGACAGTAGCACCTGGGTGCCCCCTACCCTTTCCTAGACACCTATGACCATGGGAAGTTACACAACATTTTTCAGTTCATCACATTTCTCAGTACTTCCCACAACAAATTTTACAAGACAACAATCCTTCAACACTCGACATGCATGCACTACACAATATTTTCTACTTTCATGTTGGATCTAAACTGTTTGAAAAAAATCATATTTTTACACACCATTTGTAGCATTTTTCACATTGTAGGAAGAAGTGAAAGGTTGGAGGATGACACCAGACTTTTCTCCCTACACTTATTCTATGTCTTGGTGTGAGATCAGCCAAAAAAATTGCATTCAGCACAACTGGTGTGAGATCACTTAAAAAACTTGTTCTCCTACATAATCTTTAGGATCCTATCTATCTCTTTTCTCATTACAGATCAGGTGCATATCTTCCTTTTCATATGTTTACATAATTTATTACATGCTTCTCACTCGTTTTTGATCATATATACACATATTTGACTACTTGTTCATTCTTCTCTTTTGCAGGTACACCCTTATAGGAACCAATAGTCACATCATTCACACATCAACACATCAACAACAATTGACATCAATAATAGGTACAAACGTGACATCTAAACATATGCTCTCACCGTAGGGTCATCATCATCACTTTTTCACTTCCTCTTTTCAAGCTTCCATGCTTCACATTTTTATCACTCCATGATTTTCCTTGTCTTTTGACATGCTTTTTGCCATCAATCTATATGGTTTTTAGGTACACATCTCTTATTTACTTTATGTTATCGAGAATTCACTCAACAACATAAAGTGGGGGAAAATGTAGAAACTAAATCAAGCACTTTGGGTATCTATCTAGTCCTGATTGCATACTACTATTCATATTATTTATAAGTAAAACAATTACTAATTAACCCATATCTTTGGCCATATTTGCTTGCTTTCTGATTCCATTGTTGATATTACAATATTTATAGACCAATCTATCTTTTCATACTTCAACATTTCTAATCCTAGACACTAGTTCCCAGCCAGGATGCCAACACTAGGCACCACCGTCCACTCTGGGTGACCCTGACCTCATTGTACTTTACTCACATCTTTTGGATCCTTTCTAGCCATTTGGGCATCTTATATTTTTGATATTCAACCTTTTTGGGGTTAATTATGAAATTCAAATAAGGGAATCATATAAATATGAAGTTATGTGGTCATAATAAAGGACCAGAAACTAATCATTAGCTATCACCACCTAAGGTTGCATTCAAAGGCCATTATCAAGAGAATTCAAACATCCATCTAACATCCAAACACAAGGTCAAGGGACTGATACTTCTGCATACACACATAGGAGGATAATTTCATTATTTCATGCACACATCTATTTACATTTCTTACATCTATATACTTTCTCACTATTAAGTGCGACATGCAAAAGAGACACCTAGGGAATAATTCCGCACATGCACACACATAGAACTACATTGGGTCTGAGATGTAGCGAAAAAATAAGTTGTAAGCTCACTTGTTTGACAGCCAAGGACAATATTCCACCTCATTTTCATTATTTTATTTTTGGAATTTGATACGATTTTGAGGGGTTTGAAGGTCATTTCTTTGATGTAGGTTACAGGGGAAATCTTTGAACTTGGTGCAACATACTAACGACAAGAAGTGAAGGACAACAAACATCTCACGGCCTAGTGAAACTAGTTTTTTAGATCTTATGAGTAGTCACGGGTGACCAAAATAGGTTTTCAGTTCCCCTAACCCTCCATAGGCTCCCCAATCCATCATATTCTGACAGCACTACATTTTTCTTAGCTTTTGTGCAACACTTCCCTCTCCCAGTTTATCATTTTTTCAGTTCGTCAAAGTCCAGAATTGATTGTGAATCAACTAAGTATTTCTATATCTCCTTTGTAACTAAGGTTTCAATAATAATTTGCTTATTTTCTTGGGTCTATTATGTACTTAATTGTTTATTCATTTATTTTTATATTGCAATTAGATTTAGACATCTATAAATCCTATATTTTCTTAATCACACTTGAGTCAAATTCGATAACACATTCAAGGCTTGACCCCTTGGTCATTGCTTCATCTCCTCCAAAGGTTCCCTTGGGTTAGTTATCATGCTATCCCCCATCATATCTCGATGACACACTCGGTATATAGGTTCAACTTGATTGTTGAGGGAGCGGTTCTCCACTTTAACCTCACCTTGCACACACACACACTTTAGGGGCAATCTTGTCTTCCTTCATTAGCTACATATTTATCTTTATTACTACAATATTTATAAAAATTCAAAAACATTCATATGTTTACAAAAACCTAAAATTAGGACTTGTTCTTATAGCATACTTTTTTTACAGTTCATATTATATACATTGTTTACTCTTTTGGTTTACTAGATAATATTTATTATTTACACACATGTGTTCACATGGTATCTTGGGAATGATTCAATATATACATAGAGTGGTATATGATGATATATTTTTGCCTCAATGTTACCCACACTTCGCACCTTTGGGGGATTTTATTTTTTACATATTACATCCAGGTGCTATATTCCATTATAGTTCATTTCTTTCCTCATTACGCTTGATTACATATATATCTTGTGTATTTTTTAATCTTTCAAACTAACATGACTAATGCATGTGTCATGTGTAGTGTTTTACAATTTTTTATAGGCTCTTCATGTATCATATATCAATGTATCATATGCTTTTCATCACATATTTCTATGCTTTCTTTTCATACATGTTTTCTAGTTGTGTGCATGTATGTTTGTTTTCTACTGTGGTTATGGCCTAAGGGACTTACCATTGTGTGTTAGTTTTTTCATTGATGTCAAGTCCATAGATGGAAAAGGGTTTCATGATGTCATATGTGTCTCCATGAGGTGTCAATCAAGGTCAAGTATGAAGTTTGATTGGTAGTGACATGATTTGGTGAGTTGTCATGTTGTCGTGGCATGGTTCTAACTTTCATAGCCATAAAATGAGTATTATTGAGTTGGTTAGATGTTTTAATGAGATAACACATGGTCATAAAGGTGTGTTATAGGTGTTAATGATTATGTAAGGATTCATCATGGTTTTTTCATGGTTTTTCATCGAGTGAAGCAGTCATTATAGGCTTATACCTAGCCCTAGAGCACGTAGAATGGTATGAAGGTATGAAATTTAGAGCTAATAATTATTTTTGGAGAATGGTGGCATTTTATATGAGGTGTATGAAGAGTTTTAGGTCATTTCTCAGAGATTTGATGGTGTTTCATGGTTCTTGGGAAGTAAGAAGGTGAATAACAGGAAAGATAACACATACAAGTCTTAATAAATAGAGAGTCACAAACATATTTGGGATAGATGGTGATTATTGTCAGTTAGAGGATGTTGTCATGATGCATCATGACATGTTTCAGGTCAAATTGAAGAATATTTTGTAAGATACATCATTTTTTGAGGTAAAACTTGACCTTCTAATTCTCGTTGTGGATTGTATGTTCTACATGGGACCCAAATAATTTCAGGGGTATTTTTTCATGGAACTAAGAAGGTTTATCAAAAATAATGAGGTGGTTTTATTATCACATTTTTATGAACGATCGTCAAGAAGATAAGTTGCTTTGAAACCCTAACTAAAAGAGACTTGGACAAAAAGAAGTATACTAATCTTATCTTGTTTGGTTTTGAAAATTTTATGATTAGAGGTTGTATAGGAATCCTCCATATTTCCAAAAATGTGTATTAGATCATGCGACTATATGTCGGCCGTCTGAAAATATGTGTTTCTGAAGAAGTTCAGTTTGTGGAGAAGTTGTCTAAAGAAGGTGATGATTAAATTGACGTTGTTTTTATTATGGGAGTTTTTCTTGATGTCAACGATAGTTTCAGATCATGGCTGAGATTCTAAATGGTAGAGTGTTCCATATTTATGAAGATTAGTTTTGGGGGCAGTTTGGAGCAGTCTATGGTAAAAGTGGAATTACAGTAGCTACATGTAGAGTTAAGAATTGATTAAAGTTGTGTTGTGATCCTGGTTTAGAGAAATTTCCATTGGTATATAATTTTTTTTTGATATTTTATGAAGAAGTTATGATTTTTATTTGAGGGTCAAATCTGGAGGATGCTTGGTCTAATAGGGTCTCAAGTAGCTTCATGAGGTAAGATGATTGTTTTGAGTTTTTCATGCTTGTTGAAGGTTTTTGAGTGCTTAGAAAACATGTCTAATGGTGTTCTATGCTTTGGTTAATATTGGAAGTGTTTTTGGAGGTGATGAAGCATGTTGACCTCAAACTTAGTTCTTGAGACCTAAAAGGCTAAATGAGCAGTTTCAGAGATGGACCTGGTTGAATGCCTTCCATTTGGAGTTGGAAGGAAATGTAAGGTGTTATGGAAACTATATAAAGAGGGTTGTCTAATTTTTTATGGTTTGTCTCATGATGATAATAAATTATAGGTCATCCAGACAAATTTGTGAAGAAGAAGGTTTCTTGTTTCTCAGGACATGATTATGTTTCCTAAAAG
Source organism: Taxus chinensis (assembly GCA_019776745.2). Lineage (NCBI taxonomy): Eukaryota > Viridiplantae > Streptophyta > Pinopsida > Cupressales > Taxaceae > Taxus > Taxus chinensis. The sequence continues at coordinate 964,855,425 of CM034147.1, forward strand.
ATGGATCTATAAGAGGCATGAAATGGATTAGTTGATGCTCGATATCAGTTAGAGAGTGAAAAGGGATGAATTTTTTTCATATTTAATGAATTCATAGGTCTTTTAATTTGAATAAAGGGTGTAAACCATTTGAGTTCTTAAAACTGCTTTTTAGGAAGCTTAATTTGGTTAAGAGGAAAGTTGGAGTGGTTTACACATATGGGTTTTTCACGAGCTATATCTAGAATGGATGTGATATAAAGTTCCTAGGGATTATAATGAGTGGTTACATGCCATATTTGAGTTATTATTGGGTGGTATTGAGGCCCAAAGGTGAAGAATAGTTCTTAGAAGTAGTCGTTTGGTGAAGGATATGAGACTTCTTGAGTGAGTTATGAATAATTTGATTGGTGAAAGATAATTAAAAACCATGGATGATGTTTTTATGTCATATTTGACATGTTTGATGAATTTGGGATCTTGAATAATCATGGTTATGGTGTTTGTGGTTTTTAGTCATCCAGTAGATGGGGTTTTGAGTTGATTTTGAACTTGTTTAGTGTGTTTGAGAATGACTGACCTACATGGGTCCACTTGATGAATGTTTATGAGTGCACTGTTATTTTTTTTTGTTATATTTGTGTAACTAATGAAGAAGGACATACCTACCTTATGTTTTTGAATTTGAAAGCATATAAAAGTGAAGTTTTGAGTTCATTTTTGAACTAGTGGTTGTAGACACAAAATCACACACATATTACTGTTTTACTATACCAAAAAGTATATTTTTATATGTTGACCCATGGTAATTGGTGTTTTAATTGATGAAAAATGAAACTGATGGAAAAATATGAGAATGGTGAAGTGAAGCTCAGTTACAGTCCTCTCAAGCAAGCAAGGTATGTGGTGAGTCCTTCCAAGGTGGTGTGAAGACATGGTCAAGCATATGTGAATCAGGTATATGAGGTGTTATAGGCCTAAAATCCATTTACACATGTTCTAAGTGCTCATAAGATGAGAAAACAAAAATTCCAGCAGTACTTAGAAAATTTTGGAGAAAAATGAGTAATTTGAGTTTTCTAGTGTATTACGGAGATACGATGTGCCAAGAATGTGAAGTGATGATGTAGATAATTCTAGAAAGCACGATTATAGTAAATTAATCCCAAAAATCCATAAAAGAGTTGGGAGCGAGTAAAGTAGAGTCATCATGTAAACTCGTAAAGAAGGAGTTGGGAGTAAATTGGGTCTTCGACTCATACCAACTGTGAGTAATGAAGGCTAGAAAACATGAAGTAAAGAAACTCTAGAAACCCATAAAGAAAAGTGAAGAAAAGGAGTTATGCAGGAATGTAATGTGGCACAACTGTGAAGTAATGACCAAGCGTAAATATGAGTAAAGAAACTCCAAAAAACCCATAGAAAAGGGTGAAATTGAGGAGTAATCCAAAGATTCGATGTGTCACTACTGTGAAGAAGTGAAGGGTCAAACACCCAAAGAAAAAAAGTTCCCAAATACCACAAAAAAGTAAGGCATTAATGGTCAAGAAAAATCCTCTTGAGAAGAGAAGTAAAGTAGTAGCACCCCGAAAACCCATAGAGAAGAAAAGTTAAGCACCCAAAAACCTGTAGAGAAGAGAAGTGAGGCAGTAATGGCACCTCAGAACCCCGCAACAAAGGAGGACATCATAACTACTTTGTAAAACCAAATGGCCATAAATTTCACTCCAGGTGTCATATTTTGAAATTTTTGGACTGTTTAGAAGGGTATTTTCATACTCTCTGCCATGAAATAGAAAAATCCAAATTTGGAGGTATAATTGAATGTTAGAAAGGGAATATTGTAACGTCCTCACCTAAATGATTGAGAAAACCATGGAAGAATTTTAGATAATTTTGGAAAAATATTTTTTAATGTGTCTTGCATATACTAACAATGCAAAGAACAAAATGTAATTAAAATAGAAAAATGATGAGCTAAGAAAAAGTAGTTATGCATGTCTATTTAAGAAATATTTCAAGATCATAAGAGATTGATGAGCCAATGAAGGAAAGAGGGTTGTAGTGGGGCTCAGGGTTGTTGTAGAGGGAGGAAGGATACATTGTTACAAAATTCCATTGTTGAAAGAGAGGAGAGCTACATGCTGAAGAAATTGTTACAAAGATAAAAAAGAGACAAAGCCACCAAATGAAGATTTGTTGACTGAAAGAGAGGATCATGACAGAGCTGTAGAGATGAGTAGACAACTAGTCCAATGAATATTTGAAGGGAATATGAAAAAGAGGAAAGGATAGTGATGAAAAGATGAGCTTGAAGAGTGAATGAAGAGAGAAAGAGAAAAGTAATCATAATCTATTGTATGTGAAACACAGAAGCTATATGATTAAATTGTTTGTAATATCTATATAAGTAGATTCTTAGATCACAGGGGGTTGTAGCATCCTTGTAAGTAGTTGGTTACAGAAGATAAATTGTGACTGATTAAATTATAAGGGGTTAAAGCCTCAGGTTGTAAGTGGTAGCTTACTAAAGGTTAGTGGGTGGTGTACTAGATTTGGGAGTTGTGGCTTCCAGAAAAGTTGAATCTTTTCAAAGACTGAGTGGGTGCTTGGTTAAATTATTGGAGTTGTAGCTCCAGATTGAGTTGAATCTCAATCATGAAATCATTATAACTCTATAGGAAATTTGTCCAAGTTAGATTTCTGGTTTCAGTGGGTTTTTGTTCCGAGAAGGGTTTCCCACATTAAATCTTGTATCCTCATGTGTATGTGTGTTTATTTCTCTCTCTATTTCTATTGATAGATAAATCATGCTTATGAAAAGTAATATAGTTCAACAGTAATAGATTAAGGAAGTGGAAATTTATTTTAAAATTTTTATAATCATTGATTCATTTCCACTCAGTGACTAAAATTCCTAACAATTGGTATCAGATTGAGGTTATCATATATTAATCCTAACAATTTAGAGGTGATCCTGAAGGCATAAACATGGGCACTCTAGCCGAATCAATCTTGAAGAGAAAATATGAGATTGCTCAAATGAAAAATGAAATCAAGCACATGGAAGCTCACCATGGTCAACAACTTAATGAGATGGCTTAATTTTTTGAAAAAGTGTCAAAGGATTTGTGAGAAAAATAAAATGCTTGCCTTAAAATTAAAGAGGAACTAAAGACCCTGAAGATTGAGTTGGAACAAGTACTAACCAAATTTATGGCTTGCAAAGCAAATAAAGACATTATGGTGAAATAGAGCATGAGATATATCTAGAAACTATTCAAGCCAAGACTAAAGAATGCGAGAAATTAAATGTAGATCTAAAGACCGTTAGAGAGGAAATAGAACAAGAAAGGAAAAGAAAATTGAAAGCTGAATCAAGCCATGTATTTTGTCAAGGATGTTTAGAGACCAAGGAGGATGAAAAGGCTGGTCCCAACATGCAAACATGCAAGAAGTAGACCAACGAGACAAACACTAGAAGGCCTAAGTCAGTTAGGAAACCAAATTCATCCAGGTATGAGAGAAATTTTAATGGATATTGTTATTCATGTTCTGGTCTTAGACATAGAGCTAGGGACTGCATGGAGAAATTTGATAAAGAAAACCCATGGAGAGGTTTTAGCACTGAATATGAGAATAATATAGCGTGTTTCAATTGTCAAGAAAGAGGGCATATGGCCAGGTTTGTTTAGAGTAACATTCAAGTCAATTTTGGAATGACAATTCATATTCAGATAGAATAAAAAGTCATGTCATATGTTATACATGTCACAAGTTTGGGCATTTTTCAAAGCATTGCTATCATAATGAACAACCTAAGTAGAGAAACATGTATTATACCTTCAGAGGAAAAGATAAGAAGGCTTCTAACATGAAGATCATTTCTAAAAATGAGACAAAGATATCTATGCCGAGAACACCTAAAAAGGGGAGAAAATGGATATACAGGATCAAGGAAGCAAATCTAAGAGTTGTCAAAGAAAATATGGGAAATAAAATGACATGGGAAGATGATGTAGAAATTCAGAAATCTATGACAAACAAGACAACAATGAGTGTTGATAAAGGCAAGAAGAAGGAACACAAGTTGATTGCAAATAATTAAGAACTTCTTCCTCAAGAAGTGGTGGAGCAGGTGCATAAGATACAACATATGTGTTTATTAAGGACTAAATTGGTCAATGAAATCTCAGATGTTGTGGCAGTCACACCAAGGAATGCATCCAAGGAGAATGAAAAGAGAAAAAAGACAAGGAAAGATAGAGCTGAGTTATCATGTTGTTTTGATGACTTTATTTTGCGTTGATGAGACATGACAAGATAATATGCCTTCTCTAGGATTTTAGAAGGTATACACAAGCTAAAGGAAGCATAGTATTCTCTTCATCTGTCTACCAATAAAAAGTTCCTCATGATGAAGTTGAACAAGAAAGTAAAGGATGATGACACTAGTTGTTGCTGATTGCTGCCTATATCAAGTTCTCAAGGTATGTTAGTTTCAATAAATGCTTGTCTTGATCCATGTTGAAAGTATAGCACAAGTTGAATTCTTTGAGTGTATTCTTAAGAAAACATAGAGAAAGAATGTCGTCAATAGATTCCATGGTTTGCATTTGTCTCCTTAACATTTCCAATGTTGTCTTCAAGCAGGAAGTGTTTCAAAGAGAGTATATTGAGTCAATGCACACGATGATTGTCTTGCGGAAATATGAATTAGAACAGTTTTGAATTTTAATGTGAATGATGAATGAGTGGTTATGAGTGTTCATGTAAAGTATGTGTAGTCAAGAATTATTAAGAATTGAATTGTCCTTCTCCATTCTATCAATATTGAATCAATTACGGGTTCATTATGGTTGATGACAACCCTTAGTAGGTTTGAAATTTCTTGAGAATATATCCTTGGTTGAAAAAGAGTACAAGTATGATTTGTGTGGTTGTAAGGAAGAAAAAGAGTGCGAGTTCTTATTCCTCATGTCGTTAAAATTTTTTACTCATGATTTGAGTCTTGAAAGAAGATATTATTCTTTGTCAAAACATATCATGGATTAATAAGTGACGTCAGAGTGTCAATGTCTTAAAATGTGTATGAATGGTTTCACAAAAGTATTAGACACAGTCGGTATGTCTTAAGGAAGTATTTAGGTGCCCCAAGTGTGTATCATCTGAAAATGCAAAAGTGATGCTAATGAAATATATGTCAAGTGGTGACCTATCCTTAAGTGATATAAAGATACGATTTTCCATGAAAATCAAAGATATTTGTATTGAAAATACCATGATGATGGTAGGAAGAGACCGTTACACCCAAGGAGATCGTGTGCATGGTGAAGGGTTAGAAGAATCAATACATTTAACAAAGGAACCAAGATATGCTAGTAGAGTCATAGTCTGAAATTTAAAGCATAGTAAGAAGGCCATAATGGGTGTCTGAATCTACCCTCATTCTATCTTGATTGTATTGATATTGAGATTTGTACATGAAAATCCTCTGTACAAAATGTAATTGAGGTTTAAAAGCAAAAATCTAAAGGAAGAGCCACAAGGAGTTTTATGTTGAGTTGAGATCAAAAATTTTGAGGGTATAATAACAAGAGTGAACTACTGAAGCTTTCAAAACCTTATGGGTATCTCTGGAACCCTAGATGCACTAGGGTAGCAGATAACAATTTTCTTAAGGCAAGAAAGGGAGGTTTTGAGCTAGTGAGTCTAAGTGATGACTATGGGCCATGAAATATTGAGATAAGTTGTTCTAAAATTGGTTGTGGTGTATAGATGCTTCTAATATTGATCTGAGTGTAAACAAGGTGCTAAGCAATGGAGAAGTTTCCAGGAAGTCTAAGACCAAGGAATTGATAGTTAATCTAAGAACTAATGAAATGAAGCTACAGGTAAAGGTCAGATCTCAAAGATTTCAAGAAGAGTATAAACGTTTCTGAAGCTCCTAAGACAAGATGTGAATGTTGGATCCTAGGGTTGATGGTTAAGTGTGTAAGGATTAGAACAAGGTACTTAAATGTGTACAAATTTGATAGAAATCTGAAGGAAACAGAGAGAGACCTTAGAAATAATGTTAGGGTCTTATGTTATGAAAATATGCATCAGGTATGTAATGCCCAGTTTGGATACTAGCGCCCATGTGCTCTTTTCATGGGTGCTCTTTTCCTCTTTGTTGTTATTCACATTTTTTGACATTTTTGGTTGGCCCTTTTATTTTTCTCACTCCTATACCGAGGTCATAGTCGGCATGTTGTGTCACTAGTGTCAAAATTCAAGCAAGATATCCTTATATATACACAACATACATACCATTATAACGGTGGAAAATTCTAAAGGGAAATCATATTTATATACTATCAAAGGGACTACATTTTTCATCTGATTACTTTGCATACATTGCATAGGAAGGGGAAGTTGTGAATTCCATCCCACACATTTGCATTTTATCTAGCTATAGCTCACTATTTTGGCGTTGTTGGCACGAGGAAAACCTAAGGACACTATTTCAAACACAAGCACACAAAAAATACATAGATTTTGGAATGTAGTGCAATGATCGGTTGTAAGTTTATCTTTTAGATGACCATTGAGGTCAGTCTGACTTCACATATTACATTTTTCATTACAATTTTACATGTTTGTGAGTTTATGTGGGTAGCTAGGGTTTGTTTTAAGGGTTACAGGTACCTCAATGATTCAAATATGAATATTAGGTGATCAAGCAGAAGTTACTTTGAAACCCTAGCGACACATGAAAAATTAGATTTCGACCCTTTATACAGTCATAGGAACCTACAAGATGAATCTAACACTCAGGTTCCCTTACCTTGACCCAGGAACCCGTGTCTAGGTGTTTCCACAGACTCAGATTTGATATTGAGCATTTTTGACACTTTTCCTAGCCTGTTCATCAGTTTCTCCAGTTAAGATTTACTTCGGGATAAGTGTAATTTAGATAAGTTCCCTATCTCTCCTATTTTATTACATTGGTGCATATTTAGAGTTTTTAACATTTGTATTTTGTTGTATTTTATCATAGTAGTGACTATGAAATTAGATTTTATTAAATCATTTGGTGAACCCATATTTAGTAAAACTCCTTTCCTTAGGATCCATAAAACTCTAATGGCTAATAATAAATCCTCCTTTCCTAGGTAAGCTATGCATCATGTTAGTGTGAATCATATCCTTGATAATCATATACAAGCTGAGATTAATAACCTCTATCGAAACCCTTAGGTCGATGCATCCACCTTCAAAAAAATTATTTCTTTAGAAAATTATGCTCCTCATAACCTTCAAAACTATTAAATTTTCATCGTTTCATGTGAACAAAAATTCACTTCATGTTTTCTGTGTTCCACCATAGGAACTCGTGCTACTCCACCTTCTTCTCAACCTATTATAGCATTAGATAACACTATTATATATTATATGCTTTGTCTTGTATGCGATAAAGTAGATAAAAATGAAGTTACTTCTAATGTTGAAAACATACATGTGCATGATGATGTTTATAATACTAGAAAATATGAATGTAAAGCTATATCTCATGTATCTTTTATATCTAAAAATGAATCCAATAAATGCAACGCTAAATATCATGATAGTTATACTACTACTTCTCTATATGTTGATGAATATCTTGATGAATTACTTGCATGTGAAAATATGATTGATAGTGATGCTGATTATATTTATTACCATGAACATATTAGTGAGAATGTTACTTCTCTTAAGAATGCTGAATTTGAATTTTCCACTCCACTTTCTAATACTTATGAGGTTGTTTCCAATAGAATTCATGATGATTCTATCATTCCTAATAATTCTTCTCTTATCATTTCTTTTGAATTTACTCCTAATATTTCTGTCGATATTACGTGTTCCTCTCTTCCTCTTTCTTCTTATTCTCTAGATGTTATTCATGTTGATTATTCTGCACCTACATATATCATTCCCATAGAGCCTTCCTATTCTGCTTCTTCTTCTCACATTCCCATGATCACCCACAATGGAAAAATTCAGCCTCTTCATGTGCCTCTCACTTCTTCTACGATTCCTTCACATGATATTTTATCACTCATGCAGGTTGTTGGAAATTTGCAATCTCAAGTTCAATCTCTTACTCTTAAAAGAAAATCCTACTATGGTTTCATTGACAGTAAATCTCTTCATGAAAATTCCATTTGAAATAAAATTCACAATTCAACTTTTCCTAAGGATTTTATCATGCCTACCTTTTCATGTTTTAATCGAACTGACAATCCATATTTGCATCTTAATCATTATCGTTTAGCCATGGCTTATTATTCAAATGATCATTTGTTTCTAAAATATTTTCATCACAGTCTTGTTGATGATTCTCTTCAATGGTACACTCATCTTCCCTATGGATCCAATAGTACACACTGTTAAATAAAAGATGCTTTAGTTAGATTTATGATTAACAATGGTCCTAGAGTTATTGTTATCTATTTTTTACCCCCCGATAAAAATAGACAACTTAGGATGATAGGTGTGAGCATTGGACAGGGCTTCATGAAGCAATTTGGAATGATACAAGAGTATTCAAGTGATAGAAACATCAAGGATATTATTTTGGAAGATTCAGAGAAGTTTCAGAGGTTTTGTAGCTGATTCATCATAAGCAAGATTTTTGGCTTAAGGGAGCATGTGTCGTGAAAGAGAACATGAGCTTAAAATAAATATTATGATATTTGTGTGAGGAATTATAATTCCAAAAAAGTATATATGGAATTCATTTTCCATGCCCTACATGATGGAAAAGACAAGGCATCTTGAAACATCATACACTTCCTGAGTCAACTCATTCTTCTAGAGCACAACTGACCATCCCGAGAAAGAAGGGGACATTTGGAGATGTTAAAGTAAAAAATTTCTATTAATACCACCACCATTATATTAAATAGGTTTTTTTTAGGTGGAATCATATAAAATTTCACCCCAAAACTCATCCGAGAGCTCGAGATATTGCCTTTACAAGTTGGCCCCTGGGGGTTGGACAACCAACCAATAAAGGGAATTAGAAGGTCACCAATTTATAAGGTGTATGCAGGTTTGGATGAATGGATTGATGGCAAGGTTAGATGGGTCACTAGGTTGGATGATACATGATGTATGGCCACTATCTGATTGTATGGATGGAAGGGATAGACGGTCGTCTAACCCAGGTTGGACAGGTCGCGAGGTTGGATGGCTTGTTCACTGACATAGTTTTATAGATGGAGGATAGACAACTATCCAACCCAACATGGCTGGATGAATTGTAAGACAAATTACTAGTGGTTTGGTCGGTTTTTTTCTTAGTGAAGGTTGTATGACCCAATGCAGTTAGACAACTGTCTAACCTAGCCTGATTGAACGGCTCATGGTTAGTAGAATAGAGATACTCACGGTCCAAATCATATGGCTCACGGGTTGGATAGTTAACAGATCAGGAAAAGGAAGGTGTGAAAAGATAAATCAACCACCCATTTAATGGAGGTAGTTGAGGTGGTTCAACTACTTGTCAGGGATTTAATGAGGGTACGTGAGATAATTGTCTATATAATGTAATCGACCCCTCATTTTTTAGGGGAGACACTTTGGGAGCTGGGGAAACTCTTACAATTTTTTTCCTCAACTCTATTGAGTTATGAGCCTTCTCTTGGGATTGGAAGTGTTCTTATGCCTTTGTGCATCGAATGTAAATGGTCTGTGCATGTTTTAAAGAAATAAAATCTGTGTTTGTGGTGTTTCTTCAACCCTTGCACATATTTCATTGAATTTCCATTACCTCTCTATTTTTTTGTTACATTTTGTGTATGCTTTCTCACTTACAGGTGTAGGATGTTGATTTTCATGGAGTATAGATGGGGAATGAGGATCTAGGTCTATTTCACATTGGTCTGACCTCTCCCAAATCCTCTTTCCCTCTCATTTTCCCTCAGCAGAGTATCTCATCCTCATTTTCTTGGTGATATAACCACCTCTTAGTGTAGGATTTCCCCTTTTTTGCATCTTTATAACCCTCTCTCTCTCTCTCTCTCTCTCCTTGGTCCCTTAGCATGGTTAGTTTAGGATTAGTTAGTTGCATTTTACCTTCTAGGAGTAGTGTTAGTAGTAGGATTAGGTAGAGGATCCGACCTTCTTCGGAGGTCCATCTCAAGTCGCAAGTACCACACCTTGAGAGATGGACCCATGTTATAAAATTTTTACATATTTCCCCAAACATGTGATAAAAAATCAGGGGGCACTATAATTTTGTGATAATAGTTTTGGTAGGCATAGTGAGACAAACATGTGAAAGCTCTACATTTCACAGGTTTTTCATTACAATATCTTAGCCACCGTGCGACCGGCACTAAAATTTTTGGCACGCCCGGTGGGACAAGCAGGTGAAAGTTATACATTTCAGAGGTATCCCATTACAATATCTCAGCCATTGTGTGACCAACACTAACACTTTTGGCACACCCAATGGGACAGGTTTGAAGCACCTTACCACTTCATTTCATCAAGTTAATATGTTCTTGGTGAGATTCAAACTTTGGAGGTAGCTCTAAACACATATGACGATTCCATATGGTGAACAAACCTCTCTCTAAGTTGTAGAATTTCCATTTCTTCCATCCATTTTTATTTCCATCTCTCCAATTTTCTTCTATTCATATAGTTGTGCAGTCATGGCTTTGTTTCCTACATGGGATTCACATATGAGGCATCAGCCTTATCAGTTCAACCCACCTCTAAATTTATAGAGTTCATTTCTAGGGTACTATCAACTACCTCCATATGTATACTAAATTAAAGATCAATAGTGTGCATATCCCAACGAGTAGAATCCAAATCAATTTGGCTATCCACCAAACTATGAGAAAGGGTATGCATATTTTGAAGGATGTCCTACACCTTGGGATATTGACATGCAACTAAAGATAGAAAATATGGAGGCGACCATGGTGTAGAATTTGGCTATAGCTCAAATAAAGGCATTCAGGATCTACTTCATGACACCTTATCCATGGGTTGGCCGTATGTCATTTCACTACAACCTACATCAGAATCTTTCTTTCATTGTCGAGATGCTGCAACAACTTAAACAATGGATTACAGAGATAGAGGCTTATGAATCCAATGTTGGTCCATCCTATCAATGGGATACCTATGCATTTCCATCCTACAAACCTCTCCCCATCCCACAATCATCACCATCGTGATTGGAGCCTAGTTCCTAAGATTCTTACATTCTTCTAGTATTCCATTCCATCTGAACTTTTCTGCCCTTTTCCCTTCCAAATCCAAGTCCTTTCCACAAGATAAAAAGGTAACACATTCCCCTCCACCAAAATCCATGCAAAAATTATTTGAATCCCAACCCGTCCCTCATGCATTCCCAAGTCCATGTTGGAAATAGACCCAAAAGACCAGTCAAGAGGCACAACAAACAGAGGATCCTAGTAGAGAAGAAATGACCAAAGTTCTAAAGAGTTGGGCTACTAGGTTTAGAATAGAGAAGATCCCATTGATTGTAAGGCCTTTGGAGGAGATCAGGGTTGAATAATAAGTGGTGGAAGCTCATGCAACAACAGAAGCAAAGCAAGAACAAGTGGAAGAAGATCAGATTTTTTTTCTTCTAAATGTAGTGTCCATGAGGGCACTCTATTTTTGGAGATTGTAGATCCATCACTAGTTTTAAAATCAAAAAAGGAAGAGGAGGAAGAAGCTCCAAATCCATAAGGAGAGGAGCACATAGGGGAGACTAAGTCAGATTCAGAGACCCTAAACGAAGATGACATCATTGAGATCTTTTTTCTCTCATTTGTAGGGTCCAATTTAGTTGATGAACCTATGATGGAGGAGGACATTCCTGAAGACCTCACTTCCTAGGACTTTTGGCTTGTCAAACTTCATATTGGAGGAAGAGGAAAAATGTGCAGATAATATTAGTATTTAAGTGAAGGAGGAGGAACTCCCAAGTGAGTAGCAAGCTTCAACAAGTTGCAACAACCCGCAAATGATTCAATCAGATGCTGAATATAATCCTAAGAAGTTGCATGTTGAGGAGGAGTTCCATGTGGTCAAGGAAGGAGAAGGAAGAAAGGATGAAACCATTTTCAAATTAGTCATAAAGGCAGAGAACCATCTATTTGTAGATGCCCCACAAGGTCAAAATGAGCATGTGAACAATCACCTTTTTTAGGAAGGCTTACAAGGAGACTTCCTTGTTGATGTTGGAACTCAGAGTGGTGGGAAAATTACAAGGATTAGACCATGCCCCATTAGGTACTTGGCTTTGTTAGAGCCAAATTAGAAGCCAAATCCATTCATGCTTACTTCTAAGCATGAGGACGAGTCTCAATGCACCAAAGGTAAACACCAAATCCTACATGATCCAAACACAAAACAACTTGAGGAGGTAATTTATTTGTTTCTTGTTGATACTTTGATTACTCGGGTGGATAATTGGCCTCTTTTTAGGTTTTCACTCATATAAATGGCCATGCCTATTGCAAAATCAGTTGCATGGTCTAAAATTTTGAGGAAGGGGGTTACTTTTCCTTACCAGTATCAAGGTTCATTTGAAGTCTTCATTTTCTCCTAGTTAGCGTAGGGTAGGTAGGTTTGTTTCAAGAAGAAGAAGTGCTCATGCACACTCTGCATGCCTCCACTCAGATTATGTATGATTTTATCCTTTGTACATATTTTATGCGTAGTGTTTGCTCTTGCACAGTTCATCATGTTGCACTGAGAGAAATAGGTTGTAGTAAGGGGTTCAATGTCACAAGAGAAAATTGTTATCTCCAAGTAAATCCAAATGCAAAACAACTAAATCAGATTAAGGGACATTTTTCAATGTTTTTATCTCTCATGTCTCTCTAGATCAGTCACAGTTGAGCTCCTATGCCTCTTCTTGCATAAGAAAATTAGCTGCAGGGGAATTTCTATCTTCGACATTTTGGAAAAGGCATGTTCATGAGGAAAAATTAAGTCCTAACAATAGCCTCCACCTCTCCCAATCAACTTGTGTTCCAAGAACTTCTGCAATGTTATGCTTGTTAAGAAATCATCAGTTGGTTGTGCTCCACACTTGATAAGAAATCAGGTTTGGTAAATTTTCAGAGAGCTTTATCCTTAATCCCATAGATCAGATTTGCAGAGGAAGAGAATTCTAGGTTCAAGACAATTTTCCACTCTCACAAAATCATAATTTAGATAATTTTGTAAATTAGATTGGAAATCCAAGCAATGGCAGGTAATTCCAAGTTCAAGCAGCAAAGTTTCAATGAATCTAGAAAAAATTCAAAGGTTTTGTTAGTATCAGGCCACCAATAATGACTCCATTGCCCAATGGATGCTATAAGGCTAGTAGAAACACATATAGCAGGCAGATGTCTCCTAGAGGTCTCTAAATTATTATCTATTTTTTACCCCCAGTAAAAATAGATAACTTGGGAGGATAGGTTTGAGCACTAGATAGGGATTCATGAAGAAATTTGGAATGATAAAAGAGTATTCAATTGATAATTACATCAAGGAGCTGATTTTGCAAGATTTAGTGAAGTTTTAGAGGTTTTGAAGCCGATTCATTAGAAGTGGGCTTTCGGTCTTAAGGGAGCATGCATCATGAAAGAGAACTTGAGATTCAAATAAAGATTATGAGAGACGTGTGAGGAATTATAATTCCAACAAAGTGTCTATGAAAGTCATTTTGTATGCCCTACATGATGGAAAAGACAAGACGTCTTCAAACATCATACACTTCCCGAGTCAACTCAATCTTCTGGCGCACAACTAGCCATCCAGAGAAAGAAGGGGCCATTTTGAGATGTTAAAGTAAATATTGGATTTAGAGACAACCACCATTAGATTTAGTGGGTTGTTTGTATGTGGAATCATATAAATGTTCACCCCAAAACTCATCCTGGATCTTGAGATATTGCCTTCGCAAGTTGGCCCTTGGGGGTTGAACGACTGGGTTAAACGACCAAGAGGTTAGATGGCCATCCAAACAAGGGGGTTGGATGGTTTGGGGGTTGGATGGGGATTAGAAAACCATCCAACCCAATTTGGATGGCGTATGATGGCTCAGTTCAATGGATCGATGGCAAGGTTGGATGACACAAGATGTATGAGCACTATCTAGTTGTATGATAGGAAGGGGTAGACAGCTGTCCAACCCAGGTTGGATGAGTAATGAGGTTTGATGGGTCATTTTATGACATATTTTTATGGATGGAGGATAGAAGGTCATCCAACCCAACATGGTTGGATGGGTCACAAGATAGACGGCTAGCGGGTCGATCGGTTGTTCACTCAGTGAAGGTTATACAATCCAATGCATTTAGATGACCTTCTAACCCAACCTGGTTGGATGGATCATGGTTCATATAAAAAATCATCTCACAATCCAAATCTTACAGCTTGCGGGTTGAATGGTTGGAAAATCAGGTGAAGGAAGGTGTGAAAAGACAACTCAACCACCTGTTTAATGGTGGTAGTTGAGGTGGTTCAACTACCTGTCAAGGATTTAATGAGGGTAGGTGAGACAATTGTCTATTCAATGTAATCAACCCCTCATTTTTTAGGGGAGACACTCTGGGAGTTGGGGAAACTCTTACAAGTTTTTTCCTCAAATCCATTGAGCTATGAGCCTTCTCTTGGGCCTGGAATTGTTCTTATGTCTCTATGCATCAAATGTAAATGGTCTATGCATGTTTTGAAGCAATAAAATATGTGTTTATGCTGTTTCTTCAACCCTTTCCCATATTTCATTGTATTTCCATTGCCTCTCTATTTTTTTGTTTCATTCTATGTATGCTTTCTCACTTGTAGGTGTAGGATGTTGTGTTTCATGGAGTACAGATGGGGAATGAAGATCTGGGTCTATGTCACATTGGTATGATCTCTTCCAACTCCTCTTTCCCTCTCTTTTTCCCTCAACAGAATATCTTGACCCCCCTTTAATCCTAGTGTTATCACCACCTCTTAGTGTAGGATATCCCCTTTTTTGTATCTTTCTAACCCTCTCTCTCTCCTTGGTCCCTTGGCATGGTTAGTTTAGGATTAGTTAATTGCATTTTCCCTTCTAGGAGTAGTGTTAAAAATAGGATTTGGTAAAGGAGACGACCTTCTCCAGAAGTCCATCCCAAGTCACCAGTCCCACAACTTGAGAGATGGACCCATGTTAGCAAAATTGCATCGATTTCCCCACACATGTGACAAAAAATCAGGGGGGTGCCATAATTTTTTGATAACAAGTACACATGATCTCTTGCATAGCTTTCAAGGAAAGAATGAACCCATTCTAGATTACATTTTACGCTTCAATTCTTGCCTGCATCAATTATTATTTCAGCCTATTGATCTAGAAAAACCAATTTATATTTTGTCATGGCTTGATTCTTGCATTGAAAGAAAAAATACAATATGATACATGTGAATAGTTTACACTTTCATGATATAAATTTATTGATCTAGAACAATATTTGATTACTGCACATGTTATAGAATCTCTTTCTATTCCTTCTACTACTACATCATATTCCATTTCTTCTCCTCTTCCATCTATTAATATTCTTCCAAGGTCTCCGTCTCCCCCACCTTGCAAGAGTGTTATATCATCCATCTCCTTCTTGGGAGCCATTTCATTTCTCAAATTCTGCTAAACCTCATGATGTTTTTCATGCTTTGCTTGGTAAGCACTTAATTATCTTACCCTCTAATCAACATCCTCCTCCTCATTGTTTACATCACTAGTGTGACCACCCTTATTGAAATTTTCACCGCATCAATGGCCACTGTGACAATGACTATTGTGCCTTTCATGAAAAGTTACAAAAATTAGAATAAAATGGTGTCATTCCCTTTGGCTCTCACTCTTGTGAGTGTTCTCTTTCTCCAATTATGAATAAGCATACTTCCACTTCTGTCCACTTATCTCCTGCACCCATTTCTAAGGTCTTTATTATTCCATATTTTAAGATCATTATCCATCCACATCCTCCACCTAGCTCATCTATCATGTCACCATCTGACCCACATCATAGTGTTTCTACTTCACATTGGCTTCCTAATCCATCAGCATCCTACCACTACATCTCCCATCATTGGCACCATTTCATCTGACATTTAGTTTGGATCTTACTCTCATGTTGTTACTGCTTCACATGCTTCCACCATCTCTCGCAGGCCACTTCATCTTTGGTAGGTGATTTCTATATGATCACCTCATTACCCAATGACACACTTGTGTTCTTATGGTTCTTACATGAATGTTGAGGGATTTACTTCCATAAGAACCTCACTCATTTTTCATGCTTTGCGCTTCTCGCTCTATCCTTCTAGCATATACTATCATGCCATTTCCTCATGATGTACTCTTGTTCTATGGTTTATTCTTGATTTCTGAGGGGTCTTATGTAAATGAACCTCATTTTCCTACATATACATTGGGGGTAATTTTCTATTCTTTGTCATACTCATGCATAATTACATACATTATTATTTTTCTTACAATTAAAAAGGGATCAATATTTTACTATTGCATATAATCTCATTCACATTGTCATTATTCATTACACATATCACATAAATATATTACTATTCATCACATACAATCTATCTTCATTCATACATACCTTCCAATTTACAAGCATTCCTTATCTATTTCCAATCTACATCATCATCTATTTCAAATCAACATAATCACTTACACAATGTAAATGCAACATCACAAACAACCATATAAACCATAATCATTGCATCACATATCAATGAAAATCAACACAACCCTTGCCCATATTTCATTGTATTTCCATTTCCTCTCTATTTTTTTGTTGCATTCTATGTATGCTTTCTCACTTGCAGGTGTAGGATGTTGTGTTTCATGGAGTACAAATGGGGAATGATGATCTGGGTCTGTGTCACATTGGTCTAACCTTTCCCAACTCCTCTTTCCCTCTCTTTTTCCCTCAACAGAATATCTCATCCCCTTTTCTTGGTGTTATCACCACTTCTTAGTGTAGGATTTCCCATTTTTTTGCATCTTTCTAATCCTCTCTCTCTCTCCCTAGTCCCTTGGCATGATTAGTTTAGGATTAGTTAGTTGCATTTTCCCTTTTAGGAGTAGTGTTAACAATAGGATTTGGTAGAGGAGATGACCTTCTCTGGAGGTCCATCCCAAATCACAAGTCCCAAAACTTGAGAGATGGACCCATGTTAGCAAAATTGCATCGATTTCCCCACACACGTGACAACAAATCGGGGGGTGTTGTAATTTTGTGATAACAGTTACACATGATCTCTTGCATAGATTTCAAGGAAAGAATGAACCCATTCTAGATTACATTTTGTGCTTCAATTCTTGCATGCATCAATTATTATTTCAGCCTATTGATCTGGAAAAAGCAATTTCTATTTTGTCATGGCCTAATTCTTGCATTGAAAGAAAAACTACAATATGATACATGTGAATCGTTTATACTTTTATGATATAAAGTTATTGATCTAGAACAATATTTGATTACTGCACATGTTATAGAATCTCTTTCTATTCCTTCTACTACTACATCATATTCTATTTCTTCTCATCTTCCATCTATTAATATTCTTCCAAGGTCTCCATCTCCCCCACCTTGCAAGAGTGTTATATCTCCCTCACCTAAGTCTCCTCCATCTCCTACTTGGGAGCCATTTCATTTCTCAAATTCTACTAAACCTCATGATGTTTTTCATGCTTTGCTTGATAAGCACTTAATTATCTTACCCTCTAATCAACATCCTCCTCCTCATTGTTTACATCACCAGTGTGACCACCCTTATTGAAATTTCCACCGCGTCAATGGCCACTGTGATAATGACTGTTGTGCCTTTCATGAAAATTTAAAAAAATTAGAATAAAATGGTGTCATTCCCTTTGGCTCTCACTCTTGTGAGTGTTCTCTTTCTCCAATTACGCATAAGCATACTTCCACTTCTATCCACTTATCTCCTACACCCACTTCTAAGGTCTTTATTATTCCATATTTTAAGATCATTATCCATCCGAATCCTCCACCTAGCTCATCTATCGTGCCACCATCTGACCCACATCATAGTGTTTCTAGTTCACATTGGCTTCCTAATCCATCAGCATCCTACCACTACATCTCTCATCATTGGCACCATTTCGTCTGACATTTAGTTTGGCTCTCAGTCTCATGTTGTTACTACTTCACATGCTTCCACCATCTCTCGCAGGCCACTTCATATTTGGTAGGTGATTTCTATATGATCACCTCATTACCCAATGACACACTCATGTTCTTATGGTTCTTACATGAATGTTGAGGGATTTTTTACCATAAGAACCTCACTCATTTTTCATGCTTTGCGCTTCTCGCTCTATCCTTCTAGAATATACTATCTTGCCATTTCCACATGACATACTCTTGTTTAATGGTTCATTCTTGATTTCCAAGGGGTATTATGTAAATGAATATCATTTTCCTACACATACACTGGGGGTAATTTGTATTCTTCCCCCCTTCTTGATCATACTCATGCATAATTACATACATTATTATTTTTCCTAGAATTAAAAAGGGATCAATATTTTACTATTGCATATAATCTCATTCACATTTTCATTATTCATTACACATATCACACACACACACACACAGATATTACTATTCATCACATAAAATCTATCTTCATTCATACATACAATCCAATTTACAAGCATTCCTTATCTATTTCCAATCTACATCATCATCTATTTCAAATCAACATAATCACTTACACAATGTAAATACAACATCACAAACAACCATATGAACCATAATCATTGCATCACATATCAATGAAAATCAACACAACACTTGCTCATATTTCATTGTATTTCCATTGCCTCTCTATTTTTTTGTTACATCCTATGTATGCTTTCTCACTTGCAGGTGTAGGATGTTGTGTTTCATGGAGTACAGATGGGGAATGAGGATCTGGGTCTGTGTCATATTGGTCTGACCTCTCCCAAATCCTCTTTCCCTCTCTTTTTCCCTCAACAGAATATCTTGACCCCTTTTCCTAGTGTTATCACCACCTCTTAGTGTAGGATTTACCCTTTTTTGCATCTTTCTAACCCTCTCTCTCTCCCCATGGTCCCTTGGCATGGTTAGTTTAGGATTAGTTAGTTACATTTTCCCTTTTAGGAGTAGTGTTAACAATAGGATTTGGTAGAGGAGATGACCTTGTCTAGAGGTCCATCCCAAGTCGTAAGTCCCACAACTTGAGAGATGGACCCATGTCAGCAAAATTGCATCGATTTCCCCACACACATGACAAAAAATTGGGGGGTGCTGTAATTTTGTGATAACAGTTACACATGATCTCTTGCATAGATTTCAAGGAAAGAATGAACACATTCTAGATTACATTTTGTGCTTCAATTCTTGCATGCATCAAATATTATTTCAGCCTATTGATATGGAAAAAGCAATTTCTATTTTGTCATGGCCTAATTCTTGCATTGAAAGAAAAACTACAATATGATACATGTGAATCATTTATACTTTTATGATATAAAGTTATTGATCTAGAACAATATTTGATTACTGCACATGTTATAGAATCTCTTTCTATTCCTTCTACTACTACATCATATTCTATTTCTTCTCATCTTCCATCTATTAATATTCTTCCAAGGTCTCCATCTCCCCCACCTTGCAAGAGTGTTCTATCTCCTCCACCTAAGTCTCCTCCATCTCCTACTTGGGAGCCATTTCATTTCTAAAATTTTGCTAAACCTCATGATGTTTTGTGTGCTTTACTTTATAAGATCTTAATTTGATTACCCTCTAATCAACATCCTCCTCCTCATCGTTTACATCACCAATGCGACCACCCTTATTGAAATTTCCATCAAATCAATGGCCACTGTGAAAATGATTGTTGTGCCCTTCATGACAAGTTACAACAATGAGAAGAAAAGGATGTCATTACCTTTGGGTCTCACTCTAATGAGTGGTCTCTTTCTCTAACTACACATAAGTGTAATTCCACTTCTATCCACTTATCTCCTACACCCACTTCTAAGGTCGTCATTCTAGTGGCTCTCACCCATACTTAAAGCTCTGGGGGAATATCCTGAGCCATACCAAACTACCTCAATACTCTCTCTGTGTGGAACAACTTATCCACCCCTGAGAATCATTCTTCCAACCACATGGTGCGCTGAATGCACCAAAAATCTACTCCATCCTCTAACCACCCACCATAGTCTTGATACAGACTCCATATGATAGCCCTTGGTACCATCTAATCAAGCATCAACCTGTCAGTGGTCGTGTTCATCCTCATTCTTTGGGTGCCTATCCATATTGCAAAAAATATATTAGGTCTCATCCAATCCACATGCGGCCCACTGAGTGGCCTCAATATAACAATATGCTTATAGGCCCATACATGTAGAAATGTGGTGGCTCCTAGCCCACCCACATGGTCCTCTTGTGTGAATATATATAAGTACTTATATAAATGGGATAACACACATCATGCCCATGAAAATATCTTCCCATGCTCCTCTATGCGTTGAAAAATTTCATGCATCTTATACAAGATTCCCACTCCACCACCCTCTACTACCACAGATGAAGCAATCACAACTACAATAAACTCCCCTAACCATGGAACACCATATCTCAATATGGAATCCAAACTAATATGGGTCTCTGACTGTACCCATGTGTGAGTAAAATATCATCTAGTTTCTCTCACATGCCTCTAAACATCCACTATGGCCATCACCTATACTCTCTCACCCACAATTAGTAGTCAAAATGTATGATATACATCCTCTAGGGTCACATTCATCTCCCCAATAGGAAAATAGAAAGTACAAGTATAAGCACACCACCTCTCACACAATACAGTAATCATAAGCATATTATGGGATACCTCCCCCAATATCACTATGTGTTATAGTTCGACACAGTCTAGTATGTCCCACTCCAGGTTAGATAACCCCAAGGTCAAGAATTTACTTAAACGCTGACCCCCGTAGAACTCCCTCGAGTGTATATCTCTCTACATAATGTAAACAAAACTAAAATATTGACATGAGTACCTCATACATATTCAAAATCCACTAATCATGGTGTTATCACCAAATCACAGCACCCTCTGATTTGCATAATTGTGTGTGCTAGAGCTCACGGTGTGACTGGGTAACATGGGTACTATCTCCAAGTTGTGGGACTTGCTTCTTGAGATAGACCTCTAGAGAAAGTTGGTTCTTGATCCTAAACTACCTTCCACAATCTACCCTAATGTAGGTATCCTAATCTAACTTTGCAAGGGACCAAGGAGAGAGAGTGCATGAAAACGAAGCCTACACTAAAGCGGTGATACACCAGAAAAGGAGGGTATGATAATAGCTTTCCAATGTGTGAAAAATGGAAGAAATATACATACTAGAGAGGGAGATAAAATTTCTCCACAGTCTAGCAACTACATTCACAACAATATTTCATAAAAACAAAATGATAATGAATCCCTGCAAGAGCATAAAATATACACAACATATTTGCAACAAGATCAAAGAGGCAAGAAGAATGCTAAAAAATACAGCAAGGGAAGATACATCCACAAAATTACATCTATTTATTAATGGATATACATAGTTTAATCTATTACAAAGTAAAGGCCTAGATCACCATGCAAGGAGTCTACTACAAGGGCTTGTAGCACATTGGCTTCACAAAACTAAAATGACAGAGTTTTGCTACTCCAAAACTATCTCTCTCTACTTGATGAGCCCAGTATGCCAATTTATAGAGTTTGGAAGAGGGAAGATTGAAATCCCAAAATATACCTTTCAACCACTTACAAGAGGAAATAAATGAAGTGTAATGATGGTATGTTTCTTACAAAAGGCTCCCCATGCTGTCCCATAACCTGCACTTGGAGAAAATTATGACCATGCCCATTAATTGCACTTCCAACTACCAATTAAAACACTATTCTGAACGCGTCCACATTTTCAGAAAAATCACCATAAGTCATTCATAAAATCCCATATTTCTTGACCTCTGTGCATCAGGCTTGGAGCCATGATTCCAATGGTACCAATTTTACAAAATTTCATTGAGAAATGTAAAAGTTGTGGTCTTCTGAGTGTGGGAAGATATTTTGAGTTTTCCAGGGATTTCTTGCCTTTTGTGAGACTAAGAATTTAACTTTCTAGAGCTGGAGATGTTTTTCCCTTTCTGAAAAGTCAAATTTTGTGAAAATCAAAGTTCTGATTCAAAAGTTATGCATGTTTGAAGTTCAGGGGTCGGACGTTCCAATTTCCCTTTGGGTTGTGGGTATTACTGGTTTTCAGAGAAATCACATCCCTACGATAGTTTGACCCTGTGGGCCCCCTTTCTCTATGTCACTCGACTCGAGCTGTTTTGTCCTCACACATCTTTCATTGACCAGGCTAGGTGGGTCGT
The DNA here is from genome assembly GCA_019776745.2 of Taxus chinensis. Classification (NCBI taxonomy): domain Eukaryota; kingdom Viridiplantae; phylum Streptophyta; class Pinopsida; order Cupressales; family Taxaceae; genus Taxus; species Taxus chinensis. Next base: position 964,877,885 of record CM034147.1, read on the forward strand.
TGACTCCTGACATATCTACATTGCTTGCCTGTGGGTATTTTGGCTATTTCGGGTCAGCGTGTCCCAATTGTCCTAGAAATTTTTCTCCACCATCTCTACACTCCACTGGCTGTGGCTATTTCAAAATTTCGGGGCCCGTACATACTTTCGTCCCAACTGTCCCACGGACCACTCGGGACATTTTAATCCACTTTTTCTACATTTCTCTGGTTGCATCTATTTCATCTTTTCAGGAATTTCAGGTACTTCTGTCCCAACTATCATGGACCATTTTTCCACCCTACCCACATTGTACTTGGTTGTTCTATTGATTGACTACTTCAGCTTTGTAGAAAACTCATAGCCTAAGTGAACTTGTGATGTCTGGGATGCACTGACCCGACTTAGCCGCAATACACTGCCTCCTTAGCATTTCGAGCCCAACTAGGTACGATGAAATATGGTACGATCCGCATTAGTTCCATCCATAGCCCCCATACCTGATTTGCACTTAAATAGGCCCTTTACTTCATTTTTTCATATTTTTTAATTTATTTATAATGCCTTGGATTTTTCTTTGGATAGGGAAGTTAGAGAAAAGCCAAGGGGTCCCCAAAAATCCAATTTTTTGGCCTTTCACCATTTCTGCCTCCCCAAGTCTGAAGAAATTGGGAAAGTTATCAAAATTACCTTGGGGGGTGAATTTTTGGGTAACACATGGCACAATGATTCATAAACATTGAAAAAATCTAAACTATATCATGGGTCATTAGCGCCCACGAGTAGGTCTTAGGCATTTGGGAACATGTCACTAGCACCTAGAACTGAGCATTGGCATCACGAAGGACATCAACTCCCTGACCACTCCTGCCCATGTCAAAAACACACAAAAACATAAAATTTCAAATTTTACAAAAATTGACATATTCAGGAAATATTCTCCACATTTTTCAAAAATAGCCGTACTCACCAGATCATCGAGCATCTACAAATTTAGGGCCTACTCTATCAAACCTCATCAACCTCACTACCCTAATCTATAACATCTTCATAATGTCAGAGTTCAAATTTGAACTCAAGCACGGTCCAAATAAAGTTACTATTCACTTTTTACTATTAATATATATAACAATTTTCAATTTTCCATTAACTATAGTTACCATTTGCATGCATTCTTTCAATAAATACACGACACACAATTTTTCTCATATCTTAATCTTTGCTAATCTATTTTCCTCCTTGTTTACGCCATCCAATTCAAAATATATCCTACCACCGTACTATACACATTCCATAATGCTATATTCTAATCTAGCATATTCTCAACTCGACATACATGCAATCTTACAATATATTCTATAACACATCTTATTTACGGTTATACCATTTCACCTCTACTTTTGGCTCAGTACTCGTTATATCCACCCCACACTCTTTCACTAAAAGGGGGGCATATAATTAGGATCACTCTATAATCCATCTCATGATATTATATGATCATTAGATACTCCTAATACATCATTATCCAACAATTTTTCTTTTCCACTATCTAAACAAAAGAAAGTATCGGTCTATTCAAATACTTTTTATTTATTTCCCATTAATGACCCAATCTGGGGGAAAGCACAAAAATATCTCCATGAGTAACGTATCACATACATCTAGTCTTTAAAATAATATTTTACTATTTGAATCAAATCAATCAATCGATATGACATAAAACACTCTACTATCTCTCCTAGATGACCTAAAGTGGGATCTACATCACTTTATTATATTCCTAGATGACCTAATGTTGGAATCACTTTTCAATTCCAGATGACCTAACATGGAAGTGATATAACATTTTACAAATCATGGAACCCATAGGAGTAGGGGAAATGAGACGTCATTTCCTTTCCTATACTACTCTTATTTGGGTTATTAAAAATGGATCGAAATGGAGGTAAATTTGGTCTTTATCCATTTGTAATAGTTGTACCTTTTGGGGATATAGTCATAGTTGGATAGTAAAACTAGACCTATCTCCATAACACTCTTCCTCTTGCGGAAAGACACCCAAATCCTCCCTGGATCAAAACTTTACTAAAATCGGGTTGGGAATTAATCACTCCCTATCCCTTCAAATATCTATTGACAATAATTCAAAAATATAGAAATTATCCAAATCAAATCATCAATTTCTCCGAGTGCTCCTCACAAATGGTTTGTTGTCTCTATTTACGCCACACAGATCAACATGTTGATACATGGTTCTCCATGCTATATTTTCTTATATTTTACACGTACTTTTGTAATAAGGCTTCTTCAGAATTCTCACTGGTATGTTCCTTACTTCCTTTATTGTACTTAAATTTCATTCAAATAGCATAAAGGGGGGGGGATGTAGACACAAAATCACACACATAATTTTAGTTTACTATACCACCAAGTATGTTTTTATATACAGGAATCTTAGGTAAGAAGAGTATTCACTAGTGACACACTCCCTAGTCCATCCATTTTCTTTAGGTTGTTTCTATTGTCTCTCTCCCACATCTATCACTTCTACACACAATTTTGGTCAGGTCACAGGGATCCCTATCTATCATTATTCTCACATATTTCGTCAGCTATCCCAGGACACCAGTACCCATTTTGGACACTAGCGCCCATGCACTCCTATACACCCTGAGCATTCTTGTCCTTTTTGTTCTTGTTCACATTTTTTGAGATTTGTTGTCGACATTTTTGGTTTTCTTATTCCTATCCTGAGGTCCTAGTTGGCATGTCATGTCACTATGTCAAAATTCAAACAAGATATCCCTATATATACACAACATACATACCATTATAGGGGTGGGAAATTCAAAAAGGTCAAACATATCTACATAATATCAAAAGGACTGTATTTTGGGATGATTAATCTGCATACATTGCATAGGAAGGTGAAGTGTTGAATTCCATCACACACATTTTTTATTTTATCTAGCTTTAGCCCGCTATATTGGCATCATTGGTGCAAGGAAAACCTAGGAGCACTATTGCATACACAAGCACATAGAACTACATGAAGTATGGAATGTAGTACAACACTTGGTCATAAGTTCCTCCTTTGGATGATTGCCGAGGTTAGTTCGAATTCACATATTACATTTTTTCATTCCAATTTGATGTGTTTTTTTTAATCTTGTGTAGGTAGCTAGGGTTTTTGTTGTAGCTTACAGATACCTCAGTGATCCAAGTGTGACATACAAGTGATCAACAACAAATAAGTATGAAACCCTAGTGATAGATGACAAAGTAGTTTCTGAGCACTCACATAGTCCACCAGTGCTTAGGAGTGGTCTTTGACTCCCCTAGGCACCCTCACCCTATCCCAAGCACCCATGTCTATATCTTTCCACAACTTCTAGAATTGATATTGAGCATCTTCGACATTCTCCATAGCCTGTTCATTAGTTGTATCACTTCAAATCTATTATGACATAAGTGAAAATCATATAAGTGTGTTATCTCTCTCATTTAGCTTAGACGGTCACATCTTTAGAGTGATTAACAATTGTATTCAATTGTATATTTATCATAGTGACTATGAAATAAGATTAAATTTCCATATTTATTAAATCAATATTCTATGCGTACAGTGTCAACCATTCATATAACTCTATTGGGAAGAAATTAAAGAATGTATCAGATAATGAATCATAAAAATTATCTTCCATCCATTTATGTGGATTAAAATTTATACCAATGTTATACCTTTGCAAGAACTCATCCTAGTCTTTGTCTACCCAACATTCAATGCTCTCCAAAGATAGCTGAAATGCCATTTGCACACATCTTGAAAGTATGAAAGAAATAAGGTCTTTTGACAATGGAACAAAAATGTTGGAGTCTAGTTTCTAACACAACAGGGTTCAGGTGCATTAGAAATTCACTTAGAAAGATATCCAAGTGCTCACCCAAAGCACGTACAGTCTAGTAGGCCACTTCTTGTTTACACTTGTCAAGATACCAATCACATACTTATATATTCATAACATAATACCAAATACAATGCAATAACAAATTATAACAAGAAACATTTTAATATAGAGACTGATCCTTCAGTCATTAGAGTATATAATCAATATTAGATTTTGTAGCCCCCCAACACACCATGTTCATCCCACTAACCTTTGAAATCCACACTAGATCATCCATTACAAACATATGTCCATTTCTATTACAAAACTCATATTTAGCAATGATGCAATTACATTACATGCAGTCACAAACTCACTACAACAGAGATATACCACACATAAACATCCACTCATACTCACATCTCTACATACTCACTCCACTCATATCTATTCACTAAATCTCTACAAAGGATGTATCACAAATATATATAGGGTGAGAACTTGTCCTTCACCACTACCTATTTTAATTATAGTAATAGATAGTTATTAAACATAGATTGCATGCCCTTGAACTCGCGATTTAGTATTCAATCTATGAATATCCTTAGGTGGATCGAGCCCATGTGCTATAAATATCCTACTTTTATCCATGCCCACATGTTATATTTACATTCATTCATACATAATCTATATCCATTGTGTATGTGTTTTTATCCTCTGGCAATGTTTTCTCTTTACTAAGTCTATTTCTAGACTTTCCTTATCATTCAATCTATCTTTACTTTTCTCTATTTATAGGCCATTTATAATTCTGGCTAGCTCTATTACTCTATCCCTATGCACGGCACCTTTGCACCCTATTTACTTTTTAACCTTGCATACATTTGAATATTGTTCTATACTTGTATCATTCATGTTATCTTGATAGTGTTTTGGCTTAAACTCTTTATAATCTATCATCCTCTATGCTTGGCTTGTACTTATTTATAGGCCATTTCTCAGTCCAACACTTATCTTTCCTATCCCCCTACAGTTTTCCACCCTTCCTCATGTAGGAGTTTAGAGGTCTTAATAATCAATTTGGAGGATGGGTGATTCTATGTGACACATAAATCAAACAATATCATTGATCTTGTGATTAGATGATTGACATACATAAATAGGTATTAGCAAGTGCTTTTAATAGTAAATAAATCGCTGCAAGTAACGCATATATTCCATTTAAATGTCCCACAAACCTCTTCACTCATGTGAGCTGACAACCTCAACATAACCCATTAGGGCCGAGAACTATAAACCTGTTGTTGTGATTAATGCATTCAAACACTTCTCTAATATCTCTGCCTCAGGAGGAAATTTGATGATGACACTATACTTCTTATTCTAGCCTCAGGGATATTGAATTTAAGATGATGAATATCATTTAAGGGCTCATGAAGATGCTTTAGGTTAGCAGATCAATTTCAAAAAAATCTCCATGCATACAACTTGCCCAATGCAGGAGGTAATTTGATGAAGGAAGTCACAGAGGGGGGCGGTTTATTTCTTCATGAATTCAAAAATAATAAATATCCCCTAGTAAGGAGTTCACATACAGGCACAAATTTAGAATAGTTGGGGCATTGAGGGGTCATAAAAACTAAATAAGAAGAACCTTTTAGTTAAGGTTTGAACGCTCTAACAAAGCTTGATGCCATGAGCATCCCAGGCTAAGCTAATCCAAGATTTGAGCATGCTTTTAGAGGTGAATTTAACCCAAAAAGTAGCTGATAAGGAAAAACTATTCAAGTCATTGACACACATGTTATTGAATTCATAAATATGTGAAACAACATCATGAGGAGATAGCATTACCTTGTGGAATACTACAAAGGAAAACTTCTGAGAATATTTTTGTGGCGGTGTCATTGTTTACACCCATAAGAGAGTGGGAGGATTAGGGATCAAAAATATCAAGATTGAATCCTCATCTCCAAAATGAGCTAGAGGCTCCTAAAATAAGATCACCCATGGAATGATCTAATGAGCCCGTAGATCTAAATATTTAGTACTCTCTTCTAGAGCCCAAGGAATGACATGTCAAAACCTTCTAAACTTTATTTTTCACTACAGATTGTTGATCATTTTTTCCCCTACATTGAATTTCATAATAAAAAATATTACAATGTGATTATAATTTTCTGGGAACCCACTTTGATCATCATTATCTAAATTTCTTGGGATCTAATAATAATAAATATTTCAAATTTTTTTTTGTGTTCTTTTGGTACAATGTGATAACCCAAGCCTTATACACATGGTTTGAATTTTTTATAGAACCTCCATGCAAATGGATTAGTATTTCGAATTCTTGTATAATTCATAATTTATTCCTCCTATTCAATTTTCAAATTTCAATAGCAATAGGTTGTTCATATTATGGAGAACACGACCCACATGGTTTTTCTTGAAGTATGACATTTTTTTGTGAATGACTGGTTGAAAATTATCCGTACAACAGATACTTACTGCTAAAATCAATATTTTCGTGGCATGATGTAAAAAACATACATCATACATTGACAACCTACATAAAGTAGCTTATAAAGTCCTCTTGTACTTCACATTAATGAAAATGGGCCAAATATGACTGGCTTTCAATATTGTTAACTTTTTTTAGTTCAATATAAAGGTGAATAGAATAGAAATCTTCATGTGTTGATTGTTGATGACCTAAAAGATACCTTTACCTATTACATGTTCAGTGTTCAAGCAAATTCATTTTTGATTTTTTTTTATAGCTTGTGAAGATTAAGATGATAAATTATAAATTATTTTTTAATTCCTTTAAGGCCATTTAATATATTTTAAAAAGAAGGATATTATTAAAGAAATATAAAAAGAGACTTATAAGTGAGATTACTATTGAAACCAAGGATAATATCTTGAAATTCAAGCCCCCCAAGAATTCAAAATTTCCCAAGGAAGAGGAGAGATTTCCGATAGGATGGAATATTGACATTGAGGAGGTTTAAGTCAAAACTCCATGTATTGAAAACTCTCTCATTCAATGGATTCCTCCCCTTGAAGGCTAACACAAGTTAAATTTTGATTGTGCCTCTAAGGGAAACCCAAGTGCTATGGGAGGTGGAGGCTTAATCAAAAATCATCTTGGCCATCTCCTAGTTGCATATGCAAACCCTATGGGAACCCATTGTAATCATTATCTTGAGGCTCTTATTGCTCTTTGGGGTATCAAAGCTGTTAAAGATCACAAGGTCAATAATTTAATTATAGAGGGGGATTCACTTAATAGTATTAATAACCTTAAAGGTTCTCATGCTCCAAGTTGGACCATCAAAAAAATTATTTTTGAGGCTATGAACATTTGCAATCGTTTTTATAATGTCAACATATGTCATACCCACCAAGAGGGGAATAAAGCAACAAACACCTTAGCTAATGAAGCAGTTACTATTAATCATCTCAAGTTATGGCAGGAATAAAATGAAATCCCACAAACTACTAATGCAATCATTATCAAATATATCCAGTCCAGTTGTCCTAAAAAATAGTACTTGCCGGCGGAAAGGGCAAGTGAGAAACAAGAGTAATGAGTACTTCACAAGAACATGGAATTCAAATGCCTCATTCAAGTTCATCCTTCATTTTTCTCATTATTCTTCATGCTGTTGTGAAGCTTATTTTTTATGGTTCTCAGCTCGCGAGTGATTTTTTTCTATTGCTCCTTCAACCATGGGCGGCCCTCCATGTTCGTGTCGAGCACATATACGACCCTTATTGTTAGAAAAATGAAGAATTATGGAAGGCCCTAGATGTAGATGGGTTCATGACCTTTATGAGGAGAATTAAAGGCCATGTTAAACATATTTCTATTAATGTTTGCACAAAACTGGAAGGACAAGGTTATTACATACAAAGGTAAGCAATTATCTATTACTAAAAATCTCATTTCCTTTGTCATTGGACTAGGTATGAATGGAATAAAATTCTTTACAAACAAATTAAACAAGGAAGTCGAAGATAATTTTTTTTTGGAAGGGGATGAAACCCTAAAGATTGTTAAGGAGGGCTTGGTCTGTTTCTCTATTCCTTATCCTTTTGATGAGGTTGTTAAGATGGTGGTTAAATACATAACCTTGGAGGGCCATTACTCTCCATTACCTCTTCACCATCTGGTTTTATTGAACCTCTTCCGTCTAAACCCAAAGGTAAGCCTCTCGTACTAAATTCTTCATTATTTAGAAAAATCCATCCTTAAAGTTCAAGCACACCAAAGAGGTCTACCTCTCCATCAGGGTGTCATGTTTCTCTTGCACTAGTATTGTTACATGATGTGGTTACAAATATTCCCTCTCATCCTATAGCCCCTACCCAACCACCTTAGTAACACAAAGTTAGGACAAAAAACCTCCATCCTCCATCTCCAACTCTACCTCCGGCTAAAAGGATGCTTCATAGTAGTGAAAAGGGAAAAGATTTGGTCCGTTGCAAAAATCCTTCTGAACTTCAGCCAATCTACTCAGGATCCCCAAGCCAACAACAACTTGAAGGCACATATAAGTTGCATGCTAAAAAACTAAATTCCCTAGATGAGGATGTGGACTTCCTTCTCAATGAGGGAAATAAAGAAGATCTTGACTTTGTTTCTTACTCTAAGCTGGTGAAAAAAATTGAAGATCTTGCCAAGTAGCAACAAGCCATGGAAGGAAAAATGCAACAAATTATAAACAAATAGATAGACCATTTCTCTATGCATAAGGCTTTGTTTGATTTTATCGAGGTGCAAGGTGAAACAAGTATGTGACATTAGTGGAATTCATGAAGATATTTGGAAAGATGACAAGGCTAAGAAAAGGGCTATCTCTTCAAGTAGCCAGGACCCCTCTCAACAAACAACTCTTAATATTTTTAGGGCTATGGAGGAAGCTAAAAAGGTTTTCAATAAATCCCTCAAGTAACTGTCTTGAGTCCCCTATTTTTTGGTTCGTTTGGTCTTTGTGCTAGTTTTTGTGACTGTTCAGCTGATGTGTTGTTATTTTTTTACTGTGTTTTGGATCTATGATGGAAGTATGTCTGTGCCTTTGTCTTAAATATTTTATCTATCTTTGTTTGAATTTTTTTTCTGGGGTCTGGTCCTCACCAATAAAAAACCATTGCTTCTATATTGCCTATCCTAGCTTTTGAGCCCATTTGTACCTCAGGGCATGACCCCCTTTAAAACCAATTATTATTAATAATAAAAATTCATAGAGGTTCAATACTATACAACATGGTTAGGGCCATACACATGGTTATGACCCTATATTACGGTTTTTCCCAGGGGATATTTCTCCAGAATTATCATTTTTTTCAAATTTATCATTAATATTTTAGCATTTTCATATGGTTTCATATTTATATTAGATCAGTTTGGCATAGTTTCAGGGGGAATGATGTATTTCATTCTCTCTTCCTCCATGGTAATTAGTTTAACTTCCCGTTTTGGACACATTGGGGGCATGTGTCTCCTTTCTCCACTTAGATGTCAATATTCAATTAGTTATACTCAGTTTCTATTTAGTTGTGCAACACATGAAAAGAGTATGGGGGCACTTATTTCTATTTTCTACTATGTGTCTTAAGTTACAAAATTGGGCTTATATCCATCTGCAGTGGTATGGTACATGGGGTTATGGAAGGTAGTGAAACAACTAAGTTCCTTATGGGCCGTGTTACAGAAATATTGTTCATAGTGTGAACACTTAGGAGTGGTTTGGGTTATTTGGTAGTAATAATTTTTAATATTTATAAAATAATATATGATTGTGCAAAAAAATTGTAATGCACAACTCATAGTCGAGAGATATTGAGAGGAATTATAGATTATCCTTGACTCCTTTCTTATAGGAGTTCATTGATCTATTTATATGTAATCTCTACATTGGGAATTAGTCCCGAATGAATTACAATATCTCTGGTTTTATTATTTTATTCTGCAATGTTTTGTTTTCTTATTTGATTAAATCATGGATATTTATAAGAGGCTGAATTTCCTATCCTCTTTATAATTAGGGAAATATATCAAAGTTTCTGAATGAATTTTATACATGGTATTAATCCTTAGAAGGATTATTTCAAATCAATTTTTGGTTCTTCTCTTCTGATTAAGAAAGAGAAAATGTGACAACATGAGGACCATGCAGGATAACGTGAACATAAACTGAGTTTTACTCTGAGAGTGTGACAAGGTTCCATGGGGGAGTGAGAATCAACCATGAATGTGCATACAATGAAAATATTAGGGTTTCATCACCATCTCTTAGATCTAAAGGAAAGAATGGGTACAAATAGGTGGTGTTGTGTAATCCCTAGTGCATGTAATCATACCTCCTCAAGTGGAGAAGAGGAGTTACATTCTTGAAATGGAAGTAACTCCCATATGAAAAACTAACACACATTGATGTATATGATGCAATGGAACCTGTCATAAACCCTACGAAACCTAAGACCTATGACCTCACCTAAGTGAGATGACTCACCACATGATGTGGAAAATGAACACACCAAATGTGTTGGGTTGGTACACCTATCACATAAAATTATTCTTGACACAATTGGGATTGATCATCTTCAATTCCTCATCAAATTTCAATAAATTTAGCATATTCAAAACATAAGAATGGGAGCACATTCTATCCACAAGACAAGCAATTGTATTCCTTCCATGTTTGCATCTCTTTTGACATTTCTTGTTGCACATTTCTGTATAGTAATTTCATTACATTTTGAGTTGATTTTTTTTTTCTATCTTGGGAATTGACTACACTTTGTGTTACAGGTTTCATTTTGGAGTGTACCAATACCAACACAATGAGATACTATAAAACAAAGTTATTACAAAAAAATACAAATTGTATCTACACACTGAGTTATATTTTCCTTTTAAGAATGTAATTTTCATTTCATACATAAAGGGGGCACATGTAAACACATAGGTTTGGAAATACATCCTTTGATAATGTTGATATTAACATTTCACACTTGCATGCACAAATACACTCTTCGCATTCTTGCTTAGCATACCTTGATATCTATTCAAATAATTTATTTTCTTTACACACATATATGTCATCATTTCTTAAGGTTTTATATCATAAAATTCATCTAAAAGTAGTTATCCTCTAACCTAGAAAGATAAATGGTGAATTTTCCATTCGGATAAAAACTACTAGTTTGGGTTAGTTGTAAAAATATACATCTTTAACTACTTTATGGTTTTTGACCGCCACCTCGTGCATTAAAATTTTTAATTATATCATCTTAATATGTTAAAATATTCTCTCTTGGTCAGCCTTTCATAACATAACAATCATCAAAATCTTATATAAGCAAGTCAATCATACCTCATTTAAGGTATATGAACTTTATGTTCTCCTCATGTTAAAAAAAGGAAAAAAAAGGAACTTATTTCTCCCTAAACAATGAATTAATTAATGTAAACCCATTATGGAAAAACCCTCTACATGTATAAAATCTCCTACCATGTCTAGGAGTCTCCATATTCTCTCAACAAGCAAATGAAGTGACCCTTCCCAAGTATTTGAGCAAGTGTGAAACTTAAGCAAACGCATTTTCAAAGTATGATTGTCAAATTTTTATTGTACTATGGTATATATCACATGATAGGATAATTAATTTTGATTTGAGATCTCTTCAAAGTAGTCACGACGTCAACCATGCACAAGGGTTCCCATAACCCACCTTACTTTATTTTGAAGGAATTATATCTTGCACTATGAGGGTTTGAGAAAAGTTGTAGAGTCATTCCAAAGGTGAGTGAAGAAGACCAAAGTACAATGAAACTTATTTCTACGAAGGAAAGGCACACAAAAATTTATAGAGCCAAAATCTAAGTAGGTCCAAGACCGTACAAAAGGGTCAGGATCATACAAATAATTTTGACCTAGTTGTATGATTTTGTCAAGGTATAATTTCAAGTGTCTATCTTTACAAAAAAGCACTTTTAGTCTCAAATCATCCTATTCATGCATTCAGACCACTTAGAATCTCCCAAATCCTCACATAATCAACTTAGTGTGATTCATCCCTTGTGTTTTCATAGTTGTTAGATCAATAGTCACTTTGTAAAATGTTATTCTTCTTTTGGTAATTAATGTTGGAAGTTAATTAAATTAGAATAACCTTCTATTGTAATATTTCATCCTTTTTATGTATGTTAATTAGAAATACATTTAAAATCATAAAAGCGAAAGAAATAAGACTAATTAACTTAAAAAGTGAAATCAATAACTAAGTTTCTTCCTCTAGTGTTTTTGAGCATTTACTTATCGTTTATCAATCTTTACAAGTATAAAATAATTATTATGATTGTGAATGGTTAATGTTCGAAGTTAATTAATAAGATTAGTCATATATTATAAACCCTTACATCCTTTTTATTATTGTGTACTTTTTATAACATATATTTAATTAGGGTGTAAATACCTTATTATCATCAATGACTCAGTGAAAGTGGTGGGACCGTTCATTATCAAAAGCATTTGAAAGGTGTAGAAAAAATCAAAAATTCGCTTCTATGTAATGGAGACGAGTTCAAAAATGAGATTCCTATAAAATATCAATCAGTGTCATGGTCACCAGTTATCCACTTCAACAATGTGCCTTCAAATGAAGTGGCATGGGTTCAAGCCCTAAACATTTTTAGATGATGGATTCACATAATGTAATATATCTATAGAAAATTACTTTCATGTATAGAAGCTAAGCTCAAGTTCTCTTTGGAAAACTATGATCAAGAATATTCCCATAAAATTGAGGATGATATTCATGAGGAAATGTCCCACAATACTATGATTTACTATTTTCAACCTTAGTGGAAAGATTGGAAATGGCTTCCAAATACACGTTTTCAAAACTACTCACCCAACAAGGGCTATGAGCTTCTATTTCTGAAGAAATATACACTTCTTTAAATTTACATGAAAACTCTCTTTTTGTAACAATTATAACACCACTTTCAAATGCAAAATTTTTTCTTCCACAATCATACTAGATATCAAAATAGATAACAAACTTATGATTATATTCTCATAGTACTCTGTTAATCAACCTTAAATGAATGTACTAGGTGCATTAGATAACCAAAATTGCATCACCATCCACTCATACAACACACCTCTAGTTTTGAAATCCATTTTCCATTCATCTCCTTCACGTATTTGGATATAGTAGTACCCACTTCGCAGATCAATTTTACTAAAATATCGGGCTCTTGCTAGAACATCCATCATATCATCCAATCTTGGAATTGTGAACCGATACTTAATTATGATTTTATTTATTGCTCTACTATCCACACACATTCTCTAGTATCCATCCTTTTTTAGGAGCCAATAGTGCTAGAGTTACACATGGACTCATGCTTTCTCTCATCAACCCCCTTCTTTATCAGATCTGTCACTTTCCTGTTAAATTCCTCAGTCTGTTTCAAACACATCATGTAGGCTATTTGATTTGGAAGGGTTGATCCTGAGATCAAATATATATGGTGTTTTATATCCATATTTTGAGGTAACCCATCTGGTATCTTATCCAATATGATATGTGTGTATTATTTTAATACCTCTGTTTCCGTAATGGGTATACCAAAGGCTTATATTTCTACCTTCTTGGCCATCAATGCATAACAACAACTTCTTCCATTTCTGCAACAAAATCCCTTGTAGCCAATAAGCCCTCACTCTTCTCTTCTTTGTTGAAGGGTAAAAACACCACCTTTATACCATCATTCAAAAAAGTATACGTATTATTCCCTTCATCATGGCAACCTTTCTATCATATTTCCAAGGCCTCCCTAGTAATATATGGTATGCATATATTGAGATGAAATCACACAACACTTCATCCTTATAGGTATTCCCAATTGAAAACTTTATTAGGAATATTTTATCTGTGGTTACCTCATTCCCTTTCTTAAAACATGATATGCGATAGAGATATGATTTCTTATCACATTTAAAACTGAGTTTATCAACCATCATAGTTGAGAACATATTTTCACAACTACCACCATCAATAATAATTTTACATACCTTCCCTTCAGACATGCATCTTGTTCGAAATATATTTTTTTGCAACCAAGAATCATCACCGGAACCATATTATTATTTCTCCTCCCTCGGGATGATCATCATCCTCCTTATTATGAGGGTTTCACCCAATTCTATAGCAACCTTCATTTCCTCTTCTTTTTCAACTTCAACTAGTTTTACTCACGACTGTTCCAATTGGCATCTATCATGTGTAGGATAGTATGGACACTCAAAATATTTGTGTCATTATTCACCACATAATTAATTAGTATACTACATTTGGCATCTATTCCAACTCCATCCTCCACCATATCATCTTGCTTTCTAAAACCCCCTACCTCTTTGGTAGTTACAGTGGCCCTAACCAAACTCTTCCTGGAATTCTGTATTCAAGGATTTTCCTTTTAGGGAATTGAATATACCTCTCCCTCTCATTGGAGATGATGATGGTACTATCTTAACTCCTCTTCTAAAATTATTCCTCTTGTGATTTTATTTGGTTTTCAATGCAAGTTCGTAAGTATCATCCATGCTATGGATCTAGAGCATACTCACTTCATCTTGTATGGTATAACTCAGCCCATTTATATACATATTGGTCTTCTATATTTTAAAATCTCCTTGTTCCACATATATCGATAGCTTATAAAATGAATTGGTATAACTATTTGATGCTGAGATCATTTTGTATTAGATTTTGAAACCTTCGACATAGTGTCTGGGCATAATCTATAGGAAGAAACTTTTCCTTCAACTTCTTCACCATTTTATTCTAGTTTTAGATCTTGTCCTTTCCTTTCCTTTTTCTTTAATTTTTTAGGTGATCCCACATATCAATGCATGTATGCATAACTTAGTGCATGCAAACTTAACCTTCTTCTCCTATGAAAGGGTTTTCCATTCAAATATTTTTCCATGTGATTCAACCAGTCAATAAAATCCTCTGGTCATAACCCTCCATTATAATCAGGAACATTAATCTTTATGCCATCATTAATTCCCTCCAAATATTGAATCATTCTCTCCTCAAATGGTCGTGCATTCGATGTTTCTTCATCTCTCTCATTTTATTCTTCATTTCCTCCTTCATTCCTTAATGGAGGTAATTCTTCAGTATCACTATCAAGGTCTACATCCGCATTTGCATGTCTCCATCTAAGGTGGGTAAATTATCATGTGAGCTCAGTAACTTGTCTTTATATATAATTTGTATGCATATTCATCTGGAATAACCTCCTCTCCCACATATAAGCATGCTTATATAAAATAGAGGTAATAAATCACAACAAAAAATGTACTATATATTACCTTCGTTATTCCTGCAAGATCTAAATCCTGCTCTGATACCAATTGATGTGGATCCAAATACAAGAGGTCAAAATGAATTCAAAACAATTTTTTTTTTTACAAAAAATTCAGAAGCCTAAAAATGGTTTTTTCTCATTCTTGAATCCACACTAGTGTTTTACAACATTACAATCTTCCTTGTATTTCCCACTAGCTCTAAAAAACCATAAAATACAAAAATACCTACTAGTAAAACACCTCAGATGGTCCACAAAACGTTGCATATAAAATGTTCCTTTATAAATGAAGGATTACACCAAATCTTGGATTATTCTATAAATAAAAACAAAATATATTAAAAAATATAAGTTCTAAACAAAACCAAAAAAGGTTCAGAGCCAATTTTAGACCACTAGATGAAGGAATTTGGCCCCGAAAATATGCCAAAAGGGCACCCAAACTTTGTAGAAATTTTGTCATAGCATATTACTAATCAATACATAATACCCTAAAAAATTTCAAGATGATCCGATGGTCAGATCAAAAAGTTATGGTCTCCTGAAGTTTTTCTCCCTCATGATTCTCCCCTAGTTGAAAATAATTCTACCACTGCAAATTCAATTGATGAAATTCATCCAATTTTCCACTGTCAATATTATTAAACTCCCACTTAGGAATCTAAGTATTTTATTCTTTCTGCAAACCTTTCCACTATACCAAATATTTGTTGTAACTCTCATGCCTAGTAGTGACTATCTTTTTTTCCAAGACACGCATTGCCCTCTCCCTTTTCTTCTTTGACATCTACTACTCCTAGTTGAATTATTATTCCTCCTTGGCATTTTCATCATTACCTAGAAACTTATACAAGTCATAAACATTAAAAACTAGCAAAATATCAAAATTTTCAAGTAACTCCACCTTGTAGGCATTATCACTCATTTTCTTCATAATCCTATATGGCCCAATCTTTTTATACTTTAGTTTATTATATGTCCCCTTTAGAAACCTATTTTTTTAGATGAACCATCACCATATCTCATTCTTCAAATGAATTTATTCTCCTACTTACATCCAAAAACACTCCATATTTTGCATTACTATCTTTCAACTTCTTCCTCACTTCTTCCTTAAATTGTAGCAAGTGTTATGCAATTACTTCTACATCATCACTTGTTTTATATTCACTAGGTAGAATAATCATATCTAGAACTCCCTTGGGGTTCCTAATATACACAATATAGAAAGGACACCTCCCCATTGAACTATTTACTAAGCTATTATAATCAAATTCATCCTATGATAAAGCCAAATACCATTGTTTTGGCTTTTCTCCAACTATGCATCGTAGAATATTTCCTAGGATCCAGGTTACTACTTTTATTTTTCCATCATTCTGGTGATGATATACAAGTATTGAACTGTATTTTTTTCAAAACCTTTATTTCATGATGCCACGCCCTTTCCTAACATTAATTTTCCTATTGAGGATCCCTCCTCTCCTACTTAATTTTACACCAATTCTCTTCCATTCATATTTTTCCATTTTATTATGTCTGCTTCTACTTCCTAAAGAGAACATTCTCATGATGATTTTAATCCTCCTTTAACCCCTTTTACAGCTTGATGAGAAAGAATCTGTACAATTTCTAAAGGGTTTTCCTCAACACATTAATGCACTACTCTATATATCAAGGTATATTCAAAAAATGATTGGATGCTTAAAAAATTCCTATACCAAAAATTCCTAAATATATTTTGGTTTCATATCCTATTGTTACATCTTATATTTCCACATATGTTATCCCTCTATATATAGGGATACAATATCCCCCTTCACAATCCTACAATGTTTATCCCTATGTCTACTACCATTCCTACATCTCTTGTGCACACCCATGTAGCTTTTCAGTATTCATCTACTACACATTCTCATAAGCAAATTATATACGATTTGTAACCTAATGTACTACAACTTGAGAAAGGTGCATCTAAACATTCTAATGTTATGAACTCTAATTGATTAATTCATGATCCACTTGCACATGAAGTGGCCTATTGTCCATTACCCCTAGGGTATTTATCTCATAAGCTTCCTATCCATGAGGGTAAAGGGGATCCATAGAAACACCTTCACTCATTTCATGTTGCTTTCTTAGACCATGCCTATAATGAAAAACTCCTTAGTGATATTTTCCTAGGGCATTGTGATTTGTAATAACTCTATAATATAGCTAGTTAATCAATAAAGGATTTCAATCGATTGG
Source organism: Taxus chinensis (assembly GCA_019776745.2). NCBI lineage: Eukaryota > Viridiplantae > Streptophyta > Pinopsida > Cupressales > Taxaceae > Taxus > Taxus chinensis. Next base: position 964,895,399 of record CM034147.1, read on the forward strand.
CTAATCAATTTATAACACACTTTTATATTAATATTGGAAATAATGTTTCTTATCCTCAAATGGATAGTATGTGATAAGACTTCGATGGAACCATCGATGATTTTGTATTCCACTATAAAATAATGCTTACTAAAATAAATAACATCCTCACAAATAATGAGCTTCAAGATCTACTTAGTCAAAGTCTCCAATCTCCTTTGTAAGAATCTATAATGTTTGATAAATTTTTAACCTTTAATGAGCTATGTCCTACTTTGAAAGATAAATATTTTTAGCTCATATCATTGAACAAGTATGCTCATACCCAACCTAATACATCTATGTCTGAATTCCTAACTGTAAATGTTATATCTCAACCTACAAATTTTTAACTGCAAGCATATCCTCAAAGGAAATTCAAACAATTTCCCTCTTGTCCCTATGTGATCTTAAATTTTTTTCTTGAATGTATAATATTGTATCTCTCCCTCTCCCTTGTTGAGGTTGGTACAAACAAATCCTTGAAGTAAATCTTTCAATTCTAATACCTATTGTGACTATCATAAATATATTAGGAAATCTACTAATAAATTCTTTAAGCTTCAACATATTATATAAAATATCTAATTGATACCATTGTTATTGAATTTAGTTCTCCTCCTAAAAAATCCAAGCTGAAAATCAATGAAAATTCTAAGCTTAAGATCTTGAATGATCAAATTCCTAACCATCAAAATATAAAATATAATTGAGCAACTTGGAAGGGAATGGCATATAAGGCACATCCCCCTTATGAGACACTAAAGGAAGCGATGTTTGTTGTAGGGAACTAAAGGAAATGTGGTTTGTTGGAGGGATAATAAAGAGAAAGAGGAATAAGAAGAGGAAACAAATAAAGAGTAGGAGTTCCCTTTCAATTTCAACAACCTCACATCCCCATATCCTCTATTTATGTAACACCAAAGGATTACAATGTTTCTACAATGAATTATACAATTTGTCATGACAATATGGAATTATACATACAATGAGAGAGAAAACAAACATCTTAAATACTATTTTTTTTGTCGGACAAGAAGTATCAATTGGTAAACGTTTAATTTTCACACCTTTCATATTTAATTCCTCACTGATAGCCCATTGTATATTTTTCTAATAATTTGAGGCGTGGCTACTAATGAAGAAACATTGTTATTGAATTTATATTTAAAACATAAAAAATTAAATAAATATTTGACAAATTGATTTTGTGGGATTATAGGTTTATTTAAGTTATCTCCACATTATAACAAATATCGAGAGTTTAAACTCGTTTTTATTTAATATAAAACTTATTGATTAGATTCATAATATCTAATCAATTTCTTTTAATAGAATTTGTTTAGACCACAATTAATTATTCAAAAAACAACTTTAATTTTTCACCTTGTTACACCAAAAGGAAAATAACATGTTAATGGTTGAGGTAGTCCTTCATTATCCCTACAAAAAACATTTGTTGCCCCTAAAATAATAACTTTTTTCCATTTAAAGTCTGGATATTTATTAGATGTCAATTTATGTTTCTAATTGTTTATAAGAAATTGGTTTTACGATAAAAAGTTAAAACATCTATTCATAAACATTGCAATTAGACTTTAAGTATTTATAAAAAATAAAGTTAGATATAATTGCATTAATGAGTATACCTAAAGTACTAATAAATATCAAAACATGGTTTTAGAGTCATATCTTACCTACCAAAAGTATAAACAAGTTATTTGAAATACATTTTGTAACAAAATTATAGATAATGAGATGAATAAGTAATTTTTTTGGATAGAGTAGAGACCCTTCACTAGAACTATTATATTAATTTATTGATACCATTAATGAACATTTGTAACAACTATCAACTAGGAAAAATATGATTATTGCAAATTCATCAACATTGGGGCACCGAAAATCTCATTGTCTTTTCAATAAGTCTACTTAAATATTTGAGAAACTAATCTCCTTCTTTGAAACCTTTATTTAAAGAAAAACAAATTACAAAACCACAATGAGAAATAGGGAATGTTTTGGGGGAATGTGTTATCCCTCCATCATTATCAAGCCCCTAGAGTTGTATAATTATTTGAAACCAACACATAATTGTATAATACATATATTCATCTGACATTCTAAGGTCTTGCAAGTATCCAACCTTATCACTTTCAATGTGCTTAATATAACACACAATAAAGTATACATGGTGTTCACATTTCCTTATATGCTTGTAATTTATCCATGCACGAAGGATGATTTTTAATAACTCATACATTTTGCCAATGAACTAGTGCACAAATGTGTTAAAGAACTATTGAATTCAAAGTAGGGCCAAATTGACATGTATATTGACACAAAATGGGATGAAGATTTGACAAATAAGACCCAAAAATGATGGGGTACTAATATAAGGGAAATCCCTAAAACAAATACAATACTTATAGTTCTTGTGAACATGAACCATAAAGATGCAATTCTAGAGAACTAACCATAAATATACGATTCTAGGGGAACCAATACCGTAATTGTATAATTTTGGGAAAACCCAAAAAATGAGAAACTGGGGGAGGATAGAGAATGAGGAGAGATAAAACATGGGAACTTGACAAGAACCATGCCAATAATATACAAATATACACTTGTACCCATGAATAATGTAATTTTACATTTGATAGCTAGTCAACTACCAAAATTAGTGTATACATAGTGCCTACATTTGATGTGTGTATGTCAAGAGACATTCATACATATCAAAATGAAAGAAGCATGCAGTTATATAAAGAAGACACATGTATATCATGGAAACCTATACGAATTGATGAAATCAATATAGGAATAAATATGCAAGAAAAAAAAAGGAGATATGTATCACCTTATTTCCATCGAAGAGGGATGTGAAGATCTAACCTAGAAATGTTATCCACCATCTTATGTCCTAGAAAATAGAAACATTTTTCCTTGCAAACAAGCAAAGAATATCCATGTGGAAAAGTGTCTAAATAATCAATGATTTGGGGAAATCTAGGAAGGAGTTTAATTATAATGAATACATACTTGTTTGTAAAACTATAATAATGCCTTTATATAAATCTAATCCTTGGAAATTGTGTTGAATCATGCATTCATTTTTAGTAAAATATTTAATGACAAAAATCAAATGCAAATGAATCAATTATAATATAGAGACATTAGGGTGTACAAACCTAAATTTGTTAATTTATCACTTGATAATTTAGTATTGGATTAATCTCTAAAACATGATTTGTGAACTTATTATGCGCCTAATTGTTATATATCTATTCCAATTAAAAGATTTATTCTCCTCATTACACTACTCATTCACTCATAAAAATGCTTACTTCAACACAAGAAGTCCAGCCATCCTTACTATCACACAAAAAAATTATAGAACCACATTGCCCTCCAAGACCAAACGACTAAACAGGGACCAAACCACAAAGTGGTTTGGTATGATAATAATGGTTTTTTCCACAGCCACCACCCAATTTTTTTTCTCAATTTGATATCTTTTATGGGTCAGAAATTTCCTCATGGTTCATCCTTAATGCAAAATTATACCTATAAAAACTTCTATAAGAAAGTCAAATGTACTCATTTACTCACCTAACATTCAAGTAACATTGTTAAGAAAATATCACTCAAAATGCATACAAATCTCTCCTAAATATTCTAGAAGAATAAATAGACATTACGTCACCCCCTACAAAGGTCTGAAGCACTCAAAACCAAGTTCTAGATTTCAAGCTTCCAAAACTAAAGGTAGTCAAATCCAATTCAATCACAAGGGAAAAAATCTTTAAAAATCATTATGAAGTGATTGGGATATAAAATCTAGCTACATCCATCAAATATTATATATCTAGGTGGATAAATACATGCAGTGTGATGCCTCTTCAAAGTAGTGTTGATGTAGGCAATGTATATATTATACTTTGACCCAAATACTAAGCATTTTGTAAGGTTTCACATATGGTTAGGCTTGTTTTGGGTCATTTTAGTCAAACAAAAAGGGTTTTACATATTTGTGAGACTTAATACCTTACAACAAAGCATATTCCAGTGAGTCAAAAAAGCATAAAGATTTAGAGCTCCATCATCATCTATATGAAACTAATAAATAAGGAAAAAAACAATTAAATGGTCTAGTCTATCAATATTTTTTTCATCTTAGAAAAATAGGGTCTGAGATTTAGTGCAATGCTCAGTCGTAAGTTCACCATTATGAAAGTTGAGAACAACCTGACCCCTCGTTTTGCATCTTTCTTTTTAAGGATTTGATGTCTTTTTTAGGGTTTTACAGGAGGATATTTGTGTATAGGTTTACATGTAATTTAGAGATCCAAGTGTGACATTCAAATGACCAAAGCATAAAAAGTGCAAAGCCCTAGTGATCATATCAGAACCAAGATCCAAATTTTTCCATAGACTCAAGCACCTAGAAATAGGTCTAGGGCACCCGCAAGTGCCCCTGTCCCTCTCCAGGTGCCCTAGTTCAACCATTTCCACCTCTGCTGCATTTTTATGTGGTTCATTATGATGCTCTATGTTTCTATTTCCTCCTATTTTCTAGTACAGACTCACTTCGAGATAAGTGAAATTAATATAAGTACCTTACCCCTCTCCTTCCCTTTCATACTTAAAATTTATTAAATTGGTTAGCATTTATATTTCATTTTATATCATTTATAACATATCTTTGCATTCAGATTTTAATACAAATATTCAAATTTTATTAAATCATTTTGGTGAACCCAAGGCTTAAAATTTATTTTCCTAGAATCCACTTAAACCCTAATGGCTAAGGATAGTTCTTCTCTTTCTTGGCTAGTCATGCCTCATGTGAGTATCAATCCTATCTATGATGAAAAAACATAACTAAACTCACCACTCTATATCGCAACGTTATTCTGACAGATGATACTTAAAGACAACTCTTAGATAATGAATGCAATGTTTCTACCATTGGCATTGTTTCTGATCCGACAAGCTTTTCTAGTTGTACACCTTGTTATTCAGTTAGCCATAATCCTCCTTCCATTATTTCTAATGAGAACTTAAATGATGCTATTAATATTTTCATGTTTAATCTTGATGATAATGCTTTAGCTATAACACAAGATGAAAATACACATGTGTATGATGTTGTTTCTCATACTAGTCCAAATGATTATATAGCTTCATCTCATACTCCTTCCATTTCTGAAAATATTTCTCATGATGCATCACATAATAGTTCTCATCCTCCTTCATTATACGTTGATGATACACTTAATAAAATCCTTACATTTGAATCTTTTTTAGATAATGATGAGGTACATGATAGTCATGATTCTACTTCTTTGCTTATTACTGAATGTGGATCCGCCGCTCCACTTTCATCTTCTTCTTCTGATATTTTTATCTAATAACATTCATGATTCATCTCCTTCTATTACATCATCTCCTAATAACACTTCCGATTCTAGTCCTACTACTTAAACACCCATTACTTTGTCAACACCTATATCTAGTGTTGCCTTAACATCAATATATTCTACTTCTTCTCTTGACATCTCTACGATTACTCATAATGGCAATATTTAACCACTTACTAATCTACTCAAATATTTTGCCATTCCTTCACATGACATCTTATTACTTGTGCATTCTGTTGGATAATTACAATCTCAGGTCCAATCTATCATACTTGAAAACAAATCCTATTATGCTTTTATTGATAATGATTCTTTACATGGCAACCCTATTCCAAAAAATATTGAAAATTCTCCATTCCCTAAGGATTTCATTATGCCTACATTTTCAATCTTTGATGGTATTGGAAATCCATATTTGCATCTCAAACATTACCGTATAGCTATGAATTCATACTCTAATGATCGACTGTTGCTCAAAGCATTTGGCCATAGTCTTACTGATGATGTTCTCCAATGGTACACACATCTACCCTTCGGATCTATTAGTACATATTGTGATATGGAAGAAACTTTTATTCATCGCTTCATACTCAACAATGGCCCTAAATTCACATATGATCATATAACTAGCTTACATGAAGGAAAAAAAGAACCTATCATTGATTACATTTTATGATTTAATGCTTGCATGCATTAGTTAGTCTTACAACCCATTAACTTAGAGAAGTAATTAATCTTTTGTCATGGTTTGATTCCCACTTAAAAACAATGATTTCAATATGACACATGTGAATCATTCACACTCTTATGCTATAATTCCATTGATATAGAACAAGATCTCATTGTTGCACATTTTATAGATCCTCCTCCTATCATTGATACTTCTACATCATCTAGTTATTCTCCACTCCCATATGTTGAGCATCTTCCATGGTTTCCATCTCCTCCACCTCATAAGTAAGTTCAGTCTTCTCCATTACATAATATTCCTTCAACTCCTCCTCCATGTTAGGCTACACCTCAGACTTCTACACCTATTTCATAAGATCCATTACACTTTTCTCTTCACACTAGACCTCATGATGTGTTGCATACTTGCTTAACAAGTGCTTAATTAACTTACCTTCTAATCAACATCATCCACCACATTGCTTGCAATGCTAGTGTGATAAACCTTACTGCAAATATCATCATATCAATGGCCATCACAACAATGACTATTATGCCCTTTGTGATCAATTGCAACAATTAGAAGATAAGGGTATCATTTTCTTTGGCTCTCACTTACATGAGTGGTCTATGTCTCCACTCCCACGTAGGTGTGTTGTTAGTCCAGTTGATTTATCTCATCCATCTAGTTCTAAGGTTATTATTCATCCACCACCACATGTTGTTACTCATGCACACTCTCCATCTCATTCATCCACCTCTACACCATCTCATCTGTTACATCATGCTACTAATACACATTGGATTTTATAACCCTCGGCATCTCCACTTCCCACTGATACATCACCCATCATTGGCACCATTCCACATGACCTCATGATGTGCTGCATACCTTGCTTAAAGAGCATTTAATTAACTTACCTTCTAATCAGCATCATCCACCACATTGCTTGCAATGCTAGTGTGATAGACCTTATTGCAGATATCATCGTATTAATGGCCATCACAACAATGACTATTATACCCTTTATGATCAATTACAATAATTAGAAGATAAGGGTATCATTTCCTTTGGTTCTCACTCACGTGAGTGGTCTATGTCTCCACTCCCACGCAGGTGTGTTGTTAGTCTAATTGATTTATCTCATCCATCTAGTTCTAAGATTATTATTCGTCCACCACCATAGGTTGTTACTCATGCACACTCTCCATCTCATTCATCCACCTCTACACCATCTCATTATTTACATCATGCTACTACTACAAATTGGATTTTATAACCCACGACATCTCCACTTCCTACCAATACATCACCTGACACCATTCCACATGACATTCAATTTGGCTCATACACTCATGCTGCTTTCATTCAACATGCTTCCACTGCTCTATGACAGCTTGGTCTTTGATAGTTTATTTCTATCACCTTACCCCCTGATGAAACACTCATGTTCTTATGGTTATTACATGACTGTTGAGGGATTTTTTACAAGAAAAACCTCTCTTTACTTTTACGTTACGTGATTTATCGATGCATATATCTAGCGTACACTACCATATCACTTCCTGATGATGTACTTTTTCTTTATGGTTCATTGTTGATTGTTGAGGGGTCTTATATAAATGAACCTCATGATCTATATACAGGGGAATCGTTATTCTCCTCCCCCCTCTTTATAATACTAACACGTGCTTCACTACACTATTACGAACATCTCATTCACATACTCTTTCACATCATTCATTTTTACCTTATCATCCATCACAACTATACTCATATACACAATACACTTTTTTTTGCAATCACACTAAATATATCATCTCTTACCACATACACTATCTCATCACTTATCTAGATATACTCACATTAATAATCTATTATTCATTAGTTAACATCAACAACTACACATCACAAATCAATTCAAAAAATAAGAACAATACTAAAAACATCACGCATCACATATAAAAACAATAAGAAACACATCATACATACAAATACGAGTCCCAATTATCACATCATCACATCATTAGCCATCCAATGCAGAGATCATACACCAATAAGTCCACACACACACATATTGTTCACAATCATAATTACAAAACATCTTATTGTTGGGGGGAAACTCTCCCTAAATCGATACATCAGTACATATCATATCTTGTCGTCACTATCACTATCTACCACTACGAGATCTCTAGAACTAGAATATTCACTGCTCACTCTATGTCTCTGATCATGGCCCCTATATCTCTCCACCTTCCTATGCAATAATGTCACCTTAAACTAATGCTCTATGAAGTGACCTTGTAACTTCATTAACTGCATAAATACATCCCATGCTAGAGGACCACCACCAGCCGCCTCTCTAGATCCTTGTGTCTCCTTGCACCCCTCATCCCTATCACTCAGTAGCATGTTACATGTCGGTCTTGCTATCGCCACTAGATGAAACAAATGGGAATCCTCACCCGCAGTAGAGTCTACACGCTCTAGCATACCTCCACCCACAAGCACCTTGGTGGGAAATTTTCACATTAATATGTGGATGGATGCATCCATAATCAGTGACCAATACATATCATCTATACCCATAGATCAACACATTATCCAACAACGACAATTACACAACCATAAATCACATCATTAAACATCACTATACAAATACTTATGTTCTTCTACGCTATCAGGGGCATGTGCTTGCCCCTCTAATCCTCCACCTGATGGTACTCTTGCCGCATCCATACAAATTTGAATAAAAAATACTCACTAATGTGACGCCAACCATGCATGGTATGCCTCTGTAAACCCTGCATCATCCAAATCTATCAGTTTTATCACCACATCAGCCTCGTCTAGCCTAGGAGGTACTAGATGCACTCTTGTGGGTCCTAGTCTAACACAAGCCCTCCTCAGTGCCCTAATGGATCTCACCCATACATATGGCTTTGAGGGTACATCCTAGGCCATACCAAACTGTTGTGATATGTGCTTTACCTTAAATAACTTAGGCATCCCTAGAAATTTATTCTTTAGCCACATAGTTCTTTGAACACATCATAGCTCTAATGCATCCTTTGATCATCCCTCATAGTCTCGGTATGGCCTCCAGCCCCATATGATCTAACATCACTTTATAGGTATCTCTATCCATCTTCCTATTACAAACACCTACCCATCTCCTAGAAAATATATTTTTCCTTTCCCACTCCCCTCACGACCCACCAACTGGCCTCGGTATCGCAATATGCTCATAGGCCCATACATGTAACAATGTGGTAGCTCCAATACCACCACATGCTCATCCTATGTAAATATGTATAGATCCTTGTAAAAGTGGGCCAATACACATCGTTCCCAGGAATACCTCATGCTCTCCTCCTTTATCTGATGACATATGTCATGCATCTTATATAAGATTCCTACACCACCACCCTCCACTACAATCAATGAAGCAATCACCATGGTAATAAAATTTTGTAATCATAGAACCCATTGTCTCATAATAACATCCAAGCTAATATGGACCTCATTATGAACCCAGGTCCCCATAAAATACCATCCATCCACCCTCATCTGTCTTTGTGTATCATCCAGAACCATAACCTGAACCCTCTCACCAATGATAGGCAATCTTAGTATACAATACACATCCTCCAAAGTCACTATCATCTCCCCTAGAGGTAACCAAAAGTTGAAAGTATCTACACACCACCTCTCGAACAAATTTGTGATCATAGGCATTTTATGGGGCACATCCCTCATCCTTGTTATATGTCACAGGCTGACACGGTCTAGAACATCCCACTCATCATCTGATAACCCCAATCCTAGCAATGTACTCAAATGGTAACCACCATGAAACTATTTCAAATGGATGTCCCTGTGTACACCACAAAACAATAACAAAAACGACATTAGAACATCATAAATATGCAAACACACCTACCTTTAACATCAATTTTCATATCTATAACACTCTGGGCTCAACCCAAGCCTTATAGTATGCTAATGTATAGAAGCAAGAATGGGATTCCCATGAATAGGTCAGTAGGCCCCATGCCTAGGTGCTAGTGTCTTGAGGGTCATTAGTGCCTTCATCGCTCTTGTCTAGGTCTAAAACATCAAGAAATTCAAGAAACATTTTTTTTGCAAAAATTCATTAAAAATGACTAATATCAACACATTTTTGAAATGAATCACACTTACTAGCTCTGCTGTCGTACGTGATTCCACAACTATTGTCACCATCTCAAACTGACTCAATCATGGTGTTATCACTTGAGGCATCTTTGCACGCCAAAAACTCACAATCACACTAGTGCAATAATCAAATGAATTGACTATTCACTTTTTCACATTACTATTTATAGTAAATCTCCATTACCTACCTTAATATAGTCATTATTTGCTCTCATTTTCTTAACTAATATACATTGCATGATTTCAATCACATCTTGAGCATCTTTACTCCGATTTCTATCATGTTCATGTCATCCTTTTTAGAATTCCACCTACTACCATATCGCACACATTTCACACATAATATTTCCCCTTGACATCGTTTCCACTTGATATACACATACTTTTGCGATATCTATCATACATTCTCAATTACATCATTACACACTTACTTTCGGATCATCATGCATTCTCATTAGCACTCCTCCTTTCGCCGAAAGGGGGAATATAATTGGGGTCATATTATAAATCCCCTTACACCATGTTGGCAAAGTAATTTTTTGAGTGGGAAAATTAGTGAGTTCTCACCAACAGTGCACGGGACTGAGTCCCTTTACTTGAATGGGGTAGCTCCATTTATTAAAAAAAAGAAGAAACCATTTGCAAAGAAAGAGGAACAATTAATAAGAAACACAAATTCTAATTGCATCATGTTGCACAATTTCCATGTATAAGTTTAGAGGGAGATAGAACAGTAGATGAGGAACATAGCGAATGAATGCACTTCCTTTTAGAAAGATGGTGAGAGATAGTAAGAAAGTATTAACCATTTCATCAAAATGAGGGCACTATTCATATTTGTAGTACAAGGACTAAATTTTCATCTCCCCCACATGAACTTTCATCTTTCTCCGTGACTGTTGACTCCTCACCTTGTAACCTTTGGTGTTCCTTCTACGCTGCAACCTTTCGAATTCCTAACCTTTGATGTTCCATTTATCGCATGTCAATACATTCTTTTTCCTCACTGTCAATACATTTTTCTTGTTCCCGAACGTCAAAGCATTCTTCTCATTCCCATTCATCAACACATTTTTCTTGTTCCTAGCCATCAACACATTTTTCTTTTTCCAGGTCGTCAACACATTCTTCTCATTCTCGAGTGTTATCAAAAAATTGTTCCCGACCATCATCAGAATATTTTTTTTCTTATCCGTCATCAAAATCTTGGTCTTGGATGTTAACATAATATTCTTGTTCCCGTCCACTAATAAATCCTTTTTATTACTGGTTGGTAACACATTTTTCATGTTCCCGACCGGTAACTCTTTTGTATCTCAGGACCAAATTTTATATTTTCCTTTTTGGGGTAAAAACTTAACAAAATTTAGTCATATAGTATAAGAAAATTAATTTTAAATGGTGATTAAATCATATGAAAATATTTATAAGTACTTAAAATGAGTTATTCATCATGTTTTACCCATATTTTAAATTGTTATTCAAGATGCGCACCACTAAACAAAATGATAGGAAGAATATATGATGACTGAAATACTAATAAATCGTATGGGATTTGAAGAGAACTAAATATAATTTCATTTGAGATTTTGATAGGCTCTCAAATATTCATGAGTCTCCTGAAAAACGTTTAGACAAGTGACAGCTTATACAAGAGCCTTTGTGTCGCACTATTGGATGATTTTCTACCTCTCAAAATTCCAAAAATCTTTCCTTGACGATTCCAACATGAAGTACACTCTTTTATACTCCCAATTCTTGGTGTATGAGTTTATAACTCTTTACAAGGATCTTGAAACTCTTTGAACAAGGTGACTTACTTTTTAAGAACATGGATTTCCTAATACCTTGCTCATAAAGACCCTGATTTTGTATAACTTATTCCTAAACCTTTATTTTCTTCTAAACCTTTCCTAAACTTCCTTGAATGATCACATATATCTTTAATACACTAGTTGGAGGAATTAGATATTATTGGTACGTCTCAGGAGGTTCTCTGCAGGTGCCAAAATTCTAAAAATAGATCATTTTTGGCCTCCGGGAGAAACTCCTTCTAAGTGAATCATAATAGGTTTATGAATTAATTTCCACAGACTTACCTACACATGAAACACACTTAAAAAATCTAGTTAGCACATCCCTCTCAGCCATGATGGGGATTACATAGTCAGATATTGGCCAAAGGGTACGTTCACATTACCTGGTTCAAGGATTTATTTGAGTGTGGGCTTGATTGTCATGGCAAAAATTTCAACATTTTATGTCATACATTTAGTATGAAAACATTTGACTCTAGCTTGGGGACTTGTCTTGGATTGAACAAAGTGAATATTGGGAAATTAGGAATCCCAAAATCTTAATACACTAAGAGGACCAATGCCTTATCCATTGGGCTACGGAGTCATTGCAAAACAAGGGTGGATACAACAAGAATTATTTATTGAACTTGACATAAGGCAAAAAAACACGCGATAAATAAGGAAACAAAAAACACAAATGGAAACACACACACACACCCATATTCACCTATGGTACATGCGAGGTATAACATGCTTTCATTTTTTTTATAATTTCAGGTATTTCCCACTATGAGGCAATTCCAAGTGATTACCATCCAGATAAGATAGTAAGAAAGTATTCCCTCTACATGTGTCTCATATCTTAAATGGTCCAAGCCATAATGAATCATCTTTCCATGGCTTCCTTTTGGTTTTCTCCATGTAACCTATAGTAGGACTAGGTCAACAATATGAAAATCTCTTTTTTTTTACCTTCTTATCAAAAAAATTATTTACTTTCAACTGATGTTCCTTTATCATAACAATGAAGAACACCCTATCTTCACATAGCTTCTCCAAGTATAAAATGATTTTATCCATTGATTCTTGGTACTTTTCAGCTTCTACTACTTTGATCAATTGCAATGCTAAAAACTAATAACTCTTTTTTGATTAATTTAATCAGCCCATAGTGCATCATATAGATTTTTGTGCCAATTCCTTTGATTTTGATCGACAAGCTTCTTGACAATTGTTACAAGATTCTTATTACTAGATTTTTCTTGACCATTCCCCTAAGGATAATAGTCAGATGCATTGGCTAAGGATATTTTGTATCTATAGAAGAACTCAATTAATTGTAGAGAAGGGAATTAGGTGGCATTATAAACAACTATCTTATGTGGAATGCCAAAATGGACAATAATATTTTCTTTTATAAAGTTACATAGCATTTCCAAGTTGGCTTGCTTGACTGGGATGGCCTCAACCCACTTAGTGAAGTAATCCATAGCTATGAGCACGAAGATATGTCCTGCACTAAAATGAGGATTGAGAGAACCAATGAATTCTAGACCCCATCGTTGAAAAGGCTCTTCAATCACGACCATTCTAAGTGGAAGTGCAAGGAGTTGTGGTCTTCCCACAAACTATTGGCAAGGATCACATTTAGATACCCATTTTTTAGCATCCTGAAAGCAAGTAGGCCAATAGTACCTCCCCGGAAGGATCTTTTGTATAGTGACCATGGTAGAGAAATTTCCACCACAAGCTTGGTCATGATATGATTTCAACAGGTGGTCTTGTTTCTCTTTTTCAACACACCTTAAGAAACATCCATCAAGGGATCTCTTATACAAAACTTGATTCCAAATCACACACCAGGCATATTTGATCTTGAGATTCCTTCTTTTCTTGTAATCCATATGATTTAGATAATCACCATATGTGGCGAAATAGGTAATATCACTATACTACTCATTGGTGGTTTTTTTAAAGATTACTTGGGGTAGGTCCTCACTTACATATCTGTAGCAATGGAATTCTTTTCCTTCATATTTTTTAAGAGATACTCATCTTTAGATATCAACCTACATAACCCATTGCCCCTAATCAAATTAGATGGCCTTACCTCTAGGTCATACTCTTGAATATTTGACACCAAATTTCCTCATTTTGCTCTAAGATCTTGTTTTATACTTTATAGATGATCCAGGAACCATTACAATGGTGTGAGAGTGTAGGATGTAAAATCTAAAATTATTGACTTCCTTGACCACTGCATAAGCATGATTTTCAATGGAAGAGTGTTTGAACTCATGAAGGAAATATGAGACTTGAATGCTTCCTCATTCTTATGAACTAAAATAACTAAAATAGAGTGCTTAGATGCATAACAATACCAAATGAAACCTTTATTGAAATTAGTACATATAAGGGTTAGAGCTTTGGCTATGGCCTTTTTCTTATCTTCAAATTATTATTTTTCTTTCCTTGATCCACTTGAAACTCTCTTGAGGCTTCATAAGTTTAGTAATATGCTTTGTTAACTTAGAAAAATCTCGAACAAAATGGCGGAGGAAGTTGAATTTAACAAAAAATGAATGGACCCCCTTTTAATTCTTGGCAAGGATAGATTTTCCATATATTTCACCCTTTTCTGGATTGATCTTTGTCCCTTTCTTGTTCACAATATGTCCCAACAGAATTTCTTCAGTCACTCCAAATATTGAATTTTTTAGATTCAATCATATGCTATGTTCTTGACACCTTAACAAAACCTATTCTAGGTGTATCAAATGTTTTTTCTTCTTCTTAGAGAAGACTGTGAGATAATCTAGATACATGACAATACATTTGTTCTTCAAATATTTGAAATCCAAGTCCATTTATCTTTGAAATGTGGCCCCAATGTTGATGAGACCAAATAGAATCTGCTTGTAGGAAATGGTTCCCTGTAGAGTTGGAAAATAAGTCTTATATTGATCTTCTTCAGCAACTTCAATTTGGTTATTTATGGAGAATCCATCCAACAAGGAAAGCATTTATAAACTTGTGACTACTTGTAAAACATGATCCATGATTGAAAGTGGATGATTTTTCTTTAGAGAAGATTGGTTCAGATTCTAAAAGTCCACACAAATCCTTATTTATCCATTTTTCTTCCAGACAAGGACAATATTCGCTACCCACATAGAGTAATGGATTGGAAAAATGATCCTTGCATTTAAGATTTTCAACACTTCTTCTCAGATTGTTCCTCAAAATCTTTGGATTATATTATCTTTCCTTTTATCGGAATGGATTTTCCTCCACCTTAAGTAGTATTGTGTGTTGCATCTCTTTCAGTTTGAAATATTTCAATTCATTGTACGACTATGGCAATACATCTGAAAAAAAATTCAATAATGAAACAAAAATTCTCTTTTACTCTAGTGAGCAACATTTCCCTATATTCAAAAAATGTGGTTGCTTCTCTATTCAAATATTTACCTTCTCAGAATCAGAAAATATCTTGTGAGATTCGTTATCTTTATCTTTCACATATCTATCATGTTTATTAAACAGTTCTTTGAGCGAGACTAGGCTCCTAGGAATCTTATTGCCTTTCAATATGAGCACTCCATCAAAATAAACCTCTTCAACTTCACTTTTTTCCTTCTTCTGAAGTAGAATCCATATTCCGGTTCGCATTTCCTTCAAAGAAGAGGCTGTTGAAATTATCTCTTTATTCTAAGAAGGACAAGAGCTGATTTTCATAATTGAAAACTTTCCAATGCTTTACATTATCAGGCACACTGGGTCTGAAAACCATCTCTATAAAATAATTATCTTTATCAAAATATGGGTGTGGTACCATCAAAGACCCTAATACATCAAGAGAATCCACCTTTTCATTTTTTTCATGGGGAATGTCTTGTAGAGAGAAAGCATCGAAGGATTCAATGCAATCCCATACTCTATTTCAGTAATTTTTAAGTTGTGAACTCTTTACTTGGTACTAATTAGTAACTTGTTTCACAATTACCTCTTCATCTCCTAAGCATCTCATTTTATTTTTTACCATGGACTCAGCTACATCGATACCTAAGAGAAGGGCTTCATATTTTGCAGTATTGTTTGTATTTTCAAATTAGAGCTTGAAAGAAAAAGGAAAAAACTCACTAGATGGAGAAATCAAAAACCACACCAACTCTGGAACCTGAACTGCAATGAATTCCATAAAACTCTGTGGTCCATAGTCTATCTTCATTTTCTTTTGATATGAGAGGCATATCATCATTCCCTCTAGAAGCCATGAAGTAACTCCCATGTCCATTGTCTAGATAAAGAATGTTTTCCCTAAGATCCTATGATTTTTACAACGTATATTTCATTTTTCTCATTGGCAACAACTTTTTCATTTAGCCATTTACTAGAATAACTTTTGAAGACCATTCCATCTAAATTTATCCTCTGAAATCTTTGTAAAAGCTTCTACTCAATAAAATCCCATATGAGGCCAGAATGTCTGCTATTAGGATATTCAATAACACTTTCTTCTCAGGGAAATTAGCTAAAACAACTTGGGCATCTTTTATTCTTCCCACAAGTGGGACATCTTTAGTTTCCAGAGAATAACACCGTCCTTTATCCCATGTAAAATTCAGACCAAGGTCATTAGCTACTTTTATTGGCATCACAATATTAGAAGTACCTGAGTCTATGATACAGTTGTTCAATTGGTAGCATCCAATAAGAAGAGAAAGGTAGAATGGTTCAAAATTTTCAATCTTGTATGCACTTAGGGATAACATGTTTTAAGATGATGAGGAAGGAGGAGTTGGTAGTAACCCTTTGGAAGATGTGACAAAATTGGGCTTTGGGTTACTACCTTTGATAAATCTAACTAGTTTATCAAACTGTTCTAGATGGGTCTACAAATATTTAGACTCAGATATTTGGACCTTAGACCTTTTGACATGATCTATGATATCAAAAGAGGATGAAGTAAACATTTCTGAGGTAGTGGAAGCTTTGGAAGAAGTCACTACTTTGGACATGGGGGTTACTTTGGTAGCAGAAGTAGACTTGGAAATTACTGCGGGCTTATTATGTACCTCAGAGGTTTTGCTAGACACGTTTACCATTTTTAAAGTAACATTAGAAACCTTAGAAGAATATTCTTTAACAGATGTAACTTTAGGAGACCTACTTGTTTCATCATTGGTCCTCTTAGCTGCCACAAGGTCTAGTTTTTCTTTAGCAGAGTTCATACAAGGAGGAAGTGCAACTCCTCTATTGATTATTTTATTAGATGGATTCACCATGGAAGAATATGCATCTTTCTTATTCTTAGGAGTAGTAATAGAATAAATTTTCTTTTTTAATTGAGAATGAGTGAACACCGCACAAGAGAAACTTGATGCATCACCTTCCTCACTTTCATCTCCAGATGATTACTTGAAATACCCAATATCAACATCATTGAATTCTTCAATTCTAATCCCATATAATTATTCGTCATCATCATCTTGTTCAAAAATTTCATCCTCATCATCACCATGTGTATCACAGGTTGAATTGAAAGAGGGAACCTATAGTGCAAGTATTTGAGGTGGTGGGAAAATCCTTTGTCTATTTTGAAAGTTCTTCTTAGGTGCCTTTCTACTCACAGAAACTTGAGCCAATTGCTTCTTAAGAGACAAGACATCATTAAAAAATTTATGAACTAATGAATCTGTGGTACTTGTGTTTGATATTTGTCCTTTATCCTTACTAGGACCTTTTTTAATATTTCCCAACATGATCAGATCATCTTCCACTTCAATTGCAAGCTTTTTTGCTTCATCCAAATCTATTTTTTGATTTCTTTTTAGCATATAACTCACCTCAGGAAATTGGGAACTTTTGAAAAAACTTAGTTTGTTGTCCTCAATAGGTCAGCCCGCTTTAGGAATCCCATAAAGCATCCTATTGAATTTTACCATGAAATCCCTCATTGATTTGAAAGGTCCTTTCTTCAATTGAGACCACTGGACCAACAGTGCATGAGTATCCTTTACAAGTTTGAATCTCATTTAAAACTTGGTCTTCATGCCGTTCCAGTTACTTATAGACATGGAAGGCAAGTGGTAAAACTAGTCTAGTGTTGTATCTTATAGAGATTCTACAAAAAGGTGGACTGATACATCTTCATATGCAACTCCTAGCACTCCGTAAGGTGTGATGAAGGCTGCAATATGGTCATCTAGATGCTACTTCCCATCACCATGAAACTTGGGAAAACTATTTATTGACCCTCTAGGAAGATCATGCATAGGCGGAGTGAGAGCTAAGGGACCTGTATTTTGTCCCCAAGGCACTGTTGCTTGTTGAGCCATTGGTGGTTCTTCTTTGTCTTATTATTTTTCTTCTTCTGCAAATTCTTCAAGAAATTTTGATTCTATCAATCTCTTCTTCGGAAATTACAGAGGAGAAATAAGGTGTTGTGGAGGTTCATGGTAACAATCCATGTGAAATGCATCTCTAAAGAGATGGATGGCACTTCAATCTTATAGCTTGACCTTGAGGGTTAGAACAAGCCCATAGACCTAATTCCCCCATGTGTGGCTAGCCTTCATGAGTGTGGAGCTTTAGTATATTCCCTTCTCCTTCAGGTCACCCAACACCAAACCCTTATTCATCGTAGCAACACCTGGCTTCATCAAGTGGCTCTCGTAGAGGAGGAAATCCTTAGTCCCAAACCTAATATGGTAGATGCTTCTATTTAACACCAATAAGTATTACTATTAGAGATATCACATATTGTTTTTCGGGTGATCTTAAGTGCTCTAGGGTGACATGTGATTTCAAATGCTATATATCACAAATTCTTTGGCTTGAAAATTCCTAACAGAGTTATTGTACTCTGAATTCGAGAGGTATTAGAAGGGAGGTATGCTTGCAATTCATAGAAATAAAAGGTACCTGGATTTAGCCACACTGGATAAATGAACCTGATAATTATAAACATAATGGGAAATTACAATAGTTCCAGGGGACCTAATGAACACCCAATTACAGAAATATGCATCGGGTCAAAAGTGGTTGTACCTTATAAAAAAACACATTTTGTCCACCAATATAAGCACTAACAATAAAAATTTTTTTTAAATAGGGTAGTCAATGTGGAGTCTAAGTGGAGTTATCGTATCATAGTGGAACTATGATCCTAACCAACCTTTGCAGTCTTTAAACCTTCTATTTACTGAATCTTTTTATAATTAGATAAATAATTATGTGAGTTAGTTCATATTCCTATCTTGTCCATAAGGGTACACGAGAATCTAACTTATGGAATCCTATATCCAATCATGTCAGATACACTGTGTACTAACTCACCAGATACTCTCATTAAGCTACCATTATGTAAATGGGTCAACACTAACAGCACTCAAGGATTATCCTAATTATTCTAAAGAAGTGGACACATGAATTTAAATTTGAAGTGTTTACAGAAGCATGGGTCCTATCCAGCTAAAACAATGTAACTATAGTATGACTCATAGATCAATATCTTAAGTATGGCTCAACAACAATATTTTCCTCGGTGAAGCACTTGTGACAGCCACCAATGTCGTATGAGATTATGCTAAGGGAATCACACCATGCAAGTGTATAATGAATCATCCAACTTTGAGTGGTGGAAACCTACCAACCTGTGATAGGAGTGATAGGTGACTGTGTAGTGTATGCGAGAGAACTATGAAAAAGAGATGATCAAGTATTAGATCTAGCTCGAAGATCCTATATTAGAGATTGTATTTTGGAGCAACCTTATGTTTGCCTATTGCACAATATGAGTTGCATAAATGGATTGTGAAAGAACATGATAAGTTTGAAATTATGTTAGCAAACAATTTGACACCATCCATTATGTTGAATCCAAACTAAAGATCATAAGGTCATAACATGTCCCATTATATTTACAATAACATGTTATGCACCAATGTCATGCTAATAAATGTTAACCAGAGATGTTAACAAAATATTCTTCTGCATCAGGTGAGTCTAAAACTATATCTGCTTCCAATGTAATATGTAGCACAACTGTGAGAAGTAGAGACCATCGTGCTTCCAACTTTTATAGCTGTGTGTATGGATGCGAGGATAATTATAGCTAGATGATGTGATGCCCCCTCATCAAGGATCTCATACAAGGGGATCTTGATATGCAGGATTAAAGATTTTTTGGCCTAAGTGACCTAATCTTTCAAGTTGTGATCTATGGCACTAGATGTATTTTAGTTTATTGAAGAAGTTCTGTTTATATTGATCTATGCAATTTATTTGAGGCAACATTTGGATAAGGGCCATATCATGCAAGGGAGAAAATGATTTCATTATTTTGCCCCAAGCTTATTTTCTTATACCATGCATTATAAGGTTGCAATCATTTAAAACTTGCCAAAGTCTACCAACTATCAAATGATTGCGAGGGGTAAGATGTATTAATGTTTTCAAATTGTTAATCTCCATGGATTTCTGTCATTAGAAAAATTCCTTTTGCAGGAGTCAAATCCTTTATAGTTTGTAGATATGCATCAATTGTGTGGTGACATGTTTGAGATCCTAGGAACTCATTGACATATTCAATGCAAACCTTGTTTTTCATTATTTGATTATATCTATAGGATTTTTGAGCCACATTATCTATCCATTTCAAATAGTTTCACATTTTAACACTTAATTGAATGTAATTTGAATCTATGGGTAAGCCTATTCTATTCCCTACTCGAGTATAAATGCACAATTGTGGGGAATCTCATGTATCAAATAATGTATATGTAATGAGAAACATGTTCAAGCATTCAATTGGCATAGATCTAGACAACTTAGGCACCCTTTGTGGCACCATGCTAGTTTCGTACCAAACTATCCATTGAGTCCATAACCCATTCCTTGGACCTTCCAAGAAACGTTACCGATTGACTTCGTTCAAGGTCATGTGTCTAAATTTTCAGGGAAATATAGACGTACAGTTATTTATGGCATGGTAATTTTAGATTCATTAGTTCTCCTTCAGTTTGGAAAATTTAGTAATTACATAGGGTGAGATGAAATAATTTTCTACAGGCCTTAAATTGAAAATAAATTTGAATAAAGTTTCCTAGGAAAATTAAGCATGTATCACAATTTTTTTGCATATGGAATCTTCATAGGAAATAATCACAAAGTACCTTGTAGATTGGTCACTTTGCACATTAGTTCTATACGCCTCTTCATGATAAATTAATAAAGATTAGTACATAAGGATATGTAACCTGCAAGGGGAGGGCACCGATCTCCTTACATCTTCTTAGTACATGATCCACATTTTTCTGAAAAATCATACATTCATGTTTCAATAGATATTGCTTTGTTTACATCTTATGTGAATTGTATCAAAGTATATGTTTTAATAGGCAAAACCCATTATTTTCCTCTTATATTCATAGATGATTTAAGAGAGGATGTCAAAGTTTTTAGAGGACTTTTGACTCCATGTCTTAATCATGAAACATAGAAACAATTAGGTACTTCACTTAGGAACCATTTTATCCTCTATTTTTGTGTTGGGTTGAATTACACCTATAATACTCTTGTTCTCATACCATGATATTAAATTGATGACCCCATATGTAAAGACAAAAAAGGTTGTAAGTAATGAATCCCTAATTTGGGAAAATGTTATGAAATCCCCGAGTACTATGAGTTGTCTGACCGATTCATTATGAAGAGGAGACTTTATTGGTCCTTGACTAATTTAGCACGTGCATTGTGAATATTAATAAATGGAAATATTAAATAAGGAATTGTTCACTCTTCACTATGAGTTAAACTGATCTTTTTAGTCTGTGGATAAACAATGAATAAGACTTTGTCATATTTTCCATTGGAGCATTGCCTACTAAGCACACCAAGTCTCTAAGCAAAATTTGAGAAATAGAAAAAGTGTACAGTCTATAGACTCAGGTGCCATGTCTGATATAAGGAGTTAAGCATGTAACACCATATAATGTCATGACTTAAAGGTGTAATTCAATGTACCAGTTATGCTCATATTTGAGTCAATCTAAACCTTGAGACTAGTGACTTTTGATAATTCACGCTTATTAATATGAAAACAATCATTATGGAACACATGAGATCACATATGCAACTATTGATAGATCATTGATAGAAGTTCTATCTCATCCAGCATGTGGGTATGGATATAATAGAAGGATACTAATATGAGAAAATACTGCAGATACTTCCTTATTGCCCCTAAACTGCCTAGTTGGGATTTTGATTCATGTTCTTCTAATCCTGTGAAGGGAAAAATGTAAGATAGAACTTTAGTTTTTGCAAACATTGGGATGATCACATTAATCACTTAGTTATCTAATCATCATGGAGGGTAACTAAGTTTCAAGATGACATATAGTTACTAAGTACTTGACAGGTTATAATACTTAAAATTTATTATATCTATTCAAATCTCATTTCTTCTAATGAATTAAGATAATTCTTATTCCTAACTGTAACTTTTCCTAAAAAAAAATTCAGCATGATTCTTTTCTATATTCATCAGGACAATAAATTCTCTAGAAGAGCCTCAAATGTACACTAATGAGCAAAGTGACTTAAGTGAAGACATCTAGGATGTTCCTTATCTGCTAGGGCAATAATGGAGCTAGATATTCATGTTCAAAATAATCTTCACGAGTGTCAACATGTACCCTGCACCTGAAACTGTATTTGGTGTTCTCATGAATATAGAACTGGATGTCAGAACATGTCATGACTTACCCCTTACGTACTATCAATAAGTAGGATACTTAGATCTTTCTGTAGTATTCCAAATTAAATTCATGTTTCCAGTAACTAGAGCCATATAACTAACATCTTGGAACATACTCCGCATTGTTCATGTACAATATTCAAGATTCTGTGGAGCATTTTTTTAGTATAGAGTAAGTAACATAGCTCAATCTTACTCATCAGATTGGTATCAAAGTAATAAGTTTGAGATCCTAAAGAGAATACAAATCTTGAAGTGGATTTTGTGATAGCATCTAATAGTTTCCTGCATGATTTGAAACTAAAAACTTGCAAGATAAAAAGAGATAAGGAACTATGGTTCATAGAGTAAGAGTTAGAGTAGGAGAAAAAAAGTCCACAATTCCTTTGAGTGTAGAATCAGGGAGTCTACTTTTCTTCTTTCCCGTGATAAACCTTTGGGTTCCTGGATGAACCTATGATAGATATCTCACTACATGGATGATATCTGGTCTAGTGGAGGTCAAGTAGACTGAGACTCTTAATCAACTGTCAATAGAGAGTGGTATTTACCTCAAGATGATGGATCTAAATCAAGATAACTAGAATATCTTGTCTCCATAGGTGTGAGCAATCAGCTGTGCAATCCATCATCCTGAATTTCTCAAGCGCCATCTTGGTATATTTTAATCTGAGAAAAAAAGATGTGATTCTCTCTTCTACCATAACTTCTAGTCCAAGAAAATAATGCATTAGCCCAATATCGGTACCATGCTCGAACAATTGATGTAAGATCTTTATTTGTTGACGTCAAATCATCCTCACTGAAATCCTCAAGTGATGACCAGATCGTCGACATAGATAATGACAATGATCACAATATCCCCCCTTGCTTTTTGAGGTAAATATTAGGTATCATATGGATTTCTAATAAATCCATGATTGAATGAGATGCTCATAAATTTTTTATGTACCATGGCTTGGCATGTACCTGCTTGAGACCATACAGTGATATTTCTTGAGTCTATATACCTTTTTTTCTTCACCTGGTACAACAAATCCCTCAGTTTGAGTCATGTAGAATTCTTCTTGTAAATCTCCATTTAGGAAGGCACTTTTTACTTCCATCTCATGGAATTTCCAACCAAACTATGCAACTAGAGAAAATATGAACCTGAAATTTTTGATCTTAGCTATGGAAGCAAATGTCTCCTCGTAGTTAATGCCTTATTTTTGTGCATATGCCTTTGCTACTAGTCTCATCTTTATACTTGTCTATGGTCCCATCTTGTTTTGTATTTTGTTTTGAATATCCATCTACATCCAATCGGCGTTCTTCCCTAATGGAAGATCTGATAAGCTGCCAAGTGTTGTTTTTCATCACTGAGTTATACTCTACATCCATGGCATATTCCCAAGCTTTTGACTATATGGATTCCTGAAACTGTAGGTAGGCCTCAATCAAATTCAATAACTCTACTCATCAAAGCCAAATTTCACTTCTTATTTTGAGCTTTATTGTGAGTCCTCATGGTCCAGTGGTGGATGTATTCGATGGACACTATCCAATTCTTTCATCTCTATAACATACTTGTATACCACTTGGGCATACACTTTATAGTTCTTGTGGGTTGTGATTCTATAAAATCGTCACCATCATCCCCATCATCAATTTCATCATCTATGTAATTACCATCAGCTTCAGTTTTTACTAATTGGTGAAGATTTCTACTTCATGTGAGTCTATGAGGAGGAGACATATATTTCCTTCCTCTAAAAAAACTCCACATATTTGACTGGTGTAGAATCTCCTAGTCTTCTTGGATCCATTAAGTCTGTACCCAAGAGTTTCTTCATTGTATCCCAATCAAAATGAGTTTTTCCGACTTCATGTCCAGCTTTATTTCTATTGTTACTTAGGTATGTGCATACTTTCTCTACACCCAAATACTCTGAGGTGTGCAACAGATGGTTTCTATGCCCTGACCATGCTTCATGTGGTGTTACTCCATCAAGAGAAACTGTGGGAACTCTGTTTAAAAAATATACTATTGTCTTTAACTGCTTCTGACCAAAATGTCTTTGACTAAGTCTAGATTCATCAATCATAAATTACACCATATTCCATGATAATATGATTTCTTCTCTCAACAACACTATTTTTATGCGGTGTGTGTGGAGAAGGAATTTTTTGATGAATCCTGTGACCTTGTAGGTAGTATTTGAATGCATTACTAGTGAATTCCCCCCTCGATCTGAGTAGAGAGTTCTGATGTGATGACCAATTTTGTTCTCAACAACTACTTTGAACTTTTTGAAGGTTTCAAAAGCTTCATTTTCTTGTGAATATAGTATATCCACATTTTTCTTGAAAAATCATCAACAAAGAGCATGAAATATTGAAACCCAAAGTGGCTAGGTCTCATTGGTCTTTCGACACTAAAATTTTCCTCCGTAATTTCTATTTCATTAATGTATGTATTAGGAATAGGATGTTGTTAAGTATAATTAGTAGTAGCGTCCGATAGAAGATAACGACGCTGCCAGTACGACGCCACCAATAATGTATAGTATGGTAATAGTCAAAAGTACAATAGGAATGTTGTGGTAAAAAGTAAATATTTGTCGTAAGTGGTCCGGTAATGTTAAAATGTCAAAGTTTGGGTAATTAAAGAAGTAGGGTCTACATGATTAGGAATTAGAAATATTATATTGGTAATAACGACAAGGAGTGAGGTCATAAATATTTTGTGTATTTTATTTGTAAAAATTCTAAAAATGTGGAACCCATGTAAAATGATAAGGTTTATCTTATCTTAAAAGATAAACTTACATGTACAGATAAGAGTTAAGGTATGGAATATGATTCTTCAGAGTGAATTTCTTATCCTATCTTAGAGATAAGATGGATAAGCCTGGAAGTTCTATAAATAGAGAGGCCACCCCCCTCATTTAGCATAGAAGGAAGTAGTGAGAAATATTGTAGGAAGTGTGCAAAGGAAGCCATCAGTTTAAAGGTGTGTTGAAGAAGCCATTAAGAGGTGTAATTGTAAAGTTTCTCCCATAGTCTTGGTGAAAGGAAAGTGAATTCAATAACACTTGAAGTACCTCATGGGTGAGATTATAACAATTTCATGTTAATTTTATAATTTACTTTGATATTTCAGATTTTTCAGCATTCTGTCTTATCATAGTCAATGGTATTCTTGTCTTATGTTGTTGTTTTGTTTCCAGATTACATCCACCAAACTAAAGGCTGTACATTAGCAAATAATCATAGCACGAGGAGTTCCCGGTGAAGAATTATCATAGTGCCGGATTGGTGATGACATTTTGGTTCTGTTGCCGGGACCATTCCTCGTTGGTGGATTTTCTGGAGAGATATTCCCACTTAGTCAAAAATCAATTGGAGGGTAACCTTGTTTTTACTTTGCATAGTAGTTACCATGCTAAAGTCATTTTTTCCATGAATAGTAGTTACCACGGTAAAGTCATTTTTGTTGGGAATAGTATTTACCGCAGTAAAGTCACTTTTTACAGGGAATAGTATTTACCGCAGTAACTTCACTTTTTACCGTGAATAGTATTTACCGCAGTAACTTCACTTTTTACCGTGAATTTAGTGTTTTCCACAGTAA
This sequence comes from Taxus chinensis, assembly GCA_019776745.2. Lineage (NCBI taxonomy): Eukaryota > Viridiplantae > Streptophyta > Pinopsida > Cupressales > Taxaceae > Taxus > Taxus chinensis. The sequence goes on from CM034147.1 coordinate 964,921,890, forward strand.
ATTTAGTTTTTACCGCAGTAAGTCAAGTATTTACAATAGTTTACCGTGGTCATTTCTATTTTACTATAGAAAGGTGTAAAGTCAATTTCTATTACAGTGATTCCAATTATTTGTGCACATAAGTCTTGTTGATTGTACTGGTGGGTTGATATTTTCACGGGTGGTTACTTTTTAAAATGGGAAAGATTCCTATTTTTTCAGCTCAATCTAATGAAGATGCTTCTTCTTTCATTCAAGAGTTTAAACGATCTTGTATTTGTAATGGCCTCATAAGAAGGGAACAATGGACGGAATTTTTTCCTACCTTTTTGGATGGTTCAGCACTTAGGTGGTTTGGAACACTAGGTGATAATGTGAAAAATTCATGGGATTTATTAACTGAAAGTTTTCTTGAAGAATTTGGTGAACAATAGAAATATGCAGATCTCATGATCGAGATCACAAAGCTATCCCAAGGAGAGAAGGAGAAGATAAGGGATTATCATGCTCGTGTTCTAGAGCTAAGGAGGAAGCTCGATGCCTAGATCCAGAAGGAAGGATTAGCGGATGGGTTGATGAATGGCATGGATAATCTCCTATGTAAGCACTTCATTCTTGGGATGAAGCCAGAGATCAGACAACGAGTAAAGTATGACCACCCAGCTACCATTGAACAAGCAAAAGGAGATTGCAAGAAGGTAAGAAGAAAGCATGGAAGAGGAGTCCAAAGAAATTGTTGCTAAAGTAGAGCCTACATCAGGACCTTTGGTCCATAATCCACAACCACTCCCGGTGAGCACAAATATTTCTCCTAGTACATCTACTGAGTATGAAGATCTGCTTAGGAAGATGGGCCAGTTAACTATTAATCTTCTTCAAGGAAAGGAATTTAGTTCTCAGGGAGGAGATAGAGGTCCAAAAAGAAATATTTTTGAAGTTGTTTGTTATGGTTGTTATAAAAAGGGTCATTATAAGTATAATTGTCCAGATAGAGCTTTTACATTTGGTACAAGGAGATAATGATAAAGGAAAAAGAACCTGTGAATTCTTTTGATGTAGTAGATAAGAGCAGAAATAATGAAGTAGATGTGTTTGTAACAAAAAGACAGAAAGAAAAAGATAATCAAGATGGAAATGATCTTAATAAGATGAAAGAAGAAACTAGTCAGAAACATAGGAGAAGAAAGCTGGGTGTGCAGGATTTTCTGATTTTACAGGGGCAAGGACCATACTCCATCTTGGAATATCTATCCAAAAGGCCTGCAAATATTACATATGGTCAACTCTTCGCTATGTCTTCTGAGAAGAGGCGGGAGTTGCGAGGTGGACTCAATGCTCGAAGAAGGAAGGAGGTTGAGGTCCCTATTTTGGAGGCAGAGGCGGATCCCTATGCTCCACAAGCTGAGGTATTATGTAATGGTATTTCAATTCATGATGTCTTAGTTGATGGAGGTGCTGCAGTTAATGTAATGACCGAGTCTATAATGAATATGTTGGGTTTAAAAATTGATCACCCTTCAACACTTATGTTAAGGTCATTAAATAAAGGAAAAACTAAACCAGAAGGTGTAGTTTCAAATGTGGCAATATCTATTATGGGTGTGGTATGTGTGGTAGACATTCAGGTGATGAAAAATGGTACTGTTGCGTACCCAATGCTGATGGGAAGACCACGGCTAAGGAGAGTTCATGCAAGAAACTACTGGAATGAAGGTTTCATGACACTTGGACGTGGTAGAGAGAGGGTGAAGATAAACGTGATCCCTCGACATCATAAGGCAGAACCAGTGGATGCAAGTGATGAAACTGATGATTGGACATCCTCTGATTACTCTAGTACCAGTGAAGTGGACACTGAAGATGAAGAAAGTGAGGTTGATGTTTCAGTCATGGATATCCTTCCATTCACACCAACTCATGACCCCATAAAATTATCTGAAGAAGAAGTTGACGATTGTCTCCAACAAATAAAGATTGGTGATGCTGTGATGGAGAGTGAGAAGGAATCCTACCTCCAGCTCTTTCAAAGGTACATACACCTATTCACTTTTGATTACAAGGAACTCTGTCAATTAAGTTGGTTAGAACATTGTATTGAGCTGCTAGATGGTGCTAAGCCCATAAAGCAAATGCCATATAGAATGAATCCTAATTTTTCAAAGATTGTAAAAGAAGAAATAGATAAGTTGCTTGATGCAGGCTTCATATTTGCTGTGGAGAATTCAGAATGGGTTTCTCCCATTGTGATCTCAATAAAAAAGAATGGGAAGCTACGCATTTGTGTTGATTATAGGAAGCTCAATAAGGCAACAAATAAGGATCATTACCCTCTTCCATTTTCAGATAAGATCTTGGATGAAGTAGCTGGCCAGGAGTGCTATAGTTTTGTTGATGGATATAGCGGCTACAACCAAGTTCGTATAGTAGAGAAAGATCAGCTGAAGACTACGTTCACCACTCCTTGGGGAACGTTTGCTTATAGAGTTATGCCTTTTGGGTTGTGTAATGCTCCAGCAACATTCCAACGTTTGATGAATAGGGTGTTCGAACCCTACATTGGGACCTTCATCAGAGTATTTCTGGATGATTTTTGCATCTATGGGAGCAAGTTGGACCACCTGCACCAAATGGAGACAACATTTCAAAGGTTAGATGAAGCACAAGCCTCACTAAACCCTACAAAGTGTGTCTTTGGATGTTCTAAAGGCGTTTTGTTAGGGCATGTTGTATCCAGAGATGGTATTGGTACTGATCCTGATAAAGTTTCAAAAATCAAAGATTTACCATTTCCTATGAATAGAAGTAAGTTGAGATCATTTTTAGGCCATGTGGGTTACTATAGAAGGTTCATCAAGAATTTCTCAAAGATTGCACAGCCACTAACCCAGTTCTTGAAGAAGGATGTTACTTATGAACCAGGAAATAAGGCGCATGAAGCTTTTGACAACTGAAGGAAGCCCTGGTGTCTTCACCTATTTTAAAGAATCCAGAATGGAGCAAGCCATTCATTGTGTACACTGATGCCTCAGATGCAGCACTAGGAAGTACTTTGAGCCAAAAGGATGAAAAGGGGAATGAACATCCAATTTACTTTGGGAGCAGAAAAATGAGCAGTGCTCAGGTAACACTATACTGTAACTGAAAAAGAGGCTCTGGCTATCATTTTTCCTGTAAAGAAGTTTAAAAATTACTTGCTAGGGTAGAAATTTATAGTTGTAACAGATCATCAGGGTCTGAAATATATTTTCAATAAGCCTAACTCATCAGGGAGGATAGCAAGATGGATAATTTTGCTACAAGAATTTGAATTTGATATTATAGATAGGCCAGGAAAGAAGCATGTCAATGCAGATGCACTCTCTCGAGCCTATGATGGTTTAGGATCATCTTGTGATGATGATGATTATCCCCGATGCAACATTGTTCTCCCTTGACACAATCCCTAGTGAATACATAGATATTTGGAATTATCTAAATGAATTCAAGTTTCCTGATGGTGCCAATGCAAAGACTAAGAGAAAGATTACTCAAGCCAGTCGTCCATATTCTATTATGCATGGAGTATTATTTCGAATAGGACCTGATGGACAGTACAAGAGGGCAGTTGGACGTGATCAAGGGAAGGAACTGCTAGAAGAATTCCAAAATGGTACATGTGGAGGGCACTTCTCTGGACAACTTACAACAAGAAGGATCTTGGATGTAGGTTATCACTGGCCCACTCTTTTTAAAGATTGTTATAATTATTGAAAGACATGTGATATTTGTCAAACACATGGTAACCGTAAGACTTCATCAGCTTCATTATGTCTTATTCTTCCCCTTGGTCCCTTTGAAAAGTGGGGAATAGACATTGTAGGTCCACTTCCAACTACATCATGCCACAATAAGTATATTGTAGTTGCCACAGATTATTTAACCAAGTGGGTTGAAGCTAGGCCATTGAAAACAACTTCTATGGATGAAGTGACAAGGTTCATATATGAATGTATTGTCACCAAATTTGGTTGTCCATTATAAATTATAACAGATCAAGGAAGCCACTTCATTAATGAGGTAGTAGAAGCCCTAGTCAATAAATTTTCTATTAAGCACAAGAAGGAAACAGCATATAAGCCAAGTACAAATGGACAGGTGGAACGAACCAATTTTGTGTTGTGTCAAATTCTAGCAAAAGATGCAGCCTTGCAGGTACATAAATGGGATAAGAGGATTCATGCAGCATTGTGGGCATATAGGGCAACATCAAAGTTAGCAACAGGATACTCCCCATTTCAGTTAGCCTATGGCATTGATCCAGTTATTCCTATTGAGTTTGATATTCCCACTATGAGAGTTATGAAAAATCAAAGGATGGATGAAAGTGATTCAGTAAAAGAAAGGTTGGTACATCTTCATTTGTTAGAGGAAATGAGGGAAATAGCAAAGGATACAAGCCATAAGAAGAAAATGAAGTAGAAGGAGTACTTTGATCAAAAGATCCGGTGGTCTCCATTTCAAGTGAATGACTTGGTTCTAGTATATGATTCCAGATACAAAAAAAGAAGACAGAGAAAATTTCTTCCAAAATGGATGGGGCCCTACAAAATAGCAGCTGTGCATGAAAATGGTACGTACCGACTAGAGGAATTGGATGGCATTCCCATTACAAAATGGGTCAACCACGACAAGTTGAAGATTTTCCAAGCACCAGAATAGTCTACTCCGAGGACGGAGTAGAAGCTAGGAAGGGGGAAGATGTCGACACTAAAATTTTCCTCCGTGATTTCTATTTCATTAATGTATGTATTAGGAATAGGATGTTGTTAAGTATAATTAGTAGTAGCATCTGATAGAAGATAACAGCGCTGTCAGTACGACACTGCCAATAATGTGGAATACAGTAACACTCAAAAGTACAATAGGAATGTTGTGGTAAAAAGTAAATATTTGTCGTAAGTGGTCCGGTAATGTTAAAATGTCAAAGTTTGGGTAATTAGAGAAGTATGGTCTACATGATTAGGAATTAGAAATATTATATTAGTAATAAGGACAAGGAGTGAGGTCATAAATATATTGTGTATTTTATTTGTAAAAAGTCTAAAAATGTGGAACCCATGTAAAATGATAAGGTTTATCTTATCTTAAAAGATAAGTTTACATGTACAGATAAGAGTTAAGGTATGGAATATGATTCGTCAGAGTGGATTTCTTATCCTATCTTAGAGATAAGATGGATAAGCCTAGAAGTTCTATAAATAGAGAGGCTACCCCCCTCATTTAGCATAGAAAGAAGTAGTGAGAAATATTGTAGGAAGTGTGCAAAGGAAGCCATCAGTTTAAAGGTGTGTTGAAGAAGCCATCGAGAGGTGTAATTGTAAAGTTTCTCCCATAGTCTTGGTGAAAGGCAAGTGAAGTCAATAACACTTGAAGTACCTCATGGGTGAGATTGTAACAATTTCATGTTAATATTATAATTTACTTTGATATTTCAGATTTGTCATCATTTCGTCTTATCATAGCCGATGGTATTTTTGTGTTATGTTGTTGTTTTGTTTCCAGATTACATCCACCAAACTAAAGGATGTGCATTAGTAAATAATCATAGCACGAGGAGTTCCCGGTGAAGAATTATCATAGTGCCGGATTGGTGATGACAACCTGACAGGTATCTCAACCTCTCCAACACCCCCTTTCAGGGGACTTAGGTGCAGTCCGTCACTGACGATGCTTATACAGATGATAATTCAGCATGTAGATCACCCAATTTTCATGCTAGGATCTTCTCGGTTCACTCGCCGTTACTAGGGGGATCCTGGTAAGTTTATTTTCCTTCACTTAGTGATATGCTCAAACTTAAGCAGGTATTCACGCCTGACTTGGGGCCGCAAAACTTAAGACCCACCCTCCCGCGGAAGAGTTACGTCTAACAAAAAGTAAATTTCTACACAAATCTATGACCTCATGCCACAATTCAACACCAACCAACATTGGCCACAAATCTCGTGCCCATTTAAGCTAACCGCGTCACTAGTGGGCATAGACGACCATCTCTGATCCTCCTACTGAGGAATGAGGGAAGTCGATTTTAGAGTGCGACGCCCAAGTAGACGTGCCCTCATTTGAGGCCTCAGGTGCAACTTGTGTTCAAAGACTCGATGATTCACGGGATTCTGCAATTCACACTAAGTATCACATTTCACTACATTCTTGATCGTGGCGAGAGCCAATATATTTGTTTCTTAGAGTCATGTTTAATTAGCACCGTGTTTTTGACACATGCATGTCACACAGTCCGCACAACTATTTATCAAATCCTTAGTGCAATCCACATCGAAGTGTTGGGTGTTATGAAATGAACCTCCACATGATGCCCCCTACAGCCAGACGCGATGCCTTGTGAGAGAAATCAGAGAAAGGGTGTCCCCGCCCCGTAGTTTCGGAATGCCAGAGACCAAACAAATGAGAAAAAAATTAGTGGATAGTATTCCCGCCCTGCAACATATGTAGGTGCACCCATCTAAAGGCATGAAAAACATCTTCACCGCATAGTCTGCCTAACGACACGTATGGGGGGTTGTAGCTACCTTGCAGACCGACCAAAGGGGCAATGGTCTGTAAATATTCCATGGGTGTTTACAAGGAACTACCTAGTATGTGGAAATTACTGGGCCCCTTAAACTGCAAAGGATCAAAACTACTAGACGAACAAAGTCAATGGTGTACCCACTGCAACCGAAAATGAGCTCCTTTGATAGCCACACTATAGGTGACACTGGCACTCGCCCTTGTAATAACCGGAACCGCAGGAGAACAACTTGTGAATACCCTTTCAAGTTGTTCATCTAGACTAATATAAACTCTAACTTGATCACAGTTCTACCCTAGGTAGAGATAGGGGCATGACCTAGTGTCAAGGTTAACTCACATTGACTTAGGATAAGCTAGAAATTCCCAATCGACGCAAGTCGATGAGTATGTTTAAATACCCTTAGTCACCGTAAGTAGTCCTCTACACTAGGCCATGTTGCTAACCTTGGCTAGGGTTAAACCTTGAACAAGTGGACTGACAAAAGTTAGTGAACACCATTCTAGATAACAGATCAAGTGGGATGAAGGAAGTATTCCATTTGACGAGTATGTCATCTAGGAATATAAACATGAACTAATATGTTTAAAATCTTTGGCCAAAGTATCACAAGCTACTGGTTGCGGTTTCCTATGTCACCATAATTTTAAAAGTGGTAAACTCTTTACCATGTCGTATCGACAAAAGATATGTCAAGATAGGCCTCTTAAGAAGAACACATGTCCAAGTACTTCGATGAAAAAGGTAAAGCTGAACCATGTATACATAGTATACAAAGTGCTTGATCATTTCGTTGAACATGAGAGATCCATACTGATACTGAGTCATCCCACAATCGAGAGATCGGTGTTCCACTGAGTCATTTACAGTTGTATATGACTTTTCTCGAATTATGAGACATGGTTGACTTTGGAATGTGCGTTACAATCAAAGTCAATTGTTAGATTGTAGAACAAAGAACATTGACTGCACGTAAAAAATTCCCTTGTTTCTAAAATCTTAAGGACATGAGAATGTTACATCTGTAATTTTACAATTATTTTTTCAAATTGGTAGTGAAATGGAACCAATGCCTTTGACACTATAAGATCTATCATCACCCAAAGAGACATGATTTTTGGTGGGTTTTTTACTCATTGTGAATAACCAATCATTCTTTCTTGTCATGTGTCAAGTTGCACCCGAGTCGACATACCAAATTTGATTTATAGAATTGGATACTTCATTTGATTGTGTAGAATATAGGAAGTCATCATCATAAAATTGATCTTAATGTTTGGCTACATTTCCTTGTTGAGGTTGGTTTCTTCTTCCACTTTTGATTATGTTTGTCTCTATGATTACTCTGTTTGTTGACCAAATATTGTTTTTTTGGTAATTAATATTTTTATCACTTGATGATCCTTGTTGGATTGTGTTGTACCAAAAAAAATTTAACACATGTCCTTTTCAACCACAAATAAGACATTTTTGTTGGTCCTTTTGGCCTTGTTGAATATTACCTTGATTTTGAGGTTGTTTACTAGACTTAGCATGTTTTTTTTCCTTTTTGATTAGCAGCAAGTTCCTGCTCTTCAGTTTCAGTAGTTAAGTGATTATCTTCCTCTTGTTTTAGCATATTCACTAGAACTCTTCAAAAGTCTGTTATTTGACAAGTTATGTTTAATGTGGTAATAAAAATCCTATAAGAAGGAGGAAGAACTCTCAATACTATAGGCACAACTGATGTTTTCAGTTACTTCTTCTTCCAAAGCTTGAAGTGATGCACGCAAAGTTGCTACTCTTCTAAAAAAATAGTTTAAATTTCTCAGTTGGTTGCATTTTTAAGTTTAATAGTTGACTCTGGAGATGAAGTATTATGTTCTTATTTTTTGACTCATTTAATGTTTTAAAATTGTCCCAAGATTTTTTTGTTGTTGTGGTCTCATGAATAAGAGGTTGTACCTTATCTGAAACACTGAACAAGATTATTAACTTTATTTTTTTATTTGCATGATCAAATGTAGCTTGTTGTGTAAGATCTATTGCAGATCTTGTTAATGTACTAGAAATAACGGACCATAGATTTTCAAAATCAAGTTTTGCACAAATTTTTGTTTTCCATGTTGGATAATTATCAAAATGCAAAATTTGAGAATCTAGCAAAAACTAATTTTGGTGCCGTAATTGTGGCCATTGTGAAAAGTGATAAACATTAGAAGAAAAAATTGAACACTTTTCCCCCCTTCAAGCATGCACAGCCCCCCCCCCCCCCCCCCAAAAAAAAAGATTATTTAACTTATTTTGGGCTCCTATTCGGCCGTGCACAATGAATTTTTGGCACTATTGGCCTTGTTACAAATTTGGCTCTGTGGCCGATTTGTAAAAATAAAATGGCTCTCTTGGCCAATTTGTAAAAAATATTTTTTTTGACTCTTTGGCCTCTTTTGAAATACAAACAATCTCTAATTTGCTAAATTTTTAAAAAACAAATCTTATTAAAATTTGGACCAAGACGTAGAGCTCACAAAAACATATACTTTCAAAAAAAATTGACACCTCAATCCGAGGTACCAGTTAAAAGTTATGGCTCTTTTAAGTTACAATTTCAATATCTTTTTGGGCCCCTTTCCAAAAATGGATTTTTTTTACTGCTATTTTTTTCACAATGTCCAAAAATGAAAAAATTTTTTAAAAGTGATTTTTTAAAAAAACCAATGCACAGATAACAGGCTTGCGTGCATACGTAGTGCATTGTAGGAAGTGCAACTACAGTTCAATCACTTTGCCTGAAAGCGTTATAATAACCCTTAGCCAGTAGTTTACTTTTATTGTTTCTCTTTGTACGCAGGTATTTGTTTTCCCTGGGAGACAAATTTTTTTTCCTTATTTCAACGTAGTTCTTGACGTTGAATCTTTTGCAGGCACATCTTCTTCTTCTCTTCAATTCACTTGATGTGTGAATACAATCTCCAGGTTGATTGGAGGACTTTGGGATGTCACTTTGGACATAGATATTTTCTCACAGAGAAAAGATATATGAAAAGACAGAGAAAAAATATATTCTCTTGCCAGATATATGAAAAGAAAGGGCACAAAGAAGAGGAAGGAGAAGTTATGTGCGGAAACTTGAAAAGCTCAGGTTCCCACAATACAAAAATATTGTATATATTTTTTTAAAAATGCTTCTAATTTTTTTTTAAAATGTCCAAGTACAGTGTAATTTTTTTAAAAAAAATACCATAGAATGAAACAATGTCACCTTTTGCTAATAGATTTGCATCCAGGTCTGCAAGGACTTGTGATTGCACTCTCAGGTGTTCTTAAACTGCAAATCAATACGTGAACCGGGTTTTGGATTCGGGTAGGGGCTGTGAAATGGCTAGGGGCATCTATGGCTCCTCCTAGCTCTGTAATTTCTCCAAATCTCCTTAAACTTCCCTAAAACTTCCTACACTCCTCTTTAAATCAGAATGCTACTCTGATACCAAATATTGAAAATGAATACTTGAAAACAATAGTTGAGACAGTATATTTACACAAAAACAAGACGGTGCTTGCATAATTTTATTAATATCAAAATCAAACATTACAAAACAAATGAGAGCGCTGCAATATTTATAGATATTGGATAGCTTATATCTCATCCACAATTTATGGAAACAAATCATCTAATCTGAGCAAATATGCAAAAATAAGATATTTCCCTAACTACCCCTATTGCCCCTCATGGAAATTATCCAGGAACAAAATAAGGAAGATAGAACATGATCCCACAAACATTGGGATGAGAACACTATCACTTAGTTAACCAACAACTGAGGATAACTAATACCTATTGACATAATTTTAAAGTATTTAATTAAATACTTTAACTTATTACATTTATTCAAATATCAACTAATGATGAAATAATCTAAGTTTTATTCCTAACATCTAAGGTGCAAAGTTGTCTCTCATCCAGTAATTCCAACCCTATAAGGCATGCAACACGGTAATCCTCTTCATGAATGAGATATTGGATGGATACATGAAATGAAGGCAACTCAACTTTGATAGGTAATATGGCTTCATAGCCATATACTAGGGAAAAGGAGTAACTCCTATAGGTGTATGGAAGGAAGTGCGGTAGGCCCAGAGGGTAGGATATAACTATGTATGCCAATTACATCCGTGTTTATTGATAGTCATTTCCAAAATAGACTTGATAATCTTTTTTGATGCTTTAGATTAGCCATTGCATTGTGGATAATAAGGTGTAGCCCATTTTAGGTGGATATTATATTTCTTAGCTAGGGCCTTGATATTATTTTTTTTGAAAGAACCACCATTATCAGTGACAATAACAACATGGATGCCAAATGACAAATAATATGGTTGAAGATGAATTTAGAAATATTGCACCCTGTAACATTAGTAAGAGGTATAGCCTTAACCCACTTGGTGAAATACTCAGTGGTGGTTATAATAAAAGTGTGCCCATCGGAAGATGAGGGATTTATTTTTCCAATTAAATCAAGTTCCCATTTTGAAAAAGGCCAAGGTGAAGTAATAGGATGCAAGGCTTGGGATGGTGCATGAATGATATTACCATGTTTTTAGTGAGCCTGGCGTTTCTTCACAAAGTTTACATGCATCTTCCTCCATTTTGGGCCAGTAGTATCCAATGTGTAAAATCTTCTTTACAAGAACTATTTCCACTTGTGATGGGCACCGCAAATACCTGAATGTACTTCAAATAGCATCTGATTAGCTTCATCCTAATTGAGACATCTTAAGAGAGTCCCATCATAGCCCTCTTTGATACAAAGTTTTAGCAAGAAGGGTCTAGTGTGAAGAACATTGTGCTAAGGCTCTTTTATTAGCTGAATTAAAATTAGGAGGATAGGATTTAGTTTTACTGAAGGTGTATATATCATGGTACCAAGGATGATCGGGACCAACAATCTCACAAACCATGGTGGACTCCGACAGTTCGTATGCGGGCACCAAAATATGTTCAACAAGGAACTCGTGAGTTTTAGTAGTGTCGAATGAAATAAGGGAAGCGATATTTGTCATGGAATCCAATGCTTTGTTTTGTAAGTGAGGAATTTGTTAAAAATTGATAATTCAGAAAATACCCCTAAGGCTATCAACCATTCTTTTATAAGGTAAAAATATTTTCATCTTTTACCTGATATTCTCCTTTAACTTGATTAATGATTAGAAGAGAATCACCAAGAACTATCAATTCGTGCAAGTGCCATGAGATAGAAAATCCTAAGCCTGCTATTAGTGCTTGATACTATGCTATGTTATTTGTGTAAGGGAAGTTGATACGATAAGATTTAGGTATGAGGTCTCCATCTAGTGTACGCAAGACAATTCCTTCTCCAGAACCATGGATATTACAAGATCCATCAAATAATAACGTCCATAAGGGTGTTGCCTCTATGTACAACTCTTCATCTAGAAATTCAAATTTTAGTGGTTATGAACCTGGTAATGGTGATGTGGCTAATTGATCTACCAGTGCCTGACCTTTGATAGCCTTTTGATTGACAATTTCAATTTCAAATTCACTAAGTAGCGCAATCTAGCTAGACATGCGTCCTATTACGAATGGTCTCAAAAGTAGGTACTTAAGAGGATCAACTTGTGAAATTAGCTTGGTGATATGATTTAGGAGATAGTGTTACAACTTGGTGAAAGTATAAAAAACCGCTAAATAAGCCTTTTCAACCTATGAGTACTTGGTCTCATGTTCAAGGAGAGTTCTTCTCAAGTAATACACAACTTGTTCCTAACCCTTATCATTGTGTTGTGCTAATAATTCCCCAATGACATGTTCTATTACAGATGTATACAAAAACATAGGCTTATCCTATATAGGCGGCATGAGTACCAGTGGAGATGCCAAGTATTCTTTCAGTTTTGCAAAGGCATCTTGATAGTCTTGTCTCCATTTAAAATGGGCATCCTTTTTAAGCAATTGGTTGAAATGATGGCACTTATCTACCAATTGGGAGATGAAGCGATGAATAGAATATATTTTTCCCTATAGGCCACTTAATTTTTGAAGGTTATGAGAAGGTGGCATATCTATTATAGATTTGACCTTGGTAGGGTCCACTTCAATTCCTCTTTGTGAGAAATTGAATCCTAGAAGTTTCCCTAAAATGAAACCAAAGGCACATTTTTTTCGATTAAGGTGAACCTTGTACTCCCTTAACCACTCAAATATACACATAAGAACTACTAGATGATCTAGCCTAGTATTTTATTTAGCAAGAACATCATTGACATAATATTCCATTATATCGTGAAGAAGGTCATGGAAAATAACATTCATGGCACATTGATAAGTTACACCAGCATTTTTAAGGCCAAAAGGCATGACCTTGTAACAAAATGTCCCCAATGGGGTTGTAAAAGTTGTTTTATACTGGTCCTTCTTCAGCAATTTGAATTTGGTTATACCCGAAAAATCCATCCATACAGTATAACATCTCATGGCCCATAGCAGAATCAAAAATCATGTCAATATCAGGCAAAGGGAAATCATCCTTCAGACATGCCTTGTTAATCTCATGAAAATATATACAAATAAAGATTTTGGGGGTCTTCTTCGCAACTGGTACCATATTAGATATCTATTATGAGTAATCAATGCACCGTTATGAAGCCTGCATCCAATAATTTTTGTATTTCAGCCTTAACAAGCAATGCAACTTTGGGATACATTTTACGTAGTTTCTGCTTAACAGGTTTAGCATCTAGGTGCACCAAAAGGTGATGAACCACAAGATAAGGATCAAGACCGGGCATATCTTTATAAGACTAAGTGAATACATCCTAAAACTTGGTTAGAAATGTTTGTGAAGGCTTTGATTTCAGTTTCTGATAAATCGGCACCTAGTTGTAACAATTTTGGTTGGTCTTCAGTTCCAATGTTAATGGTTGTCATCTCTTCTACCTACAACTTAGAAGTGTCATTATCTTGAAATGATGTTGGAGGCTTGTGTAGATTTTTCAGATATTTCTGGATCAAAATATCTTCTCTCTAGTGCCTTTAAAAGGTTTTCACTAGGAGATGCATCCTTTTCTTTCTTTTTCTTTTTCATTTTTTGCTTCTTGTATAATGCCTCAGAATGGTTTTCACCATGTGAGATATATAATTTTTATTTTTTTATGTGTTTAATTTATTTTTCTTTAATACTGGAGATTGTGATTTCTTCACCGAAGTAGACGGTAGCATCAAGGTTTATATTGAAACCCTTCTTGTTATCCAACAAGAAAAAAGGGTCTCGAGCCCCAAGGAACTCCTAGATGGCCTCATTGTTTTGAAAGAGATCCATGGAAATATGACATTGTTGTTCCTGATCAATGAGGGAAGGATAAACAATATCAGGGGTTTGAATGGATAATTATTCTAGGAAAAGCATAGTTTCGACTAGGTATTCGAAGAGGCTATGTGTGGAACCGGTCTCAATTTCATAATTTTGATTCCGCATCGTTAGATAATACCTCAAAGACTATAGGCCTCTTCTCATATGTCTCATATCCTAGACCATATGTGTAAAGGTTAGACTTGATATTCATAGGTTCAAGAACACCATGCCCTTATGGGCTAAGGCCTCTTCCATTCCAGTTCATGTTTTTCATCATTTTATGGCCCTTGGTGTAATTGGTAGATTCTTAGCATTCTGCCATCCTGTCATTGTATAGCCAAGAGTCTTCAGAGATTGGAATATGTTCATCTTCTATATATCCATATCGTCTTTAAATATTTTTTCCAAGATAGTAAGCTAGATGTTCTTGTAGATGAGGAGTGTTAGGAAGCCCATAACTATGAGGAAATAATGGGAGTTTTCCAACAAGGAATGTATTGTCAAGTGTGTACTCTCCTAAACATTTATGAGAGAATGTAACATCAGGTGACACCTTAGATGTAGATGCTTCAGAGGAAGGCGCGGAAGCATGAGGGCTCAATAATATATCCGGGTCAATATGGTTGGTAACAATAGGAGTTGGAATAGGTTCGGTTGTGCTATCATTAGATGGACAGTAGTTTGCCTTTTTATACCTTGCTTCGAAAAAATTACATTATTCAAAGGGGCCAGTATCGCCAAGAAAGGTGAACTCTCTACTGTTATGTGGAAAATTTATGCATTGATGGAAAGTGGAAGGTACAATGTGTATCGTATGTATCCAAGGTCTACCCAGAAGAAGGTTATATGATGTGTCTGTGTCAACTATATGACACATAGTGTTAAGGAGATATGGGCCTACTTGTATGGGAAGAGTGATGGTGCCACAGGAATGGAACTCAATATTATCATAACCATGAATGGTAATGATATTAGCATCTAAGTCATTTATTGTATGACCAAGGCAACAAAACATTTTTATAGAATAGATGTTAAGGGCCTCTTCATTTTCTATAATAACTCTCTTGAATTTATGATCAGTAACATAGGATTCAATGTGTAAGGAGTTGTTGTTAATCAGTGTTGGTGCAAAAATCTTTCGGGTGGACAGATCTATGGATAGACAAGCCAACAATGTGTAGGGCATAGCCCCTCTTTGAATCAGCAAAGTGAAACTGGTTTATTGTTATTCTACCAGCAGGAATCTGTGCAAGTCTCACAATATTCTGCCTTCGGGGGTTGGGATCTCATCCAAGTAGAGGTACTTCCAACTATAAGAAGAAGGGGAAGAAGCGAGGCATGGAGATAGGAAAGATTTGAATGGAGAAAAGAGATGAATTCCAAAGCAGAAAGGTAAGAGGGTTTATGTTTTAGGCTGGTAGTAAACAAAGCCGAACTTACTCACATAGACGAACAAAGCAATACTGATGAATAAATGACAACAAAGTAGAATTAGATTCAACAAAACAAACATACAAATCTAACATAAGAAAGCTCTGATGTATAACACATGTATTCAACACAAAGTATAAATATTGTATTAATATTTCCTTCTGTTACAAAAAGCTCAAAGTCTTTTCTTATTACCTCTATTTTTCATCTGAAAAGTATCCAACCCTTGAATACAACAAGTATTCAAGTATATATAGAAGAAGGACAAAAATAAGGCAAAAGGGAGCCAACAACTAATTACAAAATATCTACAAAAATATCTAAAAGTCAATTGTTGAATTTTGGCAACTTGGTGGATGACATAATCTCATGGTGCAACATGGATGATGTCATCATTTGTGCCAACATAATCTTAGATATTTACAAAAATAAGATCAAGAGGAAGGATACTATTCATCGTCGTCTCGTGGCCGAAAGGGAGTGTCTTACTTCTGCTGTTGCTTGGGAGAAGTGATGTTAAACTGGGCCCGATATTCCATGAACTTGTTGATCATGGGTTGAAGTTGATCTTGAGCAGGATCCTTGTGACGATCACTGATAACTTCGAAAGTTTCAAGTTCATCCACGAGCCTTTCTAGGAGCTTGGAATATTCATTTCCCACCTCTATCAGGTACCCTATGAAGTCATGACAGGCCAGAAGGTTGTTGATGGATTCGGTGTCAAAGGTGGCTTCTGGCCCTAACCCTTGCAAGAGGATCTCTTTAAAGATCCGAATAGTTTGGTCTGCCTTCCTTAAGGTGAAAGAAGGAGTGAGCAAGCCTGGGGACATTCTCAGGAATATTTTCTCCATCTGGTGCATAGCCTCCAAGGCTTCCTCTTTGACTTTATCTATCTTTTCGAGGACAAACTCCAACTGATCAACCTGGTAGTCCAAAGTAGAAAGGATTTTGTTGGGCGCTTTGGGATGATCGAAGATGCCAAACTTGACCAGATCTTTGACTGAACAGTCGAGCATTTTCTAGAAGGTCTCATGCTATAGCCTAGCATGGTCCAACTCTTCGGAGATGGGCCCCGCAATCACCTGGAGTGCCTTGTTCGCCTGATTGATGTTCTGATACAACTCGGTGAACTTGACGATTACTCCCTCACTTTCCTTGAGGATTTGGTCTCTCTATGCAGATACTGCCATACCTTACTCATCGATTTTGGCGTATTCATTTATCTTATCCTGGCTTAGGGGCTCAGGAGTTTCAATGGCAGTTGTAGGAGGTGCACTGCCCATTTTCTGCAAGGTGTGGAGAAGATGTTTATTTTGCTCCTTTAATAGCCTCTTTTCTTCCTTTGCTTCCTGGAGCTTCTTGCAAAGGGCATCGACTGCAGATAGGGCCTCCCCTTGTAGACTTTCAGAAGATGTTCCCATTGTGACTTGGGTCACTATATAATCTGTTGGAGACAAATCCTTTTTATCCTTTAAAGGATTGGGATATGCAATCTCCATTACTCTTTCTCCCGATGCACTCTGAGAGAAGCGGGTTATAGGATTTTGATTCTTAGCCCCCTTTGTTGGGATGAAGGAGAATTCCATCAGTGTGATAGAAACTTTCCTCTTTTTCTGGCTCAGATGCTGGGAGATCCACGCTGGAATTATGGGAGTGGGACCAGAAGTGGAAGAGGGGGTAGCTGCAGTAGTGGAGAGAAAGTGCATCGAGACACTTAGTGGCGGCATTGAAAGAGATGCCGAGAAAGTGCTCACAGGGGGAAGGGACACTGCAGGGGAGGTAGTCGAGGGTATGGAAGGGCACTGAGAGATGAGAGAAGAGATGGTGGGGAACAGCTCCGCGAGAGAGGAGAAGATGGATGATGAGGAGGGGGGAACAGTAGAAGATGGGGGAGAGGATACGACCAAAGGAATGGTCACTTGGGTCACACAAGGAGGAGAAGGAGGAGAGGGAGAAGGAATAGAAGGGACCTCAGTAGTTGTAGCAGTGGTGACACCTTGAGTGGATGTGCCCATCGAAACACCTTCCGCCGCTTCTTTCTCTGGGGAAGCCAGAGTTACAACTTGTTCTTGTATAGCGGAAGGAGGACTCTTGGGAGCTCCTTCTTGGGCAGAGCTTGATTCGCCCTCTTTGTCTTTGCCTCTGACCTTTGGCAGATTCTTTGGCCTAGTAGGTGCGTTGCCAAATGGGGACGTAGTGAAATCTACCCCGAGGTAGATGAGGCCATTCATCCTGCATGAGTGTTCTAACCGCCGCAGAGTTTCTTTAACCCTATCCTCAATGGTCTAGGGCACTTTGGTTCTATCGATTGCAGTAAACGACTAGTTGTCCCCATCTATGTCAAGATACACCTGATCAACTTCTTGATTGATAGTTTGATAAAATTTTGGGACAATGGCCACGCCGTACTGAATGATCTCTGCCAGGGCCAAGTGAGAATGGTCCTTTCTTCTGAGCTCAACCTCATGGTACATGTCGATATAAATGCCCTTGATCTATGGAATGTGGATTGGATCGAGTTTTACCTTGGGAAGGTAATTCATTGGATTGAAAGTGGGCCTCGCCAGGAAGTTGTGCTTCAGATTGAGCAGTTCTAGCTCGGTAACCATTTCCTGGGATTTGTGATGAGAAATGAAGGTGTATGTGCCCACTGTGAGGGGGAAAGGAGTTCCACCCTTCTTCCTGTTCAGGAACTTCTTGTGGTATGTTATGAGCTATCCAGATAGCTCCAACAGGATCAGCTTGGGGCTGACATATCTTGGCAATTTGGTGGGCTCCCCCAAGAAGTTGGCTACCCTGAGATAGGTGAAGGTGGGAAATTGTGTGAATAAGGCCCCCCACTTCTCCATTGCTGCGACAATGCTCTTGGTTATTCGACCGTGAGTCATGTTTGGCCTCAAAAGGAAGATGATGCCATAGAAGAAAGCATCGTTAATCTTTGTAAACTGTGAAATACTGTTCTCCAGCTTTAGTTCTGGGTAGTATTCATATATTTTTACTTGAGGCTAGACCCCGCATCGGCTCAATGCTGGATAATCTCTTTCCGAGGCTGCAACATAAACTACGTAGGAGTTCATGTAGAACCTCCCCCTTGTGGTGAGTTGTTGGAGCTATTCAGATATGGTGCTGCTTATTATCTCTGCCCACTCGAAGCGTTGATTAGGTACATTCTTGTTCATGCTCTCCAAGTACCTGAGCATCCATTTACGAAAGTAATGGGCATCGGAAAGCCCAAATACTCTACTTAGGAACACGATAATATCACTCAATTCCTCGGAGAAATCGCTATGGTGAATAACTTGTGGCCATCTGGTTACCACCTTCTTATTCTTTAAATATACTTCATTCATCAGCTACATGCACTGGTCTTCATTATCCTCCCATGCCTTAATGCAGTCCTCTTGGTTTACAGCCACAAAGTGCTGGTGGTGAGGAATGCAAAGCATGATTTCAAAGTGCCGGGTGGTAAGGTTGACCATGACTTATCCCTTTTCATTTTGGACACACCTCGTGTCTTTGTTGTAGCAGCGGGCCACTACCATCATGAATTCATTGTTCACTGCACTGACGGGGACCCCCCCAGCAAAGTGCAGGCCACTACCTACTAGTTTGTCCATCTAAGGACACCCCGTGACTCTCCTGGTTCTGGCCTAGAAATCTTCCATATCGATGTGACCAAGCTCAGAGTATCTTATATCTAGGTCACATTCTTCCTGAGACTCGGGCATTCTGACCCTCTGATACTTGTACTTCATCTCTTCCTCTGTAAGTTTAGCTTTTCCCTTCGATTTGGTCGGTCTCTTACTTGATGTAGACATATGTGGATTTGAATTCAGTTGTTGATCTGTAAGAAGAAGAAGCGAAACCCAACACAGAAGAGCCATGTTAGCTGTTAGATCTTCCATTAAAGCACTACAGAATAGAATGAGGAGTTAGCAATTTTAAGGCCTCAGGGTGTAGAGCGCATGGTCACTGCAAGCTGCAGGGTTAATAGTATGGTGCACAAAAGAAGGGTGTTATAAGGGACAAATTAGTGCCAAATGGTGCAGGGTGCAAGGATGTTGCACATGACATTTTTATTTTTGTAAGCAAAAGTGCGCCTGCGCCATTCATATGTGTTTTATACTGGGCGTGCAGATAATTTTCATGTTGCACGGGGACAGGATGCGCCAATGGCGCATATATTTTTCATGTTACATGGAACTTTGGTGCATCGAAGGGTGCAGGGTTGATGTGTGTAATATAGACTTTATGTGCGCAAAAGGGGAACTTGGCGTGGCACAGGGAAGGCTTGCATGACATTGTGCTGCTGTAAGAGGGGATGCGCCTGCGCTTTTTTAGGATTTACTCGGTTTCACATGGTGCAGGTAATTTTCATGTTGCAAGCAGAATCAGTGCACCTTCTTGGCGTGACTATATTTTATGTAACAGGTGAGGCGAATGCGCCAAGAGGAAAAAGCAGAGTTTTAAACGAATCTTTAAGGTTTTCTCTTTCCTGACAGGCTTATGATCTTTCAAGCCTCTTTTACAGGGGTTTTTTTGGATGGTGCAGGGGCACAACAAGGAGATCCAAGTGATTTTTGAGGCAGATCCCTCCTTACCAGCAGATCTGGAAAGAGGAGGAAGAGCTTGGGGGGGAAAGACAACAAGAACAACAAAACGGGGGGGGGGGGGGGGGGGTATAACAAAACCATTACCTCCTACCATACAAATAATCAAAACAAAACATAGGAGGAAAAAGAACTACCTACCCAGAATATATATAGTATGTGAGAGGCGAAATGCGGTCCACGAACGCGACATGAGGACAACAGGCGTGCTGATAAGTGTAGAGGAAAAAGTTATCACGTTTTTTCAATTGTGAAAGTGACAGGGTGGGTGCGCCTATATAGAAAAAGGTGTAATAAATGTGTCAACCAATTTTTTCATAGGTGCACCAAAACATGTGTCGACACGTAAAATGGTGCGCCCTTTGGCACGGATAAATGCATGTCAACACGGGGATACTTGCACCTTTGGCACAATTTTAAGACTGTCAACACTTCATTCCTTATGCCCTTTGGTGCACCAAAACACAGCACAACAATTTATGTGTTAACACGAAGGCGCATGCGCCTTGGCGCACATAAGAATGGCACATCACAGGAAGGCACACCAAAACATGTGTCGACACTTCAAAGGGTGCGCCAAAGGAAATGAAGGGGGCACAGATTTACTTTGTGTTACATAGAAAAAAGGTGCGCCCAACCAAAAAGGAACCAAAATGGCTAAGTTTGGAGAACTAGATTTCCCAGAAAGGAATTTTTCAATGTTTCGAACACAGGGGGGTCCATGACGAGGGACCAGGACAAAATTTGGTAGGGTTACCTGTAAAATTTCCCTTGTTAATTTTACAGGATAACAGCTGGATCTTTCTGGGGACTATCTTTGAGCGAGACCCAAGGGTAGAGAACCTTAGATCAACATGTGCCTATCCATTGGGTAACAGGGTTAAAAACAAGGGTGAGGACGAGAGAAAACACACGACGAAAGAAAACACACAACAAAAGCAAATTGTACAAAGAAGAGAGCAAGCCCTACTTCCTGAATATTATTGAGGTGCTGCCCGCTATAGGGAAGCAGGAGCTCAGTTCCATCCAGATACGAGAGATAGAAGCTATTTTCTCCATTGAGCTGTTTGATCTTGAAAGGCCCTCTCCATAGAGAATCAAATTTCCCATGCATTCCCTTTGGCTCTCTCTGTTTGTCCCACAAAAGGACAAGATCTCCCACTTGGAAATCTCTTTGCTTAGCTTTTCTATCGAATAATTTCTTAACTTGATTTTGATGTTCGGTGATCCTGTTGACCACTCTTATTCTTTTCTCTTCAAGCTCTGATAGATACATGATCCTCTTTTCAAGGGAATTTTGGAAAGTCTCATCTTCAATTTCTCATGCCAAGCGCAGAGCAGGGAGTTCTGAAGAAATGGGAAGCTCGACGTCGGTCCCATATAACACTTGAAAAGGTGACATACCGAGGGACCTCTTTGGAGTAATGCGGTCTGCCAACAAAGCGTCATACAATGACTTGTGCCACATTCACTGATTCTTGTCAACTAGCTTTTGTATGATGGTCACTAAGTTTTTATTACTGGATTCTACCTTACCATTTCCCTGGGGGTAATAATCCGAGGCGTGAGCCAAGGTTATCCTGTATTCATAGAAAAAACTAATAACTTCCCACGAAGAGAAGTTGGAAGCATTATCAACAACAATCTTGCTCAGAATGCCAAACCTGACAATGATATTTTCTTTGATGAAACTGCAAACAACCTCGGAAGTGGCATGTTCGACAGGTATGACTTCCACCCATTTCGTGAAGTAATCTGTTTCTGTCAGGACATAACTATGTCTGGAACTCAATTGGGGATTGAGTGCACCGATAAAATCGATTCCCCACTACCTGAATGGTTCATCAATGACGACCGGCCTGAGGGGAAAAGTAGCCAATTTTGGCTTACCAAAAAATTACTGGCAAGGCTCACACTTTGCTACCCAGGTGGCTATATCTTGGAAAAGCGTTGGCCAATAGTACCTGGCTCGGATGATCTTTTGTGCTGTCACGGAAGAGGAGAAGTGGCCACCACAAGCTGAATCGTGAAAACTTTGAAGTAACTTTGTCTGTTGTGGTTTATCAACACATTGCAAGAAGATGCCATCTATTCCGCGTTTGTATAAACCATCATCCCAGATGACATATTTGGATTCTCTGAGCTTTATAGCACGCTTCTCCTTTGTAGTTAGATGAGGTGGGCATTCCCCATAAGTGAGAAAGAAAGCAATATCAGAATACCATTCATTGTTGGTCGCGACAAATAGAACCATGGGTAGTGTATTGGCTTTCTCCAGCTGGCTTTGCGCTCCATCGGAGCAATCGTCTTTTCCGTCAGGGTCTTTTGAGCCTCGGTTTTCAGCCATGAGCTGACAAAGGCCCTTGCCTCTTACCAACTTGGTTGGTTTTATATCTAGATCATACTCCTGGAATTTTGCGATCCAATTTCCTCGCAAACTCCCTAACTCCTATTGAGTTAGGATGGACTTGACTGCCGTGTCAGGGACTAGTACCGTTGTATGAGAATTTAGAATGTAATACCTGAAGTTCTTGACTGATTTGACCACAACGAAGGCATGATTTTCAACCTGGGACATCTTTAATTCGTGAGGCTTGAGAGGAGAGCTCATAAACACAATCGGGGATTCAACATTCTCATAATTCTTTTGCATTAAGATGGCTGACACAGTGTGCTAGGATGCATAGCTATACATGATAAAATCTTTGGAGAAATCGGGACATACCAGGACTGGTGCGTGAGCGACGGAGGATTTTATATCCTTAAACGAATTCTTTCCTTCTTTACTCCATCGGAAAGTTGGTGATCCTTTCATCATGTTTGATATGTGGCGAGTCTTTTCAGCAAAGTCAGGGACAAAGCGCCTGAGAAAATTCACTTTTCCGAAGAAAGAGTGAACGCCGGTTTTTCTTGTGGGTAAAGTAAGGCTCTGAATAGCCTTAACCCTTTCGGCATCTATCTTCGTCCCTTCCTTGCTTATAATGTGTCCCAGCAACTTTCCCTCCGTGACTCCAAAAACGGACTTTTTTAGATTCAAGGAGATCCCATGCTCTCGGCATTTAATCAATACTTGCTCCAAATGATCACAATGATCATTCCGCTGTTTAGAGAACACAGTTAAGTCATCCAAATAAACCACTATGACCTTCTCCATCATGCCCTTGAACGCAAAGTCCATTACCCTCTGGAAGGTAGCACCAGCGTTGGTTAAGCCGAAAGGCATCCTGCTGTAGGCGAATGTACCCCAAGTGGTAGTGAATGTTGTTTTGAATTGGTCTTCAGGTGAGACTTCAATCTGATTGTAGCCTGAAAAACCATCAAGTATGGACAACATTTCAGATCCAGTTACTGCTTGCAGAACCTGGTCCATTATGGGAAGTGGATAGTTGTCCTTCAAGGATGCTTGATTTAAGTTATGGAAATCCACGCATATGCGTATCTCACCATTCTTCTTATGTATTGGCACAATGTTTGCCACCCAGGTATTGTGATGAATAGGAAAAATGATACATGCATCCAGCATTTTCTGAATTTTAGCCTGGATAGTACCTGAGATCTTAGGATTGTAGTGTCTCTGTTTCTGGTGAAAGGGTTTGACATCCTCTTTCAAAGGGATGTCATGCTGGACGTCCTTCGGCTTGAAGGACTTTAGGTCGACATAGGACCATGCCAATACATCCATGAATTTCTTCAACAACTTGACGAATTTCTACTTCTCTTTGGGTGTGCAACATTTTCCAATGTTCACAAACTGTGGATGTTCTGCCGAACCTAAATTGACCAGTTCGGAATTTGGGGAGGAATTAGGATCATCTCGCCTTTTCTTTTTAACAAAATGATCATGCCTGTCAAACAACCGCTCTAGGGAAACCAGACCTTTTGGGATTTTATTTCCTTTGAGCTGACATATGCCGTCATTTCTTTCAGATTCCCCATTCTAATCAGTAACAGACTCACGACACGTGGAAGTGGATCCTTCAAAATGAAGCTCACTAAAACTTTCCACTTTTTCAAGAAAGGCAATGAGTTAATTGTCATCGTTGAATACCTACCAGTGCTGAGAATTGTCCGGCACGCTTGGGTAGAAAACCATCTCAATGGTATATGTGTCTGTTTTCAAACCTGGGTGAGGGAGCATGAGGGATGCTGAGATGGCTAATGATTCGGCCATGTCATTCTGAGCTCTAGGAATGACTTTTATTGAAAAAGTGTCAAACTCCTCAATGTTGTCCCATACCGCGTTGTGGTAATGTCTGCTATTTTCGTTCTTCACTTGGTATATCCTTTTAACTTGATTTACGACCAGCTCTGCATCACCCTATACTTTCAGATTCTTGATTCCTCTTTCCTTTGCGACTTGCATGCCCAGTAGCAAAGATTCATACTTAGCAGTATTATTCGTGTTGAAAAATTGCAACTTGAAAGAAAGGGGAATAATCTCCTCTTCGGGAGATATTAGCACGGCTCCAGCGCCGCACCCACTAGTCATACAACTGCCATCAAACTGAAAAGTATAGATCTTGTTAAAATCCTCTGCTTGGATGAGGACATCCGTTTTGTCAGACTTGGTAGACAAGAAATAGTTTCCCATCCCTAATGATTCGAAGAGAATTTGGGCTTTGGGGTCATCGGAGTTAGTAACTAGGTACTTCTTTTGCGATTCCGGCTCCAATGTTTGCATTATACCTTTGACATGGATTCTAGCCTTAGACCAGTCTATATGAATCTCCCCACCAACTTCACTACAAAAGTTCCTTCCTATTAGAATTCCATATGCTGCCGGAATATCGGCAACAAGGACGGTCATCTTCACTCTTTTCTTTGGAAACGCTACAAATGCAAACTGCGCGTCTTTCATTTGATCAATCAACGAAACCTGCTTGGTTTCCAAGGAATAACATCTGCCAAAAGGCTTGGTAAGGGTGAGGCCCAAGGCATGGGTAACTTTTGCTAGCATAACGTTATCAGAAGCCCCAGAATCAATTATGCAGTTGCTTAGTTTGTGGCCATTGATTAGGAGGGAGAGATAAAAAATTTCTATCTTTCCTGATGCAGATGTTGAGGCAACATTTATGTGAGATGGAGGAGGGGTAGAAAGGGTTCCTTTTGGGGAAACCTGAGTAGTTATGAAAGCCTGGATTTGGATGTATTTGGTCAACCTTACAAGCTGCTCGGGATTTGAATGAAGATATTCGGCTTTAAACATCTGGATTTTGGTCTTTCTAGCGTGATCGATTATGTCAAACAAGGCCAAGGGTTGCGTTGATGAAGAATGGAGTCCTTCATTTCACGGTGGTAGAGTAGGATTACTAGCCTTAATAGGAACATGAGAGGGCTGATTCGGAGGAGACACAGGGGTAAAAGATTTTCTTGAAAAATACCTAGTAACAGGCTGAGCAGGAAGGGGATTACCTCTTTTTACAATGGTTGGCGACGTGTTTGACACGGCCTTCTCTTTCTGTGTCTTGGCAGTAACTTCTACTTCTTTTTCTTGAGAGCGGGTAAAAACAACATAAGATTGTCTGCTTGCATATCCTTGGGTAACCTCCTCTTTGTCAGATTCTTCCTCATCAAATTCCATGTACCCGATAGTAGAGTCGCCAGTCAGTTCACTGACATCTTGATCATCTTCACCTGGCGATGAAGGTTCTTCGTAATTTTGCTCCTCCTCTTCGATTTCAGCTAAAGCATTTACCAAAGGGGCCTCGAGTGCCAACCGTGGAGCAGATGCAGGTAGGCGCGGCCTTTGTGAAACATTGTTAGAAGTAAAATTCCTCCATGGGATATCCAGTATGAAGAGCTGGGAGAAGACTGAGCTAGCTGCTTTTTTAATGCGAGAAAGTCATTTACCATCTTTTGGAATGCCGGATCGGATGAAGTGGCAGGAGAAGGAGCCGAAACTTTCAGCTTGGATGGCTCTTGCTTTAATTCACCAGATATTAGCAAGTTGTCTTTGATCCGTATGGCAGTAGCTTGGACGAGAACCAGAGTAGTGACTTGTTCTTGCAAGAGTAAGAAACTTACTTTTGAGCTCATGGCGTTCACGAAGAAACACTTCTGATTTTCTGGCGTTGGAAGCATGGTAGGCGGAACTCGATTGATTAGTGAGTTGAAACGGGTGATGAAATCATGCATGGTTTCAATGACCTCCTTTTTTAGGTGAGTGATCTTTTATAGCAACGCGAATGCGTCCTCGGAAGGCTTATACCTTTCTTCGAATGCAGTCCGCAAGGTGGCCCAACTAGTAATAGATCCGGCCGGAAAATGCTGAAACCATTCTGCTGCGGGTCCTTGTAAGGTTTCTAGAAAGAGGTGAACTGACACATCTTCATGGGTCACATCCAAGATACTGCATGACATGATGAATGCGGATATGTGAGAATATGTGCTTTGGTTTCCACTCCCATCAAATTTGGGAAAATTCTTTCGGTTTCCATGTGGGAGCATGTGAATAGGATGTGGTAGAGCCAAAGGGCCCATAGCATTTCCCCATGGCACTTCCATTTGAACAGCTGGAAAGAGAACGCATGCTGGGAGGATGGTCCCACTGAGCAACAAAGCACTGCAAAGTGATGTGGATGCACCTTGTGAGGGATGCTTCCTTCGTGGAGGTGAGACACTCCTGGATGACCGGTAAGCTGAGCTTAGTGACGAGAAGCGTGCTGGTGTAACACTAAAGTTGTGCCTTTGAAGTAGATCGAAAGTAGAATCAACTTCTCCACGAGCTCTCTTGCTACGAGTAAATGGTTCAACTGCCAGTGTACCTTCCAGATCTGCAATATTTTGAAGAAAATCCTAAAAACTCTTTTTGGTTGCACTTGCTGATTTTTTTTTTTTTTGACAAAAAACAATAGTATGCTCTTTTCTAAATATTTAATTTTATCCCTCTTCTAACAACCGATTGTGGATTTAATGACAAAGATCAACGAGGATAAAACGATGGTAAAGCTTAGTAAGCTGATTTTCAGATCTAGAGTTGACATTTTAAAGAGTTTGAAAATTTTGGTAAATTATCAAAAACTCAGATCTACAGAAAAATACAAATTTTTGTAAAAACTCAGCGAACTAAAGATCTCTAACTAGCCCAGATCTATGGACCTCTGAAGAAAATTTTCAGTTTGGGTCACTTTTGCAAAAAATTTGGATTTTGAACAAAAGATAAAATTTGCAAACAGGTAGTGATTTTTTGATTTTTACCGATTTTCTAACATACCACTATCATAGATCTGCTAGATCTGTTTGATCCCCAACGGAGTCGCCAAAAATTGTTGGTCTGAAAATCTATCGAGTGGACAGATCTATGGATAGATGAGCCAATAGTGTGCAGGGTGTAGCCCCTCTTTGAGTCAGCAAAGCGAAACTGGTTTATTGTTATTCTACCAGCAGCAATCTATGCAAGTCTCACAATATTCTACCTTCGGGGGTTGGGATCTCATCCCAGTAAAGGTACTTCCAACTGTAAGAAGAAGGGGAAGAAGTGAGGCGGGGAGATAAGAAATATCTGAAGGGAGAAAAGAAATGAATTCCAAAGCAGAAAGGTTAGAGGGTCTATGTTTTAGGCTAGTAGTAAACAGAGCCGAACTTACTCACATAGACGAAAAAAGCAATACTGATGAATAAATGACAACAAAGTAGAAGTAGATTCAACAGAACAAACATACAGTTTTAACATAAGAAAGCTCTTATGTATAACACAGGTATTCAACACAAAGTCTAAATATTGTATTACTATTTCTTTCTGTTCCAAAAAGCTCAAAGTCGTTTCTTCTTACTTCTTTTTTTCATCTGAAAAGTATCCACCCCTTGAATACAACAAGTATTCAAGTATATATAGAAGAAGGAGAAGAAAGAAGGCAAAAGGGAGCCAACAACTAATTACAAAATATCTACAAAAATATCTAAAAGTCAATTGTTGACTTTTGGCAACTTGGTGGATGACATCATCTCATGGTGCAACATGGATGATGTCATCGTTTGTACCAACATACTCTTAGATATTTAAAAAAAGAAGATCGAGAGGAAGGAGACTATTCGTCATCGTCTCGCGGCTGAAAGGGAGTGTCTTGCTTCTGCTGTTGCTTGAGAGAAGTGATGTTAAACTGGGCCCGATATTCCATGAACTTGCTGATCATGGGTTGAAGTTGATCTTGAGCAAGATCCTTGTGGCAATCACTGATAACTTCGCAAGTTTCACGTTCATCCACGAGCCTTTCTGGGATCTTGACATATTCATTTCCCACCTCTATTAGGTACCCTATGAAGTCACGACAGGCCAGAAGGTTGTTGATGGATTCGGTGTCAAAGGTGGCTTCTGGCCCTAACCCTTGCGAGAGGATCTCTTTAAAGATCCGAATAGTCTGGTCTTCCTTCCTTAGGGCAAAAGAAGGAGTGAGCAAGCCTGGGGACATTCTCAGGATGATTTTCTCCATCTGGTGCATAGCCTCCAAGGCTTCCTCTTTGACTTTATCTATCTTTTCGAGGACAAACTCCAACTGATCAACCTGGTAGTCCAAAGTAGAAAGGATTTTATTGGGCGCTCTAGGGTGATTGAAGAAGCTGAACTTGACCAGATCTTTGACTGAACATTCGAGCATTTTCTGGAAGGTGTCATGCTATAGCCTAGCATGGTCAAACTCTTCAGAGATGGGCCCCGCAATCACCTGGAGTGCCTTATTCACCTGATTGATGTTCTGATACAACTTGGTGAACTTGACGATTACTCCCTCACTTTCCTTGAGGATTTGGTCTTTCCAGGCGGATACTGCCATACCTTGCTCACCGATTTTGGTGTATTCATTTATCTTATCTTGGCTCAGGGGCTCAGGAGTTTCGGTGGAAATTGTAGGAGGTGCACTGCCCATTTTCTGCAAGGCATGGAGAAGATTTTTATTTTGCTCCTTTAATAGCCTCTTTTCTTCTTTTGCTTCCTGGAGCTTCTTGCAAAGGGCATCGACTGCAGATAGGGCCTCCCCTTGTAGACTTTCAGAAGATGTTCCCATTATGACTTGGGTCACTATATAATCTGTCGGAGACAGATCCTTTTTATCCTTTAAAGGATTGGGATATGCAATCTCCATTACTCTTTCTCCCGATGCACTCTGAGAGAAGCGGGTTATAGGCTTTTGCTTCTTAGCCCCCTTTGCTGGGATGACGGAGAAATCCATCGGTGTGATAGGAACTTTCCTCTTTTGCTGGCTCAGATGCTAGGAGATCCATGCTGGACTTATGGGAGTGAGACCAGAAGTGGAAGAGGGGGCAACTGCACTAGTGGAGGGAAAGTGCGTTGAGACACTTGGTGGCAGCATTGAAAGAGAGGTTGAGAAAGTGCTCACAGGGGGAAGGGACACTGCAGGGGAGGTAGTCAAGGGTATGGAAGGGAGCTAAGAGATGAGAGAAGAGATGGTGGGGGACAACTCCACGAGAGAGGAGAAGATGGATGACGAGGAGGGGGGAACAGTAGAAGATGAGGGAGAGGATACGACCGAAGGAATGGCCACTTGGGTCACACGAGGAGGAGGAGGAGAGGGAGAAGGAACAGAAGGGACTTTCATCACCAATCCGGCACTATGATAATTCTTCACCGGGAACCTCCTCGTGCTATGATTAGTTACTAATGCACAGCCTTTATTTTGGTGGATGTAATCTGGAAACAAAACAACAACATAACACAAGAATACCATTGACTATGATAAGACGGAATGATGACAAATCTGAAATATCAAAGTAAATTATAATATTAATATGAAATTGTTACAATCTCACCCATGAGGTACTTCAAGTGTTATTGACTTCACTTGCCTTTCACCAAGACTATGGGAGAAACCTTTACAATTACACCTCTTAATGGCTTCTTCAACACACCTTTTAAACTGATGGCTTCCTTTGCCACACTTCCTACAATATTTCTCACTACTTCCTTCTATGCTAATGAGGGGGGGTGGTCCTCTTTATTTATAGACTTCCAGGCTTATCCATCTTATCTCTAAGATAGGATAAGAAATCCACTCTGACAAATCATATTCCATACCTTAACTCTTATCTGTACATGTAAGCTTATCTCTTAAGATAAGATAAACCTTATCATTTCACATGGGTTCCACATTTTTAGACTTTTTACAAATAAAATACACAAAATATTTATGACCTCACTCCTTGTCCTTATTACCAATATAATATTTCTAATTCCTAATCATGTAGACCCTACTTCTCTACTTATCCCAACTTTGACATTTTAACATTACCGGACCACTTACGACAAATATTTACTTTTTACAACATTCCTATTGTACTTTGACTGTTACCGTACTCTACATTATTGGTGGCACCGTACTGACGGTGTTGTTATCTTCTATCAGACACTACTACTAATTATACTTAACAACATCCTATTCCTAATACATACATTAATGAAATAGAAATTATGGAGGAAAATTTTAGTGTCGACATCTTCCCCCTTCCTAGCTTCTACTCCATCCTCGGAGTAGACTATTCTAGTGCTTGGAAAATCTTCAACTGTGTCGTGGTTGTCCCATTTCGTAATGGGAGTGCCATCCAATTCCTCCAGTCGGTAAGTACCATTTTCATGCACAACTACTATTTTGTAGGGCCCCATCCATTTTGGAAGAAATTTTCTCTGTCTTCTTTTTTTGTATCTGGAATCATATAGTAGAACCAAGTCATTCACATGAAATGGAGACCACCAGATCTTTTGATCAAAGTATTCATTTTGCTTCATTTTATTCTTATAGCTTGTATCCTTAGCTATTTCCCTCATTTCCTCTAACAAATGAAGATGTACCAACCTTTCTTTTACTGAATCACTTTCATCCATTCTTTCATTTTTCATTACTCTGACCGTGGGAATATCAAACTCAATAGGAAGAAATGGAACAATGCCATAAGCCAACTGAAATGGGGAGTATCATGTTGCTAACTTTGATGATTGCCCTATATGCCCACAACGCTACATTAATCCTTTTATCCCATTTATGTACCTGCAAGGCTACATCTTTTGCTAGAATTTGACACAACACAAAAAAATTGTTCATTCCACCTGTCCATTTGTGCTTGGCTTGTATGTTGTTGCCTTCCTGTGCTTAATAGAAAACTTATTGACTAGGGCTTCTACCACTTCATTAATAAAGTGGCTTCCTTGATCTGTTACAATTTCTAATGGACAACCAAATCTGGTAACGATGCGTTCATATATGAACCTTGCCACTTCATCCATGGAAGCTATTTTCAATGGCCTAGCTTCAACCCACTTGGTTAAATAATCTGTGGCAACTACAATATAATTATTTTGGCATGAGGTAGTTGGAAGTGGACCTAAAATGTCTATTCCCCACTTTTCAAAGGGACTAAGCGGAAGAATAGGGCATAATGGAGCTAATGAAGTCTTACGGTTACCATGTGTTTGACAAATATCACATGTCTTACAATAATTATAACAATCTTTAAAAAGAGTGGGCCAGTGATAACCTACATCCAAGATCCTTCTTACTATAAGTTGTTTAGAGAAGTGCCCTCCACATGTACCATTATGGAATTCTTCTAGTAGTTCCTTCCCTTGATCACGTCCAACTGCCCTCTTGTACTGTCCATCAGGTCCTATTCGAAATAATAATCCATGCAGGATAGAATATGGACGACTAGCTTGAGTAATCTTTCTCTTAATCTTTGCATTGGCACCATCAGGAAACTTGAATTCATTCAAATAATTCTAAATATCTATTTATTCACTAGGGATTGTGTCAAGGGATAACAATGCTGCATCAGGGAAATCATCATCATCACAAGATGATCCTAAACCATCATAGGCTCGAGAGAGTGCATCTGCATTGACATGCTTCTTTCCTGGCCTATCTATAATATTAAATTCAAATTCTTGTAGAAAAACTATCCATCTTGCTATCCTCCCTGATGGGTTAGGCTTATTTACAATATATTTTAGAGCCTGATGATCTGTTACAACTAGAAATTTTTGCCCCTAGCAAGTAATTTCTAAACTTCTTTACAACAAAAATGATAGCCAGAGCCTCTTTTTCAGTTACAGTATAATTTACCTCAGCACTTCTCATTTGTCTACTCCCAAAGTGAATTGGATGTTCATTCCCATTTTCATCCTTTTGGCTCAAAGTACTTCCTAGTGCTGCATTTGAAGCATCAGTGTACACAATGAATGGCTCGCTCCAATCTGGATTCTTCAAAACAGGTGAAGACACCAGGGCTTCCTTCAGCTGTCCAAAAGCTTCATGCGCCTTATTTCCTGGTTCATAAGTAACATCCTTCTTCAAGAATTGGGTTAGTGGTTGTGCAATCTTTAAGAAATTCTTGATGAACCTTCGATAGTAACCCACATGGCTTAAAAATGATCTCAACTTACTTCTATTCATAGGAAATGGTAAATCTTTGATTTTTGAAACTTTATCAGGATCAGTACCAATACCATCTCTAGATACAACATGCCCTAACAAAACACCTTTATAACATCCAAAGACACACTTTGTAGGGTTTAGTGAGGCTTGTGGTTCATCTAACCTTTGAAATGTTGTCTCCATCTGGTGCAGGTGGTCAAACTTGCTCCCATAGATGCAAAAATCATCCAGAAATACTCTGATGAAGGTCCCAATGTAGGGTTCGAACACCCTATTCATCAAACGTTGGAATGTTGCTGGAGCATTACATAACCCAAAAGGTATAACTCTATAAGCAAACGTTCCCCAAGGAGTGGTGAACGTGGTCTTCAGCTAATCTTTCTCCGCTATATGGACTTGGTTGTATCTGCTATATCCATAAGTAAAACTATAACACTCCTGGCTAACTACTTCGTCCAAGATCTAATCTGAAAATGGAAGAGGGTAATGAACCTTCTTTGTTGCCTTATTGAGCTTCCTGTAATCAACACAAATGCGTAGCTTCCCATTCTTTTTTATTGAGATCACAATGGGAGAAACCCATTCTGAATTCTCCACAGCAAATATGAATCCTGCATCAAGCAACTTATCTATTTCTTCTTTTACAGTCTTGGAAAAATTAGGATTCATTCTATATGGCATTTGCTTTATGGGCTTAGCACCATCTACCAGCTCAATAGAATGTTCTACCCAACTTACTTGATGGAGTTCCTTGTAATCAAAAGTGAATATGTGTATGTACCTTCGAAAGAGCCGGAGGTAGGATTCCTTTTCACTCTCCATCACAGCATCACCAATCTTTATTTGTTGGAGACGATCATCAACTTCTTCTTCAAATAATTTTATGGGGTCATGAGTCGGGTGTGACTGGAAGGATATCCATGACTGAAACATCAACCTCACTTTCTTCATCTTCAGTGTCCACTTCACTGGTACTAGAGTAATCAGAGGATGTCCAATCATCAGTTTCATCACTTGAATCCACAGGTTCTGCCTTATGATGTCAAGGGATCACGTTTATCTTCACCCTCTCTCTACCACGTCCAAGTGTCATGAAGCCTTCATTCTAGTAGTTTCTTACATGAACTCTCCTTCGCCATGGTCTTCCCAGCAACATTGGGTATGCAACAGTACCATTTTTCATCACCTGAAAGTCTACCTCACATATAACACCCATAACAGATATTGCCACATTTGAAACTACACCTTCTGGTTTAGTTTTTCCCTTATTTAATGACCTTAACATAAGTGTTGAAGGGCGATCAATTTTTAAACCCAGCATATTCATTATATACTAGGTCATTACATTAACTGCAGCACCTCTATCAACTAAGACATCATGAATTGAAATACCATTACATAATACCTCAGCTTGTGGAGCATAGGGATCCGCCTCTGCCTCCAAAACAGGGACCTCAACCTCCTTCCTTTGTCGAGCATTGAGTCCACTTCGCAACTCCCGCCTATTCTCAGAAGACATAGCCAAGAGTTGACCATATGTAATATTTTCAGGCCTTTTGGACAGATCTTCCAAGATGGAGTATGGTCCTTGCCCCTGTGAAATCAGAAAATCCTGCACACCCCGAATTTCTTCTCCTATGTTTATTACTAGTTTCTCCTTTCATCTTCTTAGGATCATTTCCATCTTGATTATCTTTTTCTTTCTTTCTTTTTGTTACAAACACATCTACTTCATTATTTCTGCTCTTATCTACTACATCAAAAGAATTCACAGGTGCTTTTCCTTTATCATTATCTCCTTTACCAGATGTAGAACCTCTATCTGGACAATTATACTTATAATGACCCTTTTTATAACAACCATAACATACAACTTCAGAAATATTTCTTTTTGGACCTCTATCTCCTCCCTGAGAACTAAATTATTTTCCTTGAAGAAGATTAATAGTTAACTGACCCATGTTTTTGAGCAGATCTTCATACTCAGTAGATGTACTAGGAGAAATATTTGTGCTCACCGAGAGTGGTTGTGGATTCTAGACCAAAGGTGCTGGTGTAGGCTCTACTTTAGTAACAATTTCTTTGGGCTCCTCTTCCATGCTTTCTTCTTGCCTTCTTGCAATCTCCTTTGCTTGTTCAATGGTAGCTAGGTGGTCATACTTCACTCGTTGTCTGATCTTTGGCTTCATCCCAAGAATGAAGTGCTTACATAGGAGATTATACATGCCATTCATCAACCCATCCGCTAATCCTTCCTTCCGGATCTGGGCATCGAGCTTCCTCCTTAGCTCTAGAACACGAGCATGATAATCCCTTATCTTCTCCTTCTCTCCTTAGGTTAGCTTTGTGATCTCGATCATGAGATCTGCATATTTCTGTTGTTCACCAAATTCTTTAAGAAAAATTTCAGTTAATAAATCCCATGAATTTTTCACATTATCACCTAGTGTTTCAAACCACCTAAGTGCTGAACCATCCAAAAAGGTAGGAAAAAATTCAATCCATTGTTCCCTTCTTATAAGGCCATTACAAATACAAGATCGTTTAAACTCTTGAATAAAAGAAGAAGCATCTTCATTAGATTGAGCTGAAAAAAATAGGAATCTTTCTAATTTTCAAAAGTAACCACCATGAAATACCAACCCACAAGTACAATCAACAAGACTTATGTGCACAAATAATTGGAATCACTATACTAGAAAGTGACTTTACACCTTTCTACAGTAAAATAGAAATGACCACGGTAAACTATGGTAAAACTTGACTTACTGCAGTAAAAACTGACTTTACTGTGGTAAACACTATTCACAGTAAAAAGTGAAGTTACTACGGTAAAATACTATTCATGATAAAAAGTGACTTTACTGTGATAAATACTATTCACAGCAAAAATGACTTTATTATGGTAACTACTATTCACGGTAAAAATGACTTTACCATGGTAACTACTATGCACAGTAAAAATAAGGTTACCCTCCAATTGATTTTTGACTAAGTGGGAATAATCTCTCCAGAAAATCCACCAACGAGGAATGGTCCCGACAACGGAACCCAAAATGTCATCACCAATCCGGCACTATGATAATTCTTCACCGGGAACTCCTCGTGCTATGATTATTTACTAATGCACAGCCTTTAGTTTGGTGGATGTAATCTGGAAACAAAACAACAACATAATACAAGAATACTATTGACTATGATAAGACGGAATGATGACAAATCTGAAATATCAAAGTAAATTATAATATTAACATGAAATTGTTACAATCTCACCCATGAGGTACTTCAAGTGTTTATTGACTTCACTTGCCTTTCACCAATACTATGGGAGAAACTTTACAATTACACCTCTTAATGGCTTTTTTCAACACACCTTTAAAACTGATGGCTTCCTTTGCACACTTCCTACAATATTTCTCACTACTTCCTTCTATGCTAAATGAGGGGGGGTGGCCTCTTTATTTATAGACTTCCAGGCTTATCCATCTTATCTCAAAGATAGGATAAGAAATCCACTCTGACAAATCATATTCCATACCTTAACTCTTATCTGTACATGTAAGCTTATCTCTTAAGATAAGATAAACCTTATCATTTCACATGGGTTCCACATTTTTAGACTTTTTACAAATAAAATACACAAAATATTTATGACCTCACTCCTTGTCCTTATTACCAATATAATATTTCTAATTCCTAATCATGTAGACCCCTACTTCTCTACTTATCCCAACTTTGACATTTTAAACATTACCGGACCACTTACGACAAATATTTACTTTTTACAACATTCCTATTGTACTTTGACTGTTACCGTACTCTACATTATTGGTGGCATCGTACTGACGGCGCCGTTATCTTCTATCAGACGCTACTACTAATTATACTTAAGAAAATCTTGTTCCTAATACATACATTAATGAAATAGAAAATTACGGAGGAGAAATTTTAGTGTCGACAGGACCTCAGTAGTTGTAGCAGCGGGTGGACACCCTGAGTGGATGTGCCCGTCAAAAACACCTTCTGCCGCTTCTTTCCTCTAGGGAAGCCAGAGTTACAAATTGTTCTTGTACAATGGAAGGAGGACTCTCGGGAGCTCCTTCTTGGGGTAGAGCTTTATTCGCCCTCTTTGTCTTTGCCTCTACCCTTTGGCAGATGCTTTGGCTTGGTAGTTACGTTGCCAAATGGGGACGTAGTGAAATCTACCCCGAGGTAGATGAGGCCATTCATCCTGCACCAGTGTTCTAACCGCCGCAGAGTTTCTTTGACCCTATCTTCAAAGGTCTAGGGGTGCTTTGGTTCTGTCGACTGTAGTAAACGGATAGTTGTCCCCATCTGTGTCAAGATACACATGATCAACTTCTTGATCGGTAGTTTGATAACGTTTTAGGACAATGGCCACGCCGTACTGAATGATCTCTGCCAGGGCCAGGTTGAGAATGGTCCCTTTCTTCTAAGCTCGACCTCATGGTACAAGTCGATATAAATGTCCTCGATCTATAGAATGTGGATTGGATCGAGTTTTTACCTTGGGAAGGCAATTCCTCGGATCGAAAGTGAGCCTCGTCGGGAAGTTGTGCTTCAAATTGAGCAGTTCTATCTCGGTAACCAATTCCCGGGCTTTGTGATGAAAAACGCAGGTGTATCTACCCACTGTGAGGGGGAAAGGAGTTCCACCCTTCTTCCTCTTTAGACACTTCTCATGGTATGTTACGAGCTATCTGGATAGCTCCAACAAGATCAGCTTGGGGCCGGCATATCTTTGTAATTTGGTGGGCTCCCCCAAGAAGTTGGCTGCCCTGAGATAGGTGAAGGTGGGAAATTGTGTGAATAAGGCCCCCCCACTTCTCCATTGCTGTGATAATGCTCTTGGTCGTTAGATCGTGAGTCATGTTTGGCCTCAAAAGGCAGACGATGCCATAGAAGAAAGCATCGTTAATCTTTGTAAACTGTGAAATACTATTCTCCAACTTCATCTTTGGGGTAGTATTCATATATTTTTTACTTAGGGCCAGACCCCGGATCGACTCAATGCTGGATAATCTCTTTCTGAGGCCTACAACATAAACTACGTAGGAGTTCATGTAGAACCTCCCCGTTGTGGTGAGTTGTTGGAGCTGTTCAGATATAGTGTTGCTTATTATCTCCGCCCACTCGAAGCGTTGATCAGGTAAGTTCTTGTTCATGGTCTCTAGGTACTTGGAGCATCCATTTATGAAAGTAATGGGTATCGGAAAGCCCAAATACTGTACTTAGGAATGTGATAGCATCACTCAGTTCCTCGAAGAAAATCACTACGGTGAATAACCTGTGGCCATCTGGTTACCACCTTCTTGTTCTTTAAATATACTTCATTCATCAGTTGCATGCACTGGTCTTCATTATCCTCCCATGCCTTAATGCAGTCCTCTTAGCTTATGGCCACAAAGTGCCGGTGGTGAGGAATGCCAAGCATGATTTCGAAGTTCTGGGTGGTAAGGTTGATCACGACTTCACCCTTTTCATTTTGGACACACCTCATGTCTTTGTTGTAGCAGCGGGCCACTACCATCATGAATTCATTATTCACTGCACTAACGGGGACCCCCCCAACAAAGTGCAGGCCACTACCTACTAGTTTGTCCATCCAAGGACTCCCCATGACTCTCCTGGTTCTGGCCCAGAAATCTTCCATATCGATGTGACCGAGCTAAGTGTCTCTTATATCCAGGTCACATTCTACCTGGGACTCGGGTATTCTGACCCTCTGATACTTGTACTTCATCTCTTCCTCTGTAAGTTTAGCTTTTCCCTTTGATTTGGTCGGTCTCTTGCTTGATGTAGACATATGTGGATTTGAATTCAGTTGTTGATCTGCAAGAAGAAGAAGCGAAACCCAACGCAGAAATCCATGTTAGCTGTTAGATCTTCCATTAAAGCACTACAGAATAGAATGAGGAGTTAGCAATTTTAAGGCCTCAGGGTGTAGGGCGCATGAACACTGTAGGCTGCAATGTTAATAGTATGGTGCACAAAAGAAGCATGTTATGAGGGAAAAATTAGCGCCAAAGGGCGCATGGTGCAAGGATGCTGCACATGACATTTTTATTGTTGTAAGCAGAAGTGCGCTTGCGCCATTCATATGTGTTTTATACTGGGCGCAGATAATTTTCATGTTGTATGGGGATAGGATACACCAATGGCACATATATTTTTCTTGTTACATGGAACTTTGGTGTGCCGAAGGGTGCAGGGTTGATGTGTGTAACATAGACTTTATGTGCGTAACATAGACTTTATGTGCGCAAAAGGGGAACTTGGCGTGGCGCAGGGAAGGCTTGCATGACATTGTGCTGCTGTAAGAGGGGATGCACCTGTGCTTTTTTAGGATTTACTCGGTTTCACATGGTGCGGGTAATTTTCATGTTACAAGCAGAATCAGTGCGCCGTCTTGGCATGACTATATTTTATGTAACAGGTGAGGCGAATGCACCAAGAGGAAAAAACAGAGTTTTAAACGAATCTTTAAGGTTTTCTCTTTCCTGACAGGCTTATGATCTTTCAGGCCTCTTTTACAGGGGTTTTTTTTTGGATGGTGAAGGGGGCACAACAAGGAGATCCAAGTGATTTTTGAGGCAGAGCCCTCCTTACCAGCAGATCTAGAAAGAGGAGGAAGAGCTTGGGGGGGAAAGACAACAAGAACAACAAAAGGGGGGGGGGGGGGGGGTTTAACAAAACCATTACCTCCTACCATACAAATAATCAAAACAAAACATAGGAGGAAAAAGAACCACCTAACCAGAATATATATAGTATGTGAGAGGTGAAACGGGGTCCACGAACGCGACACGAGGATGACAGGCGTGCTGACAGGTGCAGAGGAAAAAGTTATCACATGTTTTCAATTGTGAAAGTGACAAGGTGGGTGCGCCTATATATAGGCAAAGGTGTAATAAATGTGCCAACCACTTTTTTAAGAGGCGCACCAAAACAAGTGTTGACACATAAAACAGTGTGCCCTTTGGTGTGGATAAATGTGTGTCAACACGGGGATACTTGTGCCTTTGGCACACTTTTAAGACTATCAACACTTCATTCCTTGTGCCCTTTGGTGCACCAAAACACGGCGTAACAATTTATGTGTTAACACGAAGGCACATGCGCCTTGGCGCACGTAAGAATGGCGCATCACGGGAAGGCACACCAAAACATGTGTCGACACTTCAAAGGGTGTGCCAAAGGAAATGAAGGGGGCGTATATTTACTCTATGTTACACAGATAAAAGGTGCACCCAGCCAAAAAGGGACCAAAATGGCTAAGTTTGGAGAACTAGATTTTCCGGAAAGGGATTTTGCAACGTTTCGAACGCAGGGGGGTCCATAACGAGGGACCAGGACAAAATTTGGTAGGGTTACCTATAAAATTTCCCTTGTCAATTTTACAGGATAACAATCAGATTTGGGTTCAACATATCTTGAGGGCTAAAAGATAGGATAGGAGTTTTAGGTGTAAGGTTGGCGATCATAGCCTGAAACTGTTGAACATTGAGAGTATGAGGAACACGAGATTCATTTAGAGCATGAGTGAGAATATATTGAAAGTTAGGTGACTCTTTCAGGAGTTCCATGAGAGAGATATGTGCTGGCGTGGTTCTTAATTGTTTGATGAAGTCATACTGATTTGGAGTGAAAGATTTGGCATTAGAATTTGACTTTTGATTTGAAGGAGCTATTGGTTTGCACGTTTGAGGTTCTACAGAAGATGTAGAAGGTTGGTTTACCACAGAAACCCATATCTTCCATTGGTGTGTGGTCACAAAATTACTCTAAGTTGTGAATTTAATGGTCGTCATTGTAGATGGTAATTCCTTAATAAATGAGATAAATTGAACTAAAATCAACGTTATTGGTAGAAGGACCTTTGTCAGAATTTTTATTCTCACCGCCATATTTGGGAAATGGGTTTGAGAACACCTTAATATTGTCATTGGGTGTCTTATTTGGTGATGATTCTTCAACAATGATATCTCCACTATCAATGAGATCTTGGAAAAAGTGACGTAAGCGAAAGCATTGATCATTCAGGTGACCGTCAATGTGATGAAAATCATAATAAGTATCAGCCTTGTACCAAGTAGGCTTGGGTTCTTCGTTAACCCAAGGTCTAGTGATGGGATGAGTAACCATGTTTTCATTAACGAGTTTTTGAAGGACATTTGATAGAGTTTATCCCAAAGGAGTGAAACAACTTCGTTTAGAATCAGGAGAGGATGAAACCTCTTTGCTAGAAAAAAACAAGAGGTTGTTTACCTTTGTTTGGTCTAGTCTGAGTGTTTTGGACGTTGTGTACATTGTGGTTGTCTATAATACCATCATTTACCATATTATAATTGCGGTTAACATGCTTAGATTTGTCTTGGTGAGAGCTATTAGAATGGTTACTATGTTGCCCATTGTCTTTTGAATGAGGTTTAATCAAACCTTTTGCAATAAGGTATTTTTCAATCTGCAATCCTTTCTCAATAACTTCATCAAAAGTATTAAGGAAATGCATTTACATGTGAAAGGATAGCTCACTATTGAGATTGGATACAAATATGCTCACGAGCTTCTTCTTAGG
The DNA here is from genome assembly GCA_019776745.2 of Taxus chinensis. NCBI lineage: Eukaryota > Viridiplantae > Streptophyta > Pinopsida > Cupressales > Taxaceae > Taxus > Taxus chinensis. The sequence continues at coordinate 964,962,806 of CM034147.1, forward strand.
CATGGAGCATGGGAAATGACTAACAATCCCATGCCATCTTTGTAGGAATTATGTGAAGGTTTCATTTTTTCGTTTGTTTGGCATTACACAAGTCCATCATCGTAAATTTAGACTCTATTTTGAATGAGAAATGTTTGATGAACTTCTATGAGAGGTGCGCGAAAGTTTTCACAGAGCCCTTGGGGAGGAGTAGGAACCAGTACAAGGATTTTCTTCCTAGACTTCATGGAAAAATATGCATTAAGAATACATCACTATAGGCTACCTCTTGGTAAGCCATATAAAACTCCCTGATATGCTCTCTAGGGCCACTCTGATAAGAATCAAATACTGACAGTGGAAGCATTGAAAAGAAGATATGATGAAGTGTCTAGAATGCAACAAATATGTTGTCAAGTTAGAGACGTGAAGAAAGAAAATGTATTTAGTTTAAAAATGATGTTATCAAAATAAAGGTTGTAAGAGGAGAATGAAGATGAAATGTGATGAAATAAGTTATGGAAAAGTGAAACACAACACCGATAAGATGCGAGTTGTAAGATGAAAGTTCTTGAGCGAGGACGTGGATATCCACAACGCAAGACTTGATGTCAAAAAAAGGATGAGAACTCAAACTTTAGGAAATCTAATCCAAATGTTTAAGTGATGAATGAAATGGGAGATAAACTCAAGGAGGTGAATATGAAAGATAGAAGGATTTGATAATTGCAAAAGGGGAAGAATAAAATAAGTGAATAAAAACTCCAAATGAGTGAAAGAAGCTCAAATGGAGAAGAAAATGAGGATGAAAAGAAGAGAAAATTGAAATAATGAAGAAAGATGAAAGTTCCGAAAAGGGGGAAATTGAGAGTAAAATGAAGGTTAGTCAATGACTGATGATGAGAAGAAAATAATATGAGAACAGATGAAACAAGGATAAAAGAAGTATTGAAACAAGGAAAAAAAATATGAAAAGATAAGAAAAGTGAAATATGGATCTCAAACAAGGAATATTTGGGAAAAAGTGATTGTGGAACACTACTACAAAAAGAAAGAAAAACAAAAGAAGAAAAAAATAAAAATAAAAGTTTTTGTTTGAATGTTTGTTTTCGGCCTCTACCTTAGATTGGCTTGGAAAGTGTTTGGCTTCCTGGGTGGCTCTCTCAACTAGGTGTCAGTGAAATATCTGAGTGATTGCGATGTTATTGTTAGCTGACGGATTTACTTAACCCCCTTTGAAATCCTAAGAAAATACCTTTCTCAAAATGAATCGCACTGGGGTCGCCACCAAGGATATCCGTGACTATAACTCACAAATGATTTACTACTCAAGTAGGATAAAAAGGTTCCTGTTTTGTCCACCAGTTCCCTCAAGGTATGGACTACTTTGGGGTTCTTATAACCACCCCATTTGTTGTAGCTTAAGGCTTATAACAAGGGGATTATGTTCTAGTTAAGTGGTCAAGTCGTAGCTCTTAACCGAACCTGCAAATCAAATGTTTTGAATGTGGTGCTTTTAATCTTTGATTTAGGTGTGGTTTGGTTGAACTACTTTGGCAACCTGTAAGTTAGTAATTTTTCATGTTTTAACCACCTTATGAGAGCAGGTCCTACAAATAATGATTAGAAAGTTTTCCAGAATGAGGGAAAGATATCAAAACAAATAAACAAGATGACACAAGTGAACCCACGTTTTTGATTTCCAAGATTGCTTAAAAAGCATGAGGAAGGAGCATACGTGTGGGTTGGATTTGGTTAAGTGAAACACTAACTCCCCCCCCCCCCCCCCCCAAAAAAAAAGAAGAAGAAGAAAGAAATGACCACGCATTCTGATTCCCAAGATCACTTTAAAAAACACGAGGGAAGAGCATACATGTGAATGATTCGTGTTAGTATCACAAAAATAAAAGAAAACAATAAAGGAAAGGTATGCAAAAAACATTAGAAAGGGTTAGTCAATAAACAAAAACGATGAAACGTGTGCACAAGTGATTAAAAATGCAACAAAAATGGAACCAAAAATTTCAATAACACTAAAATTTCAAAGTGGACAAGTAGCACCCGAGATTGATTAAAAGTGTCCACAAACCCTGCAAAAAGAAATTACATAGTTAGGCCTATAAGAAGAAATAAAGAAACAAATTTAAATGTAATTAAAACTACAAAGAAACTAATTTAAATGTAAATTATAAATAAAATAAAAAACTATACCATAAACCCCCAAAATATAAACTATAAAATAATAGTAAAATAAAACTAAGGAATTATTTGTTTGTGTGGTGTGTGTGTAGGGAAGCCCGTGGAGGAGAGATCGAGAAGGGAAGGGCGAGAAAAGGGAGAGAGCTCGGTGGTGAAGGGATTGGGAGAACCAAGGTGAGGGAGTGGGGGTAAGCGGTGAGGTAGAGGGTGGGAAGGAGCTCGGGAAGGGCTCGGGGCTGGGGGTCAGGGTAGGGTCACAGGGAACGAGGTCGAGATCTACGGTTTTGTGTCATGTCAGGGAATGGGATTGGTAGAAAGGTCTTAGTAGGGTGCAGGAAATGGGGCCTATGGGAAATGGGACGGGTTAGGTTGGGACAGGGAGGGATTGGACGATCTATGGGGATGGCTCGGGAGGGATGACACAGGAGGGAGGGGTAGATCGGTAGGGGAGTGGGGACGGCGATCAGTAGGAGCTCGGAAACCTGGGTTGGGATTGGCATGGAAAATGGTTTGTGTGAAATAGGATGGGTTAGGTTGAGATATTGAGGTATTGGAAAGTCTGTGGGGATGGCTCAGAAGGGATGGTGTAGGAGGGAGGGGTAGATTGGTAGGAGAGTGGGGAGGTGGGAGCGAGCCGAGTGCTCGGGGTGAGTTGTAGGGGCCATGAGAGAGGTAAGCGAGTGTGGGATGATAAGTGAGTTGAGTGAACAGGGCATCTTGGCCGAGATGGCTGAGCTGGGTAGGGAGAAGGGAGGGGTAGGGGTAGCTTAGGGTTAACTTTTTTTGTGTTTTCAATTTAAAAAAAAAAATAAAACAACAAAAACAATAAAAATTGACCTATATATATATATATATATATGCAAGATTGGAATAAAAAGCTAATCTAAGCCTATTTTTTTGTTTTGTTTTTTGTGCAGGTGGTGTAGAATGTGCAGGTGAATTAACTTACCTACACACAGATGAAGAGTATAATTATGAAGAACATAAAAATGGTATATTAAAAGAAAAAAATATGGAAAGTAAATAACTCCCTACAACTGCAAACACTCAACTCAGTTCAACTGTAAAAGCTTCATACAAACAAGAAGGTTATTATGAAATGAAGAACACAAGAAAAAAGAAAGAAACCAAAAAATGAAAGACAATGGGGTGCGATTCCCACCGGGCCTGCCAAAATGTAAACAGAGAAAATTACCATAAATGAAAGAAACAAAATAACATGAAAAACTTTCCAGTAACATTCTATGCAAACCTCATATAAGGGTTTCCTTTGAAACCTTGCAGAAAGAATGTTAGAAGTGTTTTGTGGGTGCTCTTGAGTGCTCTCCAAGCTTTGAAGGAAAATGCCACAGACATAGTTCAACAGATTTTTTGGTGCTTCAAATTCAAGAGGATTTAAAAGGAAGGTAAGCCTGTAATTTATAGAAGTAGAAGGTATTTGGAATTGGTTACGGATAAATGAACATGCTAAAAATAGTATTATGGGCAGCTATAATAGTGTCGGGGGCAATAATGAAATTAATTACAAAAAGATGCATCTAGAAAGGTGGTTGTACGTGTTGTTGGTACCCAAATTGATTCTCCCTCAGACACTGAGCAGCATCACAGGTTTGACAGGAAGCTTAGAGACAAACAGATCATGCTGTGTGTTGTTATGTAGTCGGGGAAGAAATGCAACTTGCTCTTTGTCACTCAGATGTGTAGAAATGGGTAGCACCCTTAAGAGGATTTGATCTATCCTCACTACTTTATGGTTGTGCCTTTCAACTAGGGTGAGAGGACCCTTTTGTAGCATGTTGTTTGTGCAGGAGATGGAGATGTCCTTATTTGCAAATTTATTAAGAAGACCTTGAAGAAAACATGATCAATGCAACAAAAAACTAACTCTCACGAGTTTTCACCCTAGATAATGGAGATATTTTCCAAGCAAGGTTTAGGCTACTAAAGAAAATGAAAACTTGATTGCTTCTTCATGTTTTGGTAATAGAAATTATGCATTTGTACATACTCAGGACAAACAGGGGTAGTATGGGTAGGATTGGTTGTTTTTAAATGAATTTTGGTGGGAGGTGAGGCATAGTGAAATTTGATTCGCTAGATCTTTGAGAGATTTTACAAAATTTGGAAGGCTTGATCAACATAATGCTTTAGAATAGTTAAAATGTTCCTTTAACCAGAAAGTGTGCTTCAGTGGAGGCCCAGATCAACACGTTTTCACACAAACTTTAAGAATCCAAAATGAAGGTTCAAATTGAAAAACTTAATTGAACATTATCAACCTTTGTTTTATCACACCTAAGATACCCTCAGAGGCTAACAAACAATCTTATCATCATGCTAGAAGTAAAGTGATTTTAATTTTTTTTATTTCACTATCAAATGAAAGCTCTTCTGATAAATGAAATTGCAAATGCCACCAAACTATCACGAGGATAAGATCTTGTGTGATTCACAAATATTGCAATGGGAACAAGAAAAACTATTTTCAGACATTTAGAAATGAAGAAGACACAATTTTTCTCAAAATCAAACACATATTAACTCAAATTTGATTAAATGCATCAGCAGGGGAAAGTTTCTAGAACAATCTCAAAGCTTGTCAATGGTTGTACACTTACAACCACCTTAACATGATCAAATTTAACACAAAAGAAATAAACAGGTTCCTTAGAAAGATGGACTCTGTCAAAATTTTCTCTTAGGAATTAACTCCCAACCACTAACACTAACCATTTGCATGACAAATTCATGTAATCTATAACATTTCATTTACAACATAGTTTTCCCCCCAAAACCAAAAACATTCAAAGTGGCATTGCTTGTTACGAATGTGATCGTGATTCCAAGAATCAGATTTACAAAAAAAGTTGTCAGGTTCTCAGAGGTAAAATCTCTTCAAATATTTCCATCATTCAATTCTTCACCTGGTAGGTCACTCTTCACTTCACGTGCCAATTGCTTCCTCCTCTAATCTTTCGAATCTGGTTTCTTGCATGCCAAGGAAGGAAAGATTGGAAAATCATATCTAATCTGACAATTAGATCACATCTTAATGGTAAAATATGTTTTCAAATCTTTCCCATCAAACCAAGATATCAACTGGTTTCTTGCGTGCCAAGGAAAGAAAGATTAGAAAATCAGATCGAATATGACAGTCAGATTACATCATAATAGTAAAATACATTTTCATATTTTCCCCACCAAACCAGGATATCAAATTAATTTTCCTCTTCATTTGGCGTGTAGGAGACACCAAGAAATGATTAAAAAAAAAAACCATATAAATTTGCATTCCCAGGTGCTTTGGAGAAAAAATGGCAGAAAATCAGATACAGATGCACAGTTGCCGTCGATTTAAGACGTGCCTAGGGGTTCCTTTTTACCTTTTACATCCTTTAAGAAAAATTGCAAAATTTCTCATTTTTCTCCGCCCCTCCGCCTTTGAAAAACGGGCTTGACACGTGTCCCAATGTGGGTCCTAAAGGAACCGTGGCTTGTTTATGCTATTTTTCCTCCTTTTTGGAAAAAAGGAAAATTTTCCAAATTTTCCCCATTGTTCTTCCCTTTCACCTTTAGTCTCTGATGTGGGTCCCAGCAGAACCGCGCTTCCTTTTTACACTTGAACCCCCTTTTTCACAAAATAAAATTTTTCCACATTTCCCCCCAAAGTCCACACCTCCGCCATTGACTGAAGCATATTTTGACTATTCTTTATCGGGCTTGCAGGTCATTTTGATGACTTTAATCTTTTTGACAATAAGGGGTAAAAAATCCAAGTTGCCTCCGATGGCCTACCTCCCCACCTTTTGAATTTTCAAACTGCCACGTGTCTCAATGGTACATTTTGAGAAAGCCCCAAAAAGTGGAGACCCCAAACAAGCGCGGGCTCAACACGTGTCTCAGTCTGACAGAATTTGTTAAAAATTTTGAAAGTTCAGTGGAAGGTGCCATGTGTCTAAGGTCCGAGATAGTCTTCTTCGGCCATTGAAAAGTCCAAGCAAAAAGGCAGAGTGAGCGGAAGCCTCCAAGTTTCCTCCTAGTGCTTCTTCAAAATAAAATTTAGGGGTCGGTCCCCAAATGTGCACAGTCCCTCCACGTGTCTTAGGCCTTTTAGGAAGTTTCTTGAAAAGTCTAAGTAAAGGAAGGCCCAACGGAAACCTCCACGTGTCTTTATAGTGCAACTTCAAGATGGTCCCCAAGAGCGAAGACTCTAATTATGCGTGGGCACACCACATGTCCCGGGCCTTAGAAAAATTATTTAAAATGTTTAAGTATAGAGCGGAGCTGGTGGAAGCCTCCACATGTCCCTCTGTCGCATTTGTTAAGGTGGGACCCTGAGGAAGATCTTCAAATGAGCGCCAGCCCACCACGTGTCCACGGCCCACCAAAACTATACCAGCTGTATGAAAAAATTATCTAAGTTTGGGAAAAGAAGTAGAATCCTCCACGTGTCCCCCGGTGCAACTCCAAGGCCAAACCAAAAGGTGAGTCTTCAAACGAGCGCCGTTCCTCCATGTGGAAAAGTTTTTGGTTGAAACGATCCACAAAGTTTTAGAGTTCCCCGCCGAGACGCATCCAACAAAAAAGGGCCACATTTCCACTGATGTAGAGATGTAAATTTGACAGGAGAAACACACTCGTCAAGCCATAAAAATGTAGGGAAACCACTTTTTGAGCTTGGAGATGAAATTTTCTCTAAGGATAGAGAATTTGGAAATGTTGTAAGGTTCAAATTTGATCCTCTGAGCTACATTCAATCACGTTTCCTCATGTATTTGGGACAAAAAATGGTAGGGACAACAACACATGACTGCCAAAAATGGAAGGAAAGGAACAACCCTAGTTTTATGCCAAATTTACAGACACCTTCAAATGGATAGAGAAATGAAAAAAAAAAATTTGGATCATTAAGTGATCTTTGACCAAGGAAGGGACTAATCATGACAACCAAATGGAGGAAAAATTCTTCAAGCACCAACATGGGGAGATAAAAAACATGACAGAGGCTGCAAACTGAGGGATTTTAATGGCAAACGGGTCAAGATTAATTTGAGCACCAACACGTGCATTTTAATTACCCCCACCTTTCTAAGATTCTAGAAGTGTGGTTAAATAGGGTAGTCAAAGTGGATTCTAAGTGGAGTTTGATCAATTTAATTAATTTTTTACAAATGGGTTAGTAACAGGGTGTATTAGCATAATACTAGGAACAAGTGGAAACATGAATATAAATTTGGGGTGTCTACACTTGCAACTATTCCTCAAAGTTGGGATCAGACACACCACTAGTTCTTGAAGATCTTGTATACCTTCTGTTAGTCAGCTTGAATGTGCACTTCAGACAAGACTCCTCTAGTCTCTCCTTTATTGGTTCTTAACTCATCTTTCTCTTTCCAAGGCTTCTACATGTTCTTCTTCAGAATGTAGAACTTTTGTAGCAAAAAAGTAATGATTTTCTCTATTTTTCCAAATAGTTTCCCTCAAATCTGATGCAATATCTTCTTGCATATGAAAAAAAAGCTCAGGCCTCAAGACTGGGGGATTACTAGGAATAGCCATCAGTGGAGGACATAACGCTCAATGAATTTTCAAATTCTAGATTTTTATTTTATTTTTGGAATATACAATTTTTTTGGATTTTGTGGAATAAAACTTGGGTGCATATATGCTTAATCTGCCCCACAGTGGGTGTCAAAAACTATTAGCAAATAATTTGTTGAGTGGGGAAATTAGTGAGTTCTCACCAACAATGCATGGGACTGAGTTGCTCTGCTTGAATGGGGAAGCTCCATTTATTGAAAACAAGGAAATAAAAACAATCTAAACAAATTTTTGGGGTGACCCGAAGACCAGAGATCACACAGGAATACTCCCCTAAACCTATGGTAGTTACTTGTATTCGATACAAGAGAAGAAATTTGCTTAGTTAGGGTGATAGGAAAGGAAACTGAGAAAATGATTTCAACCAAAAAATATCATAGAAGAGTTTGTTGCATCAAAATCAGAACATTTCACTTGCAATCAATCAAAAGAAACCATTTGCAATTAAAGAGGAACAATCAACAAGAAACAAAAATTCTTATTACATCATGTTGCATAATTTATAATGCTCCTAGAGTACAAGTTGAGATGGAGATAGAACAATAGTAGATAGGGGACAAAATAAATGGAGGCACTTTCTTCTAGAAAGATAGTGAGAGATAGAAAACAAGCATTAAACATCTCCTTGAAATGAGAGTGCCATTCATATTTATTGTGCCAAGACTGTCTTTTCATATACCCTGCATGACCCTTCACCTTCCCTCATGACTGTTGAACTTCTAGGTTCTTGCCATGACCTTTGGTGTTCCTTCGTCATTTGTGACCTTTCATCTTCCTACATCTCATGATCACATCATCTCCAAGTTTCTCAAAATCTCCTTGACGCACGACCGCATTTTCCGTGCTACCAAAAATTCCCTTTTTGCATGACATCATCTTCCTAGTGTGCGACATTGGACTGGGTCACAACAATTATACTGAAAAAATGACCTCATTTTCCATTTCATACGACAACATCTTGATGCTCCTGTCGCACGCCAGCATTTGACTTCCTAGCGCATGACAACATTTTTGTTGTCACTTAGGTTTCTATGTCACATGTCAGAACCCCTCGTTATCATTCATCAATAATCCTCGTTTTTGTGTGTCAATAATCCTCACAGTCACGCATCAATAATCCTCACTTTCACATGTCAACACCTTGTTTTCATACATCAAGGGTTGGTTTTTTTTCGTGCGTCAACAAATTTTTCTTCTCGTGCATCAACAATGGGTTGTTGTTGTGCATCATCAGTTGACAGATTCATTGTGAACTTCTTTTCACCATTTCGGGAGTAATTTTCAACAAACAATATGTCTTCCAATATATTAATATTTATGGAAAAGGGCCAATGAATCCAATGAGAATATCTATAAGTCTTGAAAATTAATTATTCATCATCTTATACCCATATTTTCACTTTTTCATTCAGGTGTGTGCCGATAGACTAAGTGATATGAAGAGTTTATGATCACCAAAAACTAACACATCATATGGGTCAAGAATAGAATTAAATATAATTTCATTTGAGCTTTGGTTAGGCTCTCAAATATTCATGAGGCTCATGAAACCTTTCGTGTAAGTTATAACTTGTACCACTTTGTGTCGCACTATCAGACAAGTTTTCACCCCTCAATGTTCCCAAAACCTTTCCTTGATGATATCAACATGAAGTATGATATTTTATCTCTCCAATTCCTAGGGTGTGAGATTCTGAATCTTCACCGAGCTCCTAAAACTCTTCGAACAAGGTGACTAGATTTTTTAGGACGAGCATTTCCTAAACCCTACTCTCGACGACCTAGTTTCACACAACTTGTTCCTAAACACAGATTTTCTTCCAGAACCTTCCTAAAATACCTTGGATAGTTGCACATCTCTTTCACACACTTCTTAGAGGCATAAGATATTCTTGGTACATCCCCAAAATTTTCTCTATAGGTGCAACAAGTTTGAAACTAGGCCTTTTTACACCTCTACGAGAAACTCATTTTAGGTGAATCATAATAAGATTGTGTATTGTTCCCATGAGATTACCTGCAAATGAAAAAAACTGTAAAAATCTAGTTAGTACGTCCCTCTCCACCATGATGGGGTTTACATAGTCAAATATTGGTCAGAGGGAAGGTTCACATTACTCGTTTCAAGGATTTTTTGAGTGTGGGATTTATCGTCATGGCCAAAATTTCAAATTTTTATGCTATACATTTAGCATGAAAACACACCATTACACAAACAATCTACATTTATAACCCATATTCTCATATATTATGTGACATTCCACACCACTTTCTAGTGATTAGGGGGCAACAAACATATGTAAAATAATCTGGGGGCAACAAATGTAAAGTATCTCCATGAGTAATCAATTAATCAATCACACACATTCAAATATCGACAAAAAAATATTTTACTATTTGAATCACATCAATCAATTGACACAAACATAATGTATTTACCCTCCCAGATGACCTAACTTGGAATTTATATCACCACTTTCCTAGATGACCTAACATGAGAAGTTATTCTACATTTTACGACTACTTCTAGATGGCCTAACATGGAATCCATCACATATACATTGCAGCGACACTCGTGGACTGGGGGAAATGAGACATCATTTCCTTTCCTATACCAATCCTATATGGGTTATTCACCTTTTATAAAATTTGGATCCAAAATATAGTCTTTTTCCGTGTGCAGCGGCTAGACCTTTTGAGGATGTAGTTAAAGTTGGAGAGTAAAACTAGACCTCTCTCCCTACACTCTTCCTCTGGTGGTAGAATTCCCAAATCCTCAGTTTTTCACACAAACACAATCGGGTTTGGAATTGATCACTCCCTACACCATTACATCTCCATCCATGAAAAAAATCAAAATCTCCAAATTCAACATTGCAATCATCAATATCACTTAGCGCTCCTCATAATAGTCCCACGTCTCTCATTACACTGCATAGATCGACACACTAATCCATGGTTGGTCACGCTATGTGTTCTCATTTGTATCGTATTTCTACCACATTTGTGTATACTCCTGTAATATGGGATTCTCCAGACTTCTCTCAGGTATGCATCTCTATCTACTTTATGTTACCGAGATTTCTCTCACCAACATAAAGTAGGGGAAAATGTAGACACAAAATTACACACTTACTATTATTTACTATACCGCCAAGTATGTTGTTTTATATATGGATCTTGTATAATATAAGTATTCATTGATGACCCATTCCATAGTCCATCCACTTTTCTTGTTAGTTTCTATCGCTTTTATCTTTCACACTTGTCACCCATGTAGATAGTTCTGGTTAGGTCACAGGGATCCTTGTTGGTTAGTCTTCACTCATTTGTCGTCACTTGTCTTTGGACACTAGTGATAGGCGCTATTGTCCAATCTAGGCACTCGTTTCCTCTTTATGTTTAATCTTATTTTTGACATTTGAGGTCAGTCTTTTCAGTTTTCCCACTCATATCCCAAGGTACTAGTCAGCATGTCGGGTCATTAGTGTTAAAATTCAAGCAAGAGATCCCTATATAAACACAACATACATACCATTGTAAGGGTGGAAAATTCTTATCAAGGGATAACTACATACATACATCAAGAACTACATTTAGGCACATTATTCTACATACACGTTGCATAGAAAGGGGATTTAATTCTATTCCATCCACACATTTTCATTTTAACTAGCTACATCCCCCTATTTTGGCAGCATTAGCGCGAGGGAAACCTAGGAGCACTATTACACACATAAACACATAGAACTACATTGGGTCTAAGATGTAGTGCAAGCTCAATCATAAGTTCACCATTGTGACAATTGAGGATAGTTTGACCCCTCATTTTACATCTTTAATTTTTAAGATTTGATGTCTTTTTGATGTTTTGTAGAGGATATTTGTGTGTAGGTTTACAGGTACTTCAACAACCCAAGTGTGATAAATAGGAGAATAAGTGTGAATCCCTAAAAATAATATCAGAACTAGGATCCTAACTTTTCCATAAACCTAGAATCCCCAGTCCAACCATTTCCACATCTGATGCATTTTTCTGTGGTTCATTGTGACACTTTTTGTTTCTTTTTCATCCTATTTTCCAGTCCATACTCACTTTGAGATAAGTGAAATTAATATAAGTACCTTACCCCTTTTATTTCCTTTCATAGTTAAAATTTATTAAATTGTTTAACATTTATATTTCATTGTATATCATTTATATCATATCTTTGCATTCATATTTTAATAAAATAGTTAAATTTTATTTTATTTATTATTTATAAATGGTTTTAAAGGGACCATACCCCGAGGTATAAAATGGGCTCAACATCAAGAAAAAACAATGAAATATCAGTGGTTTTTAGAATAGTGGGGACCAAACCCCACAAAAAATCCTAAGAAAGCTATATAATATATTTAAGAACAAGGCAGGGACAAATTGTCAGCAAGGAACCAAAACACAGTAAAAAAAATATCCTAAAAAACAACAATACAATAAGTGTAACACTGCAACAAAACATCTCAGAGAAAATACAAAGCCAAAAATTAGGGGTTGTGAGACAAATACTTGAGAAATTTGTTGAATACCTTTTGAGCATCCTCCAGAGCCTTGAAGATATTGATAGATGTTTTTTGTGTAGGGTCTTGGCTGCGCAAAGCCAAAGCTTTCTTCTTAGAATTTCCATCCTACCAAATATCTTCAGAGATGCCACTGATGTCACAAATTTGTTTAACCTGTAGCTGAATGAAATTTAACAAGGCCTTATGTATGGAGAATTTATCAATCTGTTTGTTGATTATTTGTTGCATTTTAGCTTCCATGACCTTCTTCTTCTTGGAAAGATCCTCAACGTTTTCCACCAGATTAGATTAAGAAGCAGGGTCAGAGTCTTCTTTGCATCCATCATTAAGAAGAAATTATACATCCTCTCCAAGCTCCTTAATTGCATTAGCCTACAACTTGAGTTGTGCCCTCAAGTCATTACTGGCTTGGGGATCCTGAATAGCTTGAATAATGTTGAGGAGGATTTTAGCAATTGCAATATATTTCCCCCTCTCATTACTACGTAGTACCCTTTTAGCCAGTGGTGGGATTGGAGAGGGAGAACGAAAGCTTGGTTTCTTGGTCTTGACTCTATGATGCTAAGGTGGAGGAGGGGCTAAAGGATGAGAGGGGGTAATAGATACCACATCATAAAAGTACTTGTTTATAAGAAAAATGACGCCTTAGTGGAGAGGGAGGCCTCTGAGGTGAGCCTATACATCAACAATAGATTTTTCCAGAGAATGGAGGATGTAATAGTAGAGGCTAACCTTGGGGCTGCGACGGAATTCATTCAATAGGACTAGATGATGTAGAGTAAAATTAGTGAAGTGTCCATCCAAGGTTATGTATCTAACCACCATCTTTGCTACTTTATCGAAGGGAGAAAAAATGGAAGAGCAAACTGGTCCCATTTCCAATATTAAGTTTTTCTCCCCCTTCTAAAAAACTTTTCTCTTCACCATCCTTGTCAAATTTATTTCTATAGAATTTAATCCCATTCATGACCAACCTAGTGATAAAGGAAATCAGGTCCTCGGTTATATTGAAATCCTTACCTTTGTAGAATATAACCCTATCCTTCAATTTCTGAGAAAAGGTAATGGATTTATGCCTGTCGTGACATTTAATCCTCTCCATAAAGGTTGTAAGCCCATCAACGTTGATTTTCTTCCATAGATATTTGTTTTGATGCCATGAGGGATCACAGACAGGATCTACACGGTAGGGAGGGCTGCACATGATGGAAAGAGCTCCCAAAAACAACATAGACACAAACTTTGCACCACCAGATTCAGACTTCCCAATAACATGATTTCCAAATTGAATTTTGAAGAAATAAATACAAATGATCCATTTGAGAGAAATTATTATCCTTTGTGTGAAGTAATCAAAATAATTACTTCTCCTATGCTTTTTCTGTTGGTAGGTATTGCTTATGTGGACAGCTAGCCTTAACATCTTGCAAAATGATTTTCTTTGTAGTTTGAGAGATTTCATTACAACCCTTCCATAAATCAAAATGTTTAATGATGACCCCCTCATTATCAAAGGCACTAGAAACACTATTCCCCTCCTGGTACGTGTGACTGATGTTTACATTGTCAAGTTCTTTACATATATTCAAGGCCTCATTGAGAAAAAATTTGATGGTCCAACTTGGTGCATGGGTGAATTAAATTATAATAAAAATGGTTGCGACACTAGGACTTCCTAATATAGTAATATTTTATTAAATCACAAAACTCTATAATTTCTATTTACTACTTAGTGCATGATTTCTATCCTAATATACGGGGTTGTTTTCATTTTTTCTTTCATTTCCTTCCCATATGTAATAGAAATATTTTTGAAAGCTTACATGAGGTTTTAGGGCTCATTTTCCTTGAGATGGGTTAGAACATCATCCCTTTAACTAGGTCCATGCCTCTCCTTAGTTGGTGGAAAGGGATCGATATCCTTTCACTAGTAATGACATATGTCTTTATACTCATTTTGTAAATCCTCAACACACTTATACTCATATCAATATCCAATTGAGGTCATCCCTATTACTAATCTATGCCAAAAATATTGCATGCAATGTTTTGTCCCACCCCCCCCACTTTGAAGATTGTTCTAGTAACCACCCCACCAATATTCACCATAAGTTTATATTGGGATCCACAGTCCATGTTGCCAATATAAGACGAGGAAAGACACCTACTGGGGGAAACTAACTTATTTCTCCACCAACATTTTCTCCTAGTTCTACACCTAATGATTTATCAAATGGTTTGTGACATGCACAATACACATAATATGATATCTATTTTGGAACTACTCAAATGCTCATATACTTAAAATGACATTTTATAAGAGGAATTATAGTCTACTACTCACCCTATCAATACAAAATTCTCTTTTGTTACTTCTATAATGAATACTTTCAACAACATGGATAATGTTTTTGCTTTTGGTCCTATAGAGTTATCTCCTAAGCATATTAGGTATCAAATTCTACCCCTTCTTATTACTACATTGATTCACATGTTTCTAATCTAAATAATTCTAATTGATAATGGATTTGCATTGGATGTTTTTCTTGGCTCTTTACTCCACCAAATGGGTATCTCTATGAGTGCTATTGATAAGTCTCCTATTATTTTTAAGGGTTTGATAACATCTCGTGACCTAAAATTGGTAAAATCAATTTGGATGTACTGTTTGGCCTTAAAAATGTGTTGGGGTTGCCCCCTTCACCTAGGGAGAGACCATACACTCATAAAAATTCAATCAATATATATTATTCAATACATATAGTACAATGTATAGAGAGATGATCTCCTAAAATTAGGGAGTCAAATATCATCTAGATATTCTCATGATTTCTCATCTAATCCATACACTAATATGCTTATTATGTATGTAATAATCAGTTACATTATGAATTATTCTCGTAATCTCTACCAAATCTTGTTATTAGGTGAATACTAATCATGTAATAATCACTTATAATGTAAATATTATTTTCCCACACAAATATTAATGAATAATGTGAAACATCTAAGTCATAAGCAACCATGTGATGACTATTCCTAACATTCACCCCCTTAATTCAAACATGGGGAGAGGAACCACATCCTAGAGTTGTAGGGTTGATTGGCCTTATTGCTTCAATTGTTATTACCATTTGAGGCTTACCAAATTTTCTAATTCCCCCTACAAACTTGTCAATGCAGGATGTTGGTTTCCATTAATAATATGATTGATTACAAAATAAATCACCCCATACAATTTTTTTTAAAATTATCCGAAACTTTTAAAAATATTCTCCCCTGTTCAAAAATGTCTTTTCCAAAAAAAATAACAAAAAAATTACCCCTTTTAAATATTTATACACTTGCCCTTTCTTATTTAATTTTTTTTATAAAGACCCCTTAAAACTTTTTCTATCAAAAATCCTTTTCAAAAGAAATTTTTAATATTTTTTTGTGGAGGGTCAAACCCCTAACCAACCCTAGGCGTTTATGATTTTAAAAAAACAATCTCTAACCAATCTATCTAAGATTTCAATCATAAACATGCTTAACTTTAGTTATTAATATTTCTTCACTGCTTCTAAATACCATTCTCTACCTTTTAAATTGCTGTATAAATTATATGAAAAGGAGGAGACCTTAGTAAATTAGTAATTCCTGTATCCTTTTAAATAACACTTTTTCACTTTTACTATTGGAACAACCTTTATATTATAAACAACATAATACAAAATGTGACATAGTAAGGGGGTGACAAGCAGAGGACATGGCTCAAAAAGAATGAGGCCCAAAGGGCATTACAAAAAATGCCACATAGGAAACAAAAAAATGCCAGGAAGGCAACAGGAAGCGACCACAAAGGTGAACAATTCTTTCGGTTTTTAAATTGTTTTTTCACAAAAGATTAGGAGCCCGTAGTAAATAGTTTTTTTTTTTTAAATAAGTATTTTACCTCATTTATTTTTTTATCTAACTTTGGGATTTGTTATTGAAAATTGAATCCAAAATCTAAATTTCTTGGAAAAAAAAGTAGTGGATGTATTTGAGAATTTATTTATGAAGGATGTCGATATTAAACACTCAATACAATGGTATGTACAAGTTGTAATTTAAATTTTCTTAGTTGAGTGATTCCATGTAATATTTTTTTCTTTATAAACCCCACTTTTACAAATATCACAAATGGATTTTTATTATGATTAACTTTGAAACAATATAATTAATGATTACTGGAAAAGCGTGATTGAAAAAAACTACACATTATTTTTTTGATTACTAGAAAAGTCACCTAAAAAGAGCTAGATATTCTCCAAAGATAATGCCTATGATGAATTACAACAACATTTGCTTCATTGTAGTTTATTACACCGCAATGCGTGCTGTAAGTTAAATGAGCCCACCCATTTCTTAAAAAGCAATAGGGAAATGGAGGACTGAGATTAGCACACAGGCGACATGTAATATTGTTGTTATGGCTACAACCCATGTGATTCAGGTAAAGCGGAACATCTTCGTCACACATGATTACGTTTGGATAAAGGCTTCCCAGCTCTGATGAGATCCACGACTGAAGTGAAGGGGAAGACATGCGTTGAAGCACACAATCATGTGAGCTTTCCACTTGGGTTCTCTGCATTGGAAATCTCGCCTTGCTAGGAATTTTGATAGTTTGTATTATTTCACCTTTGCAAACAAAGTCGTAACAACCTCCGCATGGTCTGAAATGCTTGGAGAAATTGCAGGTGATCAGGTTTTGTGAATTTACACTTGTATATAAGGATGATTCGCCCCCTGTAACACGGGTTGTGGGTTCATAATAGGAAGGCGCCAGGCCTCTGCGCCGTTCATCCAGGATGGCTTCGTTTGCAAGTGATCTGGTGATTTTTTCAGGATTATGAGCGCATGAAAAAACTTTTTTAGCTTCGGTTTTTACATTGTGGTTGTGCCTAGACACGCTTAATTTTTCTTAATATGAATATCTAATAGTTTCTGTGGCAGATTTGAGACGTTGTATGAAGTATTTAACGTTGTTAAGAAGCCAAACCCTTCCATTGTTACCTGAGATTTGACCTCTATTATCTCTCACCGCACGCCTTTACTTTATCAACAAGAAGGCCCTTGACGTCTCCGTCGTTTCGATGTGGGTTTCCAAAATAATATCATTTTCAGTCTCCCCTGTTTTGAGCATCAAATGTGAGGTCCTTTGGATGTTATTGCATCAAATGAGAGGCAAGGAAACGTGTATTGGAGAACTCGAGAAGGAAACCCTGGAGATTCGGCATTCCCTTTGTTCGAACTAATTTTTCTGCTAAAAAATGTCTTCTCTATTGTTATTTTCATAAATTTCTGGTGTACTTTTCTTCTGTTAAAATATTTGCCTTTTTATTCTCTTAATAGTCTTCGTTGTGCAGGGAGGTTAGATTTGAGGTGTGATATAATTATCTCAAAATGAAATTTAATGAGCGGTAAATGGCCAAATAGTTTTAAATTTGGATTCTTTGGTATAGTTAGTAAGCATTGACAAATACGAGATCATTGAGCATAGAGGAAAATGAAGGGGATCCTGCAATAAATGGGGCCTCCTCTTATCAGGAACAGTTGCAAAACCTCTTTTTCGGAGGAACGGGTGGAAAGACATACCTTCATCAGCTAAAACAATTAAAGGAGGCCGATGTAACTGGTAAATAAAGGCCTTGTCATGTTGTTTTATTCACCCGCTAAGAGGAACGTCATCACGGGTGTCTATCATTGGAAAGTCGTGTCCACTGTGAACTTAAATATCTCATTACAAACTGATAAATTCTAACGATGCCATATTTTTTGCATGCAATCTTACAGTTCAGTATTTCCATGGTTTTAGGATGAGGTGAGAGCTAAGTTGCACTGACCAATGTACTTACTGTTGTGTTTTAGACTCTTTTTAAATTGGGGGCCATATGAAATTTTGGAGTAAATGCCCTATTTAGTTTTTTGTTTTAAATGGGTGCAGTTAACATGGGAATAAATGTTATATTTTGGTTTATAATTAGTTTCCTATTTCAAATCCAAAATTATCTTCATTTTTGTTAGGATAATTAATTATGCATTGTATAATTAATTATTTAACTATTTAATTAATTATTGTTATATAGTGTTATAACATTATTACATTATATTAATTAGTTATATAATTTTATATGGTTTCATTAACCATATTTGTCTTAATATATTCACGGGTATAATTGTTATGTTGTTATAACAATTATGTCATTATTCATTTGTGCTTCCCGGATATATTTTGGAAGCTACTATATTTTAGGTTTTTGTTGTATAGTTGCAACTCCATATTTTTTGTATCCAAGATATCCAATATGTATAAATATTGTATCCTACACTATTGTAAGGGATTGATTTCACATTAATAAATTATACATGCTTCTGTCCCTATTTGTGAAACTACATTTGGTACCAAATAGAATCTAGACCTGTGAAGTAGAGAAGGTTGGAGAGAGGAAGCAAAAAAATTTGGAGGAGATTCTACACTCTAGGAGAGCCTTTGTTTCCTCCAGCAACTTCCCAGAATGCTCTACATCTCCATGACCTCCTGTCATTCTCCAAGTGTTTGTAAGGTAGAAAAAAAATTCCCTTGTGCCTCCTGCACCAAGAAAAAATTTCTCCCTAGATGTTATTTAAAAAATAAAAAGTCCTCATAAGGGGTTTTTACCTCTAATATTAGAGGTGCATTTGGTCATTGTACTAAAGCTAGCACGATCTGCTACAATTGGAGGAGTCTGTGCTATTTTAGCAGTGAGTCTTATTTGGTACAAACCAAGATGAGTTATTGTTTATAGTTGCATTGGAATTTAAGCGTATTGGTTTTTGGGCTAAGCTAGAAGGGACTCTACCGAGCCACTTGCACTTGTCAACCAAGATGGTAGAAAGAGCCTTCTACCGAGCTCGAGTTTTTCTCCATCAAGCCCCTATTTCACACTAGTTGGGCCCTAGGTGAGTCAAACGTGTCAAGCCCCCCTTGCCTCTGCACTATTCACCAGCTCACCGAGCAAAGGGCCATCGAGTTGGATATTTATTCAATTTGAACATTAGCAATTTGGGTGAGTTTTAGACCATCCACATGTATTTCTATGTGAATATCTTGAACCAACCTTCAAAAAATGTCACAACCTAAACTTCTGCACTAAAATCAAAATCTTGCAAACAATACAAATACAGTCATGGATCAATATCCAAAAGCTAGTGGATTGAGCCTCTTGCATCCAGATAGCCAGATCATCCACATGACCTGTAACTTGCAATTACAAAGGGTAGTCAAATAATAAAAGCAATATCAATCAAACCTCACAATGATGGCAGTAACCCCTGTATACAAACAGTGAAATACAAAACGCAATAAGCACAGCGAATAAAAATGGCAGGAAGCCAATAAAATGCAAAAGAGCAAATAAATTAAAGTTTCAACCGATCCATTTTTTTAGCAAATAGAACCCTAATCCATCCAAATCCTCTACCAAAGGCACATGGATCTCTATGTTTGATCATTTTTTCAAAAGGTTAGCATTTTTTGCAAAGTTTCTTTATTTAAATATGAATTTGCTTCAATTCCTAGCATAAGTAATTGAAGTGCTTACTTGGTTAAGAAGAAAGGATTAGGAGTGGGAAGTCAATGGATCAACCCCCACCAAAAATCCTTTTTAATCATATGTTGCACAATATGGAATTTTAGTGGTTGTTTTCGCATAAAACTGCCAAAGTTGGCAGAAAAACCCCGCTAAAAGCACTTAGTTGTAACTAAAAAGGCCTCTAATTTTTTTGTGAGAAAAACACTAATTTAGGGTAAAAAAAATTATTTCTCCTATTAGGCCTATTTTTTCATTTTGAGAAACATTTGCTAAAGGGGGTACACCAAAAATTGCATTTTCAGCTTTTTTTTGCAATTTTTTGCATCAGAGCGTCATTTTGGGCTCCAGAGGCCACCAGGGCCCGTAAAAGAAAAAATCTTTTCTATCATTCAATTTTTTCCAAAATTTTGAATGTAATTGTATGCTTCAGTATATTGTACTAATTTGCAGGTTTTCATAGTCAACCACAAACTTTGTAACTTCTCATAAACTGGTAGAATATTGTACTCAAAAATAATAAAATTTGGTTCAAAAACACTCATGAGATCCTAGATCTCATTCGCAGCGTTTGGTATATACATAGTGCCTCTGGGAAGTGCTTACAGGTAAATGACTACTACTACACTTAACACGACTACTACTACACTTAACACCTAATATAGCTACAAAAATTTCGTTTGGGCATCGACCCTTTAAATTGACGGGGAGTAATAAGGTCACAGTGCACACACTATGAGCCATCCCATCCGTCTATGAATGATTGCATGACATAAATCTGGACTGAGAAATTATTAAAGTATATAGTGAAGTTATGTGCATCACGTATGAGGATATTTCTTTGATCTGGTGTCAATAATCACACATAACCCTTTCATTACTATCTTGGTACCACGTATGAATTCTTTCATGTACGTTAACACCTCTTTCATGTACTATCGGGTATATAGAAAGGGAAAGCTTCTTCCACGTACCGCCGGGTATATCAGAAGGGCACGTATATAGAAAGGTTCAGTATATCGGATTACTGACGGTATATAGATTGGGAGACCTTATACCTGGAGTGATAAGAGCCTAACCCTATCAATGATTTCTGCAAAATGGGCACCAATGCCCCCAAATTTTTTCTTCTAGATTCACAACTACTTAGAGGAAACAACTATGCTGCATAGGAAGACAAAAATCAAGACACAACTTGAGTTTGAAGAGATCTGGCCTGTTGTGAATGGAACTCTAACCAAATCAACTACTGATACAACACAACAGTGACAGTTTGATAAAGTAGATCAGAAGGCAAAACTCATCATCTTGTTTAGAGTGTCTGATGATGTGAAACCCCACATTTGAGATGCCAAAATAGCCAAAGAAGCATGGGATAAATTGAGCACAATATATGAGGCCAAAAACAAGAATGTCATACTAAATTTGTAGAGTCAGTTACACACACTGAAGTTCAAGCAGAATGAGAAAATTGAAGCTTTCTTAAGAAGAGTTGTAGAGTTGAGGGCTTCACTTCTAGCCCTGGGAGAAGTGGTCACAGATGAAGCTCTCATTCCCATTGTTCTGAGAGCTCTCCCTTCTTCTTACCACATTTTTGTAACAACACTAAACTTGTTAGATACGACAATTAGTTTTGACAAGCTAGTAAACCTACTGCAACAAGAGGAAGCCATGCATAATAAGGATGATGAAGAGGATAAGGAACTTTCTTCTCATCAAAAATGGAAAGAAAAAGGAAAAGGAAAACCTAATTCCTATCAAAATTACCAACATCAGAATCAGTATCAACATCAAGGGGACAAACAACAAAAGAAGTAATGTCCAATCTGTAAAAGAGGACATGAATTGAAATATTGTTGGTATAACACTTATAAGAAAGGTTCATTAAGAAACTCTGGACCTCAACACCAGAAATCTCACAAGGGACATACAAACTACAATCAAGGGTAGAAAAAGGGGAACTGGAAAAGAAGACCCCATCAACAAGTAAATATTGTTGAGCAAGAAGAACATTTAGATAATGAAGACTTCTTGTACACTGCTCGATCAAGTGAACCTTCCACGTCATCTAGTGATGTCTGGTATGTTGATTTGGGAGCCACTCGACACATGACTAGCCATAGAGACTGGTTTACTTCAATGAGGGACACGCCTTCAAAAAACCATGTTTCGTTGGGTGATGATTCTTCATATACAGTTCAGGGGATTGGGAACATTTATCTACCCCTTGGTTCATGCAACTGTAGACTATCAAATTTCTTATATGTCTTTGGGTTGACTAAAGAATATGTTTTCAGTCAGTCAACTCCTAGATCACAACTTAAAAATTGACTTTGATAGTCATTCCTGGCAAGAAAATGTGTTTAATTCAAGACAAATCACGAGGCTCAAAAATAGTTGCAAAAGCCTCCAATGTGGGATGCATGTTCCAGCTTGATTTTTTCCATAGAGATGATCAGGCACTTGTGGCTAAGAACTCTACCTCAACATAGTTGTGGCATCGGAGACTTGGTCATGTTAGTTTTAAGTATCTCGAGACACTTCGCTGGCATAATATGGTACATGGGTTACTATCTCTTTAGAAGGATACAGACAAGTGTCCTCACTACCTAACAGGAAAACAACACAGAGCTTCATTCCAGAAGAGTACATATCGAGCTCATGGTAAGCTTGATCTGGTTCATACCGATCTTTGAGGTCTGATGCAACCAAGTCATTCTGGATTTCAGTACTTCATGCTTTGTGTTGACGACTATTCAAGAAAAATGTGGATTTTTTGTCTTTGCAAGAAAAGTGAAGCTTTTGAAACCTTCAAGAAGTTCAAAGTAGCTGTTGAGAAAAAAACTAGTCATCACATCATAACTCTCCACTCAGATCGAGGGGGGAATTCACCAGTAATGAGTTCAAAGACTACCTACAAACTCATGGGATTCATCGACAAATGCCTCCTCCACACACACCGCAACATAATGGTGTTGTTTGAGAGAAGAAATCATACTATCATGGAAATGGTGATGCATGATGATGATTCTGGACTTGCAAAGACATTCTGGGTAGAAGCAGTAAAGACAATCAGTGTATTTGTTGAACAGAGTGCCCACAGTTGCTCTTGACGAGAGTAACACCACAAGAAGCATGGTCAAAGTGGAAACCATCTATTGCACACCTTAGAGTATTTGGGTGCAAAGCAAGTATGCACATACCCAAGTAGAACAGAAAAAATTGGACATGAAGTCACAGAAACTCATCTTCATTGGGTACAGTGAAGAGACTATTGGGTACAGATTGATGGATCTAAAGACCAGAAAAGTCTACACCAGTAGAGATGTTGAGTTTTTTGAGAAGAAGGAAGTAGAGTCTCCTCCTCCAGACTCACCTGATGTAGATTCTTCACCAGTTGTAAAAACTAAAGTTGATGTTCCCACTGATGATGAAAGTGATGATGGGGATGATGGTGATGATCTGATAGAACCACGACCCATGAGAACAATTCAGTGTATGCCCAAGTGGTGTACTAGCAATGTTACGAGATGCAAGAATGGATGCTCCACCAGATACATCCACCCCTGGACCACGAACTCGTAGTAAAGCAAGAGAAGAAGTTAACTTTACTTTGATGAGTAGAGTTATTGAGTCTGATGAGCCCTCTACAGTCCAGGAATCCCTACAGTCAAAAGCTTGGAAATATGCCATGGACTCTGAATATCAGTCAGTAATGAAAAATAACACTTGGCAAGCTTGTTGATCTTCCACCAGGGAAGAAACCCATTGGATGCAGATGGATATTCAAAATGAAGTACAAAGTAGATGGGACAATGGAAAAGTATAAAGCGAGACTAGTAGCAAAGGGGTATGCACAAAAAGAAGGCATTGACTACGAGGAGACATTTACTCCCACAGCTAAGATCAAAAATGATCAGGATGATCTTTGCTCTAGCTGCACAGTTTGGTTGGAAATTCCATCAGATGGACGTAAAAAGTGCCTTCCTGAATAGATATTTACAAGAAGAAGTCTATATGACTCAACCTGAGGGATATGTTGTACCTGGTCAAGAAGAAAAGGTATGCAGACTCAGGAAATCTCTGTATGGCCTCAAATAGGCACCCCAGGCATGGTACATCAAAATTGATGAGCATCTCGTACAACATGGATTTGTTATAAATCCATATGATCCCAATCTTTACCTCAAAAAGAAAGGGGGGAGATTGTGATTTTCATTGTCTATGTCGACGATCTAGTCATCACTGGCAGTTCAGTGAGGATGATCGATGCAACAAAGAAAGATCTTAATCAATCGTTCGACATGACAAATCTCAGGCTAATGCACTATTGTCTTGGATTGGAAGTATGGAAGAAAGAGAATCACATCTTTGTTTCTCAGATGAAATATACCAAGACAATGCTCGAGAAATTCAGGATGATGGATTGCACACTGATTGCTACACCTATGGAGAACAGATTACAGTTATCTCGTTCAGATCCATCTCCTGAGGTAAATTCCACTCTCTATCGGCAGTTGATTGGGAGTCTCATTTACCTGACCTACACTAGACCAGATATCAACTTTGCAGTAAGCTATCTATCTAGGTTCATGCAAGAACCCAAAGTTTGTCATTGGAAAGCAGCAAGGCGCATCTTGAGATATCTCAAAGGATCAGTGGATCTTGGTCTAGAATACAAGAAGAATGACAACTTCTTCTTGTCAGGATATTCGGATTCAGATCATGCAGGAAATATTGATGACAGAAAATCCACTTCAGGATTTGTATTCTTTATGGGATCTAGACCAATATCATGGGGAAGCAAGAAACAACACTTTGTTTCTCATTCTTCCACAGAAGTCGAGTATCATTCTGCAGGAGAAGTTGTTCTATGAAGTGATTTGGCTATGTCGCATACTCGAAGGACTTGGAATACCATAGGACAAAATGACCACCATGTATGTTGATAATGAAGGTGTTCTCAAACTTGTTCGCAATCCAGTTTTTCATGAAAGAACAAAACACATTGAGGTACAGGTTCATTTCATGCGCGAGCATGTGTTGAAGCACAATATATAGCTTCAGTTCTATCCAATCAGCTGAACAAAGAGCAGATACCTTCACGAAGTCACTTGCACGTGACAAGTTCGAGTTGTTCAGAGATTTCCTCTCCTCATCCCTTGAGACAATGCAAAATTAAGGGGGGGAATGTTAGGATAATTAATTATGCATTGTATAATTAATTATTTAACTTAATTAATTATTGTTATATAGTTTTATAACATTATTACATTATATTAATTAGTTGTATAATGTTATATGGTTTTATTAACCATATTTGTCTTATTATATTCATGGGTATAATTGTTATGTTGTTATAACAATTATGTCATTATTCATTTGTGCTTCCTGGATGTATTTTGGAAGCTATTGTATTTTAGTTTGTTGTTACATAGTTGCAACTCCATATTTGTTTGTATCCAGGCTATCCAATATGTATAAATATTGTAGCCTACACTATTGTAAGGATTGATTTCACATTAATAAATTATCCAATATGTATAAATATTGTAGCCCGCACTATTTTTTAGAAAGGTCTAGATTATTCAAGAATCCACAACATGAGATATCAATAGTTTAATTAAATATTAATATTGATACCTCAAAAATTCCTCCAAAACTCCACAAACCCTAAACGAACAGGATCCACGAACCCTAGCCATCAAGGGAGCTTGACTGATGATGGCGGCCGAGAGTGTTTTGTTCAGGGAGATGGGAAATCTAATGTTATGGGTGACATGGTTTCTGCTTTGAATATCTATGGAGATAGGACCCTGACTAATGGAAAAGGAGGCAATGGATCAGGAAAATATCTCTCAGGAAACTGTGGAAACACACCAAATCAGGCCCTCTGCAATGGAATATCAGTCAACAGACAGAGTAACGGTGATACATAAGAGGGTTACTCATGGATCAGGCTAGCTTTTCTAGTGAAATAGGGGGGAAAATGACCCACCCAAACCTGGGAATGATGATAAGGAGAATAAGAACCCCAACGTGAATGACGGTTCCAAAATTCACCTCCCCCTCTTACAAAACCAGATGCAAATCTGGATGATGCCTTTAGCTTCGGGCATACCAATCAATGGAACCCAAACCCTAATACCTTGACTGGACAAAACTTTGGATCTGGTAATGGAAAATATGAAGAAGGGACCTCTAGATTGAAGCTGGGTAGGGGAAAATATTACGCCAAGTTGTGGCCTCCAAACAGAAGGAGAATGTCAAAAATAGTGAAAACCTTTAACACCAGCACATATGACTCCATTGCTGAAGATAGAAGAGGATCTACTGCAGAAGGTACTCAAGGAAGAAGAAAACCAAGCCTAGCTTGGTATCATTTGCAGGTTTCACAAGTTTTGGCCTAATCTTTCTCAAATCCATGATTGGATCACCAGAAGATGGAGGGAAAATATTATGGGTAAGATTGAACTCTACCCCTGTGCTAAAGCCTATTTTATTGTTGTTTTTAAAACCCTTGAGGAAAGAGATTTAATATCCAATCAATATTGGGTCTGGGGAGAACATGGACTCATGCTCAAGCCATAGTATCTATATTTTGACCCTCTAAAAGATTCCTTTGATACCTATCAAGTCTGGATCCATTTGCCAGGACTCCCATTGCAGCTCTGGAACAAATCTTACCTCATTACCATAGGAAATACCCTTAGATCTTTTGTGAAAGTTGATGATAAAACCTCCCATAAAACACATACTACTTATGCTAGAATTTTTGTAGATATTGACACCTCTCAAGCCCTCCCAGCAAAGATTCACTTACAAATAGGTGACAGGAAGTGGGTGCAGAGGATAGACTATGATGGATTAGCTTTCAGATGCCGAAGATGTTTCCAAATGGGGCATCTGTTAGATGAATGTGAAAATTCCAAGCGCAAGGAAAATCCTTTATGGTGGAAGAATTATCTACCAGATCATTTGATAATCAACCCCCATTCAGAACTGATTATGGAACCCTTGAAAACTAACTTTCCCATCATGGAAGAGCTTTTGAACACTATAGCGAAGAAACTGTAAGAATCCTCTCCTCAGGGTGCTGATTTAGAGATAGATTGTGATTTGATTAAGGGTCACATCCCTATCAAGTAATTTGAATTTTTTCTTCCAATCTTAGGGGAAGATGGATGTTAGGAAATAAGAGATAAAATATGTGGAATAATCCCTCACAAAATCGCAACAGTAGAAACTAATAAGAGATAACATTTGCCTCCTTGTTTTCTTCTTGTTGTTTCTTCTTGTCCCAAAGCTCCCAACAGTCCTTCTTTGCATGCCCAAACTTTCCACAGTGCCAACATACTATCTTGCTTTTGGATTTTGACCTTGCTCGATCCTTTGATTTTCCATGGCTTCCTCTATTATTCTGTATCCCTCTAGTTTCCAATGTCAAAGCATTTCCTTAAGTGGAAAATTCACTAGAGCTTTTTCTTCACATTTCCTCACTTATAATCACCCCTACAACATCCTCAAACTTAAACTTTGAGTTAGTTGGAACTGAGTTACTTACCACCATTACCATGCTATTCCAACTCTCAGGTAAAGAGCACAGAACTAATAAAGCCCTAACTTCTTCATAAAATTCTATTGTAACTGAAGCTAGCATATTTACAACCGTATTAAAATCATGTAGATGATCTGCTACTGAACCATTCTCAGACTTCATAGTAAACAAATTTTTCATTAAAAATATCTTATTAGAGGTAGAGGGTTTTTCATACAATTTCCCTAATGCATCCATCAATTATTTTGTAGTATTTTCCTTTCAAACATTAAATAATACCGAAGATGCAAGACATAGTCGGATTGTACCAAGTGCCTTCCTATCCAACACATCCAAATTCACATCTGTCATGCTCGAGGGTTTATTCACCTTCTTAGACAGTGGAATATAAAGATCCTTTTGATAAAGGTAATCTTCCATCTGCATCTTCCAAAGACTGAAATTCTACCCGTTGAATTTATCAACCCTAGATCTTCCATCATTTGCCATAGCTCCCACTCAAGATAAAACTTTTCGTACGATTCAACACTTCAACAAACCAAACCAGGTTCTGATACCAATTGTTAGGAAATAAGAGATAACATATGCAGAATAATCCCTCATAGAATCACAACAGTAGAAACTAATATGCATAAAATATTATAGATCTCAAGTAAAATTGTAGAATAAAATAACAAAACACAAAGAGACAGTATTTAACGTGGTTCACCCAATTTGGGCTACGTCCACCAAGAATCACTTACTCAGATTTTATTACAATTCATTTCCCTCTCAATACAATACCCAGATCTATTTGGAGCTATGCTCAACAAACTCTACAGAATTCACATCCAAATTCAAAACACATCTGCAATGTTACATAATACCTACCATATGCAAAAAACCATATAAATAGACAACTGCTTAAGCAGTTTCACAAAACCATGGGTATCAAAACCATGGGCCAAAACCGTCCCATAAACCTTTGGGTCAAAATCCCGCCCATATAAGAAAAGCATGTTTCCCGGTATATCGGGCATGTTTTAAGGCCAAAAAAAATTCTCAGGGGCTGCGCCCCCGGACCCCCGCTCAATGTCCGGCCCGGCCTCAAACCCCGGTGAGACAACTGTGGAAAGTGTACAGTACTCTTAGTGTACAGTCTTCAACACTTTCTCACATGAAAACAGGTTCCACAACCTAACAATGGAAATGAGGAATGGAAGGTAGTGGATAGGAAAAAGAAAGGCACTAAATCTAAACCTTCCATTCACTCATAAGGGGCATGAGCCCTGTCGTATTGGGTGCTCTCATCGCTACATATGGGCTTTAGGCCTTTTTTGCTGTTGCTGAACAGTTGCTGCTGAGCAACTACTGCCATAATGTTGCTTTCTACTAGCCATTTTCTAGCTGTAGGGTTGTTGGTTTTAGGTTCTTTTCTTGGTAGAATGATTTCTGTTGTTGGGATGATATGTTTTATCTACATTTTGATTAGTTTTTGAAGTGTTGTTTCTGTATCTTCTAACTTTTGAGTCCGGTTGTAAAAGGGTATAGTCCCTTTCAAAAAACTATTGGCCTTCAATAAAAAAATAAATTATACAGGCTTTCGTCCCTATTTTTGAAACTACTTACTGTTATGTTTTAGAGTTTTGTTAAACTGGGGGCCATATGAAAATTTGGAGTAAATTCCCTATTTAGTTTTCTGTTTTAAATCGGTGTAGTTAACATGGGAATAAATCTTATATTTTGGTTTATAATTTGTTTCCTATTTCAAATCCAAAATTATCTTCATTTTATTCTTTAATTTATACTTTAAATGATTGTCATTGAAATAAGAGTAAATCATGTATTAAGTTCTCTTATTTAAATGGGTTTTTTTTTAAATTGGAGAAAATCCATTATTATGTTTTCTAATTCAATTGGGTGATGATAAAGTTGAAGTAAACCCTCTTATTAGTTTTCTAAATTCAAATAGTCATTCTTACAATCATAATAAATATCCTTTATTTCGTTTTATTATTTAAATGGGTGTCATTAAACATGGAGTAAATTCTCAATTTTGTTAACTAATTTAAATGATAGTTGTTAGGTTGGCTTCTTCGGTGGTGAATTTTTTCGAGGATTTTTTTGTATTCTTTCTACCATGTCAATCCCAAGCAAAAACAAGAGTTACTATTTTAATATTTTCCTCTTGGCATCATCATATTTGAATATGTTTTCCTCTATCATCATAAAATTTGAATAGATTTTCCCTCAAATTATGAGTGTGGTTATACAATGTTTGGAGACAGTTGTAAGAAGAGTAGGGACTCTCCATCACTTCCTTCTATTCAAGAACAAAAATGGGGCATGAAAAATTACTACAAGCCAAAAGACATAAATGTAAAACATTCAAAATCAATAGCAAAATATTATATTTCTACATACCACGTTCTTTTTCAAAAAGCAATGTCCATCCTGAAGATGGTGGTAAAGAAACTCAATGTCAAAATCTTCATATAAAATGGACAAGTGAAATCCACTCATTTATCATCATTCCCCTCCAAGTCATCAAAGCTAAAGTGACGATCTATAACAATACAAAAAGAAGCCAATCCTACTAGGAATAAACAATAAAGATCACAAACATAAGAATCCAAAATGGACATCATGGAATACAACCTAACACATTTATAAATAATCAACTAAGAAAACTAATCGACAATTTCCATTAATCCAATAAAACTTTACATGCAGAATTCGGCCTACATTTGAAGGAGGAAAGAAATTTTCCGTTCAGCTATATCAACTTAAGGACATTTAACATGGATTCCGAGGTAAAAAAAAGTAGTTTGACAACCTTTTATTGACTGTTAGCCTCAATTTAATCATATCTGACATTTCAAAGAAATATCAATCTACAATCATTTTTTGAAGAATGAATTGTGTGGTTTAGTAAGAACAACTTGGTATATTTTTTAAAAAATTGTCCTATTTTGACAAAAAATTAAAGGTTTGTCATTCCTTTCTTCTACCCTTATGCTACAAAATCATGTTCTAGTCTAAACACCAATCTGAATTAATATTCCCTTGCATCATGAGAGGCTCAACCACCTCATGATGGTTGTTGTGATAACATTGCCTTCCCAATGATAAATGTCTAAGGCTTATTTCTATTCCCATTTTGCATAAATCTATGTAAGCAAAATAGGTTCCAACGCTATACTACTTAGCACCATTTTCTAACACTAGTTTTGTACATCCTCTACCCTTGTTCTCAAAACATAAGATTCAAAAATTAACACCATGGTCATGTAGAAAGCCTATATGGATAAAGGTACAAAAAAGTCATTCTAAATCAGGGTGCAAGGGTAAATGAATAAGGATAGAGCTATTTCATATCTAAATATAATTACTAAGATACAAACAAATATAATTATCTCGTAAAGAAAATTTCCTCATGACATAATTGATTTCTTGTATTTCTTTCTTTTCTTAGATTCCATTGTGATTTTTTAATGAAATTCTTATTTAACCATTACAATTTGTGACTATCATTTACACATTACCTTCAGGTTTAAACTACGATGTCTTGTGAACTAGTATACATTACAAGGCATAAATGTTTGGTTGTGTCATCAATTGGTGATTTTGTGGCTTCTATTTATGTTTCTTTCGTGGTCGTCTAATTTAACATCTCACACAACCTTTTGAATTGCCTCTGTTGGTAACGTATGCTATTTGAAGACTTCTATATTAGTACTCCAGTGTGGTCATAGAAACTATATGCTTGATAGAGTGGCATGTATTTTAGATTAACTATTTATCCTATAAGAAGCTCATTTGTTATTATTATGTGGCATATGAATGCATAATAAATATAACAAGATGATAAGCTAAGAATAAATGGAAAATTACATCACATGTAGTGGCATTATGTATCAAACAACAATTGATTATCAGTATTTTTTTTTTTGCAATTTAGATCCCTTATAGAACTTATATATATGGTGATGATTTGAACTATATGCATTCTCATTCATAAAAAGAATGTTTTTTTCTCACAAAGATTAATTAATGAAAGTATAACAACTTCACAACTTGCCCTCTTCTGGATTGAAATTTCTCTGCACCTCGTTTATCATTGATATAAACTAAATTTGTGTAGTTGCAGTATGTGGAGTTACAATACAATTTACAAGTTAGACACGTAACAAAATACAACTAATGTATTGATAAAATAATCACAAAATCAAACATGCCCTTGCAACCGCATTAACAAAAGGTACCATTGCTATAACACAAACCTTTTTTTTGGCTTGTTTTCCACCAATTATTCAATTTGAAATTGATAACGGGGTACAATGGGAAAGCATCGGTGCTTGGGTTTTGAACCTTTAACTTATTGGATTATCCCCATTTTTAATTTATTTGGGCCCCTTGCAAATTTGACTCACGATGTCTGCTAGACGACGAAGATAAAGTGGAGAAAAGATAACATAGTATATTATTTGGGTATGAAGAATTAAAGTCGTTCAATATTTGTGTGATATGCAGGTATTTAATTCAATTTTTTTTATTTTCACCTCTTTATTTGGTCCTACAAATTAAATGGTAATCAATGGAAACCTTAAAACCTTAAAGCCCTGAAAAGTAAAATAAAAACTAATGCATGGTTTCGCACGAAGCTTTTGCATAAAAATGCTAGAGATGTATCTGACATATTTTGATGTATTGATGTCTCTCCTGCATCTCTGCTGTCATTTTAACATGTTGGAAAATATTTGTAGAATGTGGAATCGTGCAACCTATTAAGCAAAATACTTGAAAAATATGCAAAATGGGTTTGTTGAAAATACCTTGCAAACTTTCACACAAATACAATCGGAAAGTGTAAAGAGTTGGCAATAACTAACTTTTTGTTAACCAAGGACATGTCATCATATCTATCCAAATAGAAATAATTTCATTTTTCGGGGAAGTAGTATGAGTCCCTTCGGCTACCATGAAAAAGGCAATGTCAGATATTAATAAATTTCACACATTTAATTTTCTAATATGTGCAATTTCATTCATATTTCTAATGTTTGGAAATTTTCTCCTATTTGGTGTTAGAGGGATATTTCATAAGTGATTTTATTATTAAATTTTAAAATAGCGTCAATAAAATAGCGTCAATACCATGTTTTACAAATGTTGTCTCACATATTTGAAATATTGTAGTGTATTATTATTGATGTTGACCCACACACCCAAAAGCTTGGGTGTTCATTTCCCTTTGATTAAGAAAATGATTATTTATTATGTTTTAAGATTTTACTTGACAAAGGATTTCATGGAATAAGAAATAAATAAATAACAAATGAAATAATCCCATTATTGTCTTCTACTTGTTCATACATTAGAATGTGGCTAGGCACTAGAATTTGTGGCACGGGTTGTAGTTCAAATTGTGTATGGTAGTGTAATAGGTGCATTTTAGCCATCCATCAAGGTGTAAATCTTAACAACAACTAATAACTAAGGTATGATGTTGAGATCTTGCTACAGTTGAATTAATGGGAACCCTTCAATTATTGGTAGTAATAAGCATAAGAATTATGTGTTGTTCACTTGTACAAGATTTATATTCAATCACACTTATTTTGTTTTAGAATTTAAAATGTTTCTTATTTTTATATACATTTATAAACAAGTTATATTAATATATGTAGGTATTGTATATTAATACTTAACACACTATTGCATGTGCTCTTTGAGAATGAAGGATTCCTCAATTAATGTTCATTGACACACAATTGATAAAGAGCCATCCACATGATATATTCAAGGAATTTCTATGTTGTTCAATGAAAGTGTGGTAGATGGACTTTACAAATGCCTTTTTAAAATGAAGTGTGGCATTTACAACTAAATATCGTCATAGTATTTTCACTCTATCAAGACTAGCACACACACATTCACCATGGAACCATTTCACTTCGTCATCATTGTATTCATCATCTTCGTTAAATGGAGGTGAGAGAAGATAAGGGCTCCTTAGAATAATCTGCATATTCATATACTAAAATCTCAGCCGCTATGTTGAACCCATTGATTTTATGAAAAAACAAATTCCACTAGCTTTTTCTTGATTTACATTGTTTCAAAAAAATATTTAGCTTTGATGAAAATCCATGCATTTGAAGCGCAAACAATGCTAGCAAACTATTTGATTTAAATAAATTTACTCTACGTGTGGATTTATGCCCTCGTTTGACTTGGAGGATAGAGTCGATGGGAAAGATGCATTCTATAAATGATCCTTGGGTACAATACAACATATTTTTTAATTATCTCTCTAATTTCTGATTTTCATTATACTTGGTGGGGAATTAATTTATGTATATCACTTTCTAGAATGAAAGTTCAAGATGAGGTAGATACAGTGATAGGAAAGAGAAACAAGCTTCCCTATCTACATGCAGGGGTCAAGGAAACTTTGTGATTTCGTCCACTTGGTCCTCTCTCATTGTGGACACCAATGTGGTTATGTGTGACACACTCAACCATATGCAAGCTTCCTTTTTATAGGAAGAAATGCATGAGACACTACAAAGCCTTGGAGGGTGAGAAGAAATTGGAAGCAAAGGTAAATCCGGGGTTCACGAGCTTGCACTTCCACATATCTTCTACGTAGTTTAAATCCTGCACTACAATTACACCTCACATAGCACCACCCTCATTACCGAGAGAGCATACTTTGCCCCTCCCACTTGAACAAAACTACATTGACATGATATTTTATGTCATGTACTCCTCCAACAACGCACACCTTCGCCATTCAAATTTCTAAACTAATTTAACTTTTTCTTCTATTTAAAAAAACACATTAGAAAATTTTTAATTCTAAATCGAGATAATTTAACACACTTGAAAATATGGTTAAAAAAGACATTTGCAATCTTCCCCATGTCTTTCTTTGTTTTATCCATCTATCCCCTCGTTCCGAGTTATTGTTTTTCGAAATCCACAAACATATTTCTTTCTTTCAAATTCAACCATTCACACCTCCACCCAACCCCTTTCAACGTTCACATTGCACCGCTCGTGTGCAATTGCTAGTTTTAGAGCCAATGACTAATGTGCATAAACATGGTACTTTGTGAGGCATTACTATAAAACTTAAATCAATGAAAAATATAGATAAGATACATGTTTTTTATGGCACAAAGAATCGGTTTGTTGTAGTGCCAATGAGCATTGAGGCATAGTCACGAGACTTTATGAGACATCACTATAAATAAAAGTTAATGACAAATAGATTTTTCTTTTTGGGAGGTAGGCACACAAATATACGTAGAATCCCTCCATTTACCAAAAAAAAAATTTCCCATTACACTACAACCATTTGCACGTGACAAATAGATATTTTTAGTTCATTTATTTGGAAGGTTTTCTCTTTAAAATGGCTACATAGACATATTAGTATACAATAATCAATGGAAGGTTTTCTCTTTAAAAGGGTTTGAGGAGTCTTTCTTAATCACAATGTTTCATTTTAGGGGACTCGAGCCATGTTTCTTATGAAATACACATAAATTTGGCATATATTTCATTTTAAAATTGATCCCTTTCAATTTATGGAAAGATAGAAATGCTTCTATTTTTAATTGACATATTTCTGTTAATGACTATTTTTTTCTAGTTGATGACACAATCCATGCTATTTCTAAGGTTACACTCCATAATCATATGGAGAGAGAGAGAGTCCGTGTTGAGGTCACCTCTCCAACAATTACTATAAGATCATAGGTCCCTTGGGAACGTACTAGCTGTTATCTCACCATCATCCTTCCCCACAAACATTATTGACTGATGCGACAAATGTTGTACTGGAATCTGGCTCGTTTATAATATGCACAAACATTATTGACAGCCAATTTGTGGTGCACGTACTGACAGCCGTAAAGAAACCCCACATTTAAGTATTGAATAACTATGATGTATGTTGCACTAAATTAGCAACTAATTACAGCCAAATTCTGAATGTGATGCATAGTAACATGTTAAGAAGATGAAGCAAAGGAGATACTAAAAATCATTTGCAGAGATAATTGGTTGCAATTTGAACATCAATATCGTCCCCTCTTCCGCTGCAATTGAGCACCACCTTGGTTCCCTGGCGAAGGGTAGGGCAGAGTTTATCCAAATAAGCGAGTGCATGAGCTGTGTCGAGTGCAGGAATTATGCCCTCCAATGTGGAGAGCAGTTGAAAAGCATGGAGTGCTTCCTCATCAGTGACGGTGTGGTAGTGGGCGCGTCCAATATCCTTGAGGAAGCTGTGCTCTGCTCCCACACCAGGGTAGTTCATGCCAGCAGCAATAGAGTATGCAGGCTCCACAATCTGCCCATCCTCGTCTTGCAGCAGGTAGGTCATGCCTCCGTGAATAACTCCCACTTCCCCCTTTGTTAGACTGCAACTCCCTGCACCTTCCACCCCTATCAACCTCACCTCTTCATCCTCAACGAACTCGTGAAACAGACCCATCGCGTTTGAACCGCGTCCGACGCAGGCAAGCAACACATCAGGCTTCCCACCCCACTTTTCCATGGCCTGCCTGCGAGTTTCTTTGCCAATAACCGCATTGAACTCCCTTACAATCGTAGGGTATGGATGCGGGCCAAGAACCGATCCAATTATATGGTGCGAGGTATCCATATTATTGACGGAGTCTCGAATTGCCTCAGATGTAGCGTCTTTTAAAGAGGAATGAACAGGCCTCACCTCAGCACCAAGATGACGCATTTTTAAGACGTTGGAGGCATGGCGATCCATATCATGCGCGCCCATGTACACCACGCACTGCAAACCGAGTCGCGCGCAGGCAGCGGCTGTTGCAACGCCGTGCTGCCCTGCACCCGTCTCCGCTATTACGCGTTTCCTTCCCATGCGTTTGGCCAGGAGTGCTTGTGCAATTGCGTTGTTTATCTTGTGCGAACCAGTATGATTTAGATCTTCCCTTTTCAGATAAATATGAGGCCCTCCATAATGTTCCGTCAGCCTCTCTGCAAAGTATAATGGAGTTTCTCGGCCAGCATAATCTTTGAGGAGGCCATGCAGCTCTTGCTCATACGCCTCCTCGGATCTTAACATATGGAAGGCTGACTCCAATTCAGAGAGTGCATGCACCAGTACCTCGGGGACATATTTACCTCCATATTTTCCAAATTTCCCCAACTCGTCGGGTCTCTCCTGCCTTCTAATCACTACTGGATGAGTCGAGGGTCTCTCCTGCCTTTTAATTAATGGCACTGATGTTTCTTTTTGTCGCAGGGCTAAACTAGAAGAGCAGGAGCTCCCACCTTTCATTTTCCACAACCTTGCATCCCCACCTCTTCCTTTCACACCACTCAGCGACTGCAAACTTCCACCTGCAATAGCCATATTGCACATTAAATCTTCTTAGCTCACTGAATTATACACACAACTTTCAAACTATAAATAACAAATAAATCTCAATCTCTCCGCACCATTGGGAAGAGTTGGATGTAATTCCGCAACCGAATAATGTTTTAAACGTGATAATCATTGCGATTCAAACCAACCCCCTCCCCCTCCCGGACGTACCAAACTGTATTTGAAAATAGATAAAACCATCTATCATATGAAAAGTATTCTCCCATACACAGTAAAAATTGAACGGTCCCCCGCGTTTGTGGATTTTAAAACACCTACAAAATGACCCAAGAATGTACTCAATCGATGTCACGTTGAGTACCAATAATTTGGGCATAGATGTCAAGTTGTCCAACTATAAGGAGCAGCTAATTTTTAGGAAGAGTTTGTTTAGTGGTAAAAAAAAATATTAGGGAGAGATGCCATTAATGGTAAGACATAGTCTTGAGAGTTTCCCAATTACTTCTTATTTTGCAGGAAGATGTATAACTAAATGTCGATTTTATGTTTTGATTTTAAATTGAAATATGCCATTTTTACTTATATCTTCCGAAATTTGTGTATAATTATAAAATTACTTCGTAGTAGTTATTTATAGAATTTAGGAGTTCTTCCAAGACACTACTTCCTTAATAAGTCTAAAAGGAGAAGATGCCCTTCTAAATTAATTATCTGTTTAGATTTTCCTATATTCTTGTAAATTTATATTGCCACAATCAATATATATTTATCTTTTTTTAGTTAACATATATATTTTGTTTTAAATTAAGATAATAGTATGCTATCCTCTTACTCAATTTAATTAGTGATTTCTGTGACGTGATTCTTAAATAGAAAGATGGGAGCGGCGACCGCATTCGCATCAAGGGAAACAATGACGACCATGGTGACACGGATCGCTTGAAACCTAACACTATCCCTTTCCAACGTGATGGAGGATGCGTCTTAGTTGCAGGGGACGGAGGATGTGTCTTGGTTGCAGGGGACGACAACGACAACAGAGATGAGGATGTGTTCATTGGAAAACTCTCCATCCCCCACTCCGGTGATGGTATGGGGCCTGGTAAACCCAAGCATAACAATGCCATCGGATTTAAGGAGAATCCAAATATCAAACCTTGTCATGGCGGTGCAAATAATGATGATTGTGAAGATAAGGATGCAAGCGATGGCTGTGGCGACAATAGAAACAAAGGCATACGCCTATCTCCAACTCGCTCCCCTATTCGTGGTGCAGGCTTGGCTATGAATACTAAGGGAAACAGTGAAAACATTGAAACAATGACAAAGGAGGACTCAAACCCATACATCGACCACCATGCTTCTCCTATCAACCATTCCTTCATGGAGGTGGTCTAGTAGGGGAATGAAATAAAACACATGCCCATCAAACCTATGGCGCATGCATCCATCAACCCTTGTGTGGTTTTCAGTGAAGAAATGATTGAATTCAAATCTTTATACCAGGATCATGGCTTGATTTACAGATTTAGTAGATTTTGGCCCATCCTTCCATTCCTTCACCCTTGGATTTCATAACACTAGCTTCCATTGCTTGAAGGTATGTTAGACATCTACCCTTGTGCAAGGGGAATTTTTATTGTTGTTTTTTCTAAAATATGTGATAAGGATGTCATAGCTGGAATCCTTTGGGATCTTCAATCTCATTATTTAGTCACAAAACCCTTGTTTCCTTCATTTAACCCACTCATTGAAATTTTTTCATTCAAACCGGTCTAGATTAGAATGCCACAATTACCCTTGTAATTTTAGGATTCAAATTGTCTTGTTGCCATTGGTAACACTTTGGGAAGTTTCATGAATGTTAATTCCCACACCAAATACTTTACTCATACAACCTATGCCTGAATCCTTGTTGATCTAGATACTTCAAAGAACATTCCTGCTAACATTGAACTTAAAGTTCAATACAGAACATGGACCCAACCTCTTGATTATGAAGGAATGTCATTTAGATGTAGAATATGCTTCCCTTTGGGTTATATTGTTGTTTATTGTCAGATGATGATTTGAAAGAATGAGAGAACCACTTGGTGGAATGATTCCCTCCCAGACCATTTTGTTTGAGATGTTAAGTCGAAGGAGGATATAGATTAAACTATTGATTTGTAGGACTTGGCGGATTCGGTTCCTGAAACACCTCCCATAATGGAATTACGAGTGCCTTATATGGTACACAATTATGGTGAACTGGCTATGGAGAATGTGCCGATTAATTCTCTTGAAGTCCACTTTATAGGTGGTTCTGAACATGAGGTTGATGGCCTCATAGATGAGTGGAAAGTGGTTCATAATAAAAAAAAAGGATATTATTAAAAACCACTACTCTTCATATGACTCTCAGATCGTCTTCCTGACTGTGTTCTCTTGGTTTTGGTGTTGCAGGGAAGTTGTTTCTTTCTTGTTTCTTCTGTGCTTAAATTCTTTATCTAGGTTTTCTAACCTCTTTGTAACTAGGTAAAACCCCGGTAACAAAACTCACCTTACCCTTATCCAAAAAAAATCTATAATATTTTTAATTTAATATAATGAAAATAGTATATATAAGTTTAAGTGTATGCTTTCTATCACAAGATCATACACATTTTAGTTTTGACAAGTCTCTATAATTTTAAATTGATTAAATTTTTCCTATCATTTTTACAATGGCACATAAAGATACAATATCTAATTGTTAAAAGTATTAATAATACTAACCTATTTTTTCTTGAAGAATGTGTGCATCTTAAAGTCACTCATGTTTATACAATATTAAAATAGTTAAGCAGAAATTAGAAAATACAAATAACCGCTATATGTTATTGATGATCACATTTTCTTTTTTTCCAACTTATTATTGTATTTGATGAGGTGGGGAGGATGTTAAATTTACCTCACATTTGAAATGGTTATTGGAGGATGTTAAATTGACCTCACATCTGAAATGGTTATTGGTTTTCAAATATGAATTGTAAGTGTTCATAACTAGCCCCATCGCCATTGAATAAGATAATTAAACAAACAAAATACCTTCTTATAGGAGAGTACAAGATTTAAAGAAGAAAGATTAAACTTTTTGTTATGGGTGGAACATCTTTTTAATAATTTTAAATGTTACTCAGTATTCATATGGAACCATAATATATGGAATCCTTGTTTACAGGAGAGTACTTAATTCGAAGGGGGATTTAGATTAAACTACTGATTTGAAAGACTTGGTGGATTCGGTTCTTGAAACACCCCCCATAAGGGAATCAAAGGTGCCTTATATGGTACACAATTATGGTGAAGTGGCTAAGGAGAATGTGTCGATTAATTCTCTTGAAGTCCACTTTCCAGGTGGTTTTAAACCTGATGTTGATGGCCTCGTAGATGAGTGGAAAGTGGTTCATAATAAAAAAGGATATTATTAAAAACCACTACTCTTCATATGACTCTCAGATTGTCTACCTGAATGTCTTCTCTTGGTTTTGGCATTGCGGGGAAGTTGTTTCTTTCTTTTTTATTTGATGCTTAAATACTTTATATGGGTTTTCTAACCTCTTTGTAACTCGGTAGAGCCCCGGTAAAAAAACTCACCTTTACCCTTATCCAAAAAAAAAATCTATAATTTTTTTAATTTAATATAATGAAAATAATATAATTAAGTTTAAGTGTATGCTTTCTATCACAAGATCATACACATTTTAGTTTTAACAAGTGTCTATAATTTGCAATTGATTAAATTTTTCCCATCATTTTTACAATGGCACATAAAGATACAATATCTATTTGTTAAAACTATTAATAATGTTAACCTATTTTTGCTTGAAGAATGTGTGCATCTTAAAGTCACTTGTGTTTATACAATTTTAAAATAGTTAAGTAGCAATGAGAAAATACAAATAACTGATATATGTTATTGATTATCATATTTTTTTTACCAACTTATTATTGTATTCGATGAGGTGGGGAGGATGTTAAATTTACCTCACATCTGAAATGGTTATTGGTATTCAAATATGAAGTGTAATTGTTCATAACTAAACCATCGCCATTGAATAAGATATTTAAAAAAAAAAATTCCTTCTTATAGGAGAGTACAAGATTGAAAGAAGAAAGGCTGAACTTTTTGCTATGGGTGGAACATCTTTTAATAATTTTAAATGTTACTCGGTATTCGTATGGAACCATAATACATGGAATCCTTCTTTATATGAGAGTACTTGGGTGATAGTCATTTATTATTACCCTAAAACATTATTAATGGTTAAATGTCAAACAAATTTTTAGATGTTGGTGATTTGAAAATTATTTTTTAATATTGTAAAATATTACTATTTTATAAATTCTTGATAGAATATATGAAATTTTTATTTATTTATCTTACTATTTTCAATGCATATTTATATCTATCAATATTACTTATATATAAATCCATATTAAAATTGATGATCATATTTTAAATATAAAAGTTGTATGAAACAATCAGTTCTAATATTTTACGATAAATAAATTTAAAACATTTAAATGTCTCTTAAATTTAACCCCTTATCAAAATAATACAACGAATTCTTCCTTACACGAGATTTTTTGTGATGTTTGTCCCTTTTAAAAGGGACTTTCTTTGAATATGCTATTAAAATTCACTATTACTCAAAAATGATTATTGTTCTTCGCTCCACAGATAAAGACTTTACATGCGATACATTAAAAAAAGGAATAACCAAATTTTAAGGAATATGTGTTGAAAAATTGAAACAAAATGACGTTATGATATGGTAAATCTTTCCTAGGCTCAAATTTGTTAGAAGGAGAATAGGTTGCAAAGGTTAGAATATATGGCAATTATTAATATGAAGTAGTTTTTTATCATTTCTATTTTTGGCATCTGATATGTGTACCAGGATCCATTCTCGAGCATCATTTTGATCTCGGAATCATAGGTCAATGATCCTAACCTATCTTCATATCGAATCTCAATTGTAGTTCATTACATGACAACTTCTATCGCTCGTGCTTTCTTTCTTGACCACTCTCTTTGACTTGGTCGATTGATTTATCAATCTTCTTTTCTACATTCAAATTGATTGTCTCTCATTGATCATTCTTATAGCTTTTACCTATTTGATTGGTAATCTCATTTTGGACTATAATACCAATTATCTTATGATCATACATGCACACACATATTTTATAGTAGTTTGATTGAGTAGTGCAAATATCTCAAGGCATGTTACACCTTAATACAACATACTATTTTCCCACATTTCTATAAACACCTAAAATTGGCAATTAATCACTTAATAATGTCAATATTGGGTTAGTCACCAAGTCATGAATTGTTCAACCATTCTAAGCCTAATTGTTATATCCCTACTCCTATTGAAAAACATACTCTCTCGATGGCACTACTCAATCACTCACATAACAACTAAAATAAGTTGAA
This sequence comes from Taxus chinensis, assembly GCA_019776745.2. Taxonomy (NCBI): domain Eukaryota; kingdom Viridiplantae; phylum Streptophyta; class Pinopsida; order Cupressales; family Taxaceae; genus Taxus; species Taxus chinensis. Next base: position 965,005,123 of record CM034147.1, read on the forward strand.
AGTAGTCTATTAATCGTAATTATCCTACATAGAGCTTTTTTTGCATTGCACACCCCTCGTGAAACAAACCGCCAAATGGTTTGGTTCGAAACTAGGGATTTTATCCTAGCTCCTCCAATGATTATTTTCTTAATTTGATTTGTTTCTTTCCTCATAGGTCGATCTTAATGCAAAATTATATTTATATAATCCTATATAAGGAAGAAAAACACACTTATTTACTTGTCTGGTACTTTTAAGAAATCCTAATAGAAAATATATCTCAAAAGGGGCATAAATTTTTCCTAAATTTCCTTACAGTAAAAGAACACATGTGCAGCAGACCCTACACAAGTCTGAAGCACTATAAATAGGTTCTAGAGTCAAGCTTCACAAGCCAAAAGCCATAAATTCAAGGTCAAGTACTAAGAAAGAAACTCGTTTCAAACATTATAAAGTGTTATAATTTAAAAGATAACTACATACATACATATATCAACATATCTAAATGGAGAAATACATGCAATTTAGGCCTCTTCAAAGTAGTACCAACATAGGTGGCGTACAAGAATATTTCAACCCAAACACTAACCTTTTTGGAGATGTTTCACCCATTGTTAGGGTTTTTGGGTATTTTCTGTTTATTTGAGAGGGGTTAGCAAATTCGCAGGACCTATTTTCTTATAGTGAGGCATAAATAAGTCATTTATAAAAACATATAAAGTTATAGAGTGTTAACTCCTCTCTCAACAGAACAACTAGCTATTAACAAAAGTTTCAGAAGGAGTTGGATGGATGAGTCAAAGTTTGACAGTTTGGTCTCAATAAGGGTTTACACTCCCAGAAATATCTATATTAAGAATATGTAGAACACATATATAATTTTCATCATTATTTCACATCCAAATCAAATTTTATATCATCTAAATAGCTAAGTACAATTTTTTTCTCATTCTTTATTATATTTAGCACAAGTTCTAATTAATTGATCTTTCAAATTATTATTTACATATATTCTGGTTTGAATGCTTAGTTAATAAATTGAATATACATTCTAGATATAACTCCAATTTTAAATTAAATCAAGTAAAATTCTAGTTAAACCCTTTTTCCACACTTCAAATAATTTTCGGGTAGATAATTTAGTGAACCCACTTATTGATTGACCTCTTAAAATATTTGACGTAGGTCATCATATTTAAAATCAAGCTTTGTGTTGTAAATTCTTATGTATTTCCCTTTCTTATTTGGCACTTCACCTTAGAGTTTATTCTCCATTGTGATTTCATGGATTTTTTCATTGATGTCAAAGTCTTCTAATTTGAAGAGGTGGGGAGGATGTTAAATTTACCTCACATCTGAAATGGTTATTGGTTTTCAAATATGAAGTGTAAGTGTTCATAACTAACCTATTGCCATTGAATAAGATATTTAAACAAACAAATGCCTTCTTAAATAGGAGTGTACAAGATTTAAAGAAGAAAGGTTGAACTTTTTGCTATGGGTGGAACATCTTTTAATCATTTTAAACGTTACTCAGTATTCATTTGGAAACATAATACATGGAATCCTTCTTTACATGAGAGTACTTGGGTGATAGTAATTTATTAATACCCTAAAACATTATTAATGGTTGAATGTCAAACGAATATTTAGATGTTGGTGATTTCAAATTATCTTTTAATATTGTAAAATGTTACTATTTTATAAATTCTTGAATTTTTTTATGAAATATTGTTTTTTATTTATCTCACTATTTTCAATGTATATTTATATCTATCAATATTACTTATATATAAATCCATATTAAAAGTGATGATCATATATTAAATATACAAGTTGTATGAAACAATTAGTTCTAATATTTTACAATAAATAAATTTAAAACATTTAAATGGCTCTTAAATTTAACCCCTTATCAAAATAATACAATGAATTCTTCCTTACATGAGATTTGTAATGCCCACAATGTTTGTCAAGGTCTGGCTCAAAATGTTGTTGAAAGCCTCAACAGTTCCATTTTCCTGAGGATGATAGGGTGTAGTCTTATGGTGTGCAATCATGAACTCATCCAATAAAATTCTGATTGTCTCATTAAGAAAATGTGTGCCTCTATCACTGGTCAAACTCAAAGGACATCCATACCTTGTAATAATATTTTCCCATAGAAACTAGGCTATTGTAGTCGTTGTACAGTCCTTTGTAGGTGTTTCTTCTTCCCACCTCGTCAGATAGTTTGTGAAAGCTATGATGTAGCATGATCTAGTTCTGCATGTAGCTAGTGAAATAGGACCAACAAAATATCTAACCCATTTCTCAAACGGTTTTGCACTAGCAATAGGTCTCGGAGGCATTTCATTTCGTTGACCTAGTTTCCCAAGATGTTGACAATGATCCCATGTCTTACAAAATTCCTTACAATATTTTTATATGGTCTCCCACCATAATCCAGCGAGTACAATCTTGCACTCTATGGCATCACCAACATAGTGGCCACCTGCAATACCACCATGAGCTTCTTCCGTAAATCAAATAGATCCTGAGAAGAATGTGGAGTGAATAACTCTCAACACACTTATTTTATTATGAAGAAGTACGTACATTATATAGGAGAAATAATCAACTACATTCCCCTAAACTGAAGGAGGAAGATTTGGATGAAGGAGAGAGAATAATGGAATACACCAAGGAAGAGAAAATAAAGGGATAAAAACAAAACAAACACTCCTAAAATATGAACTATGCAACATATGCTAACATTCCCCCCTTATTACATTATTCTTGCAAATGTGACCCCTGAAAAGTTCAAATTTCACTTTTCCAAGAGATTTAGTGAGAATGTCGGCAACTTGTGCTTCAGTAGGACAGTACTGGAGCTGAATTTGATGGTTCAAGATGTGCTCTCAAATGAAATGGAAGTCAATTTCAATATGCTTTGTTCATTCATGAAAGACTGGATTCTGCACGAGCTTCAACACACTCTGATTGTCGCAATAGAGAATAGGTGACTGTTTTTTAGGAATTCCCAGGTCATCCAAAATGTGACGTAACCATATCACTTCACACATAGCTCCTCATGTGATGTGATATTCTGCCTCTGTGGATGAGATAGAAACAACATTCTACTTCTTTCTTATCCACGAGATAGGTCCAGATCTGAGATGAAATATGTATCCTGTAGTTGACTTCCTTGTCATCAACAGATCCGGTGTGGTCTGAGTCGACGTATCCCTATAAGAAGAATTGATCATTCTTCTTATATTCCAGACCATAATCAGTTGTTCCTCAGACATATCTCAAAACATGCTTTGTTGCATTCCAGTGACATTTCTTTGGCTCCTGCATGAACCTGGAAAGATAGCTGACAGCATAGCAGAGATCTGGTCTGGTATATGTCAAATAGATGAGCCCTCCAACAAATTTCCTGTAGAGAGTAGCATCTACTTGAGGTGAGTCCTGGAATCTTGAAAGTTGCAAGCCTTTTTCCATGGGAGTGGATATAGGTTTACAGTCAGACATTCTATACTTTTCCAAGAGTGTCTTGGTGTACTTTGTCTGGGAGACAAAAATGTGATGCTCCTTTTGCCATATCTCCAAGCCAAGACAGTAATGTAGTAGCCCCAAATCTGTCATGTCGAAGGTTCTTTTGAGATCATTCTTTACAATATCAACCTGATCTTCTGAACTACCAGTGATCACAAGATCATCTACATATACAACAAGAATGACAATTTCTTTGCCTACCTTCTTTATATACAAATTGAATCTGAGGGGCTACGAGTGAACCCATGCTGCAAAAGGTGATCGTTGATCTTGATATACCATGCCCTTGGAGCTTGTTTCAGTCTGTAAAGTGATTTGATGAGATGACATACCTTCTTAGGCTGCTCTTCATCAACAAATCCTTTAGGTTGGGTCATGTATACTTCTTCTTTTAGATCACCATTTAGGAAAGCACTCTTGACGTCCATCTGCTGAAGTCTCCATCCTTTCTGTGTTACAAGTGCGCAAACTACTCTGATGGTCTTCATCTTCGCAGTGGGTGCAAAGGTTTCTTCATAGTCGATGCCCTCTTTCTGAGCATATCCTTTTGCTACAAGTCATGATTTATGTTTGTCGATGGATCCATCTGCCTTATATTTTGTCTTGAAAACCCATTTACAGCCTATGGGTTTCTTTCCTATAGGTAGATCGACAAGTTCCCATGTCTGATTTTTCATGAGTGAGTCATATTCTGTATCCATGGCTTCCTTCCACTGAGGTTGACTGAGTGCTTCACGAACATTATCTCTAGCTCGGAGCTATTAATCAGTGAACTCATGAGTGCAAAGTTTACCTCATTTCTTGTTTGACTCCTTGTTTTGACTCTGGATGATGTATCTGGGAGTTGTTGCAAATGTGAGTCCTTGATAGTGCTTTGTACCCACTTCGGATGAGAACTTGGCTGCTTTTGAGAAGAACTGTGTCATTTCCGTGTGGATTGATGTGGAGTCACATTCTCCAGTTCTCCAAGGTCAACAAATAGTTCTCCTAGCAGCATTTCTTTTCTCTGAGTAGTCTCCTCTGGCTCATCATCTGATTCAGAGACTAATCGGTGAGATGTGGTTGGAAGTGGATCTTCTGTTGATACTATTGAGTCAAAGGATGACTCGTCACAAACCACGTCCTGACTCTCATATATTTTCTTTGTCTCAGGATCCATGAGATGATATGCCTTTGAGGTAGTACTGTAGCCAAGTAGGATACACAGGAGTGTCTTTGGCTCAACCTTCTTTCTCTTCTGAGCTGGGACATGCATGTATGTTGTGCAACCAAATACTCGTAAATGAGAAATTGATTAATTTCTACCACTCCATACCTCTTCTGGCATTTTATTTTGTAGAATATTTGTCGGTGCCCTGTTGAGAAGATATACAGTTGTCTGTACTACTTCAGCCCAATAGCATTCCTCTAGCTTTGTTGTTGTTAGCATGCAGTGAGCCATCTCCATCACTGTGTGATTGCGATGCTCAACAATGCCATTTTTCTGGGGTGTGTAGGGAGCAGTCAGGTGCTACTTAATGCCTTGTTGGTTCAGGAAGGCCAAGAACTTATTTGATGTGAATTCCCCCCCTTGATCTGAGTGAAGTAGAAGAAGTGGTTGTCCGAACTCTTTGACAACACGATGATAGAAGTTCTGCAAGTGTTGAAGAGCCTCACTTTTCTTCTTTAGGAAATATACCCACATCTTGCGAGAGTGGTCATCCACGAACAGTTGAAAGTACTTGTATCCTAAAAATGAAGCAGGTAATGGGCCGTTCAGATCGGTATGAACTACCTCTAGACACTTCTTGGCATGGAAGGTGCTCGCTTGAAACGGATCTCTGTGTTGTTTTCCTGCAAGACAGCCAGGGAAAATAGGTAAGGAACTGGACAATTTTGGTAGTCCATGGACCATTGCTTTTGAACTCATCTGGTGCAATGAACTGACCGATAAGTGTCCATATCTAAAATGCCATAGGGCAGTTGATTCTATTGTTGAAGTAGATAAAGCTATTGCAGAAGATGAAACAGTATCTAAAGAAAATAACTTATCTTTTACAAAAGCTTTAGCAAGAACCGTACCTTGTCGGGAGATTAAGCATGATTTAATGCCATTTTGAACAAGAAATTCTACCTTAAGGTGATGATTCAAGAGCTGAGTAACTGACAAGAGGTTGCTAGTCAAGCCAGGAACATATAGTACCTTTGTAAGTGTACATTTTCATGGTCCCAGAGGAATGGTGACATTCCTATTCCTTCTGCAATGTACTCTTTGTCATCCGCTATCCGAACTCGATCTCCAGTTGGTTCTTCATGTAGTGAATCAAACAACTCCTTGTCACCTGACATATGCTTGCTTGCACTAGAGTCTATCAACCAGACTTTCTTCGTGGGCTGAGAAGTTTGAGAGACGAGTACAAGGTTCTTACCACAATGGGCTCCTTCTGATGTCTCCTCATCAGATTCATCATCTTCTTGGGCTGCGAGATGTCCCTTCTACTTTCTCCAGTGGGGACGTCGTTTGGAATTTTGAAAATCTTCGCGCCCAGATGTGCTTGTATGGCTTGAAGACCCCTGTTTCAAGCTATTATGCCAACAGTGATCAGTGTCGTGAGTATTGGTTCTATAAATGTGACACCATCTCTTTGAATTTTGATCTTTCTGTTGTTTTTTTGGTTGCGCTTGATTTGGCTTCTCTGGGGGACCCTTCTGATTCTTCTAGCCATGGTAAGGCTTTAAGAACAAGGCTTTATCCTGAGACTCCTCATGGGATGAAGTGATGGCCTCTTCCTGCTACAGAAAATTCACAAGCTCTTTGAATGTCACTATTTGTTTAGACACATTCAGTGTTGTAACAAACACTCATAATTGAGAAGGGAGTGCTCTCAAGGTGATTGCGATGAGAATTTTATCATCCACCATTTCACCGAGACTAATAACTTTGGGGATCTCAGCTCAGTCACGCGACGTAAGAATTCCTCCACTTTCTCATCTGACCCCATAGAGAGGGTGTGCAGCTTTGACTGAAGATGAAGTATCTTCATCTGATTTTTGGCTTCATAAATGGTTGCCAACTTGTCCCAGGCCTCCTTGGGTTTCTCACATTCTGAACATGCGGTTGCACATCGTCACTGATACTGAGCATTATCAGCATCAAGGCTTTAGCACTAGCCATTTCATATTTTATTAGTTCATCGGGGGTTGTGGGAGTGGGCACAGACCCTGTGACAATTCCCCATAATCCTTCAAACTGAAGGATTGTCTTCATTTTTGTCTTCCAGGCCGCAAAATTGGACCCTTTGAGCAACTGAGCATCGGACATAAGTAACTTCGGAGTAGACATCGTAATAAAAAAATATTTATTTATTTATTTCAAGAGTTATTACAATTTTGACTCACTGATGAGAATTACTGGCTCGTAGATGCTCGTGATATTCGCGTGCTGTGAGATGGTGACGCTTTGTGGGGCATTCTTCTTCATCATCACAGTTGGCATCGTACCCAACTTCTAATTCTTCCCGTACTCACTTTTCTTGGTAGTTGACGTCGAAAAGAAAGTATTCAAGAAGTCCTTCTCGAACTAGCTTGTCAAATGCTAGATTTCGGTATTCCGAAGCTCGTTCAGCAAAGAAAAGTAGAACCTAGAGCCCTCAGGATCTTCTTCACGGTGTTCTCTTGCTGGTCAAGTGATATTCTAGCTTTAGCCATGGCGACCGTGTTATTGACACTCTCAATCGAGTTGTCTACACTCGACATTCAGTGTAGTGTTGTAGAAACTCCACATTTCCTTGGTTAGAGTATCTCTTCACACAGTTCTCCTCTCTTTCCTGAAGACTCCACGACGCAGCAATCCCTTTTAGTTTCTAACTCCCACGCATGTTGCCTTATAATTTTTTTAATGTAGCTGAAGAAATTTTCTTGTCTCCATGTAGAAAAGTGACTACAACAAATAAATTCCACACTGAAATTGTTTTTGATTTGCTTCTATGTTGAGATTGCAAGTTGTCTATTTGCACATGCATCCAATTCCACACAATAGTTTGAATAAAGGATTGATTTCAGAGATTCTTGTCTTTTCACACAGATTCATGAAATAACAGCTAATTTAGACAAGAGGAGATGAATTTTTCCAAATCAACAAATGGAAATAGGTTACTAGTCCATGTTTTGAAAACCTATAGAGTTCATCTTTTCCTCGAGGTATTCACACAACAACAATCCACGTAATGTATTTTCTCCTACGCACAGCTTCACACATCTATTCCACTGTAGGTTTAAGTGCTCCTTCACAGTAGGTTACAAGAGACAAAGCACAGGATTCAAGAATTCTTTAGGTAGACATTCCACGTACATGCAGGAGCAATTATGTTTTCATGGAAATTCTAGTATAATCCTCCACGCAGCAACAAGAGAAGGAATCCCATTATAAAGTTTTCTTTCACAGCAGTAAATTCTATCTCCCATACCACGCAGGAACTAGAAACTTTTCCTTTCCACACACGCAAGTCTTCAGGATGTTCTTCCATGCAGGTAGTCAACGGGTTTGTCTTCCACCGTAAAAAAATTCTCCTTCCTTGTCTCCTCTCCAGGTCACTCTTCATGCTAATCTAACACGCAGGCTCTTCCACTCCATAGGCCAGAGATTTGATGCTCTGATACCAAAATGTAGGAATCAAATAGATCCTGAGAAGAATGTGGAGTGAATAACTCTCAACACATTGATTTTATTATGAAGAAGTGCGTACATTATATAGGAGAAATAATCAACTACATTCCCCTAAACTGAAGGAAGAAGATTTGGATGAAGGAGAGAGAATAATGGAATACACCAAGGAAGAGAAAATAAAGGGATAAAACAAAACAAGTTCACACTCCTAAAATATGAACTATACAACATATGCTTTTTTTAAGATTTATAGAAATACCTGAATCGTATAATTTTGAGTCATAGTTTCTGAAGTTCTCTATTAAATTTTACCTGAAAACGGATAAGTTTCAATTTCACACAATTTTATACCCAAATGCACCTATCATTTAAAAACATAATACACTGACCTTTTGTGATATCCATCACATAATCAGCAGCATTACACCATTATGTGAAAACCCTTTAGTCTCAAGATTGCTAGGATCATCTAGTTTGGGCTCCCTTTTGTTGATTTTTTTAGCGAACAATTTTTTTAATTTATGATTCCCTTTCTATTACACGAAATTTGTATTGAAAAATAACAGCCATCTCAAACATTTGCTCATACTACCTCAAAAAATATTCAAAACTACTTTTTTGTTTTTTTACCCATAATAGAATTATGCCTAGTTTGGGAAACTAGTAAAAATATTTCCAAAGTAGATTACCCCAATCAATCATCACACCATAATAGACTCATGACATATATACACTTTCACCAAAATATTCTATCAAATCGACACAGTTACAAGAATTCATAATCCAGAAACCTTAATTAGTCAGAAAATTTGAAAAATCATATTTTCCCAAGATGAAACTCTAACGTTGTGATATCTTATTTTACAATGGATCGATTGCTTTTATTTTGATTATCATAACATGGAAGTGCCAAACACATTTTTGTGACATTTGGAGTGTGGGAAAAATGCAATTTCCTTTCCTTACTTTTTTATATGGGTCCATATCAAGTTTGATCCAAAATTGGATCCAAGCCTTGAATGGCACCAAAAGATTGATCTATACCAAATTGTGAGGCAGGAAATATGAAGGAGAAAGAATAGAGATTGTTTATCTCATATTATTCTATTTAACATAAAGCAGATACAATATTTATAGGAAGAATTGTAACTCGACTCCCCTAAATGAAGGGGAGAGGTTGACACAACAGAAGGAGAGAATAATGCAGATAAAGAGATAGGATAGACTCACCTAGTTATATAAAATATCTAGTATCCAATGTATGCTAACATTCCCCCCCTTATTACATTATTCTTGCAAATGTGACCTTTGAAAGATTCAAATTTCACTTTTCCAAGGGATTTAGTGAGAATGTCAGCAACTTGTGCTTCAGTAGGACAGTACTGGAGCTGAATTTGATGGTTCAAGATGTGCTCTAGAATGAAATGGCAGTCAATTTCAATATGCTTTGTTCGTTCATGAAAGATTGGATTCTGCACGAGCTTCAACACACTCTGATTGTCGCAATAGAGAATAGGTGACTATTTTTCAGGAATTCCCAGGTCATCCATAATGCGACGTATCCATATCACTTCGCACACAGCTCCTCATGCGGCGTGATATTCTGCCTCTGTGGATGAGATAGAAACAACATTCTGCTTCTTGCTTAGTCCACGAGATAGGTCCAGATCCGAGATGAAATATGTATCCTGTAGTTGACTTCCTATCATCAACAGATCCAGCGTGGTCCGAGTCGACATATCCCTGTAAGAAGAATTGATCATTCTTTTTATATTCCAGACCATAATTAGTTGTTCCTCGAACATATCTCAAAACATGCTTTGCTACATTCCAGTGACATTTCTTTGGCTCCTCCATGAACCTGGAAAGATAGCTAACAGCATAGCAGAGATCTGGTCTGGTGTATGTCAAATAGATGAGCCCTCCAACAAATTTCCTGTAGAGAGTAGCATCTACTTGAGGTGAGTCCTGGAATCTTGAAAGTTGCAAGCCTTTTTCCATGGGAGTGGATATAGGTTTACAGTCAGACATTCTATATTTTTCCAGGAGTGTCTTGGTGTACTTTGTCTGGGAGACAAAAATGTGATGCTCCTTTTGCCATATTTCCAAGCCAAGACAGTAATGTAGTAGTCCCAAATCTGTCATGTCGAAGGTTCTTTTGAGATCATTCTTTACAATATCAACCTGATCTTCTGAACTACCAGTGATCACAAGATCATCTACATAAACAACCAGAATGAAAATTTCTTTGCCTACCTTCTTTATATACAAATTTGAATCTGAGGGGCTACGAGTGAACCCATGCTACAAAAGGTGATCATTGATCTTGATATACCATGCCCTGGAGCTTGTTTCAGTCCGTAAAGAGATTTGATGAGACGACATACCTTTTTAGGCTGATTTTCATCAACAAATCCTTCAGGTTGGGTCATGTATACTTCTTCTTTCAGATCACCATTTAGGAAAGCACTCTTGATGTCCATCTGCTGAAGTCTCCATCCTTTTTGTGCTGCAAGTGCGCAAACTACTCTGATGGTCTTCATCTTCATAGTGGGTGCAAAGGTTTCTTCATAGTCGATGCCTTCTTTCTGAGCATATCCTTTTTCTACAAGTCGTGATTTATGTTTTTCGATGGATCCATCTGCCTTATATTTTGTCTTGAAAACCCATTTGCAGCCTATGGGTTTCTTTCCTGTAGGCAGATCGACAAGTTCCCATGTCTGATTTTTCATGAGTGAGTCATATTCTGTTTCCATAGCTTCCTTCCACTGATTTTGACTGAGTGCTTCACGAACATTTTCTGGCTTGGAGCTATTCATCAGTGAACTCATGAGTGCAAAGTTTACCTCATGCCTTCTTGTTTGACTCCGGATGATGTATCTGGGAGTTGTTGCAAATGTGAGTCCTTGATAGTGCTTTGTACCCACTTCAGACGAGAACTTGACTGCTTTTGAGAAGAACTGTGTCGTTTCCATGAGGATTGATGTGGAGTCACATTCTGCAGTTCTCCAAGGTCAACAAATAGTTCTCCTAGCAGCATTTCTTTTCTCTGAGTAGTCTCCTCTAGCTCATCATCTGATTCAGAGACTAATCGGTGAGATGTGTTTGGAAGTGGATCTTCTGTTGATACTATTGAGTCAAAGGATGACTCGTCACAAACCACATCCCGACTCTCGTATATTTTCTTTGTCTCAGGATCCATGAGACGATATACCTTCGAGGTAGTACTGTAGCCAAGAAGGATACACAGGAGTGTTTTTGGCTCTACCTTCTTTCTCTTCTGAGCTGGGACATGCATGTATGTTGTGTAACCAAATACTCGCAAATGAGAAATTGATGGTTTTTACCACTCCATACCTCTTCTGGCGTCTTGATTCAGTAGAATCTTTGTTGGTGCCCTGTTGAGAAGATATACAGTTGTTTGTACTGCTTCAGCCCAATAGCGTTCCTCCTAGCTTTGCAGTTGTTAGCATGCAGCGAAGCCATCTCCATCACTATGCGATTGCGATGCTCAACAATGCCATTTTTCTGGGGTGTGTAGGGAGCAGTCAGGTTCTGCTTAATGCCTTGATGGTTTAGGAAGGCCAAGAACTTATTTGATGTGAATTCCCCCCCTCGATCTGAGTGGAGTAGAAGAAGTGGTTGTCCAGTCTCTTTGACAACACGATGATAGAAGTTCTGAAATGTTGAAGAGCCTCACTTTTCTGCTTTAGGAAAAACACCCACATCTTGTGAGAGTGGTCATCCACGAATTGGTGGAAGTATTTGTATCCTGAAAATGAAGTAGGCAATGGGCCGTTCAGATTAGTATGAACTACCTCCAGACACTTCTTGGCATGGAAGGTGCTCGCTTGAAACGGATCTCTGTGTTGTTTTCCTGCAAGACAGCCAGGGAAAAGAGGCAAGGAACTAGACAATTTGGGTAGTCCATGAACCATTTCTTTTGAACTCATCTGGTGCAATGAACCGACCGACAAGTGTCCATATCTAAAATGCCATAAGGCAGTTGATTCTATTGTTGAAGCAGATAAAGCTACTGCAGAAGATGAAATAGTATCTAAAGAAAATAACTTATCTTTTACAAAAGCTTTAGCAAGAATCGTACCTTGTCGGGAGATTAAACATGATTTAATGCCATTTTGAACAAGAAATTCAACCTTAAGGTGATGATTCAAGAGTTGAGTAACTGACAAAAGGTTTTTAGTCAAGCCAGGAACATATAGTACCTTTGTAAGTGTACATTTTCATGGCCCCAGAGGAATGGTCACATTCCCTATTCCTTCTACAATGTACTCTTTGTCATCCGCTATCCGAACTCGATCTCCAGTTGGCTCTTCGTGTAGTGAATCAAACAGCTTCTTGTCACCTGACATATGCTTGCTTGCACCAGAGTCTATCAACCAGACTTTCTTTGTGGGCTGAGAAGTTTGAGAGACGAGTACAAGATTCTTACCACAATGGGCTCCTTCTGATGTCTCCTCATCAGATCATCATCTATCTTATTGGGCTGCAAGATGTCCTTTTTGCTTTCTCCAGTGGGGACATCATTTGGACTTTTGAAAATCTTCGCACCTAGATGTGCTTGTATGGCTTGAAGACCCTTGTTTCAAGCTATTGTGCCAGAAGTGATCAGTGTCGTGAGTATTGGTTCTACAAATGTGACACCATCTCTTTGACTTTTGATCTTTCTGTTTGGGTTGCGCTGGATTTGGCTTCTCTAGGGGACCTTTCCGATTCTTCTGGCCACGATTAGGCTTTGAGAACAAGGCTTTGTCCTAAGACTCCTCATGCGATGAAGTGATAGCCTCTTCCTGCTGCAGCAAATTCACAAGCTCTTCGAATGTCACTGTTTGTTTAGACACATTCAGTGTTGTAACAAACACTCAAAATTGAGAAGGGAGTGCTCTCAAGGTGATTGGGACGAGAAGTTTATCGTCCACTGTTTCACCGAGCGCTAATAACTCCGATCTCAGCTCAGCCACGCGACACAAGAATTCCTCCACTTTCTCGTCAGACCCCATAGAGAGGGTGTGCAGCTTCGACTGAAGATGAAGAATCTTTGTCTGATTTTTGGCTTCATAAATGGTTGCCAACTTGTCCCAGGCCTCCTTGGGTTTCTCCGCATTCCGAACATGCGGTTGCACATCATCACTGATACTGAGCATTATCAGCATCAAGGCTTTAGCACTAGCCTTGTCATATTTTATTAGTTCATCGGGGGCTGTGGGAGCAGGCACAGACCTTGTGACAATCCCCATAATCCTTCAAACTGAAGGATTGTCTTCATTTTTGTCTTCCAGGCCGCAAAATTAGGCCCTTTGAGCAACTGAGCATCAGACAGAAGTAACTTCGGAGCAGACATTAATAATAAAATATATATTTATTTATTTGAAAAGTTATTACAATTTGGACTCACTGTCGAGAATTACTGGCTCGTAGATGCTCACGATATTCACGTGCTGTGAGACGGCGACGCTTTGTAGGGCGTTCTTCTTCGTCGTCACAATCGGCGTCGTATCCGGCTTCTAATTCTTCCCGATACTCACTTTGCTTGGCAGCTGACGTCGAAAAGAAATTATTCAAGGAGTCCTTCTCGAACTAGTTTGTCGAATGCAAGATTGCCAGAATTTTTAAGCTCGTTCAACAAAGTAAAGTAGAACCCAGAGCTCTCAGGAGCTTCTCCACGGTGTTCTCTAGCTGGCAAGTTGATATTGTGGCTTTCAGCTTTGGCGACCATGTTATTGATGCTCTCAATCGAGTTGTCTACACTCGACATTCGACGAAGTGTTGAAAGATCTCCAAGTTTCTTCTCCTCGTGTTGTTATACCTTTTCACAGCCAAGTTCTCTCTCTTTGTTGAAGACTCCTCCACGCAACAGCAGAAGCTTCAAGCCTTCACACAGGTTGATTATATTTATCCCACATGAACTTCCACGCAGGTATCTGGTGATATGCCCCTCCATGCAGCAAGCAGTCTTCAACACGTAGCACTAGGTGACTTCCTGTCAGGCTGAAGATATCCACGCATCAGCAGCAGGTTGGAAGATCTCCACGCACAGAAATAAGTTCTCTTTCCTAGCACAGTCCTCCACGTTTTGCTTTCCACACTGACTAGATTCTGTCACATGATTTCTCCACGTTTTCTCCTGTCTTCCATGCAGATTATGAAGCTTTCTTGTCATGTGCTTTCTCCTATCTTCCACGTTGTTCTCACAAGATTGGTTGTGCCTGCCAATACATCATGTGCCTCCTCTTCACAGTGACTCACTGATATTTCGATCCACGCTATTTTCTCCTCTTCTTCTCATCAACAACAGGCTTCACACAGTCAGAATGGTGGCATAGATTGCAGTTGAGGAGTTGAGGGACCATCCAGGTGCGTGGTCGCGCAGGGTAATTTTCTTGCTCAGTGGCATAAGGCTCGACTGAAACAAATAAAATAGTAGAAACTATTCCCTTGCAATATCCTTTAATTATGATTCCACAAGGCTCGACTGCACAAGGCTCGACTGTAGATCGATATCCCGTGCTTCTTTTCTGTCGCAGTGCTTACACACTAATTTCTCCTCTAATGGTGTGAATTCCATGGCCGAGTAGAATGTCGAGGGAATGCACTATGGCTCGCCTGTTGGTGGCCCAGAGATATGTCGTCACGATGCGCTCCTCCTTGGGTCTGCTTGGACCACCTGTTGCTCCACACAGGCTACGCACAGGCAGGAGCTTCTCCAGCCAATCACCACGCACACAGGTAAGAGGCTCTGATAGCTCTGATACCAAACTGAGAGGAGGAAAAGTGAAGGAGAAAGAATAGAGATTGTATATCTCATATTATTATATTTAACATAAAGCTCACGTACAGTATTTATAGGAAAGAAATTGTACTAGACTCCCCTAAATGAATGGAGAGGTTACACAACAGAAGGAGAGAATAATGGAATACTAGAAGGAGTAGATAAAGAGATAGGATAGACACCTAAAAAATATCAGTTATCCAACATATGCTAAGAAAAATTTGTACACGTTATAACGCGTACACGTTACATAACGTGTATGCTTTTTTCTTTGTTTTATATATTATGGCCCCCCTAAATCCCTCTTATCCCTTTTATTTCTTTGTTTTATATATTCTACAAAAAATTTGTTTTGTCTCCAATTTTCTCTACATTCTTGCACGATTTTTTAGTAGTTCATTTTGTCCCCTACCTCACTAGTTGATTTTTTCTAATCATGGGAGATAAACATCGAGCTAAGGACAAGAGGAAATTCAAGAAACACCAAAGCAATTAGAAGAGAAGAGAATAAAGAAATTGAAGAGAATGCAAAAACTTCAAACATGGCAAGGTACATCCACTATATCAAATGTAGCTAATGTATTAGAAAATGGGGATGAAATACATAATAAAAATGTAGAGAATAATGATTTTGTAATGAGTAATGATATTGAATTGAATGATAATGTTGGTATGGATGAAGAAATTGATATGAATCCAATTGTTGAACCCTTACCTGAAAATCCAAATGTTAACCCCAAAATTTGTATGAAAACACTGAATGAAGAAATTAACCTTGTAAATGAATTTTCACCTCTAAGAACACCTCCTTCCATTTTGCGAAGAAAACCAATTCACTTAATTTAAATTGATGAAAACATTATAAAAACCAATGCCTAACAAAATGTCTGAAAGAAATGTGCGAAGAAAAGCTAGTGGAATTTGGGATAATTACTTTGAGAATTTAAATGACACACAAAGATGTCAATTATTTATTTCATTGATAAAATTAATTAATATGAGACCTATAATGAAGACCCTGGGGTTAAGAACATCTAATGTTGTTGATCAAAATGTGTCAATTGTTGAAAACATACATAAAACATACCAAACTGTAGGTGGTAAAATGCGTACCAAAGATAGTAATGCTACACGGCGTGCACTTACTAATTATATAGTAAGTGATAAAACAGTTAATAAATGCTTGATTAGAAAAACAAGCAGTGCTTTGAAGATAAATAGAAATACACTAATGAAAGCAATAGAGAGATGTAAACATCTTGAGTTAGTCAATAACACTGACTATTGGGCTTTCTCTAGCAGAATTCCACGAAAATACAAGAATAAATCTAATATTCTAAAAGAATTAATTATAAAATTTTGGAATGAGAACACAAGGGTGTCACCTAATAGAAGAGGTATAGTAAAAAGAAGAATAGGTTCTCGTAATCGTGAATCGTGTTCAAAAAATTTCTTAGATATGACTCAAATAGAATTGTTCTCTAAGTTTAAGAATGAAAATACACAAATTAACCTTAGCCAAAGATTCTTTGAAATGAGCAAACCATTTTATGTGAAAATCAATTACTAATGTACCACTTGTTATTGCAGGCATCATGTTGAATTTTCAATGCATTATGATTTTTTTTGTCAAATACGTCGTGTTTTGCATACTGACATCATATTGTAGGAGTGTGGAATAAATGTTCCACAAAAAATCTTCAAGGGAAGTTATTCCGACAATATTTTGTGAAAAATCAACAAGACAATTTTTTTTGTAACAAAGCATGTTTGGATGGAACGTGCAATGTATGCGGTGGCTTGCCAAATCTGAAAAGTTGTATCCACGAGGAGAGTACATATTCAATAACCTCGAATTACTCCTTAATCTCAAATTTAACCCATATTCAAGCTATAAATATGGCCCTTTACCTCCCCTTTTTAAATAATAAGAGAATAATATGAAAATTTTGAAACAAGTTTTTGAAGCTTGAAAATACGAAATTTTTGGAAAATTATTTGTAAAGTTTAAAGAAAATTTTGAAGATTTTGAAGGTAAAACTCTGTCATCATCCCCATTATTTCTCTCGTAATGTCATTTTGATGCATGTTTCATCACCAAAGTAGAACACCAGCTAAGTGCCCTCACTTTTTTTTCAATTACTTAGTATATTACATTTCTTTGCTTTTATCCGTTATCCATTGCTCATGATTTATTCCTCAGTTTCTTGACACGGGGGTTGACATCTTCCAAGAAATTTTATAGCTTCTTGGGACTGGCATTATCTGAGGTACTAAGCCCTCCATATCATTCAAAGGGTTGCTGGTGGATTGTAGTATCGGCATTCACCCATGTGAGAATGAAGTTTCTTGGTAAAACATTTTGGCATGCCTGGTGAGACCAAATCCAAGATCTGGTCATTTTGTTTGTTTTACTCCTTTGTTTGTTTTGTACCGATGTCATAAGTATTGTTAGCGCATTATTAACACATTGTTGTTAGTAGTTGTTAGTAAACAGTTATGTAACTGTTTTCCTCCTGTCCTCCCTCTCGCAGCCTATATAATGGCGTGCTCTCTATATTAATAGATATAGCAATCAATAAAACATTGTTGGAGCGTCATCATTGGTATCAGAGCTCGGGTGGAGTTTGATTTTTGCTATGCGTGAAGAATTTGCAGGATGGAAGTGCATTGGTGGAGAAAGCTAATCTGGTTGAAAGAAACTTTATTTCTTTGCGTTGAAATTGGAAGAGGCGACCAAGGAAGTGATTTGGAGGAACATGGCCTGTGTGCATAGACTGAAAAGAAGGTTGGAAAAAAAAAGACAGCAACCAAGGTTTCATTTGTTTGGAATTTGGCATGATAATTTGTGGCGTTTCATTTCTGTGTCCCATGAAGGAAGATTTGCATGGTTGTGTTGTGCCTACATGGAGGAAGAGTAGCGTGGGTATTAACTCTCTATGACCTGTCTGTCCTCTTCCTTAGAGGCTTTAGTTTGCAGTTTGGTTGAACATACTGTGCGTGTGCGTGGAAGGAGTCCAGAGCATCTATCTGTCCTCTACCTACATGGAAGGAGACATTGTTGGCCCAAGCCAGTCCCATCTCTAGCCATAGCCATAGTTTGTAATTTGTTGTGCGTGGACAGCGGCCAGGGAAGGAGACATTGTTGGATCCTCTCTGAAGCGACCAACATCTGTAGCGATCGATTCAGACTTTCATTGTTGAGTGAGAGCCGTGCTTCTTTGTTGTGATGGCCATACTACCTGTAGAACCACGTGAAAGACCATCAAAACCCCTGTACGTGTAAGCAAAGCCATAAAATTACAAAACTGTGTGTGCGGGTATGTCTCAAATCTCAGATGCACAAAGCACCGCGAGCAATGCATCAAATATTTGGGCATTGAGTGACAACGAAGACACCACTGGACTGTTCTTTGCCTTGGTCAACGAGCTACACAACACTGGGAATATTCTCTTTGACGAGATTGTGCGCCGAGGACTGTTGGAGTATTTTTGGTTCGACGTTCAATGTCAAGCACGGCAGATTCGTGCAAAGAACTTGAACGTGGTTATGATGCAGATGATGAACGCGAAGTAGAATGCCCACAGGAGCGTCCACATCTCACTGCACGAGCCTATAGAGCCCATCTTCGGGATAGATTCCTTCAGTAAGCATTGTAGCCAATTTTGAAAATAAATAAATAAAATACAATTTTTGAGTTTTTGAAAATGTCTGCTCCAAAAATATTGCTATCTGATGCCCAACTCTTGAAAGGGCCAAATTTCTCCGCATGGAAAACCAAGATGCGGACGATTCTTCAGTTTGAAGATCTTTGGGGGATCGTTTCTGGCAAAGACGCCCCTCCCACAGACGTTGATCTGTTGGCTAAAATATGAAAAGGCTGATGCAAAAGCACTAATGCTTATCACCCTGAGCCTTTCTGATGAGGTGCAACCTTACATTCGGGAAGCAACCACTTCCTCTCAGGCATGGACCGCATTGTGTACCATCTATGAAGCCAAGAATCTGACAACAAAGTTGCATCTTCAGACAAAGCTTCACACGATGAGTATGCATGATGGTGAATTAGTAGAATCCTTCTTGCAGTGTGTGGCCGAGTTACGTGCAGAACTCTCTGCTCTCGGTGAACCGGTGGACGACAAGTTGCTAGTCCCGCTCACCTTGCGAGCTCTTCCTTCCCGGTTTCGGACACTGATCACCACGTTGACCATCACTCAATAGGAGGTGAGTTTTACCACCCTGGTGAATTATCTCTAGCAGGAAGAAGCCATGCAAAATGTTCAAGAAGCCTTCGAAGACAAGGCTCTCATCATGAGGCAAAAGCATAAGCCTCGGAAAGGGCAGTCAGCCCCCCAGAATCAGAAGCAGCATCCTCAGCAGCAATCTTCACAGTGACCACCACAGCGGCCACCCCAGAAGTAGCAGAACAACAAGGTGGATCGATGGTGCCACATTTGCTCCATGGATACGCACATGACTGCGAACTGTTATTACAACGGTCGCAAGTATGGAAACTCTGGCAAAGAGAGCACTTCTGGCCAAGGATATTCCAAGAAATCCCGATGGCGTGCTCGTAATCAGAGGAAGAAGGGTCACATTACTGCTCAGCAGGATGCCACCTCCGATGAAGAGGTTCCAAACACGACTCATTCTAACATTGTTCTAGTCTCACAGACTTCGCAGCCATCAGAAGATGTCTGGTTGATTGATTCGGGTGCCAGCAAACACATGACTAGAAATAAGAAGTTGTTCCATACTCTGAGTGACCGGCCCACTGGAGATCGGATCACCATTGCAGACAATCAAGAGTATATTGCAGCAGGGATTGGTGATGTCATCATTCCTCTTGGAACACGAAGATGTACACTCACGAAGGTGCTATATGTTCCAGGTTTGACCTCAAATCTTTTGTCTGTGAGTCAACTTCTTAACCATCGAATGCAGGTTGAATTCTTTGTTGAGAAAGGGGTCAAGTCCTGCATCATTTCCCAAGGAGATTCAGTCATTGCTCAAGCATTTCTGAAGGGCCGTCTATTTGCACTGGATGCGGTCACTTCATCTAGCATTGCTCTCTCTGCTTCAACGGCAGAGTCCACTGCACTATGGCACTTTCGATATGGTCATCTTTCTGCTGGGGCTCTGCATCAGCTCAGTGCCAAGGAAATGGTAAGAGGGCTTCCTCCACTCTCCCATTCCTTACCTGTTTGCTCGGGATGTCTTGCGGGAAAACAACATAGAGGTCCATTCAAACAGAGCTCTTATCATTCTACAGAGCATCTTCAGGTCATTCACACCGATCTGTGCAGACCCCTGTCAGCTAGCTTCCAAGGTTTTGAGTACTTCCAGCTTATCATTGATGATTACTCACGGAAAATGTGGGTATATTTCCTCTGGAAGAAGAGTGAGGCATTTGCAAATTTCCAAACCTTCTACCAGCAAGCCACCAGGACAGTCTGGGAAGCCTCTTCTTCTCCTCCACTCAGATCGAGGGGGGGAATTTGTGTCAAAGAAGTTCTTAGCATACCTGAAGCAACATGGCATTCAACAACATCTGACTGCACCCTACACACCCCAACAAAATGGGATTTCTGAGCGCCACAACAGGACTGTCATGGAGATGGCTCGTTTTATGCTCTCGACCGCCAAGTTGGAGGATCAGTTTTGGGCAGAAGCAGTCCAGACAGTAGTGTATCTACTCAACCGGGCACCCACGAAGATCTTGCAGAACAAGACACCGGAAGAGGTATGGACTGGTCGTAAACCTTCTATTCATCATTTGAGAGTTTTTGGTTATACTGCATATATGCATGTTCCAGATAAGAGAAGGAAGAAGATCGATCCAAAGACACTGCCATGTCTTTTCTTGGGGTATAGTACTACCTCAAAGGCATATCGTCTCATGGATCCTGAGACAAAGAAGATCTACGAGAGTCGAGATGTGGTATGTGATGAGTCATCCTTTGACTCCCTGCCACACAATGGAGATCCAGTACCGACCTCGTCACATAGATTGCTCACACATCCAGATGATGGGCAAGATGATTCTTCTCAGAGAGAAGAAGAGCTGAGTGGAGACTTTTTCATTGATCTTGGCACACTGGAAAACACATCTTCACATCAGCAGCACCAACGTCTGAAATGGGTCCAGAATACTATTAGGGATGCACACCTGAACTCACTTCCCGGTACTTCTATGGGAGTCAGAACACGAAGTCAAGCTAGACATGAGGTAAATTTTGCACTCATGAGTTCAGTTGTTGAGAGCACCGAACCTGACACTGTTCGTGAGGCATTAGACCAACCACAGTGGAAACAGGCTATGGATGCTGAATATGATTCCCTAATTCAGAATCAGACGTGGGAACTTGTCGATCTACCTCCAGGTAAGAAATCCATTGGCTGCAAATGGATTTTCAAAACAAAATATAAGGTAGATGGTTCAATCGACAAACACAAAGCACGACTTGTTGCAAAGGGTTATGCTCAGCAAGAAGGAATTGACTATGACGAGACCTTTGCACCCACTGCGAAGATCAAAACCATCAGAGTTGTCTGTGCACTGGCAGCACAAAATGGATGGAAACTTCAGCAGATGGATGTCAAGAGTGCTTTTCTAAACGGTGATCTAAAAGAAGAAGTGTACATGGCCCAACCTGAAGGGTTTGTAGATGAGCATCAACCACACAAGGTATGTCATCTGATAAAGTCTCTTTATGGACTCAAACAAGCACCTAGGGCATGGTATATAAAAATTGATGATCACCTATTGTAGCATGGATTCACTCATAGCCCCTCATATACAAATTTGTATATCAAGAAGGTAGGAACAGAGATTGTCATTATGGTTTTGTACGTAGATGATCTTGTGATCACAGGAAGTTCTGACAATCTTATAGATGATGTAAAGAATGATCTGAAGAAATCCTTCGACATGACTGATTTGGGGCTACTTCACTACTATCTTGGCTTAGAGATATGGTAGAAGAAGAATCATATCTTCGTCTCCCAGATGAAATATGCCAAGACACTCCTGGAAAAGTATGGAATGTCAGATTGTAAACCAATGTCCACACCTATGGAAAAAGGTTTGCAATTATCTAGATTCCAGGATTCACCGCAGGTAGATGGCACTCACTACAGGCAGCTTGTGGGGAGTCTCATTTACTTGACTTATACCAGACCAGATCTTTGCTTTGCAGTGAGCTATCTCGCCAGATTTATGCAGGAGCCAAAGAAATGTCATTGGATAGCAGCAAAGCATGTGTTGAGATATGTCTGATGTACAGTTGAACTTTGGTCTGGAGTATCAGAAGAACACTCAGTTCTTCTTACAGGGATATACAGACTCGGACTATGCAGGATCCGTTGATGATAGGAAATCCACTTCAGGATATGTTTTTCATCTCGGATCTGGACCTATCTCATGGATTAGCAAGAAGCAAACTGTTGTTGCTCTCTCATCCACTGAGGCTGAATACCGCGCCGCACGAGGAGCTGTGTGCGAAGCAATTTGGTTACATTACATTCTTGCAGATATAGGGATTCCTGAAGAGAAACCTCCCATCATTCACTGCGACAATCAAGGTGTGTTGAAGCTTGTGAAGAATCTTGTTTTCCATGAACGAACAAAGCATATTGAGGTCGAATGTCACTACATTCGTGAACAGGTCTTGAACCACCAACTTCAGCTCCAGTACTGCCCTACTGATTTTCAGATTGCAGATATTCTCACCAAGCCTCTCGGCAAAGTGAAGTTTGATTTGTTTAGGGGGTACATTTGTAAGAGCAATGTATTAAGGGGGGGAATGTTAGCGCATTATTAACACATTGTTGTTAGGGGATGTTAGCAAAGTTAAATTAATACATTGTTAATGTACAAGTCCTCCCTCTGGGTTGGTTATATGCTAGGTGTGCATTCCTGTAGGAATTCAGTTTTCCTAACCACCTACTCCGCCATCTAAAACCACCTGCTCTCTAATGTATAAATTTGCATGTTTATGAATGTTAATTCAAGGCAAGGAATTCGATAATTTCTTTTATCTCATTTTCCTTCACGCCCCAACTTGTTTCCAATGGCTTCAAAACAAGATTCATCACAAAATTGCACGGGAAGGCCCGAAAGTCTTACCTAGATAAGCATTGTGTCAAATGAATCTTTCAATAGATCAAAAGAGGGATATCAAGGTTTAGTCATGAGACCATACTAATCACCTCAAATCCAATACAAATTATGGATGGCCTCACGGTCCTCGTAAGATTCAAAACAACTATGAAATAAGCTTTGGAACAGGGGTAGCATTCAATATTACCCTTGATTTTAGGGTTCCATTTCTTTGTGATCCATTCATGCATCTGACGAAGCTTAGGCCAAAAGTGGTTGATCTTACATATGAGCCCAAGTCTGTAATATTCTTCCTCCAAATCCCAAACTTTCTGGAGAACATATTCCTTAAGCTGCAACAGAGGGATGTCACTGCGGGTTGCAGGGGAGACTACCTCCTCATGGCGCCTTTAACATGTTCATAAACAACTGCAACAAAGGATTTCCTTGCGGCCGTAGCATTCTTTAAGCTCCTCTAGTTCCTGTTGTCCTTGCAATCCCCGTCAATGGCAAAGTCGTGAGGGCTCCCTCCTGTTCCGTTTAATTTTGCATTCGTCGCCAAAGGGCTCCCCTGTCTAGAACGAGGCAGGGGAATGGCATTGGAGAGATGGGTTTAGATCCCTATTTTCCTTCTAAGATTGGCCACCCTTGAATGAGCCTCCTCCTTGGTGAGTTCCTGCGCTGCCACCTCCATTGACATATCCTCCACTGCCTGACCAAGTTCCGCCGCCGCCGTCTCCATTTACCTCTGCGACCAGTTTAAGGTTAGGGCACTGGCACTGGCTCTTCCTCCTTTCGAAAAACGTAAATAAATTATTAAACCATCTTAGATTTTCCTTTCGATAGAGAGAGGTGACTATCAAATTCCAGGCCTGCCTTCATCAATATTGGTTTCATGTTCATCTATTTACAAAGGTATGTACTATGATGTGACTAACATTCTTAGTCATAAAATGTATAAATTCTTATAGCAGATGAACTAGTAGCAAAGATAATGGCCTACTTCTTTTATGGAGTTAATATTCCAAGCCTTTGGAAATTGCCGAAGAGGAAATTCTAACTTTGGCATGATTATGTTATTGTTCCTTCTCTTACATGATTCTATTAGTGGTGCACCCCCACGTATATTTGATTTTGGATATATAGTTGTGCATGGATATAAATAAGAAACTTTTGTTGTATATGATAAGAGACCGTGAGGCAGGTATAAATAGAAACGAAACCTCTTGATGAATGGCAAAACATCTCAGAAGAAATTGGAAGGAACCTTAACTCGTTAACAATGAAAGGGAGAATCTCAAAAAGAAATAGATGACAATGGTAAAAATAATAGAGTAATTATGACGATACATATTAGTGGACCAATGGATTCAAAATCATGTTTGGAAACAATTAAGTAGAGTTTTGGGTGTCTTTGAGAATTAGTTGTGCCTAAACATCACATATGTTTGCACGGTCATGTTTTTAATATAAAGTTAAAATTTTAAGATTTTTTTTCAAAATTTGTTACAACTCAATAGTAGGATGTGTGACTTGCAAGTCATAAGGCTAAGGTTATCACACCTAATATCATATTTAATCAAATAGCACATGGAAACGGAAGGAACTAACTCAAGAGAATTGCAAAATAAATGTAAAATTCTTGTTTCCTGATTTGAGTTGTATTGTATGTTGTTCTTTTTTAGTTTAGTGATTGAATGTATTCATAGTGTTACATTTTCATTTTTAAGTGTCTTTTTCATTGTATTTGTATTTACTATTGGAACAGTCCTTTATATTAAATATCATAGAAAATAATGTAACCCAAAAGGAGGCTTCTTCCGATGGCCGATTGATTCTATTTTGTGTACATTTCTTTCCCTAAATAAGCATTCTGAACCCAGTTTACATTGAATCAATAACATCTACATCGCTAACTTTACCACTGATCGACAGAGAGTATTGTAGAAATTGGATTTGCGGGTGGTTAAGAAAAGCTTCTTTGCGTCCAAAAATTCCTGCTGCGGACAATGTATTCTCAAAATCCCTTCTCGCTGAATACGGCCATATTCATCTTGTGCGTGATCTTCCAGAATAGTAACAAAAGCAGGATGATTTAACAAGCTGGAAACCGGTATCACAAATCTGGTTTGATCATTTCCCGTTCCCACACGCACCGCCACGTAACCCTTTGGAATATCAGACGTAGGAGGCTTGCATGCCCTCTTTAACATCCACGATAAACGCCTTTGAAAATCGCCATGGGCGCGGTTTTGTTGTGGCCGATTGGAGGAATGATTGGCGAAACCAGGCATTGTTGTAAAGGAAGGTTTTGTTCCTTACACAGACGTCCTAAAATAGCAGAGGAAAATTCACGGGCCAACACTGGAAAGATGTAATCTGTGAAGCCAACGCACAAACTGCTTTCATATATATGAGCAGAAGCGCCACGCGGAATTCCAAACTGAATGTAACGCCCTCCTTAATAATATAATGATCAGATGTAAAATATTGAGAAGTGATCAACTGATTCCTACGCGCTTGTTTTTTGAATCGGTGAGGAATCCTTGCTTTTTCAACTCATAATAGCAAAGCAAACGCGGAAATACCCATGTGCTTTTCAACTAATGCTATCCATACTTTAGTTAAGCGTGCCAGTTTCTTCACAAAGGAATATTTTCTTCATCTTTATAGACTTTTCTCCATTCAGCCCATACTCCTTGCCTATTTATTGTTGGCCATTGCCCATGTAATCCATGGTTTGATTCCAATTAAAAAAATATCCATAGATTAATCAAGTCAATTATGGTTAAGAATCCTCGCAAATCTAAGCAAATGCAAAAACTCTATTCAAGTATCCTTAGAAGTAAAAAGAGGACCTATTTGTAAAAGAACCGTAAATGGATTCTACATAACTTCATTTCACCCCAATTTTTGTTAGGTCTTTCTTATTAGGAAGTTTGTTTTTGTTTAACTATGTATCTAGCCTTTACAATATGCATACACTACCTTGCATATTTGTTAACCCCAAACTTATTCATTCTCACTTATTTAATGACCACCTTGTACTTTGTGTCATCCTTAAACTCCATTCCAATAAAGCTCAAGGTGTTGATAATCTTAAAGTGGAATTCTTTAAGCACAAGCTACAAGCCTTAGTTGTTAACCTAACTAATTTATTTAACTATGTATCCTATGGTTTTCCTCCCTCATAGACAAACCACATCATCCACCTAATTCACAAATATGGAGACCAAAATGATCATAATATTTATAGAATACACTTTCAAAAATTATTGTGATTATTTTGGTCATCTATATCTTTAGATGGGCTGAAACCAAAACATTGTGGGCTAAGGCAAAAACTAGTTTTAGGAAGAATCACCATAGTAATGATTATATGTTTGATTTAACTTCTATAATTGAAGTATTTAATGATAAATATATCACAATGTGTAGTCTTTTTGCTAAGACTTTTGCAAAGCTTTTGAAAATGTTATTCCTTCGGACTTGCTCATTCATAAGCTCGGAACTTTGGGTCTTTCTAAATTGGTGATATATAAATGGTATGACTCTCTACGAGGCTATTGTTGGCAAAGTGCACACAGGGTTGGTGAGAAAGAGGACATATGAAGCAACACTGTGGTTAAGATAGGTTGTCCACTCTCCCCAACACTTTTTAGTTTATACATAAGTGAGCTTGATAAACTTATATCAGATTTTCTAGGCACATAATAATGGTCGTATGTTCTAAAAAGTTTGTATTGTTATTCTTCCATTTGAAAATGAGATCATTTTGATGTCCCACTCACAAGAAGGTGTCTAGAGACAACTATATGTTTTAACATCCTTTTGTGATACACATTGTATTAATGTAAATATTAAGAAAATAAAAGTTATGGTTTTTAATAGTACAAAGCATAATGCCAAACATTTTTTCTTATATAAAGGTCAAAGTGTTGAGATGGTTTCTTCATACATGTATATCTGTATAGTCTTTTTTCTAGGATACGCTTCATCATGCCACCATTTTTTCAATCCAAACTAACCAAAGGTGCCATTCCTTGACAATTTTTGAGAAATAATGCATGTGGCTTTAGTTCATAAATATCCAGACAAGGATTTTCCTCTTCCGCTCACTTGTAACACCTATTCTTTATGGGGCTCAAACATGGGGACCTTACCTTTGAGAATTTGATAAAAGAAAAATTAAAATAGCACTTACCTCCATGTTATAGAAGTATCTCAATGCTAAAACATTAGTTCCTCATGAAATCATTCTTGTTGAATTTGGTGCAGCCCCACTTAGTACTATTGTGATAATTCAAGTGGTGACTTGATACAAAAACTTAGAAAAATAGCCAACTCTCGAGTTATGTTATGCCGTTAACCCTAGGTCATATATCAGGATATGAATAGTCAACCTGTAGCTAACGGGTGAAAGCACAATATAATATTTTCCCACTTTTTTGTATGTTTTGTACCTTTATAAACGTGAATTTTCAGTTTCATTGATTTTCTAAAGGTAATAGCCACAAAACCGTACACATTCATGAAATTCCACAAACTAACGAAATGTCGTGTTTCGAGTGTAGAATATATGTACATTTATTAAAAAAAATTAGCAAAAAATATGGTCTTTTTCTTAATTATATTCATACGTTGTTTCTTATGTTATAAAAGAGGAATGACTGTCCCCGGGTGGTTTTTTTGAATGAAAATTTATTTTTTCACCATGAAATTTTTAGATATATGTTCTCGATTTGAATTTTGAGGTGCTGTCAAATTTTCATATTTTTTGGACTTATATATATATTTTAATTAATTATTTAGTAAAAATATTTTCAAATAAATGGCGTACAAATGTTTATGCCAATAACTTTTAAAATTTATATCGAAATTGAATTTTTTTTTTTCACAAGTAAGAAGAAGAATTCAATAAATAGTAATTTTAATTTTTTCAATTTTTTTTGATATTTTTTGCTATTTTTCAAATTGGGTTGATTGTGTACGATCGATTGTCCTAAAATATCATATGTTAGCAAAATATAAAAAATAAATAGTAAAACATATTTTTTAAAAATGCAAATTATATTTTTAGAAAGCTAATAAAATTCTATATTTTGTGTTAAAATTTGGTAATTTTATTCATTTGTTAACCCTAGTTACGTGGCACCTAAGTGGCATTTTTTGGCATAAAATTATCCTCCAAATGGATTTGGCACCAAAATGTGCCACATAGGTGCCACATAAGGGGGTTCACGCGAAGGGGGGTTCGCATGAGGGGGGTTTGCGTGAAACCCCCCTTCGCTTTAACTCCCATAAACCCTAAATATGCCACCCAAAACTATATAAATATCTATATATAACTCTTTGCCGCCAAAATTATTTGAATTCAAGGTGTTCGCGCGAACCCCCATTCGCGCGAACTAGTTTCTCTGTCCTACGTGGCAATTCAGGTGAAGGGGGATTCATGCGAAAGGGGTGTTCACGCGAACACCCTCGATTTCCAATCCCGCCCAACCTCTTACTCATATTTTTGGGACACGAAGTGGGACACAACATTGTGCTTTGAATTGAGTCCTTGGAAAGATAAATCATAACTATTGTCCATATGCATTAAATTTTCTAACAACTCAGTGTCTATCTCATACTAAGGCATGCACAATAGTCCACGGAACTTTGATTTTCCAATCTAGTTGGACTGATATTTAATTTCAAGGTCTTTTAACACTTGTATTAACTATAGATACACTACCTATTTCTATAAGAAAAAATATGGAGTGCTAATAGAATTTTTTCTTGGTGCCACGATTCTTGATCTTTTGAAAAAAAGGTGTTTCTAGATAACTGTATTGGTACTGTGTACGTGCCACATGAAGAGCTAGTCGTGTGGATAATACTAGAAATGTTTATTGTAGACCACTAAACCATTTGGAATGAGGTTTGTTGAGGGATGATGAAGAGGACTCTAGAAGAAGAACAAACCATTTGGAAAACAGCTGTGAAGAACTCTAGTCAGGAGAAAAAGTGCAAATGGGACAAAATGAATGGGGATGGGTATATATAGGCGCGGAATAGGCCCAATGGTCAAATATGGGAACAAAAAACTGATAACATTTGACATCATGGGAATGCTACTAGGTGGAAACACAAACGAGGCACCATGAGATAATGTAATAATGTGACGTTTGATATCACGATTCGTGCCAACCAACATTGATATCGCGGTAGTGTTCGGGCTATGGAAATGAAAACATGTTACTAGATGGAAACCTACATTTGAATACGTTTGACATATGTGTAGAAAATCTCATACGCCAACATTGTTTGTGATCCGGACCGGTGACATGGCTATGTGTTTATTGGCTTCTAGCAACATGATGACGTTGATCCATAAGGATCCAGAGAACTCTACTTCATCAAAAACAGTCAGCACAAGAAGACTTTTGTGAGGAATTGATTTGTAGAAGTAAGGTGTATGAGCAGAGCAATAAAGTAGAGAGGGTGGAAGTAACATTGTTGTCTTCCTTCAACTTCTTGTAATATGTATTCACTGCCGTCCTCTACAGGGCGGTTCACAGAACCGCCAGTGTGGTCCTGTCCATTATGGGACAGAAAGAGCAAAATTCCCGAAATGAACAGCTTCCGAATTTGAAAGGGTGTTTTCAGGTAAAATCCCTGTCACCTGTGTGTTTGACCTTTCCCATTCTCCATTTGCATGGGAGGACATGAGAAAGTGCTATAAATTTGTGATTCACTAGAATTGTCAGAAGGATCATTTTCGAAGTAATGAGAGCAAGTGAGTAACAAAGTCTGTAGTGCTGGATATTGTAAATTTCCAAAGGATAGAATGGTTTAGGATGATTTGAGTACAGAGCTAAGCAAGTAATATCTGAAAGGAAGTGTTGAGATATTATCTACTTCCCTTTCATACTTATTGTAAATTTTGTACTTGTGATTTGAATTGGCCAATAGAAGTGGGAAGAAAGTAAGCAATTGTCCTTCCCGACTGGTTTTCCTACCATTGGAGTGGAAACAAAGGATTAGAGAACAAATTGGTGTTTGAGAACTTGTCCTTTCCCATAGAATTGAGATTCTAGAAAGCACTACGGATAGGGTGTTTTCAACACCAAAGGGAACTCTCAGATCTGCAAAATACAACAACATCTAAGAAATATTCCATAAATCAGTGGTTCAAGCTTTGGATGAGATCTAATTTGAAGTATAGGAATGAGCCATGGTGAGGAAGAATATGTGGAAGATCATGAAGGAGAAATCCAGTTGAAAAGGGGAAATTTTTTATCAAATCATTTTTTTTATCAAATTGAATTTTTTTATCAAATCTAATTTTTTATCAAAAATTTTTTATCAGGATCAAATTTTTATGCAAAATTTTTTATCAAATAATTTTTTTATCAAATCTAGAGGTTTTTTATCAAATCAAATTGTTTATCAATTTTTTTAGGCAAAAATTCACCTTTATCAATCTCAAATTTTTATCAAATGCTAAATTGGTTTTATGGGAAAATTTTTTATCAAATCCATTTTTTATCAAATCTAAGCATTTATTATCAAGTTTCTTGGGAGGGTTTTAAAGAATTTTTTATCAAGGGAAATTTTTTATCAAATCTATTTTTTATCAAGATCTAATTTTTTATCAAATGGCAATATTTTATCAAATCTATTTGGTCAAAGTATGCAAGACTATTATTCACTATTGAATTTAGATGTATCCAGGATTCAAGACCATCTAAAGGCTCAAGAACCTTTACCTTGTAGGATCCAAAGATATTCTACAAAGTAAGTGGAAATAGAGAATCCGGGGACTCAAATGGAGGAAGAGTCATCTCCACTTGGTCCAGAGGATCAATGAAGCATGTGTAGAGACCATGATGGATAGGATGTATTAGAAGGCAAGAAGAACTTGCAGATTTGCAGAAGACGACTTCTGTCAAACAAGACTCCATGGACTCCGTGGTTCGAGGCTTAGCCGAAAAGTTTGGTATAGGCAAAGTAGTCACCATGAGGAAGATTATGGAGAAGAGTGTGGAGAAGAGACTTCTAACCACTATTGAATAGAAGGTAAAATCTGAACATACTCCTTTTGCAAAGTTGATGACTATCAATGGTCGAAATCTAACACTACGTTTTGAAGGAAGTTACATCCAGAATTGCATCCAAATAATGGTTGAACCAAGGATTGTAAGAATTCTACATGACATCTATAAAGACAAATGGGCAGGTAGATATAGAGGATGATTCAAAATGTAGACAAGAGGACTAGGATGCGTGGCCACTCAATATGGAACTACCAGGAACAAGAATAAGAAATGAGTGAAGCTCTATGTGAAACTCAAAATAAAAATCCAAACTTGGCAAGAGGACTAACTTCTATCCTATTGGCCATACTGGTTCTCAACCAATTTGATTAAATGATGCAGTATTTTAGACAAGGCAGTGGTCTTGAAAGTGTGTGGACTATCCACATACGGAGTTTTGGATGGGCAAGCCATGTTGTATAACTATAGGACTTGGAGGATGTAGGATATTTGGGACCAAATACTTAGGCAGACTATCACACTGTACCTTCGAAGGAAAGTTATCTCCACTTGAAAGCCCATTTGATGTTGTTTTTGAAGCATGTCCTATAGGCTTATACTACATAGGCTGATGAGTAGAAGCAAGGAGAAGCAGAGCCGAGGGTAAAGCAGTCAACAAATCAACAGAAAAAGGATTATGAAGGCAAACAAGTAACATTTTGAGTAAGTGTGTAAAGATGGAAACTAGTAAACTAAGCATGCATAATTGAACACAGAATCAATTAAATACTTGTATTGAAAGTTGGATAGGGCACCAAGCAGTTTGGGGTACTTGGCACTAGAATACTTGTAAAGCATCCCAAGAATATGCAAGAATTATGATCTTCAATGGTCATACTGACGCTAACCTGTTGGAAGTTTCATCCAGAGTTACATCCGAAGAACCGAACCAAGGACCTAAAACCCCAAAAAAGAAGTCCATGATAGCTATAAGATTCAAAGTGTCAGAGGTAAAAGTTATCGAAGATGTACTCTGACCTAATGTAGACGGAAGGCTTGGATGCACAGCCACCATGTGGCTCGGGGACATACGAAGAGGAGATGAGTAGACTATTCCAGATCAAAATCTAGATGCAAGAGAACTAGTCTTTGTAAATGCTTTGATAGTCGATACCGGTTCTCAATCTAACTTGATTTCTAAGGCATAACTTTATAAAGAAGCTTGGTCTTGAGACTTACGAGGCATCCACACCAAAAAAGATATCCTTTGGGTTTGGGAAAAAATGGTGTTGAAATTTAGGTAACAAAAAGATGGAAGGTCAAGTTTGGGATAAATTCACCAATATATAGATGAAGGAGGAGGATATATGTAAGATTACTTTCAAAACAAAATAGGGTTTGTATGTGGTATTAGTACTTCTACTTGGTTTATGTAATGTAATGCTATTCATTTATGAGATTGATGAATGATGTATTACGGGGATTCATATATTCATATGTCATTGTATATTTGGATCAGATATTCCATCTAGGGCACACCATGCGTAAGACACATCTTACTATGGTGACTGAACCAAGCAAATAGGCTAATTCAGGAAAATCATAATCAATTTTGTTTACTTTTGTTAAAAGATAAGCAAGATGGGGTAGTAATTTCAAATATTTCTAACAAAGGAATGACAGGATTTGGATAGCATACTTCAGTATTTTCAGGAAGTGTTCAAACTCCCAGTGGAGTTACCACCAAAAAAAGAGGTAGAGCATGAGATTCAGCTGTTGTCAGAGTCCCCTCTACCAAATATCAAGTTGTATAGGCAATCCTTGCTTAGAGATTACTGAGGTAAAGAAACAACTCTAAGAGATATTATACCAAGGGGTAATACATGCCCAAGCACCTCACCATGCGGTTTTCCTATTGTGATGGTGCCAAAGAAGGATGGTTCTTGGAGAATGTGCATCGAATACGGTGCTTTGAACAAGATTACCATAAAGAACAGATATCCACTTCCCACACATAGATGATCTCTTGGACCAACTTCAACATGCAAAGTTCTTCACAAAGTTGGATCTCAAGTCTGATTATCACCAAGTCAGGATGAAGGAGGAGGATATATGGAAGACTTCCTTCAAAACAAAACAAGGTTTGTATGGGTGGTTAGTACTTCCATTTGGTTTATGTAATGCACCCGCTACATTTATGAGATTGATGAATGATGTATTGCGGGAATTCATAGATTCATGTGTCATTTTATATTTGGATGATATTATTGATTTTTAGTGCCACATGGGAGGAACATTAACACATTTGTAGCAAGTCTTGCAAGTTCTCAAGAAGAAGCAACTTGCTATGTAATATGAAGAAGTGTGAATTTTCCAACAATCACTTGTCTATCTTGGGACACGTGGTTAGAGGAGGAGAGCTATGAGTGGATCTAAATAAGGTGGAAGCCATCACCAATTGGCCAACACCAACAAGAGCCACATTAAGACTAGGAGTTTTGTGGGAGCAGTACAATACATGAGGAAGTTCATTCCGGGATTCTCCGCGATTGCAACACCTCTACACTAGTGGCCGTAAAGAGTAATGGTTTTGACTAGGGTAAGGAACAAGAAAAGTATTTTGAGTTATTAAAATACAAAATTAGTCATGCTCCAGTACTTCTCTTCCTAATTTGCAAGTATACCCTTTGAAGTAGAGACAGATGCTAGTGATTACGCTATGGGAGCAGTGTTGCTTCAGGGAGGTAAGCCATATGTTATCATTATGAAACTTTCACTTCAGCAGTTAAAGGATATTCAATATATGATAAAGAAATGTATGCACTAGTTCATGTAAATAAAGAAATGGAAACACTATTTGTTGGGTAAAGAAACTATTGTGCACAACTGACCACAAAAACCTCTCCAATATTTGCAAGCACAGTCTAAATTACAGTAGGCAAGGCACTACAAATGGATGGGGTTCCTTCAGCATAGTTCCATTTGGTGATCAAATACAAGAAAGGTAGTATAAATGTGATGGTAGACATGTTGTCTAGGCCACCCACATAGGAAAAATATCTCTAGTTTGGCCACTATTTCTCATTTCGAGCCCTTCACAAAGGAAGCTTACTGAGAGACATATGCCCAAGTAAAATATTTTGGGGTGACATATCAACAGTTACAGTCCAAGGGGCTGAAAGGAAAGGTATTGATGATTGTTATCTCAAGGATGGGTTGACTCTACCAATGGGGAAAAATTTGTATGCCAAAAGAAGAAAGACTTTTATTGATGAGGGAAGCACATACCTCGAAAGTAGCAGGACATTTTGGTTTTAAGACCGTAACCCCACTTGCAAAGGTATGTATATTGCCCAATATACAAGAAGAAGTATCAAAATTCATAAGAGGATGTAAAATTTGTTGTACTAGCAAGCTTAAAATTTAGGAAGGAAGGTTTGTATATGCCTTTACCAGTACCTACTCGACCTTGGGAGGACATCTCTATGGATTTTGTAGGAGGACTACCTATGTCTAAACATGCCCATGATTATCTATATGTTGTTGTTGATAGATTTAGTAAAATGTGTGTTTTTATGGAATGTAAAAAGACATAAAAGGACATGAGGCAAGCTGATCTTTTCTTTGCTAATGTATGGGTGCATTTTGGTTTTCCAAAGTCTATTGTTTCTGACAGAGATTCTAGATTCTTGGGGAAGTTTTGGACTAGTTTGTGGGACAAGATGGATACCAGGTTGCAGAGAAGCACAACTTTCCATCCGCAGACAGATGGACAAACAGAGGTGGTAAACAGGACTTTGGTACACCTAATTATAGGATACAAGAGTAAACATCCATGGACTTGGAATGAGTCCTTAGGCTACATTTAACATTCCTGCAACATTTTGATACACACATCCACTATGTAGTCACCTTTTAAAGCATGCTTGGGTATCTAACTAACAAACCACTGGACATTGTAGTTTGAAAATAGGAAGAAGGGGAGATATATGACTAATAAGTGGCTAGAGTAGAAACGTTCATTACGAGGATCTGACAAATCCATATCAAGGTGAAATAACAATTGGATAAGTTTCAAGACAAGTACACGAGTAGGAACTATCAACATCATAGAGAGCACAAGCTTCGTGATGGAGACAAGGTTTGGTTGTACTTTAGCAAGGAAAGAATATAAGGTAAAGCAAAGAAACTCAAGCCACTACAGTATGGACCCTTTACTATATTGAAGTAGGTTGGAGAAAATCCTTTCAGACTTGATTTTCCACACTTCGTGTGGATGTACTTGGTAGTAAATTGTGAGAAGTTACACCTATATGATCCATCCATCCTTGATGAAGAAGTAAAATGTCATTTGATACCTTCCATTAAATATTGCTTCTTAGATTCATGAGGTGAGTTAAAGGAGGATGTAGTGCTGCAATAGAAGGCTATAGAAACAAGGATAGGTCCACAAGAATCTTGGTAGGGCAGCCTCAAGGGGAAGACACCAAGGCGTGCCCGGGGTGATACTCGAATGAGAAAGTGTGGGAATTATTTCCTCATCTACTCCCCTCACTAAGATGTTTTTCAGACCAAAATCCTCCTCAGTAGGGGAGGTGTGATCCATAGGGATCTAGAAATACACCACATCATTAGAGAAACCAAAACTAGAAGAGAAATTAATCAGAAAAGAGAGCATACTGTTAATTTATAGAATTACCACCCTGTGCAGAGCGGTGGTTGTGTAACCGCCCCTCTGCACAAACCAACATTTATGTAATTGTCAGTCTGCATTCACCAACAGTCTTATTACTAATAAAAATAAAAAATACATCCATGAATAGTCACAAATTTGAAGCATCTAGACTTTGTATCTTCCTTATTTTCATCTTCTTATTCTCTAGTGCACAAGATGACATAGGAAGTAAATATAAAATCAAGAAGAGAAATTGGATTTGAGCATTGATTCATGGGAGAAGTGAGCAAGAAGACTTTGGTGCCATAATTCATTTGTACAAGCAAGGTGTATGAGAAGAGAAAACAAGTAGAGAGGTTTCAAGTAACATTTTTGTCTTCCTTTAGCTTCTTGTAATTTGTATTCATTTCAATTGGTCAATATATAACTGGGAAGAAATAGAAAATTTCCCTTCATGATTATTTTTCCCTCAATCTAGGGGTTTTCAAGATAAAAATATTTTTTTGTGTGGTTGAATTGTCCATTCTTATTTTCTGCCAATTAACTCTAAGTGCTAGAATCCATTCACTAACTTTCAGAACTTTCATTTTCAAGTAATTTGGAAGTAGGAACATCAATGTGTGGTTTTTTAAGTTTCCAAAGTAGAATTTTACATATCACTTTCTATTCAAATTCCAAAATAATAAAATATATCTCTAACAGACTGATTTTGTGGGATTTTTGGTTTGTTTAAGTTGTCTCCACATTATAACTGATCCGAAGGTCAATATGGAGGAAAGATGATCCCTAAACTTCCCAGGATTGACACAGTGAAAAATTTGATTTCAAGAGCTTTTCCATCAACTATTTGAACGTTAAAAATAGAGTCTGTATGTGTAAACAATGGCTACTTAAAGTTGAAGTCAAACCTAGGAGATACCAGGTCAACTGACAAGTCACAACATGGAAAAAATAGGATAGTGTGTTTAGGTTTATACCTCCTATCTTCGATGCATGATATCAGTCATCTTCATTAGTGATCGAGAAAAATATATGCCACATGGTGGGTCCTCAAGCCACCATGTGGCTTGACACCACTTAGCCCTTATACCTTCAACTCGGTGAGCTATTTCATTACATGGACCGATTTCACATCGAGTTAGTTCAATCGAGCTATTCACGAGTCATGGGTGAGTTTATATATTGATTGAGTGGAAAAATATACATTTTCATTGACTGAAAAAAGTTCACGATGTGACACGAAACCATAATGGAGGTATGAAGACATGGGGGTTAATCCACATGCACGTGGATAAGGAAAAAGACTCGGCCGAGCCAAGAAAAAACAACCCCCCCTCCAATAGTTTTGTGATAAGGAAGACTCGGTGGATGCGTGGAGGGGTTGTGGCGAGCGACACCAATGGGAGTGTTGGTGGACAACGAAGTTAGGAGGACTCGACAGGAAGTACGTAACATGGATGGGTCGTAGGGGGTTGATAGCAAATGAGGAGCCACGTAGGCCGGCGGATCACAATGGGTAGGGTCATTGCAATGACCACCCAAAAGGAAAAACCATGGGTGTAAAACTTGAGACCTTCCCCTCCTGACTCGACGGCCTTAACCACATAAATCGGACCGCCTTAGCCTATAAAAGGCTCGACACTCCTTTATTTAGAAAAGGATAAGCTCGATGGGATATTTTAGGTCCATGCCCGAGCATGATAGTATGAGGTCTTAGCAAAATATGGAGGCCCATATTTTATTTGTATATAAGACCTATATATTTATATAGGCATTTATATTTTTAAAGCCCTATATATTTTAATATAGGTACATTCTCAGAGCTAAGGCCTATTATTATAGGCATGTAAATATCTAAGACCTATTTTATATGCAGTAAATGATTATTATTTGTAAGTACTATTATTTTAACAGGTGAAATATTATTTTGAAGCTCTAATTTCTCTCCGAGAAGACATACTCTGAGCTTGATCCGAGAAGGATAATATGTAGTTCGAAGGCGATCGTGGAGGTGATATGGAGACTGAAGACCTATTTTAAAATAGGTATTATGGAGAGATAATGCCTATATCATATGGGCATCATTGTCACAAAGGACCAATATTATTTGTTATCGACAAGATAAAGATAAGACCTATTATTTTAATAGACAATATTTTTATTGGGAGTTATTAATACTATCTAATATGCCCTTTGAGCCACACTGTATATTGCAGATAATAGGATATTTTGCAAAGGAAGATCAGATCTACTACACAAGTTGAGGATTATCACTTGGTGTTCGTGGAGGAGGTTCT
Organism: Taxus chinensis; assembly: GCA_019776745.2. Classification (NCBI taxonomy): domain Eukaryota; kingdom Viridiplantae; phylum Streptophyta; class Pinopsida; order Cupressales; family Taxaceae; genus Taxus; species Taxus chinensis. Next base: position 965,043,175 of record CM034147.1, read on the forward strand.
TGTTCTCCAGGCTTATTAAGCCACAACTTCAAAGTACATCATGTTTGGAAGACCAACTAAGGAGCCATAGCGTGACATAATAGTGTTTGGAAGACCGATCGGGAGGAGCCCATTGGGCATTGTACCATGAAGGAGAATACTGGATCAAATTTTCATCATAAGTCGGGGTAACTATTTGATGCTTGTGATAAAGGTTCTCGTTCCATTGTGTGTTTATTATTATCATTCTTAGATTGTATTATTTGTTATAGTCATTGAAGTAGATAATACATTGGTTCTATTGATGAACTTAGAGATGTAGGAATTCTGCCGAAATCCGTTATCAACCTATGTGCAATATGTTTCAATTATTGCATTTCTTTAAGTTTATTTTAATGGGGGTGAATTAAGAAAAGAATCTAATGCCTATAAGGGTCTGTGATCGAGGAAAAAAAATTGGCCAATTTTTGGATCAATAACAAATATCCAGAATTTAAATGTGTTCTAATTCAACCCAAAACTTATTGATTAGATTAATAACTTCTAATCAATTTGTTTTAATAGAGTTTATTTTGACCACAATTAATTATTCAAAAAATAACTTTACACGTTTATGGTTGAGGAAGTCCTTCAATATCCCTATAAAAAACATCTGCTGCCCCTAAAATAATAATTTTTTTCCATTTAATTTTTTGATATTTATTAGATGTCAATTTGTGTTTCTAGTTGTTTATAATAAAGTGGGTTTACAATAAAAAGTTAAAACATCTATCAATAAATATTGCAAACATATTTAAGTATTTATAAAAAAAAATTCAGATATAATTACACAAATGAGTATTCCTAAAGTACTAATAAATATCAAAACAACATTTTAGAGTAATATATTAATACCAAAAGTACAAACAAATCATTTGAAATACATCATGCAACACAATTCTAGATAATGAGATGAATAAGAAAAAAAGAAATCAACTAGAGTAGATAACCTTCATAAGAATTATTATATTACTTTCTCGAGACCATTAATGCATAATTCTAACAACTATCAACTAGAAAAAATGTGATTATTCCATTTTCCCTCAACATCAGAAAGCTAAAAAATTGTTAGCATACATAGCATAGTTTATATTTTTAGGGGACATCCCTTTATTCTCTCTTCGTTGTTGTATTCCATTATTCTCTCATCTTCATCCATTATCTTCCTCCTTCAGTTTAGGGGAATGTTGTTTACTATTTCTCCTATAAATTATACGTGCTTATCCATAATAAAATAAGATGTGTTGAGAGCTATTTACTCCACATTCTTCTCATCTATTCTCTTCCCACATTCTGGTATCAGAGCATCAAATCCCTGGCTTGTGTGCTTGGTGTGGAGCAACGTGGAAGAAAGAACAACAGCGTGGGAATGAGATGAATGGTCAAAACCTCTACCTGGATAGCCGATGACAAAAAGTATGTTGTAGAAGGAATAGGAAGATTAACCATTCCTCCTAGGACCACAAAAATGTATGCTTACAAAGGTACTATATGTTCCTAGATTGACTAGCAACCTCCTGTCAGTGGCTCAACTATTGAATCCATCACCTGAAGGTAGAATTTCTTGTCTACAATGGCATCAAATCATGTTTGATCTCGCGACAAGGGTAAGATTATTTCTACAGCATTTATGAAAGATAAGTTATTTGCTTTAGATACGGTTTCATCTTCTGCAATAGCTTTATCTGCATCAATAGTACAATCTACTGCACTCTGGCATTTTAGATATAGACACTTGTCAGCTAGTTCATTGCATTAGATGAGTTTTAAAATAATTGGTTCATGGACTACCCAAATTCTCTAGTTCCTTGCCTCTTTGCCTTGGCTGTCTTACAGGAAAACAACACAAGGATTCATTTCAGGCAAGCAGCTTCCATGCCAAGAAGCGTCTGGGGGTAGTTCATACCGATCTGAATGGCCTCTCTGCCTCCTTCATTTTCAGGATATAAGTACTTTTGACTGTTCTTGGATGACCACTCTTGCAAGATGTGGGGTGTTTTTATTGAAGAAGAAAAGTGAGGCTCTTCAACACTTCCATAACTTCTATCATCATGTTGTGAAAGAGATCGTACAACCACTTCTTCTACTTCACTCATATCGAGGGGGGGAATTCACATAAAATAAGTTCTTAGCATTCCTGAGCCAACAAGGCATTAAGCAGAACCTGACTACTCCCTACACACCTCATAAAAATGGCATTGTTGAGTGAGGCAATCGCACAGTGATGGAGATGGCTAGCTGCATGCTAACAAAAGCAAAGCTAGAGGAACACTATTGGGTTGAAGCAGCATAGAAAAATATATATCTTCTCAATAGGGCACCGACAAAGATTATACAAAATAAAACACTAGAAGATGTATGGAGTGGTAGAAATCCATCGATTTCCCATTTGCAAGTATTTTGTTGCACAACATACATGCATGTCCCAGCTCAGAAGAGAAAGAAGGTAGAGCCAAGGAAACTCTCGTGTATCCTTCTTGGCTATAACACTACCTCGAAGGCATGTCATCTCATGGATCCTGAGACAAATAAAATATACAAGAGTTAGGATGTGGTTTGTGATGAGTCATCCTTTGACTCTGTAGTGACATCAAAAGAACCATTATCAACCACCTCTCACCGACTACTCACTGAAACAGATGAACAACCAGAGGAGACTACTCATGTAGAAAAGAAATGTTGTTAGGAGAGCTATTTGTTGACCTCAAAGAACTGGAGAATGTGACTCCACATCAATCCACACAACAATGACATAGTTCTTCTCAAAATTAGCCAAGTTCTCATCCGAAGTGGGTACAAAGCACCATCAAGGACTCACATTTTTAACAACTCCCAGATACATCATCCAGAGTCAAAAGAAGGATTCAAACACGGGGGATTCACTTAGTAAAAGTATGGTATAGCACCTACGTTCGAAGGGTATTAAAGAATACCCTTAATTCTAGTTTCTACCTCTAATTATTCAATTGATAATACCCCCTCATGTTATATTATTAGAATGAAAATACCCCTTATTTTTTCCATGTACCTTACTTACCCATTTTTCAATTACAATTTTATTTACCCCTTTTTATTTCTACCCCAATATATTAGACAAAAATATATTATATTTCTCACTCAATTTTTTTTTAATATGCATTTCCTTTCGAAAGATAGTTCGAAGCCATTGAATACATATTACAAGTCACCTTGTATATGTTAAGCTTTATGCATTTATCAATAGTTCTTCAAATAATTAAGATGGTGAAATAATATCACTTGTGTTGAAAAGCATACTCAATTCTAGTTTTCTACCATCTTATTATTTCTTGGTTAAGAATCTAGATTTATTTATTAAAAAGAGATTATAATTTACTTTATGACTACACTCCTTTTGCAATTTTAAGGTATTTACGTTTAAAAACTAGGGTTCAAACGTTTTAGTTTTATATTAAAAGTAAAACCTCTATTTCCTTTGGCCCATCTCTCTAACCTACCCCCAATACTTGATTCAAAACATTAATAAATTAAACCCTTTCAACCCCTCATGTCTACCGGTATATTGAGTTTAATTTTTATTAATTTTAATTACCTCAATATGAACCCACGTGCTAGGATATTGCCTAGCTAATGAACCCCCCGTGGATTCAAACAAGAAATGAGGTAAACTTTGCACTCATGAGTTCACTGATTAATAGCTCCGAGCCAGAAAATGTTTGTGAAGCACTCAGTCAACCTCAGTGGAAGGAAGCCATGGATACAGAATATGACTCACATATGAAAAATCAGACATGGGAACTTGTCGATCTTCCTACAGGAAAGAAACCCATATGCTGCAAAAGGATTTTCAAGACAAAATATAAGGCAAATAGATCCGTTGAAAAACATAAAGCACATCTTGTAGCAAAAGGATATGCTCAGAAAGAGGGCATCGAATATGAAGAAACCTTTGCACCCACTGTGAAGATCAAGACCATCAGAGTTGTTTGCGCACTGGTAGCACAAAAAGGATGGAGACTTCAACAGATGGACGTTAAGAGTGCTTTCCTAAATGGTGATCTGAAAGAAGAATTCTACATGATCCAACCTGAAGGATTTGTTGATAAAGAGCATCCTAAAAAGGTATGTCATCTCATCAAATCATTGCATGGATGGAAAAAAGCTACAACGGCATGGTATATCAAGAGTTGACGATCACCTTTTGCAGCATGGGTTCACTCATAGCCCCTCAGATTCAAATTTTCATATAAAGAAGGTAGGCAAGGTAAATTGTCATTCTTGTTGTATATGTAAATGATCTTGTGATCACTGGTAGTTTAGAAGATCAGGTTGATATTGTGAAGAATGATCTCAAAAGAACCTTCAACATGAAAGATTTGGGACTACTACATTACTGTCTTGGCTTGGAAATATGGAAAAAGGAGCAATCACATTTTTGTCTCCCACATAAAGTACGCCAAGATACTCCTTAAAAAATGTATGATTCTAATCCTATATCCACTCCCATGGAAAAAGGCTTGCAACTTTCAAGATTCCATGACTCACCTCAAGTAGATGCTACACTCTATAGGCAACTTATTAGAGGCATCATCTACTCGACATATACCGGACAAGATCTATGCTTTGCCGTCAACTATCTTTTTAGGTTCATGCAGGAGCCAAAGCAATGTCACTAGATAGAAACAAAGCATGTATTGAGATATGTCTGAGGAACATTTGATTATGGTCTGGAATATAAGAAGAATGATCAATTCTTCTTACAGGGATACATCGACTCAGACCACGCCGGATCTGTTGGTGACGGGAAGTCAACTATAGGATACATATTTCATCTCAGATTTGGACCCATCTTGTGGATAAGAAAGAAGCATAATGTTGTTTATATCTCATCCACAGAGGCAAAATATCATGCCACACGAGTGTTAGCATTAGTTTATTTTTTAATACATTGTTGTTTGTTATGTATTTGATGGATAGTTATAACTGTCCTCCTTCCTCCTGCAAGATTTATATTTGAGGCTCTTCTCATTTCTTACACACATTGAATACATTGAATATAAATTTGTCTTCTGCTATCAGTGGTATCAGATTGGCGTGGAAGCGGGAGCATGGGAGCATGTAGAGAAAGGTTAATATGTCATTGCTTGAAAACTTCGCTTCCCTTCCTGCATGGAAAATCTCATTTGGAAATTATATTGTTCTGGTTTTACGTTTTGTTAAATCATAGCATTCTCCTTTGGTGTTTTGCTAGAAGTCCGTAGTGACCATTGTTCACTAAGTTAGAGCATGTGAAGGAAACGTGGTGTGAACGAAACCAAAATATTTTTGGCACCTGCATTGCAGAGTTTTTGCGAGGCATTAAAAATTAGAGCCGATAAGGCGTGTCAGTCTTACATTCCTAGAATTATTTAATGCTCTTAAAAAACTTATCAACACATCCACAGCAGTAATAAACACTTGACCAGTGCGGTAAATCAGAGCATAGACTGTTTTGGAGGAATACTCGTGATGCAAGTGTATGCAACAATAAAAGTGACATGAGCGGATCGTTTCTGGTATTGGAATGTTCTGATTGATGTATACAATTTTTTCTCTCTACTTTATATATAAAGCCGACCAAAGACTCCATCTCATCCTTCACGTTCAGAGGTTATCATGATAAAGATGATGTTGTTGAAGGAGTAAAATCATTAGCAACCCTAGAAAGTATCTCTTTCTCTGAAATTGTTGATCCGCCTACATAATAAAAAGTATTTGTTTAGCATTTTTTTTGTTTAGAATGAGGATCCTATCTTTTATGGCAAGCGCAGAGTATTAGGTAGTCAAGAAAAAAAGGATTCTACGCTTAATAAGACAGTTATAATAACTACATTAAATGAGGTGTGCACAATACCAAATTCTAGAGAGATTTCGTGTTGGGGAAGAACTTGGTGTGTTTTTGAATCATATTGTTATAATTTCTTTTCGATCAAAAGTCTTATGATCTTTGTATTCTTACTGCTGATGTCTGAAAATGGAGGTTGGAGGAAATCCAATGACCTCTTGCAAGATGCAAGTGACAAGGATGCTGACAAATATTGTGGTGAATAAGGTATTGAGGACCACATTCCTCTATTTTTTGTTTGTGTTAATTTTAGTTTCTGTTTTGTTCCATGTTCTATTGTTTTGTGATCGAATGCTGAAAATGGATTACTCTAGAGCATAGTTGTTTGCCAATGGTTCTTCATTTTGAATTGATCCTCTGAGTGTCGTGCTTCGAAAAGAAGATGGTTCACTTGTGAATACGTTCACTTGCAACATGAACCATGTGCAACAAGGTCTAAGTGGTGAGATCCAGTCAAATAGCATGTTTCTTGATGCAGTCTCTTTCTCAGTATTCACATTTCACATTATGGGTGAAAACAACTTAGTCAATGGCAACATCCAGTGGTAGTGATTTGTTTCCTTTGCTGTTGAATATTGGCTAAATGACAATCGACATCAGTGGCTACAACTAAGAACATGATTGCTATGATTCTTAGAATTGAATTTGGAATATTTGTCAGTATTGTTTGTTGTTATTCCTATGTTGTTTGGTTGTTCAATAAAGTGGAGATGGTGCATATTTTCCCGTTTAAGACCTCCAAACTGAAGATCATCATGGGGAGCAGAAAAGCACTGAAAGCAGCGCATGGTACTCGCACTAGGTTCGTGGTAAACCTATAAAACCACTAAGGTAAAATCCTCTTGGTTCGTGGTAAACCTGTAAAACCACTGAGGTATCATCCTCTTGGTTCGTGGTAATCCTGTAAAACCACCGAGGGTGAACAGTCGGAAAGTGCTCCTATCCCTCTAGGTTTTATGGTCAACCTTAGAAAAACCATGTGTATCAAGATCATGTAGGCACATGCTGGTGTGAAGACCCTCTTTGCGATGTTCTATTTAAGAGGGTGGGGACATCCAATATCAGGGAAATGTATGTTTGTACGAACAATGTAATAAGGGGGGGAATGTTAGCATTAGTTTAGTTTTTTAATACGTTGTTGTTTGTTATGTATTTGATGGACATTTATAACTGTCCTACTTCCTTCCGCAGGCTTTATATTTGAGGCTCTGCTCATTTGTTACAACATTGAATACATTGAATATAATTCTATCTTCTGCTATCAACGAGGAGCTATGTACGAAGCAATATGGTTACGTCACATTTTGGATGATACGGGAATTCCTGAAAAACATTCACCTATTCTCTATTGCGACAATCAAAGTGTGTTGAAGCTCGTGCAAAATCCTGTTTTTCATGAACAAACAAAGCATATTGAGATTGATTGTCATTTCATTTGAGAGCACATCTTGAACCATCACATTCAGCTCCAATGTTATCCTACAGAAGCACAAGTTTCCAACATTCTCACAAAATCTCTTGGAAAAGTGAAATTTGAAATTTTCACGGGTGACATCTGCAAGACTAATTTAATAAGAGGGGAATGTTAGCATACGTAACATAGTTTGTATTTTTAGGTGATATCCTTTTATTATCTCTTCATTATTGTATTCCATTATTCTCTCATCTTCGTCCATATCTTACTCCTTCAGTTTAGGGGAATGTTGTTTACTATTTCTCCTATAAATTGTACATGCTTCTCCATAGTAAAATAATATGTGTTGAGATTTATTTACTCCACATTCTTTTGATCTATTCGCTTCCCACAAAAACCTCTCTCTATTTTCACTAAGTCTACTTAAATATTTGTGAAACTAATATCCTTTTTTGAGACCTTTGTAAAGAAACACCACCTTAAAAAACACAACAATAAAATAGGGAATATTGTAGGGGCATGTGTGATCTATCCATCATTATGGAGCTCCTAGACTTGTATAATTATTTGAAACCAACACACAATTGTATAATGCAATATTCATCCAAAATTATAATGGCTTGCAAGTATCCAACCTTATCACTTTCAACATGATTGATATAAAACACAATAAATTCTACATGCTCTTTACATTTCCTTATATGCTTGTAATTTATCTATGAATGAAAGATGATTTGTAATCACTCATGCATTTTTCCAATGCACTAGTACACATATGTTTCAAGAACTATTGAATTCAAAATAGGGCCCTATCGACATGTATTCCGACACACAATGGGAACTTGCACCATAAAAAAATAGTACTTATAGTTATTGGGAACTCGAACCATAAAAATGCAATTCTATAAAACTAACCATAAATATACGATTCTAGGGGAACAAAGACCGTAATTATACAATTTTGGGGAAACCCAGAAAATGAGAAACTGGGGGAGGATATAGAAAGAGGAGAGAGGAGAGAGAAATCATGGGGACTTGATAATAAACATACCAATAATCTAGAAACATACACTTGTACCCATGCAGAATGCAATTTTACATTTGATAACTCACTCACATACTAAAATTAGTGTATGTATAATGCTCAACTTTGATGTGTGTGCCAAGAGAAATTCATACATATCAAAATGAAATGACTATGTTGTTATATAGAGAAGCCAAATGTATATCATGGAAACTTATATGAGTTCATTGAATCAATACGAGAATAAATCTAGACAAAAAATCAAAAGGAGAGATGTATCACCTTATTTCCATCTAAGAAGGATGTGAAGATATAACCTAGAATTTTCATCGACCATCTTGTGTCCTAGAAAATAGAAACTTATTTCCATGCTTACAAGCAAAGGATTTCCATGTGGATAAGAGTCCAAATAATAAATGATTTCGGTAAATCTATGAAGGAATAATTACCCTAAAACATGATATGTGCACCTATTAAGAGCCTAATATTTATATCTCTATTCCTATTACAAGACATACTCTCCTCATTACACTACTCATTCGCTCACAAAAAAGCTTACTTGAGACAAAGAAGGCCAACCATCCTTACTATCACACACAAAAAATTATAGCACCACACTACCCTCCAAGACCAAACCATAAAATGCTTTGGTATGAGAATAATGGTTTTGTCCAAGACCACCCAACAGTCAATTTCTCATTATGATATCTTTTATGGGTCAGTAATTTCCTCATGGTTCAACCTTAATGCAAAATTATACCCGCATAACCCTATATAATTAAGTCAAATGCACTCATTTACTCACCTAACATTCACCCTAGTATTCTTAAGAAAATATCACTCAAAATGCATACAAATCTCTCTTAAATATTCCAAAAGAAGAAATAGACATTAGGAGCACCCCCTACAAATGTGTGAAGAACTCAAAACCAAGTTCTAGAGTCAAGCTTCCAAAGCCAAAGGTCCTCAAATCCAAGTCAATCAAAAGGGGAAAAAAATCATTAAAAATCATTATTAAGAGATCAAGATATAAATCTAGCTACATGCATACAATATTAGATATCTTGTTGGATAAATACATGCAGTTTGATGCATCTACAAACTAATGTTGATGTAAGCAATGTACAAATTATAGTTTCACCCAAATAATAAGAAATATTTTTTAGATTTTTTACCCATGGTTAGGGTTTTGGGTCGTTTTAGTTGATCACATAGGGTTTTACATTTTTGCAAGACCTAAAGATTTAGAGGTCCATCATCATCTAGAGTAAACTAATAGATTCTCCTAATCTCTACTAACTCTTGTTATTAGATGAATATTGCTCACGTAATAATCACTTATAATGCAAGTATTGTTTTCCTGCACATATATTAATAAGTAATGTGAAACAAGAAGGTGACAGTAAAACCCGAGTAAACTAGAAGGACATTTGCTCAAATCAATAATTTGTAAAACTAGTAATTTGTAAAATAGTTAATTGCAAATTACTCCAAGTTGAAAAATAATAAATTTCAATTATACGTTTTCTCTAAATACAAGACATTTATGTCTAACATAAAAATCTATTTAATTCCATTTAGAAATAAATAATATACAAATTTTAGTTAAAATCATCTCAACCAATTTGAAGTGATGGAATAGTTGGATGATAACAATTGATCATAGTTAATACAGAGATATTACTTGACTATAATAATGTCATTGAGAATCATCTAATAAAGTATACGAATCTTTACAAGATCATAGCCCCCCTGCATGTGCTCTTTGAGAATGAAGGATTCCTAAATTAATGTTCATTGACACACAGTTGATAAGGAGCCATCCACATGAGATATTCAAAGTAATTTCTATGTTGTTCGATGAAAGTGTGGTAGATGGACTATACAAATTCCTTTTTAAAATGAAGTGTGACATTTACACAAAGCTCATCATACTATTTTCACTCTATCAAGACTAGCACACACACATTCATCATGGAACCATTTCACTTCATCATCGTCGTATTCATCATCTTCGTTAAATGGAGGGGAGAGAAGATAAGGGATCCTTAGACTAATCTGGATATTCATATACTAAAATCTTAGCCGCTGTGTTGAACCCATTGATTTATGAAAAAAAAAATCCAATAGCTTTTTCTTGATTTAAAACGTTTCAAAAAATATTTAGCTCCAATGAAAATACATGTATTTAAAGCGCAAACAATACTAGCAAACTATTTTATTTAAATAAATTTACTCTATGTGTTGATTTATGCCCTCATTTGACTTGGAGGATAGAGTCGATGGGAATGATGTGTTATATGCTCCTTAGGTGCAATACAACATATATTTTTTTATCTATCTCTCTAATTTTTTATTTTCATTGTACTTGGTGGGGAATTGATTTATGTATATCACTTTCGAGAATGAAGGTTCGGGATGAGCTAGATATAGTGACAGGAAAAGGAAACAAGCTTCCATATCTACATGTGGCGATCAAGGAAAATCTGTGAATTAGTCCACTTGGTCCTCTCACATTGTGGACACCAATGTGGTTATGTGTGACGCACTCAACCATATGCAAGCTTCCTATTTATAGGCAACAATGCATGAGACATTGCAAAGCCTTGGAGGGTGAGAAGAAAGTGGAAGCAAAGGTAAATTCAAGGTTCACGAGCTTGCAATTCCACATATCTTCTATGTAGTTTAAATCCTGCACTACAATTACACCTCGCATAACACCACCCTCATTACCGAGAGAGCATACTTTCCCCTCCCACTTGAACAAAACTGCATTGACATGATATTTTATGTCGTGCTCTCCTCCAACAATTCACATCTTATCCATTCAAATTTCTCAACTAATTTAATTGTTTCTTATATTTAAAAAAACACATTAGAAATTTTTACATTCTAAATCGAGATAATTTAACACACTTGACAATATGGTTAAAAAAGACATTTGCGAGCTTCCCCATCTCATTCTTTGTTTTATCCATCTATCCCCTCGCTCTGAGTTATTGTTTTCCAAAATCCACAAACATATTTATTTCCTTCAAATACCACCATTCACACCTCCTCCCCTCTTCACTCCTCCACCCAACCCCTTTCGGCGTTCACATTGCACTGCTTGTGTTCAGATATTGCTAGTTTTGGAACCAATGACTAATGTGCATAAACATGGTACTTTGTGAGGCATTACTATAAAACTTAAATCAATGAAAAATATATATAAGATACATGTTTTTTATGGCACAAAGAATCGGTTTATTGTAGTGCCAATGAGCATTGAGGCATAGTCACGAGACTTTATGAGACATCACTATAAATAAAAGTTAATGACAAATGGATTTTTCTTTTTGGGAGGTAGGCACACAAATATACGTAGAATCCCTACATTTACCAATTTTTTTATTTCCCATTACACCACAACCATTTGCACGTGACAAATAGATATTTTTAGTACAATAATCAATGGAAGGTTTTCTCTTTAAAAGGGTTTGAGGAGTCTTTCTTAATCACAATGTTTCATTTTACGGGACTCGGAGCCATGTTTCTTATGAAATACACATAAATTTGACATATATTTCATTTTAAAATTGATCCCTTTCAATTTATGGAAAGATAGAAATGCTTCTATTTTTAATTGACATATTTCTGTTAATGACTATTTTTTTTTAGTTGATGACACAATCCATGCTATTTCTAAGGTTACACTCCATAATCATATGGAGAGAGAGAGAGTCCGTGTTGAGGTCACCTCTCCAACAATTACTATAAGATCATAGGTCCCTTGGGAACGTACTAGCTGTTATCTCACCATCATCCTTCCCCACAAACATTATTGACTGATGCGACAAATGTTGTACTGGAATCTGGCTCGTTTATAATATGCACAAACATTATTGACAGCCAATTTGTGGTGCACGTACTGACAGCCAAAAGAAACCCCACATTTAAGTATTGAATAACTATGATGTATGTTGCACTAAATTAGCAACTTACAGCCAAATTCTGAATGTGATGCATAGTAACATGTTAAGAAGATGAAGCAAAGGAGATACTAAAAATCATTTGCAGAGATAATTGGCTGCAATTTGAACATCAATATCGTCCCCTCTTCCGCTGCAATTGAGCACCACCTTGGTTCCCTGGCGAAGGGTAGGGCAGAGTTTATCCAAATAAGCGAGTGCATGAGCTGTGTCGAGTGCAGGAATTATGCCCTCCAATGTGGAGAGCAGTTGAAAAGCATGGAGTGCTTCCTCATCAGTGACGGTGTGGTAGTGGGCGCGTCCAATATCCTTGAGGAAGCTGTGCTCTGCTCCCACACCAGGGTAGTTCATGCCAGCAGCAATAGAGTATGCAGGCTCCACAATCTGCCCATCCTCGTCTTGCAGCAGGTAGGTCATGCCTCCGTGAATAACTCCCACTTCCCCCTTTGTTAGACTGCAACTCCCTGCACCTTCCACCCCTATCAACGTCACCTCTTCATCCTCAACGAACTCGTGAAACAAACCCATCGCGTTTGAACCGCGTCCGACGCAGGCAAGCAACACATCAGGCTTCCCACCCCACTTTTCCATGGCCTGCCTGCGAGTTTCTTTGCCAATAACCGCATTGAACTCCCTTACAATCGTAGGGTATGGATGCGGGCCAAGAACCGATCCAATTATATGGTGCGAGGCATCCATATTATTGACGGAGTCTCGAATTGCCTCAGATGTAGCGTCTTTTAAAGAGGAATGAACAGGCCTCACCTCAGCACCAAGATGACGCATTTTTAAGACGTTGGAGGCATGGCGATCCATATCATGCGCGCCCATGTACACCCACGCACTGCAAACCCGAGTCCGCGCGCAGGCAGCGGCTGTTGCAACGCCGTGCTGCCCTGCACCCGTCTCCGCTATTACGCGTTTCCTTCCCATGCGTTTGGCCAGGAGTGCTTGTGCAATTGCGTTGTTTATCTTGTGCGACACCAGTATGATTTAGATCTTCCCTTTTCAGATAAATATGAGGCCCTCCATAATGTTCCGTCAGCCCTCTCTGCAAAGTATAATGGAGTTTCTCGGCCAGCATAATCTTTGAGGAGGCCATGCAGCTCTTGCTCATACGCCCTCTCTCGGATCTTAACATATGGAAGGCTGACTCCAATTCAGAGAGTGCATGCACCAGTACCTCGGGGACATATTTACCTCCATATTTTCCAAATTTCCCCAACTCGTCGGGTCTCTCCTGCCTTCTAATCACTACTGGATGAGTCGAGGGTCTCTCCTGCCTTTTAATTAATGGCACTGGTGTTTCTTTTTGTCGCAGGGCTAAACTAGAAGAGCAGGAGCTCCCACCTTTCATTTTCCACAACCTTGCATCCCCACCTCTTCCTTTCACACCACTCAACGACTGCAAATTTCCACCTGCAATAGCCATATTGCACACTAAATCTTCTTAGCTGACTGAATTATACACACAACTTCCAACCTATAAATAACAAATAAATCTCAATCTCTACGCACCATTGGGAAGAGTTGGATGTAATTCCGCAACCCAATAATGTTTTGAACGTGATAATCATGGTGATTCAAGCCAACCACCCCCGCCCCCCCCCCCCTACCAAACTCTATTTTCAAAATAGATAAAACCAAATAAAACTTGTTTTGCTTGGCTTTCATATGAAAAAGTTCTCTCCCATACACCGTCAAAATTGAACCCCCACGTTTGTGGAGTTTAAAACACCTACAAAATGACCCAAGAATGTACTCAGTCGATGTCAATTCCATCTATCACACGTGGACAAACGTACCAATAATTTCGGCATAGATGTGAAGTTGTCCAACTATTGGTAAAGTTTTTCTTTCGCTTCTACTCCTAAAAATAAGGAGCAGCTAATTTTTTGGGAAGAGTTTGTTTAGTGGTTAAAAACTAGCAATCGTACGCAAAATGTACGATGGAAACGCCGAAGGGAATCTTTCGAAGGATTTATATTGGAAGGAGAGAAACATTGAGAAAAGAAGAGGGTGAAGATAAAGAGGTTAGAGGGTGGAAAAGTGTGGGGGAACCGAAAATAAATAGTAGAGACAATGTGAAACTCAAACGTAGAACAATATGACGTCGTATATGGAAATCCTTTGAATGAAACAAATAGTGTTGTTCAAGACGTTGCGGAAACAATTTATAGGTATATATGTGAATGTAAGGAATGACATAATATTATTGCAAAAGTGAAAATGTGTTTGTAGTTTTATTCGTATCATTTAGGGATGTGAAGATGTGGAGTGTAAGTGACATCTAGAGGTGGCGATGTCATGTGAAGTTCCCCCCATCAACAATTGGGGCGACGCCATTATTAACAATCACCCCCCAAAAAAAAGGGCAGGTATGGGTGGCTGTGAATTTTTATTCAACTCACATGTCCCATGGTGCTTTGTAGAGAAAATGTATGCCTATTCCTTTTTTTGGAGGAAATCTTGTTCAAAGCATTTGGTTTGGTGTTAAACATGGTTCAACAGTTATTCCAGGTCAGAAAGAGTATTGATAACCATTACCTGTTGTGTGTTTAATATGCATAGGCGTTCTTAAATGCAACATTGAATATATTCTATCCATCATGCGAAGGGTCGGGGATTCCATGCATAAACAAATTGGTCAAAGTATTTTTTCATAGATTGAACAAAAGTATGTCATCCTAGTCTTAGTGTCTCAACATTCAACACATGTGGAAGCCACAAAAGGTCACATTTACAGAGCCTTGATGTTGCCACTCAAACCTGAAAGAGGGGGAGATCATATATTCAAGATTGTAATTGACTAAACAAAATAGAGAAGGGAAATAACTCTTACCTGCATCAATAGTCACGAGCCTGAAGGTGTTTTTGTAAGAATTTTTCACATAATAATATATGAATCTTTGATGAAGGAATGCAAAAAAATGATGGGGGTTCGAAACAACGTTAAGGTTTCTCTGTCTTTGCACACCACGAGGGTCAATAGGTCTAGAGCCAAACATAATTTTATGCATGTCTTGGGTGTTAGATGCACTTAAAGTAAAGAATAGGGGGGGGAGGGTTTGTTCAATGATGTCAGAGAGATCACCTCTACTTTTTGACAAAAAATAACACACTCCTCACAATAATTTCGTGTAGACATCATTGAAAAAACATGCAACATGAGACAACAAATTTTTTTTGGAGTAAAGACATCATTTAATGTGGGGTCTTTCTTTCAACTTAAGAGCAGAAACATAATCAAATCTCAAGTTTGAAACAATCATGTTTTGTTTTCCTAATGCCCAGGCAAAGTGGACTTTGAGTGACCAACCAGTATAAGAATACAAAGATAGAATACAAAACATAAAATTACACAATGGAAAAGTAAAATTATATCCTTAGGTCGTCTTTGGCGCGGGAAGTAATCATTATCGTCACTAGCAAAGTTAACATTTGAATAGTAAACAATGGCTAATAATATGTTGACATGGTTAAAGAGCTTGTAAACAAGTAGAATGTAAAATAGTTGTATAATCTATTTTGACACGCCTTTTTTTTAATTTCCATCTCCTTAAAATTATATATAATATAGATGTAACTTTATAATGGTTATATTTTATATATATATATATATATATATATATATATATATATTTCCAAGAATGTATTTACATATAATATAACTCTAATCTATTTCATGTGAAGGAGCCGAATTTTCTATGATTTCAATGTCGAAATAACTACATTCCAAATGATGGCATGTATTTGAGGCTATTTTTAAAATACAATCCACATCTATTTTATATATTTCATTCATTTTTCCAATTTGCAACATCAGTTAAAAATCTATTTTCTTTAATTCTCATGAATGTACACACCCAGTTTTAAAGCTTCCACTTCGACAGTGTGCAAGTCAATGAAACCTCCTTTGTTGGCAGTTACGAAATTGTTACATTTCATTTTTAAAATATTGTTTTGAGTGAGAGTTGTTTTTGCTGCTTTCAAGATTTTTAGATTGAGAATTTCATCTCTAGCTTTTTTATGCTAATTCTATAATTGCTTTTGCATACAGTTCTTATAGAGTAATTAAAAATACAAAGTCTATAACTTCAAGAAATAGGTATATTACAATGTGAATAAAAGAACAAAAACTCTTATAAGATTGGGAATCTAGCCTTATAACGCGACAACGGAATAGAATGCAAAATTTTTATTGAAGAGGTCAAGAAAGGAGAGGGGAAAGATTATACTTGTAAGCATTACAAAAGTTGTTTTTTTAAAACCAAGGATATCAGAGAAGGGGAGATTAAAAGAGAGTCATTAATGATGAAGAAAATCTATATCATTCATAGTAGTAAGGGTAATTGCATATTCCTTGCCCACCGAGGCACTGCCCAATGCTGTAGCAAACAATTCTTCCCGTCACTAGGAGCACATAAGGCAATGAATGCTAGTAATAGTTGCCTAATAACAAATTATTATTATTAATTTTAATCACAATTCTCCCAATAGCAATGCTAGCAATAACAATAGCTGCCTTGGAAGTTGCGAGTTTATCCCAATTCTCACCCTGAAAATTTTAAAAAATTATTAAAAAATAAAGAATAATAGTCCACGAAAAAAAGATAAATGTTCAAAAATTTATATCTTGATCTAATTCAGGAAGCTCAAGTAAGCATTTAGAACAAATACAAACAAGAGATACAATTTGTTATGCTACATTTCATAACATTTCATCAAAATTGGTAATTCCAATCTACTTATGTGCATTCTATATATTTATAATGTTGGAGAAAAAATTAACAGATCCATGCCATCTCATTCACATTAAGAAAAAACAGAGTTCGTTTACAAAATTTAATTTCCTTTGCAGTAATTATCTTCATTTTTTGGTAAGCGGATGCGCACAGAAGTTGTGGAGTACATTCATACATATCTTTCAAACAAAGCTATCCCAAAAATCTACAGATCAAACCTCTCCTAGCTAGCATCGCAATGTTATCTCCCAATTTTTCATTATTCAGTTCCAAATCAGTCTTTCTTCCATAGCTTACATGCATCCACTTCAAGCCTTCTGTTTAGTAGCTATCGTCTGTTTCTCCCTCACTCCACAACATGAATGGCCACCTCCAAATAATTTCTTGGAGACCAAATTCTTTCTCCCGTGAGAATTTTTTCAGGGGGGCTGTGCTTTCCCCTTACAGTACACAAGGACTCTTTTAAAGACAAAAATTGTGTTGCTTAAGATGCTCAACTTGTTAACCAAGCGCCCGATCCTAAGATCCCAAATAGACTTTGAGATTAGACCAAATGACATTATACTGTTCTGAAGCAGAAATAAAATCTCAAAGACCTTACTTTATGGAATAAGACCTGCTTCTGCCTATGGATCCCAAATTTGCTCTGATTTATATCCCCTAACTTAAACGTTGGACTGATTATCATGCGATAAATAAAACTCGAAAGAAGAAGAAAAAATAGAGATGAAATGCCATTCCATCCAATAAAGATCTTTGGCCACCAACTCTTGGGTATCAGATGAAGGCTAGAATGGAAATAAAAGCATACATTTGTTAAAGTTGAACCGAAGAAAACTCAAGATTTGGATGTTACAACTTGCATGACACACACAAATCTCATCCTAACATTTGATTGATGAGAGATTGGTACATAGCAAGATGATTCATGATGTGAGAATTAAATTCAATCAGCTTGAGTGAGACTTGATCAAACAGACAACAAAATATGAGGCACAGATTAAAGAAAAAGAGCATCACAAACTTCGAGATATCCATACGGCTAGTCAAGTGAGGCAGATTTCACAGAATTTCAAGACATTTATGAGCTTAGACTCACATTAGTAGCTGTCACAGACATGTCTAACATATGTACATGCAGCTTGAGGTCAAATTTGCAGATTCATTTCATTTTTTATCATATAAACATTTCAGAAGTTATAGTTTCAAGCAAAAAAATGAGCCAGAGACTATTGTGTCACCAGCAACTCCACTCAGAGGTAATAACTAGTCTCAAACACCAGACATAATGTGTTTATCCTGCAGAAGCTCTATCCATATTTTTAGTATGGTCCATTTTCAACATCTGTGAATTATGTTCTTTGTGAAGATAATTGATACAACATTTGGTACAAAGATAAAAAAGATAACATAACCACAAAACAAAAATCCTTGTGAGCTTGGTTACAGAAGACATTTGCTATAAAGCTTAACAGTTTTTCATGCAATATACATCTGGAAACAACATCAAATGGTTGACTTTCAAAAGGAAAGCATCTCCTACACAATGGAACACAGAATGTAAATATTAAGCTACCATTGAACATGCATTTATCTTGTTGCCAAGACCACATTCCAATGGAATGTCAAATGAAATATATCTTTTTTGCAAACTCCAAATAGGTGAAGGCAACCTCGAGGAAAGTAATCCACTTTAAGGACTAAATATCATGTTTACAAAGGATGAATCTACTGGAACTAATCCAAACTTCCTCCTAGTTGTGATTTTATTAGTAATGGTAAAGGGTAAAGGAGTTTTTTTAGGTCCAAGCCCAGCGAGTATATCCTCGGCCATTGAATCGCTACTTTGAGAACAAGAAATCCTCTTTGCTTCACCTTATATATATTGTTCAAATTATATACTTCTTTATGTTTCGATGGATACTGAACATCTAAGAATCAATTGCCAATTAGCACCAAAAATATTCGAAATCAGATAAAAATTATCGGCAGGCCTAGAAAAACATGTTAATTGGGTACCACAGATCCATGAAATTTAGGATTTAAAGATCCACTTACACAATAGGGCATTATACAGCTCATTATATTGATCTTTCAATAAAATTTGTGATCGATATTATGACCTGAAATTTTAGGAATTCCATAAAACTCTGAGGACAACAACGAGAAGGCGAACGAGACGAATCTTCAGTTAGTTTGACATATCCAAAGGAAATTAAGATGGCGAATAGAGAGCATGCAGCCAAAATAAGAAAACTGTGGCCACAAATGTTTGCACAGAAAACCGTCCAAAGGCGACCTGCACAAATCAAAGGATGAGTTTTAAAAAACAAAACAACGAGCCAATCTGGGCATTTTCCATACCAAAGGCGTCAACCTGCAAAAGAATTTTTTTATTTTAAAAAAAAAAAGCAGTTGTTAAATGTAAAGAAAACGGAAAACAAAAGCGACTCGGATCCTGTTTTAGCGCAGACCCTAACCACATTTCCATAAGTTTCCGCCACGTGGACGTCCTAAAAGGTGAAATGTTTTTGGCCGGAAGATTTCAACGAAACTCTGCCAAACTAATTTCGACCGTCAGATCTCTGACTGTTGTCAGGCCCAACAGGTTGCATTTCAATACAAGAACGCCTTCGGCGTAATTATCCCACTATTATATGAAAAATCCCATTATCATCCTACCATAGAACAATACCGACTTGAGTATGTTTGGGTAAGATGTCGCTATTGCAAGCCACCTTTAGAATTAAGACGATAATAGTACAAGTAGGATCTACATTAGCTTTTATGTTCCCAAACATGGTTACAAATGGTGTGTGGACTTACAAGTTTTACTCCCTCTGCATTAAATGTGGAGAACAAAAAGGACGCTGTCATTGAATTTTGTTATTCAATTTATGCTAACGTCTTCAGTCGGAGTATTGCGTTATCTTTCATCCATCTTCCATAGTTCATCCGAGTAAAGCTCGGGTGTGTAAAACTCGGTATTTGAAGCGTCCATCGGAGAAGCCATGTTATATAACGAACGACTCACATTGCTATCTCCATTAAACTCAGAGAGTGTCATGGCGTGTAGAGATTCCACTGAAATGTTGTAAGGTAAGTTCGCGGAATGGCTTTCCACATCTTCCTTCCTTGAAACCGTTTCTTCTTGACCACCATCGAACGGAATTGTAATTGCCTCAGTCGGATTCTCTTCAATGCTCTGCGTTGAAAATCTATTGCTTTCCTGAGTCCCTGGTTCTTGAAATGAAGTGGGGAGAGACGAAGACAGAATGCCGGGCCTACTATTCTTGATGCGTTTTCTATAGTAATTCTTGATTGAGTTGTCTGTCCTGCCTGGTAAACTCTGTGCAATTCGAGACCACCTGAACTTCTTTGATTAGTAGAGTAAGACTCGACAACCACCAATTAAACTAAAGTGCGTCAAATATATACAGTAATGACGTGTGAATAGAATGCATAAATGTATACCTGTTACCCAAAGAGGCGTGCAGCTCAATAATCAAACGTTCTTCCTCTTCTGTGAAGTCGGTGGTTTTAAGATCTGGAGAGAGGTAGTTAACCCATCTCAGCCTGCAGCTCTTGCCACTTCTGTTAAGGCCTGCTCCACACCATTCAGTATAACTCGAAGTTAGTGAGATTTCACATTTAAACGTATCATGCTCGAGAAAATTTTAGCTAGCCGCACCTGTGGCTTTGGCAACGAAGTCCCATCGACCTTTACCGTGAAGGGCAACGTAAGAAGAAAGGCGCCTGTCCTCCTCCAATCTCCAGGGGCCTTTCCTTATCTTCTCAACCTCCCTCTCCGCCATTAACAAGGTTTTATCAGAGCTCTAAACGAAGTGGACTGCTATTTGTAATATTCTGCTCAATCATCTCTTGACAAAGAAGAAAACGCGTCCGTTAGCTTATTTCTTCCGCCGCAATCAATAAAGTACAGTAAAGGCTTCCGTATTCAATCGTGACAATACGCGCAACTAAATTAGTGATCCTTCTGTTTTATAATACGTTTTGTTACAATCAGGGACATGCCCGTGGCAGCTCGACATGTCCAGATAGCTTATTAACTTGATAAAATAAAATCGGACAAGGACATGCGGCATGCCTGTAGCTGCGTTATCTTAGATTCAAAAGACCGACATATCTATGCTTGACACAACAAATCTTGTCCAGTAAAATAAAAAGTTTTCTAGAAACGAATGGAGGCTTGAATCCTGATTGCTAGATCTGATGAAGATAAAGCGAGGGGGAAACGTGGAAAATATTAGCGCAGACCCTAACCACATTTCCATAAGTTTCCGCCACGTGGACGTCCTAGAAGGTGAAATGTTTTTTGGCCGGAAGATTTCAACGAAACTCTGCCAAAACTAATTTCGACCGTCAGATCTCTGACTGTTGTCAGGCCCAGCAGGTTGCATTTCAATACAAGAACGCCTCCGGCGTAAAAATATTAGGGAGAGATGTCATTAATGGTAAGACATGCTCAATCAAAATAAAGTCTTGAGAGTTTCCCAATTACTTCTTATTTTGTAGGAAGATATATAACTAAATGTCGATTTTATGATTTTGATTTTAATTTGAAATATGACATTTTTACTTATATCTTTCGAAATTTGTGTATAATTGTAAAATTACTTCGTAGTAGTTATTTATAGAATTTAGGAGTTCTTCCAAGACACTACTTTCTTAATAAGTCCAAAAGGAGACGATGCCCTCCTAAAATTAATTATTTGTTTAGATTTTCCTATATTTTTGTAAATTTATATTGCCACAATCAATATATATTTATCTTTTTTTTAGTTAACATATATATTTTGTTCTAAATTAAGATAATAATATGCTATCCTCTTACTCAATTTAATTAGTGATTTCTGTGACGTGATTCTTAAATAGAAAGATGGGAGCGGCAACCGCATTTCGCATCAAGGGAAACAGTGACGACCAAGGCAACAGGGATTGCTAGAAACCTAGCACTATCCCTTTCCAACGCGATGTTACTCAATATTTGTATGGAACAATAATATATGGAATCCTTCTTTACAAGAGAGTACTTGGGTAATAGTCATTTATTATTACCCTAAAACATTATTAATGGTTTAAATGTCAAAAGAATTTTTAGATGTTGGTGATTTCAAACTTATCTTTTAATATTGTAAAATATAACAAATTTATAAATTCTTAATAGAATTTATGAAATATTGTTTTTTATTTATCTCACTATTTTCAATGCATATTTTATATCTATCAATATTACTTATATATAAATCTATATATAAAAAGTGATGATCATATTTTAAATATACAAGTTGTATGAAACAATTAATTCTATATATTTTACGATAAATAATTTAAAATATTTAAGTGGCTCTTAAATTTAATCCCTTATCTAAATAATACAATGAATTCTTCGTTACATGAGATTTGTAACGTCCACAGTTTGTTTTACTCTCAAAACAAAGAGAACTAATAAATTAATAGTCAATTTTGCGGTAATAATAGGATTAAATATTATAATTTACTTTCTAAGCTATATTTATAGTTTAAGGCATCTACTAATCTCCATTAGTTTAATTAATTATCAAGCACCAATTTTACCTTATTTTCTATCTCAAAGGTTAAATTGTTTACCTAGTCACTAAGTGGCCCCATTCACCCCATTACCCATTTCTTTTTACATTCCCACAAAATTCCTTCCTCTTTAAGTGAGGTAGGGTTTAATTTGTGCCATAGGATTGATTCTATCCCAGCCCTTAGAAACAAAGGCACACGCCTATCTCTGTGGTGGCAGTAGAAACTAAGGCATACGCCTATCTCCAACTCGCTCCCCTGTTCGTGGTGCAGGGTTGGCTATGAATACTAAGGGAAACAATGAAAACATTGCAACAATGACAAGGGAGGACTTAGACCCATACATCGACTGCCATGCTTTTCCTATCAATCATTCCTTCACAGAGGTGGTCTAGTAGAGGAATGAAAAAAAATGCATGCCCATCAAACCTATGGCACATGCATCCATCAACCCTAGCGTGGTTTTCAGTGAATAAGTGATTGAATTCAAATATTTCTACTAGGATCATGGCCTTATTTATAGATTTAGTAGATTTTAGCTCAAATTTCTAGTCCTTCATGCTTGGATTTCAAAACACTAGCTTCAATTGCTTGAAGGTAGGTTAGAAATCTACCATTGTGCAAGGGGAATTTTTATTATTATTTTTTCTAAAATATGTGATAAGGATGTTATAGCTAAAATCCTTTGGGATTGTCAATCTCATTATTTAGTCACGAACTCCTTGTTTCCTTCATTTAACCCACTCACTGAAATTTTTTTCATCCAAACCGGTCTGGATTAGAATGCCACACTTACCCTTGCAAATTTTGGATTCAAATTGTCTTGTTTCCATTGGTAACACTTTGGGAATTTTCTTGAATGTTGATTCCCACACCAAATACTTTACTCATATAACCTATGCATGAATCCTTGTTGATCTAGATACTTCAAAGAACCTTCCTACTAATATTGAACTTAAAGTTTAATACAAAATATGGACCCAACCCTTTGATTATGAAGGAATACCATTCAGATGCATAAGATTCTTCCCTTTGTGTCATATTGTTGTTGATTGTTAGATAATGAAGTGAAAGAGAGAACTACCAGGTGGAAAGATGCCCTCCTGAACCATTTTGTCCTGGATGTTAATTCGAAGGGGGATTTAGATTAAACTACTGATTTGAAAGACTTGGTGGATTCGGTTCCTGAAACACCCCCCATAAGGGAATCAAAGGTACCTTATATGGTACACAATTATGGTGAAGTGGCTAAGGACAATGTGTCGATTAATTCTCTTGAAGTCCACTTTCCAGGTGGTTCTGAACATGAGATTGATGGCCCCGTAGATGAGTGGAAAGTGGTTCATAATAAAAAAGGATATTATTAAAAACCACTACTCTTCATATGACTCTCAGATTGTCTAACTGACTGTCTTCTCTTGGTTTTGGCATTGCGGGAAGTTGTTTCTTTCTTTTTTATTTGATGCTTAAATGCTTTATTTGGGTTTTCTAAGCTCTTTGTAACTGGGTAGAGCCCTGGTAAAAAAACTCATCTTTACCCTTATCCCAAAAAAAAAAATCTATAATTTTTTTTTAATTTAATATAATGAAAATAATATAATTAAGTTTAAGTGTATGCTTTCTATCACAAGATCATACACATTTTAGTTTTAACAAGTCTCTATAATTTGAAATTGATTGAATTTTTCCTATCATTTTTACAATGGCACATAAAGATACAAGATCTAATTGTTAAAACTATTAATAAGGTTAACCTATTTTTGCTTGAAGAATGTGTGCATCTTAAAGTCACTTGTGTTTATACAATCTTAAAATAGTTAAGTAGCAATGAGAAAATACAAATAACCAATATATATTATTGATTATCACATTTTTTTTACCAACTTATTATTGTATTTGATGCTCGGTGGGGAGGATGTTAAATTTACCTCACATCTGAAATGGTTATTGGTATTCAAATATGAAGTGTAAGTGTTCATAACTAAACCATCGCCATTGAATAAGATATTTAAAAAAACAAAATGCCTTCTTATAGGAGAGTACAAGATTGAAAGAAGAAAGGCTGAACTTTTTTCTATGGGTGGAACATCTTTTAATAATTTTAAATGTTACTCGGTATTCGTATGGAACCATAATACATGGAATCCTTCTTTACATGAGAGTACTTGGGTGATAGTCATTTATTATTACCCTAAAACATTATTAATCGTTAAATGTCAAGCAAATTTTTAGATGTTGGCGATTTGAAAATTATTTTTTAATATTGTAAAATATTACTATTTTATAAATTCTTGATAAAATATATGAAATTTTTATTTATTTATCTCACTATTTTCAATGCATATTTATATCTATCAATATTACTTATATATAAATCTATATTAAAATTGATGATGATATTTAAAATATACAAGCTGTATGAAACAATCAGTTCTAATATTTTACGATAAATAAATTTAAAACATTTAAATGTCTCTTAAATTTAACCCCTTATCAAAATAATACAATGAATTCTTCCTTACATGAGATTTTTCATGATGTTTGTCCCTTTTAAAAGAGGACTTTCTTTGAATATGCTATTAAAATTCACTACTACTCAAAAATGATTATTGTTCTTCGCTCCACAGATAAAGACTTTACATGCGGTACATTAAAAAAAGGAATAACCAAATTTTAAGGAATATGTGTTGAAAACATGAAACAAAATGATGTTATGATATGGTAAATCTTTCCTAGGTTCAAATTTGTTAGAAGGAGAATAGGTTGCAAAGGTTAGAATATATGGCAATTATTAATATGATGTAGTTTTTTATCATTTCTATTTTTGGCATCTGATATGTGAACCAGGATCCATTATTGAGCATCATTTTGACCTCGGAATCATAGGTTAATGATCCTAACCTATCTTCATATTCAGGGAGTTTAGTCAATCAAAACAACACACTTTTATTATTTTAGAGAGAGATATTTATACAGATATTGATCCACAATATATGGGATCTAATCCCTATCCTTATCCTCCCACAAATCACTCCAAACCGTACAAACAAATAACAAACTAGCCATTTATTTACCTCATGGTATATTATTAATTTACCATGGAAACTCTAATTTCCCAACATTCCCTCCCTTAGAGTTGACATGGGTAGATACAAAATACAAACAACTCAAAAAAGATAATCCTCATCGCTTGAAAAACCTTCAGTATTAGCATTTGTGTCTTGTTCTTCAGTATCATCTTCTTCAGTAGCCATGGCCTTGTCAGATAGTTTTCCATCAAGTAGATCTTTTGCTCTTTTCATGCAGTTGAGAATAACATGTCCTGGCTTCCTACGATAAAAACATATACAGTTTTTGATATGTTTTGATTTTTTATAGGTATTACTTGATTGACTAGCTAATGCTGCTTCTTCTTCTTCATCATCCTTGCTTTCCGTATCGATGTAGCGTTGCTATTATGCTCTCCAAGCTTGGATTTAGTTTACTTAAAGTAAACACCATATTGGACATACTTTTAGGCATGCTATTTAGTAATATGGCCTTTGCATCATTGGGTTTCACCTTTTCGTTAATGCCATCCAGTTGGGCCATTAGAGAGCGGAACTTGCTGATATGAGATACAATATCTCCTCCTTCTTCCATTTTCAACCCATATAATTTCTACTTCATATTTATCTCTGCATTGTCAGTTCTTGATCCAAATAATTGATTCAATGCTTCCCATATTTCTTTGGATGATTTTTTGAAATCTACATGATGTAGATACGGTTTGGATAATCTGAGGCCAATAATGGCCAAAGCTTTTTTATCTTTGACTTTCCATTTTTGGAGTGCGTCTACATCTGTTGGTGCAACCGATCCTCCATCAACAATGTCCCAAAGATCTTTTTCAATCAGCAACAGTTGGATTTGGATTTGCCATGTATGGAAATCCTTTCCATCGAATTTTTCTATCTGGTTCATTTTTTCCATTACCAAATCACCAATAAAAAAATAATAAAGTAATCTTTAAAAAACTCAGAGAATCAATTTGAAAGATACACGTCCAAATCTAGTAGATCTGTCCTCTAGATTCGCCTTTCATGCACAGCTGGGACTGCTTGCTGCAGATCTGTGAAGTAGATGTCAGATCCGTTCAAGGAACACGTGAAGAATGAATATCTTGGACCTGTGGACCTCAGAACTCCATGCATGCAGTGAACTCGCCAGATCCAATACTCGCCAGATCCAAACTCGCCAGAATATATATATTCAAATATAAAAAAAAAGTTGTGGGACGCAGATCTGATGATGTGATGTAAATAATGCCGTAGCACCATCGACCTCCTATATCAATCAACCTCCTCAAAGCTTCATCGATCCAATAAATACAGTCATCGATCCAGAGAGTCTTCTGACGCTAAAAAACTGGTAGAATGTAATTGTCAAGAAGAGAATAGACCGAGATGCATGTAATCAACATATCTGAGGATCAATGCCATGCTAGATCTAGAGGTCTGTCTTCTAAATCAGGCTGCGTTCTAATATACAGCCAAATCAGGGATTACCTTGTTGTGGAGAATGCCAAACATGCAACTCGTGGATCCTGGTCATGAGTTAATTTCTTCAATGGTATGGAGTCGATCGATCTCGGGGAGCTCAATCCAAATAGTGTTCACCCAATACGCTGAAGATCGCCAATGTTGTAGAGTTTCCTGTAAAACCTGAGCTGGGTGATCCTGAAACACTCTTAAAAAAAATTCTCCGTAGATCATGTAAAACTCTTTCAATTTTCAATTTGCTGTAGAAAAGTGTAAAATAGATCCTTCAAATCCAATCTTTGAATGTACAGCTGAATCCGTGGAGATGTGGACAGAATGGTAGGTCGAAGCTACAAAAGGGGACGCGGAAAAGTGCCAAGAGGCCAAACAAATATATACGCCTATGCAAAAGTTTACACAAAATGTAAATCTGGTATCTCCAGCTACTAGTACTGAGATAATATCTCCAAAAAATAAATAAAAAAAAATGTCAATAATATTCACAGTGGTCTGCACTGTAAAATTATTGGCAAATAATAGCCTCTCAAATGATAGGACCAATTGACATGGTCTACACTCAAAGGATCCTGTAGGGAACAAGGCCAGAATTACAGAGAGGTCCCTCACGGTGCCTGCTTTGATACCAAATCAGGGAGTTTAGTCAATCAAAACAACACACTTTTATTATTTTTAGAGAGAGATATTTATACAGATATTGATCCACAATATATGGGATCTAATCCCTATCCTTATCCTCCCACAAATCACTCCAAACCGTACAAACAAATAACAAACTACCCATTTATTTACCTCATGGTATATTACTAATTTACCATGGAAACTCTAATTTCCCAACACATATGGAATCTCAATTGTAGTTCATTACATGACAACTTCTATCACTCGTGCTTTCTTTCTTGACCACTCTCTTTGATTTGGTTGATTGATTTATCAATCTTCTTTTCTACATTCAAATTTATTGTCTCTCATTGATCATTCTTATAGCTTTTACATGTTTGATTGGTTATCCCATTTTGGACTATAATACCAGTTATCTTATGATCATACATGCACACACATATTTTATAGTAGTTTGATTGAGTAGTGCAAATATCTCGAGGCATGTTACACCTCAATACAACATACTATTTTCCCACATTTCTATAAACACCTAAAATTGACAATTAATCACTTAATAATGTCAATATTGGGTTAGTCACCAAGTCATGAATTGTTCACCCATTCTAAGCCTAATTATTATATCCCTACTCCTATTGAAAAACACGCTCTCTTGATGGCACTACTCAATCACTCACATAACAACTAAAATCGGTTGAAAGTAGTCTATTAATCGTAATTATCCTACACAGAGCTTTTTTTACATTACACACTCCTTGTGAAACAAACCACGAAACGGTTTGATTTGAAACTAGCAATTTCGTCCTAGCTCCTCCAATGATTATTTTCTTAATTTGATTTGTTTATTTCCTCATCGGTCGATCTTAATGCAAAATTATACTTATATAATCCTATATAAGGAAGAAAAACACACTCATTTACTTGTCTGGTACTTTTAAGAAATCCTCATAGAAAATATATTTCAAAAGGGGCATAAATTTTTCCTAAATTTCCTTATAGTAAAAGAACACATGTGCAGCAGACCCTACACAAGTCTGAAGCACTGTAAATAGGTTCTAGAGTCAAGCTTCACAAGCCAAAAGCCATAAATTCAAGGTCAAGTACTAAGAAAGAAACTCATTTCAAACATTATAAAGTGTTATAATTTAAAAGATAACTACATCCATACATATATCAACATATCTAAATGGATAAATACATGCAATTGAGGCCTCTTCAAAGTAGTACTAACATAGGTGGTATACAAGAATATTTCAACCCAAACACTAACCTTTTTGGAGATGTTTCACCCATTGTTAGGGTTTTGGGTATTTTTTGTTTATTTGAGAGGGGTTAGCACATTTGTATGACCTATTTTCTTAGAGTGAGGAATAAATTAGTCATTTATAAAAACATATAAAGTTATAGAGTGTCAACTCCTCTCTCAACAGAACAACTAGCTAGGAACGAAAGTTTCAGAAGGAGTTGGATGGATGAGTCAAAGTTTGACAGTTTGGTCTCAATAAGGGTTTACACTCCCAGAAATATCTATATTAAGAATATGTAGAACACATATATAATTTTCATCATTATTTCACATCCAAATCAAATTTTAGATCATCTAAATAGCTAAGTACAATTTTTTTCTCATACTTTATTATATTTAGCACAAGTTCTAATGAATTGATCTTTCAAATTATTATTTACATAAATTCTGGTCCGAATGCTTAGTTAATAAAGTGAATATACATTCTAGATATAAATCCAATTTTAAATTAAATCAAGTAAAATTCCAATTAAACCCTTTTTCCACACTTCAAATAATTTTCAGGTAGATAATTTAGTGAACCCACTTATTGACTGACATCTTAAAATATTTGACCTAGGTCTCCATATTATAAATCAAGCTTTGTGTTGTAAATTCTTATGTCTTCCCCTTTCTTATTTGGCACTTCACTGTAGAGTTTATTCTCCATTGTGATTTCATGGATTTTTCCATTGATGTCAAAGTCTTCTAACTTGAAGAGGTGGGGAGGATGTTAAATTTACCTCACATCTGAAATGGTTATTGGTTTTCAAATATGAAGTGTAAGTGTTCATAACTAACCCATTGCCATTAAATAAGATATTTAAACAAAAAAAATGCCTTCTTATAGGAGTGTACAAGATTTAAAGAAGAAATGTTGAACTTTTTGCTATGGGTGGAACATCTTTTAATAATTTTAAACGTTACTCAGTATTTGTTTGGAACCATAATACATGGAATCCTTCTTTACATGAGAGTACTTGGGTGATAAGCATTTATTATTACCCTAAAACATTATTAATAGTTGAATTTCAAACGAATATTTATATGTTGGTGATTTCAAATTATCTTTTAATATTGTAAAATATTACTATTTTATAAATTCTTGAATTTTTTTATGAAATATTGTTTTTTATTTATCTCACTATTTTCAATGTATATTTATATCTATCAATATTACTTATATATAAATCTATATTAAAAGTGATGCTCATATTTTAAATATACAAGTTGTATGAAACAATTAGTTCTAATATTTTACGATAAATAAATTTAAAACATTTAAATGGCTCTTAAATTTAACCCCTTATCAAAATAATACAATGAATTCTTCCTTACACAAGATTTGTAACGCCCACAATTTTTCTCAAGGTCTGGCTCAAAATTTTGTTGAAAGCCTCAACAGTTCCATTTTCCTGAGGATGATAGGGTGTAGTATTATGGTGTGCAATCATGAACTCATCCAATAAAATTTTGATTTTCTCATTAAGAAAATGTGCACCCCTATCACTGGTCAAACTCAAAGGACATCTATACCTTGTAATAATATTTTCCCATAGAAATCGGGCTACTATAATCATTGTACAGTCCTTTTTAGGTGTTTCTTCTTCCCAACTCGTCAGATAGTTTGTGCAGGTTATGATTTAGCATGATCCAGTTCTGCGCGCGGCTAGTGAAATAGGACCTACAAAATATTTAACCCATTTCTCAAACAGTTTTGTGCTAGCAATAGGTCTCAGAGGCATTTTATCTCATTGACCTAGTTTCCCAAGATGTTGACAATGATCCCATCTCTTACAAAATTCCTTACAATATTTGTATACTGTCTCCCACCATAATCTAGCGAGTGGAATCTTGCGCAATGTGGCATCACCAACATAGTGGCCACCTAAAATACCACCATGAGCTTCTTCCATAATATCCCTCATGTTCCAATACACAACGATGCAATACCTCATCTCGGCCCAATTTGTGGGTAAGTGCACCAAGTTGGGGGGCCAAAAGGGGGTCTTAAGTGGATGCATTTTTCTGAAGAAAAAAAACTTCAACTTGTACGAGTTTTTTGAAATAGTTACACTAAAAATTGGAAGATGTTGTAGAAATATGAATCGTATATTTTTTAGTATAGTTTCTAAGCTACTAAATTTTATTGAAAACGGATAATTTTAAGTGGGTCAAACAACTAAAATTCCAACAGATGCTCCTGTTTTTGCTAAAAAAACATAATAAAGTGACTTCCGTGCCTCCCACCATTTTTTGAGCACCATTTAGTATTTTTGAAAACCCTTTAGTAGAAAGATAGCTAGGAGCATCTAGTTTGGGCTCCATTTTTAAAGATTTTTTTAGCAAATATTTTTTTATTTATGATTTTTCTAGTACAGAAATTTTATGTTTTGAAAATAATGGAGCTCCGACCATGCCCACCCCTAACTACCTCAAAAAATATTGAATTTTTTTTTTTTGTTTTTTTAATATGTATAGAATTATGCCTAGTTTGGGCTAGTATAATTTTTTAAAAATTTAGATCACCCAAAAAAAGATACACCATGAAAAATAGACATACTTACACTTCAGAAAATAGATATAAAAAGGCATAGTTAGAAAATAAATAATACAGAAACCTTATATTAGTCAGAAAATTTGAAAAATTATATTTTTAGAAAGAAGAAACTATGTTCTACATCGTGGTGTAATTTTTGTACAATGGATCGATTGTTTTATTTTGATTTATCATAGAGGAAGTGGCATTTCTACATTTTCTTGCAAAAACACGTTGTTTGTTGTGTTTGTACAGGTCCATGCCTCAAGCTTGGGGATCCAAACTAGATCCCAAGCCTTGAGGCATGGCTTGGAAAAGAGAAAATACAAAAATTGTACGCGTTACATAACGTGTATGCTTTTTTCTTTTTTATATATTGTGGCCCACCAAAATCCCTTTTATCTTTTTGTTTTATATATTCTGCAAAAAATTTGTTATCTCCAATTTTCTCTACATGCTTGCACGATTTTTTAGTAGTTAATTTTGTCCCCTACCCCACTAGTTGATTTTTTCTAATCATGGGAGATAAACGTCGAGCTAAGGACAAGAGGAAAGTCAAGAACAAGACACCGGAGCAATTGGAAGAGAAGAGAATAAAGAAATTGAAGAGAATGCAAAAACTTCGAACAGGGCAAGGTACATCCACTATATCAAATGTAGCTAATGTATGAGAAAATGGGGATGAAATACATAATGAAAATGTAGAGAATAATGATTTTGCAATGAATACTGATATTGAATTGAATGATAATGTTGCTATGGATGAATAAATTTATATGAATCCAATTGTTGAACCCTTACCTAAGAATTCAAATGTTAACCCCGAAATTTGTATGAAAACACTGAATGAAGAAATTAACCTTGTAAACGAATCTTCACCTCTAAGAACACCTCCTTCCATTTTGCCAAGAAAACCAATTGACTTAATTGAAATTGATGAAAACATTATAAAACCAATGCCTAACAAAATGTCTGAAAGAAATGCGAGAAGAAAAGCTAGTGGAATTTGGGATAATTACTTTGAGAATTTAAATGACACACAAAGATGTCAATTATTTGTTTCATTGATGAAATTAATTAATATGAGACCTATAATGAAGACCCTGGGGTTAAGAACATCTAATGTTGTTGATCAAAATGTGTCAATTGTTGAAAACATACATAAAGCATACCAAACTGTAGGTGGTAAAAGACGCACCAAAGATAGTAATTGTACACGGTGTGAACTTACTAATTATATAGTAAGTGATAAAATAGTTAGTAAACGCTTGATTAGAAAAACAAGCAGTGCTTTGAAGCTAAACCAAAAAACACTAATGAAAGCAATAAAGAGACGTAAACGTCTTGAGTTAGTCAATAACACTGACAACATATGCTATGTTAATTCTTGAATGCATCAGGAAGGACAATAGGGTTCCAAAGGTAAGAGTACATATAGAAACTTATTACTAATCCTTCAAATATTAATGCAATTAATTTTTCATTTCGTTACTTATTTTATAATAAACTATTATAGACATACCACTACGACACACACAAAAGGTGGCACTAGAGGTTGCTCACCTCTAAATTTTGCTAGACCATCAGGATAATCTCCTTGCTCCATTCCTCAAGTCCTGACGCCCTTTGCTTCTCAGAGCCACTCCATGTTGTTATCACAATCAGTCTCACCATTTTAGTAGCCACTTGGATGAGGCTTGCCACCACTCTCCATCACAACTTCAACATGGGAGTGGGGCTTTCCACTACCACAAAATCTGTACACATCTTTCAATTTTTATAGTACAATTACTAATTCTTTAGTAAAAAAAATTGGGCATATTACACCTTTCTTAATCATATTAAATTATTAAAAATAATATATTTTTATTTGAAAATAAATGCTAAAAGATATAAACTATGCCTTTCTTTTATAAAATATTTATAATTAAATTTTCTCCCTTACTTTTTTAATGACACGTGAACATATAAAAACTTTAATTATTAATGATGTTAGCTAATTTAAAAGGAACTTTGGACTCTACATTTGGTAGTGTTATTTTTTAAGGAAGTCCCTAATTTTTAGGAACATATGTTACGAACAAAACAATAAAGAATATGTCACGGTACAATAATTCTAAAATGCATCACGAAGGACAACAATGTTACAAAGATAAGAATACATACACAAGCTTATTACTTGTCCTTCAAATATTAATGCAATGGATTTTTCATTTCATTACTTATTTTATAATTAATTTCCTCATCTTATTTAAACTTGTTTTTTATTTAAAATTATAAATGAAAATATGATTTATTTAATAGATGAATTAATTTTAGAATTTATTCTTCCCTTTAAATCTTGTAAAGTAGATGAATTGACATATTTTATGACTAAAGACTCATTTTGTTACACCTGAGTTGGCCTAATGGTGAAGAACTTGTGCTCTTAAAATAGAGGTCACAAGTTCGAATCTTGTAGGGGGGTAGGGTATGCACGCCTTGTTTTTAGGATAGTTAGGTACCTCCTCAGTATTGAGAGTACGAGGTAGTCCCATATGCTATAAGCTACTTGCAGACCCAAAAACAGGTCACCTGGACATCGTGGACTATAAAACAAGTATTATTATTATTACATAATTATGGATTTTGCATGTTATTACTATTTCTTAATTTTTATTGTGTTTTGGGTTTTATTATAAAGAGTATTCTTATAATTTATGTATTTTCTATGTTTATATATAATTATCAAGTAATTTATAGTGGCTAATTTTCTAATATTATTATCAAGTTGTAGAAAACATTGTAACTAAATATTGTTATTAAAATATAAAAACTAAGATCTATTTATTTCAAATGTTTTTAATATATATTTATGCATATCAATGTAATTCATATATAAATTTATTTAAATAATGACACTTATATTTTAAATACGTAATTAGGACAATTTTTTTCCAAGTTTTTAATATTAAAAACACATAAACATGCAAATTATTGTCAAATTTAAAATTAATTTATATAAACTATTATAGACATACCCCCACGACACACACAAAAGGTGCCGTTAGAGGTTGCTCGCCTCTGAACTTGCTAGACCATCAAGGTAATCTTCTTGCTCCATTCCTCAAGTCCCACAACCCTTTGTCTCTCGAAACCACTCGCCAAAAAGTAGAGGTTTCCGTCACAGTCAATATCACCATTTTAGTAACCACTTGGATGAAGCTTGCCACCACTTTCCATCACAACTTCAACATAGGAGTGGGGCTTACCGCTACCAAAAAGTCTTTACACATCTTTCAATTTTTATAATACAATTACTAATTCTTCATATAAGCAAATTAATCATATTACAACTTTCTTAATCATATTATACTGTAAACTATAATATGTTTTTATCTAAAAGTAAATGATAAAAAATATAAACCATGCCTTTCTTTTATAAACTATTTTTTAATTAATTATCTAATCTATGTGGTCACGCTTTGGGAGCATTATTCCATAGCAAAATTGTTTTTCATAAGAAAATCAAATAAAAATTGATATATCAAAATTTCCTATCCTTCAATATAAAATGTTTCAAACAATCGTAAAAAGTAAACCCCACGTTTATTGATTTTAAAACACTTAGAAAATGACCCAATAATGTATGCAATTGATCATGTATCACACGTACCAATATCAGTGGACAAACGTACCATTAAACATGTGAAGTAGTTGTAGGGGAGAGGACCCGGTTGTGGTGCACCCTATCTTTGCACAGTCACCGCGCCACGTCAATGCCACCTAGGCGAGTAAAAACACCACCAATGGATGCAGGACCAAATTCTTGACCTCTAGCATTGCACTGCCACCTCAGCGCCACGTGGATGATCTGCGTTTGTGGAGATGTCAAAAAAGTTCATTTTTTTGCATGGGACCAAGTGTTGTCCACTCGCCGCGCCAGTTGTTGCCCGGGCTACCACCATGCATTGAATGCTCACCCACCAGTCGTTAATGCGCGCGGGGCAGGTTTATGGACCCTGCCACCGCCAAAACACGCCATTGGATTTCATGGGAAATGGAGAGGGAGCTCGTTCAGTCTGGTTTTTTGCGGGTTCGGTTACAGAGCTCGAGCGACCATTTCGTGGGATCTTGCAGACCGGTGGGTGCGTGCGTTTTCTCCAATCCTGACCGACTTCGTCCTCGGCATTGGCTCGGCCTGCTACGAAGATGAGAAGAAAATGCAGAGGTGAGAGGGTTCTCACTAAGGCAATGATCCTTAGTGTTTTTAAACAATGTACTATTATGGAAAGTTTGTTGTTTGCCATTCAGCAAAAGAAATTTGTTTTTTCACCCGTCTTATTTTACAAATCCAAGCTTAAAATCGTTGGTGTATTTGTCTTGTTTATGAGCGCCAGTCTCGGGTTTATGGGTGCCATGCGAGCTCATGTTCAGTTGCTTATTACTGTTAATGGGATTACTGTAACTTTTAATGCATTTATGCAATACTAGTTGCGTGGTGTTGGGGGACAGCGAAAAAGATACAATACTAGCTCTGGTACTGTGTGTTTAGTTCTAGTACTGTGTGTTGTGATATCTGGACAGTAAAGTGACAATTTTCAGTGTTTGCAGCAACAAATGTAATTTGTTTTCTGTTTTGGGTAGCAAAAATTATATGTTTTAGGTGGCAAAAATTATATGTTTTGGGATCTGAATGCATGGTGGAGATTCAAAGGCTACGTGATTTGGTTGATGAAGTATTTGGAGGGGTCAATTAGGTTGATTGAAGTGAAATAACCAATTCTCTCTGGTTTTTCTTTTGTGGATTGTGAATGGATAGTGTTGGGCATGGTATGGATGTCCAGGGTGCCTGATTTCTTCAGAAAGCTTGTAAAAAGGTATAGTCTTGAGGTCTGTGAGGGTTGGTTTCTTAACTATAGGTTTCAGTGTTATACGAGTCCTGTTATGGATTTTTGTTGGTGTTTATAGGATCAGAATTAAGAGTTGTTGTAGCCCCTTAGGCGTTCAGATTGGAAAAGTTTGGTCTTCCATTTGTTGTAGTCCTTTATACTGACTAATTATAGACATATTTTTGTGGACAGAATCGATTTAGATAATAGGAATAAATATTGCAAGTTGTTGAGGGTTGGCCTAAAAGCTCACCACCAAAGATAATATCTCGGTTGCTGTAAAGATTCCTATAAATTGTTTTTATAAAATATTGAACAATAGTCATCCCGAATTGATTCATTTTTAATGTAACACAATATATTGGAATTATAACAATAATTTCTAATCTATTAATTTGTACTGCACACAAAAAATGGATCCTTCTATGTCACAAAATTTGGTTCATGCTCGTATAATTAACATGGGTTCTGTAGGACATGTGACTCCTGAGAGATGTATCAGACCTCCTCAACTAAAAAAGGCAACATGCTCTCATTAGTGATTAACTACAAAAATCTTCTGAATACTCTGAATACCTCTACTGATTCTGCTTTCCATGTTTCCTATGTTTTTTTGGGTGAAATTTTAGTGTTTGATTTTATTAGACTTTACCAAGCCTTGGGCACATGTGCGGGAACATTTATTCAAGGTCTCTGTGCTTTAATCTCCTTCATAGGTTGAGTTCCTGGAGTTAAAACACAGCTCTTCTAACTTGCAAACTGGAAGGCCTTTGTCTATGCTAACACACAGTCTCTATGCCAATGGGCAGGCTTGTCATTTGCACGTGTGCCTAGCATGACGACTACTATCTTTCAATCAAAATTCATCCAACTCACTTGTTTGGAAAGTTTTCTTTTTTGAGTATCGCTAGTCCATTTGATTATACACCATTTCAAGTCTGTGCTAGCCTAGTCGTATATCATGTGCGAAAATTATTTGTTAGCACCAGGACCATTCATCCATTTTCAAGAGTTCTTGGAATCTGTAATTCTTCCTTGTTTTACCCCATCCGTTACTGCATTCAGCATTCCCTTTGAGAGAGAGTCTATCCCCAGAGTACTTACAGCACAGTCATTTGGTGCACATTCAAGGGAGAATATCAGATGTGCTGTGATTTGTGATTTATCGTCAAGGTTTTGTTGTTTGAGTTCAGACTCTTCTGTTGTTTAAGTTCTCATGCTGTGATTTCTTGTAAATTATTGAGTATTGAAATCCTTTGATTGATTTATGAGTCATGGAGTGGTTGTTCTGATTTGTCTCGTTATGCAAGTTCAACTTCAGGATTTTAGATTCTCACGGTAGTGAGCTCGTGCTTGTACAAGGAGATAAGTGTTGGTTTCATGTTTTGCATCTAGATTCTTGCACAATTTGAGTCTTTTGATGGTTTTGGGATTTACTTGATTGTCGAATTTAACACTAGTTTTATATGGGTTTTTTGTAAGTTCATTGTTGCATGATTCATTCAATATCCATTAGTTGTCACCAATTATTGCATTGTTGGGTTTGGAATGTCACGTTTGTGATTCTCATGATTTTGAAAGAGCAGATCCAATTGAATTTTATTTTATTTTTGGGGGGTGCGTGTGTATATTCATGTTCGTGATTCTCATGATTTTGAAAGAGAAGATTCAATTGAATTTTATTTTATGTTTGTAAGGTGAGTGTGTATATTCTGGTTTCATGTTATAGCATCTGTCATAGCTTTTTTTTTATGTTGTATATGATTGCATTTGTTGTAAGCTTGTCAATAAGCATATGGTATAGTCATTACCACTCTCTGTTACCACTCTCTGTTACTGTCAATAAGCATATGGTATAGTCATTACCCCTTTAAGCAATTTCTAGGTCTAATTATAGGCATTACCACTCTCTGTTACTACCATTTACATTGTTTTCTGTTGTAATTGCTCGCTTCTATATTAGCATTCTCTCGATCTTGAGTCTAAATGTTTGAAGTGTCTTCCATGGTTCATATATACATGTTGCTCCCACGGGCTGCATTGCTGTAACGCATTGCACCGGTTGTGGTGCACCCTATCTTTGCATAGTCACTGCACCACGTCACTGCCACCTGGTCAAGTAAAAACACCACGCCATTCACCACGCCAGTTGTTGTCCAGGTTACCGCCATGCATTGAATGCTCAGCCACTGGCCGTTAATGCGCGCGAGTAGGTTTATGGACCCTGCCACCGCCAAAACGTGCCATGGGATTTCATGGGAAATGGAGACGGAGCTCGTTCAATCTGGTTTTCAGCGTGTTCGGTTGCAGAGCTCGAGCGACCATTTCATGGGATCTTGCAGACCGGTGGGTGCGTGCGTTTTCTCCACTCCTGACCGACTTCGTCCTCGGCATTGGCTCGGCCTGCTATGAAGATGAGAAGAAAAGGTAGAGATGAGAGGGTTCTCACTCAGGCAATGATCCTTAATGTTTTTAAACACTGCACTATTAAAATAGTGAGCATAATCATACTGATATATTAACATAAGTTTAATTGTATACATAGAACGATGGAAAGTATTCTGATTACATACGCAAAATTAATATGAGTATTCTGATTACACCGCCAAATAGGGTGTAAAATATAGAGCATCATCATATTGATATATTAACATAAGTTCAATTGTATACATGGATGCCTGGAAAGTATTCTGATTACATATGCAAAATTAATATGAGTATTCTGATTACACCGCCAAATAGGGTGTAAAATATAGAGCATCATCATACTAATATATTAACATAAGTTTAATTGTATACATGGACAGCTGGAAATTATTCTGATTACATACACAAAATTTATATTGCACTATATAACTTTAGAGACTACATAGGAATGCTTCAGTGAATACATCTAGCAAAATTGTATCACCAACAAAATTACTACCATCATCATATGGGGTTATAAGCATTGTTTACGAGCACATGTTCAATATCTTAGTTAGTATAAGTAATATTGCCCTCTTTCTATACTGCTTTTGGATTTTCTTTTCCTGTTAATACAGTGTTCGATTGGCCAACTGAAAAGGGATTTAGAATCCCTTTTGACAGAGCATTTGTTTGCCCAACTGATAAAGGATCTAGTCCCCCTACTGAAAAAGGATTTGGTTGTCCGCTTGAAAAGGGATTTACACCTGTTGTTGACAGAGGAGTTGGTTGCCCTGCTAAAGCTTGCATCCATGGTGGCATTGCAAATGAACTACTAGGACTGCTTGAACTTGTACAAAGTAAATGAGGTGATACATACCAAGATGGAACTGTACAAGAGTTATTCATAAGTGATGGAGGTGTTCCAATTTGAGCATAACTTGGAATTTGAATATTTAACATATCTTGAAAAATCCTTCGATTTTCATAATCAGTTGCAAAACTTACATGCATCCTCTTTTCGTATTCCCTTAATTGATTTGCAAGTTCCCTCTCCCTCTTCTCTTGCTCTTTCCTTTGTTGCTTATGTGCCTTCTCAATCTCTTTTTGTTTCTCCTTAGCCTGCTTCTCCCTTTCTCTTTCAAGCTTCTCCTGTAATCTTTTTTCTTTTGCTGCAAGTCTAGCAACCTTTTTTCCTTATGCCACTTCTTTTTTCTGTAACTTTAGTTTTGCTTGTTCCTCCTTTTTTCTTTCCGCATCAACCAATAGCTCCATGTACTCAGGTGCAGTCAAAATCAAAATCTGTGAATGCCTACTCAATCTAATAGAACCATCTGATTTGTTTATGATCTCCCTTGGAAGTCGTAGAAAATGGGAAAGTAACGTACTACGTCCATCTTGGTTTTCAGTCTCTTCAGGGTGTTGAGGTTCATGTTGCATAACTTCTAAGTTAATTTCATTTTCTTGAGCATCCTCTTGAAATTTGACTTTGTCTTGTTCATCCTCATCTCCAACATCTGCATAGTAATGAATTATTACTTCTTGTTCTAGTCCTTTAGGAAAGGAAGGCAGATTTAAGCTTTGATCTTCTGTGTTGGATGGTAGCTTGTAACCCAAGTTTTTCATGGCATC
Source organism: Taxus chinensis (assembly GCA_019776745.2). Classification (NCBI taxonomy): domain Eukaryota; kingdom Viridiplantae; phylum Streptophyta; class Pinopsida; order Cupressales; family Taxaceae; genus Taxus; species Taxus chinensis. The sequence goes on from CM034147.1 coordinate 965,083,673, forward strand.
CTCTAACCATTGTGGTGGGTTAACTTGACTTGGCAAGGACAAATAATTGTTACTTACAAAATCTGAAGACCCCTCCTTATTGTTTATGATGTTACTTGGGTTTCCAAGAGCACCGTTTAGCTCCACTCCATGTGTTGCAGCTGCTTCCATATCATCTCTAGAGTCAATATTTTGCATGAATTGAGTTTCAAGTACCACCTCTTCACTGTCATTTAATTCAGGATTTATTCGTTGAGATAGGCTCAAAATGTTTGTGACAGCATCAACATCTTCCTCACCTTGCATGTCAAATGCCTAACTGCATGCCATGTCATTTAGGAGAGCATCATAATTCAATGGCCAAATACCAGTTCTTTTGAAACCTGTAATTATGTTAGATGGTGTTTGTGCCTTTTTTAAGGCTCTACTTGCAAGCTCAGCAATGTCACTCCTTTTCACATCTACACATTTGTTCTCTACCATCCATTTGGACCTCTCAGCTCTAAAATATGTCTTGAAAGGGCTGAACACACTCACGTCAAGAGGTTGCAACTTATGACTAGTATGTGCTGGTAGTGTTATCAAATCAATGCCCAATTTGTTTGCCTCCTCCACAATTTGTAATGCTACATGGCTGCCATGACCATCAAATATCAATAGGTGTCTATTATTTGGAGAAACATCACCTGGTACTGAACGTGCAAAATGACATAGCCAATTTAAAAACAATTCCTTTGTCATCCATGCATTTGGATGTGCAGCCATACATGCTCCAGGTTCAAAATTTTTAATGTAATTCTTTATCATTCTCTTTCCCTTGAACAAATAAAATCCTGGGATTGACATACCTGCTGCATTGACACAACACAATATAGTGATCCACTCCCTGCTCTTGGGTATTACCTTTGGGACATTACGATTGCCCCTCTTTGCAATTACACGAACTCCACAATTTCTTCCAGCCTGCAAACTAGTCTCATCACAATTCCAGATTTTATGAGCACCGTCTGAATAGGTTCCATAGCTTTTGGCCAAATTATCATAAAATTTGGTTACTATTGCAGGGCACAAGTTTAAAGCTCTATCCCTGTCAAGTCCCTCAGCGGTTCGGATTGCAAGGTCTGGATGACGTTTTCTGAATCCAGCCCACCATGATTTACCAGGAAACCCATCTCTGAAGGGGTTTTGTCTTGTTTCACAAATCTGAGCAACATTTGCCTTTAGCTGCATTAACTCCAAGCCATGACCCATATCAGCCATTTCTTTGCACCATTCAACAATTTCTCTTCTTCTTCTTCAGTTAGAACTATTGGAGGACCCCTCCTCTTTGTGTGGGTGAGACCATTTTGCCAATAGTGTAATGATGTGGGTGGAATGGAATACTTCTTTGCTGCTGCTCTAACTAAGAACCCATTAAACTCAACATCATCTATCGCCTTTTCCATATCTTCTTTTGTCCAACCTCGGATGACACTAAGCTTCTTTGTTGCAGATGTTCTTTGAACTGAGACAGTGGGTGGGTTTCTACATTCTGGTTCATTACCAGTTGGTGCTGAATTATCCTCTTCATCACTTAAATTATGTGATAATTGTACACCTCTCACTTTTGGCCTCCTTGATCTTCTAGCAATAGCACCTTTTCTCATGGTGTAAATAAAATACCTAATTCACAACATGAAAGATGATTGTTGGAAAAGAAACTATAAATATACCAAAAATGAATGTTGGAATATGCTAGAATATGAATGATTTTGTTTCATTTTTAGGAATTAATTGACTTGTAGTTTTCATTATGACAATGAAACTTGTATGGAATATGTTGAATACAGAAAGTGCTTGGATAGACAGTGTATATTTGACTAAATGAGCACAATGTTGTATAGTTCAACAATGTTGTATATTGCATTTCAGAATTCACTATATTGTTCGTTAGAAATATGGAAGGGAAAATTTATAATGAAAACATTAATGGATGGTGGGTGAGCATTCAATGCATGGCGGTAGCCCGAACAACAATTGGTGCGGCGAGTGGACAACACTTGGTCCCATGCAAAAAAACCCAACTTTTTTGACATCTCCACAAACGCGGATCGTTCACATGTGGCACTGATGGTGGCAGTGAGGTGGCGGTGCAATGTTGGAGGTCAAGAATTTGGTGCTGCATCCATTAGTGGTGTTTTTACTCTATAAATTTTCCCTTCCATATTTCTAATGATTGGTAACAACTTAGCTTTAAACTCTATAAATTTTCCCTTCCATATTTCTAACAACAATTCAGCAAAGGATTGGTTTCATCAAGTCACATTAGATTATTTTGAAAAGGATTTGTCGAGAGGATTGGTAACAACTTAGCTTTAAACTCTATAAATTTTCCCTTCCATATTTCTAATGACAATTCAACAAAGGATTGGTTTCATCAAGTCACATTACATTTTTTTGAAAAGGATTTGTCGAGAGGTTTGGTAACATAAAAAAAGTAGCCAGATTAGTTGTTTAAATGGTTAGACATGTATATTTTGCAAAGAAGATAACAATTTTACCACTCTGTATGATGAATGCAACAGATATTATGGTACATACCTATATCTATAGAGTTTGACAATCCTTCTATTCATTTATTTACTCTTTTACCTATATCTATAGAGTACATACCTATATCTATAGTGTTTTTACTCGCCTAGGTGGCAGTGACGTGGCGCGGTGACTGTGCAAAGATAGGGTGCACCACAACCGGGTCCTCTCCCCTAGTTGTTAAAGCTAAGTTGTCGTTAGAAATATGGAAGGGAAAATTTATAATGAAAACATTAACGGCTGGTGGGTGAGCATTGCTAGGGGATAGGCACCAGTTGTGGTGCAGGGTCCAATAATGGAGATAGTGGGTGAAAGACATTGACTGTATTGTATTGTATTATTATTATGTAAACATGGAAGCATGAAATGTTGAATAAGATAGTTTTTAAATTGGTCAATATTATCTTATTCATTGATAGAACTAAAAAATTTCCTTCCATATTTCTAATGAAAGCTTGAAAAACTACTGTATTCGTCGGACTCTTCCTATGTAGTTTTTAAAGTTATGCTTTCAATATAAAATTTTCACATATGATCATAATACTTTCCAAATTTCTATGTATACAATAAAACTTATGCTAATATCACAGTGATGATTGGAAAAAATACTTTTCAACTGGAGAATGAGATATCTGGAAAAAATGAACAATACAGTGAATTCAGAAATGCAATATACAACACTGCTGGACTATGGAATGCTGTTGTGTTCATATTTTGACAGAGTTGTATATTCCAGTAGTGTTGTATTTAAAGTTATGTTTTCAATATAAATTTTGCACATGTAATTAGAATACTTTCCATCTTTTTATGTATACAATTAAACTTATGCCTATATAGCAGTGATGACTATACACTAGAGAAGAAGAATATATGTTCCCAAAGAAGTGTATTTGTTGTTTGCACGCACTGTCATGGCATATGATTTTGCAACGTACAAAAGATATGGGTATCCTGATTAGGCATTCCCACTGTTTCGCTGGGAACAGCAAACTGGTCCCCAACCCGATTAGTTTATATTTGTCAGTTTACATTTGACACCCTTACTTCAACAATAAAAGTATTCAAGACATTAAGAAAAATGAATACAATATTATTTTCCTGGACTGGCATTCTGTTAATGTGTTTAATACATTTACTGTTTATGTAAGGGTAAAGGTAAATGTCATTTTTGTTTATTTCACAATGCACAATGTCTAGGTACACAAGTGGTTTGAGTGCATAACGGACCTTCCTAGCACGGGGACACTTCTGCCGTGACTCCTCCAGTTTTGACCTCGTGGCCTGATCTCATGTTTGTGTAATGATCGTTGTTTTCAGAAATAAGCCACCTAGATAATCTAACCTTATGTTTGTGTAGCCATGGTCTTTTTCACAAATAGGTCAACCAGATGGAGAAGATATATAAGTTAATTGAGTTTTCAATTACGCTTTGTATTGTAGGTATGCTCCACTTATGAGAGAATTCTGAATGGACAGAAATAAGCCAAGGGTTCAGGTTGGAGTTTCCTTAACTGTAGTTTCTTAAAATGACTGTAGGATATGTAGAAAATGCTTTTGTTGGAAACGTAGGTGCACTGTTTGATAGAATTCCTCAAAGAAACGTGGTCTCATAGAATGCCATGATGGCAGGATATGCACAAATTAGATTAGTTGAAAAGACTTCAGAAACTTTAAAGCAAATGCAATTGGCATATACAACTCTGCTGCAATATGAAAACACTGAAAAAATAAATAGAGGGCTTGAATTATGAAATAGTTTGTAATTCATAAGTGTCTTACCTGAACTGCACTGCTCCTGACTTCTTCAACTTTGAGAGATGAAAACTGCATGAACAAATGGAATTGTAATCCATCCTTCAGCTTTTATTCTATCATCCTAAATTCTTATTGGTTGATGTTAGTTGACATGGATTCACTATGATAGTTCAATCAAATGGTTGAGATTTATTGGGATTTAATCCAATGGATAATATTTTAGTTGGTCATTTTTATTAGTTTATGCAGCTGGTTACACAATTTATTGTTCATATGGTACTGAGTTTTTAAACACTGTGAAAGGTGATCCTGACCATAATTTCATTTATTGTTATGCAGGTGTTTACTTGGGATTGAAGACTCTTACATCAAAAATAGTGCATTATATTTGAGATCTGGTTTGGAAATTCTTGAGAAATGACTTGTTGAAGTGACTGTAATAGATAGGATGTACATACAATGAAAATATTACTTAATGAATAGTTGATTGTATAGACTTTGTTTTTGTACACTTATATATAAATTAATATATATTTTTAGTTCTATCAATGAATAAGAGAATATTGACCAATTTAAAAACTGTCTTATTCAACATTTCATGCTTCCATGTTTAAATAATAATGATACAATACAATACAGTTGGGTAATATTAACTTCACATATCATTCAAAATATGTTATTTAAACGGTGAATGTCTTTTCACCTACTATCTCCACTAATGGACCATGCACCACAACTGGGTCCTCTCCCCTACTATTGCTTAACTTTTTCTTTCGTTTGAAATAAGGAGGACCAACGAGTTTGAGTTAATGTTTAAAAAAAAAATTAGGGAGAGATGTTGAGTTTTCAATCGTAAGACACCCTGCATATGTTCAATTAGGTAAAAGCTGAAAGTCTCTCAATTGCTTCCTATTTTGTAGGAAGATATAGAACTTAAATAAATATATTTATTTTAAATTGAAATATAACAGTTTTTATTTATATCTTCTAAAAATTTGTATATTTTTAAAAAGATTTTAATATTATGGTACTACTCTTACTAATAATTATTTTCAAACTACTTTGTAATATTTGTTAATAGAATTTAAGAGTCCTTCCAAGAGACCGTTTTCTTAATAGGAGATGATGTCCTACCAAAATTAATTATTTGATTAGATTTTCCCTATATTATTGTAAATTTATATTGTCACAATTAATATTTCTTTTTCTTTTTTAGTTAACATATATAGTTTCGTTTTAAATCAAGATAAAAATATGCTATCCTCTCACTCCATTAAGTTAATGAATCCTATAATTTTTATTAATTTAATATAATTAAGTTTAACTGTATGTATTCCTATCATAAGATCATACACATTCTAGTATTAAATTTTTCCCATTATTTTTATAATGGCACATAAAGATATAATATTTAATTGTTAAAACTATTTATAATGTTTTGTGTACATTTCAACCTCATCCCTTATCTCCAGGTCTTTGCACTCCACAATAGTTAAACCTCACCAATGGATCAACAACCATTTAATAACTATTTAAAATATTAATATGATTTTACTTATAAATTGTGTGTATAAAATCATTTATGTTTATACCATATTAAAATAGTTAAGTAGCAACTAGCAAATGTGAATAAGTGATTTTTGTTACTAATTATTACTTTAGTTTTTTAACAAACTTGTTATTGTATTCGATGAGGTGGGGATGATGTTAAATTTACCTCACATATGGAATGGTTATTGGTTTTCAAATGTTAAGTGTAAGTGTTCATAACTAACCCATCGTCACTAAAAAGATATTTAAACTAACAAAATGCCTTCTTATAAGGGAGAGTACAAGATTTAAAGAAAAGATAGGCTGAACTTTTTGTGATGGGTGGAACATCTTTTAATCATTTTAAATGTCAATAAATATTCATATAGAACCAAAACACATGGAATGCTTCTTTACACGAGAGTACTTGGGTGATAGTCATTTACAATTACCCTATATCACTAATAATGGTTAAATGTGACATACATTTATACATGTCAAACAGATTTTTAGGTGTTGGTGATTTCAAAATTATCTTTTAATATTGTAAAATATTGGTATTTTATAAATTATTAATAAAATATTTAAAATATTATTTTTCACTTATTTCAGTATTTTTAATGTATATTTATGTCTATTAATATTATTATATATAAATTTATAATAAATATGACAATCATATTTTAAATATACAAGTCAAGTATGAAACAATTATTTTAAATATTTTACGATAAATATATCTAAAACATTTAAATGGTTCTTAAATTCAACCCCTAATCACAATAATAATATAAAGTTATATTGTTTTGTATGTTAAAAAGAAAATTGGGTATGTCATTTTACTTATTCATGAAGATAACTAAGAACTGGGTTTAGTTGTTTAAGTATTCAGACAAGGAGATATGATCTGCGAAGTGTTGTTTTGTTGATGTAGAATGATATATGAAATGGGTATGGCTATTTTCTTAGCTGAGATTGAATAACATATTGGGTAATGTTATTTTCAAGTCTATAAAAGGAATGCAAGGTGGGTATGTTTTTTTCTGTAGTTGTGAGTTGTTATACAACTTAGTATGCATTATTTGTTATATGTGATGTTTGTGTACATATCGCTTGCATGCAGACTATGAACATATTCTTTTTTATTGGAAATTTGTATGGAAAGTGGGTAATTGTGGTTTTTGTTATTTGACCCATTGATGTGTACGAAGGAACTGTATAGTGAACCTGTGTATGAATAATTGAGAAAAACTTGCAACTAAGCTTTATTTGTATTGGTTGATTTGTAAACAAGAAGGTTATAAAGATAAAGGAATGGTTGTTACGGTCTATTTAGCTATTTGAAATATAAAAGAAATATTAACACTTCCGTCGACTGTTTTTTGATAGGTATATTATTTTTTACTGGTTTTATACTATTGGCATGTAATAAACTTTTGGGGTAAGTGCACCAAACTAGGGGGCCAAAAAGCGGACACAAAAATAAAAATGAGAAAAACGCGTACACATTTTTCAATAACGCAACCACGTTATGGTTTTTTAGGATCGGTGATTCACGAACCTTAAACGCGTGCTCATTTCTCGTGTTATGAAACACATATGCGTTTTGATCTATATTTGAAGTTTAGAAGGGCCTAAAGGAGCCATATTTACTAAAATAAATGTTAAGTAAATATAAGAAATTAGGGTCACTCTGCACCTGATGAAAGTAGTCCCGTAGCTCTGACAGTTATAATCTAGAAGATAGTTTTTCAAAATCTAATCTAGTTAGTACTTACTCATTTTTAGAATTTCAGCAATGATCTAAAACTAGGGTAAATCTAATCTAGGGTAATTATGGTTTCTGTTATTTGACCTGTTGATGTGTACGAAGGAACTGTATAGTGAACATGTGTATGAATAATTGAGAAAAACTTGCAACTAAGCTTTATTTGTATTGGTTGATTTGTAAACAAGAAGGTTATAAAGTGTTAGTTTGTTAGCTTAGACAGTTGTTTGTCCATTTGCTAAGATTAGATAATAGTTATCTTATTGTTGAGAATGTATTAATTATTTTCTAATTATTGATTTCCTTTAGTGACACCTTGCAACCAAATTTGTTATAGTTGTTAAGTTGTTATGTATCTCAGCCGTCGATTGAGAATCGATCTCAGTCGTTGGTGTTCCAATGAGAGTAGTATAAAAGGAGATCATTGGGAATTTGGAGAGTACAAGTTTTGGAGAAGCATTTGCAATGCTAGCAAATGTGTTTGTAAGTTTGCAGTGATAGCAAACAATATTGCAGTGTTAGCAAGGGCACAATGATAGCATTGGGGATAGCAGTGTGGGAATATCAATGGGAGAAGTTGGGAGATTGTCGAAGTTCTGCCAGTTAGAGGAAAGGAATCTTTGTATCTCTTAATTTGTTGAAGTTAATATAATTTCTCATCTGTAGAACTGGTTTTCCCTTAGGGGTTTTTCCAGGGACAATTTGTCTGAAAATATTGTGTTCATTGTGTTACGCATTTCTTTCCATATTATTATTAGTGAATTTACAGTTGTGTTATTTTTCGATATTAGTTGTGAATTAGTTTTCGGCAGTTAATTAATCCTTTAAGATAGGAGATTAATAATCAGTGACTACAATAGAATTTTCACATGGTATCAGAGCAGTGTTAAGGGTAGAAAAAGGTTTTCCCTAGGAAAGAAATTCAGGGTTTCTATAACCTAGTTTGATCTCTTTAAATTTTTATTACTTTTATCCTTTGAGATGGCTTCAGCTGGTTTGAGAGATCAGGACAGATTAGATGGTGCCTCAAATTTTGGTGTCTGGAACGCCAGAATTTCTTTTATGTTGGAAGAGAATGGTATAAAGGATTATGTTACCACTGTTGTAGGTGTAGCTACAGACGTAACACAACTTGCAACATATAAGAAAGAGGATGCCAAGGTGAGGAGATTTGTCCTTAATGATGTCAAGGATCATATTTATTCCACACATCTCTAAGTTAGATATGGTGAATAAGATGTGGGATGTCATTATGAATCTGTACCAAAACACTACTACTAATAGGAAGATGATTCTCAGAGAAAAGTTGAAGAATACCCAGATGAACAAGGTAGAAGATGTTACAAGCTACCTTACCAAACTTGGACTTGTCAACCTGATGAGTTAGCAGCTGTTAGAGATAGCCCTAGCGATGATGAGCTGGTACGGATAGCCCTAAATGGGTTTACTAAATAGTGGGATGTTTTTATTCAAGTTGTTAGTGGACAAGACACCTCACCAAGATGGGATCAAATATGGACTGATTTCACTCAGGAGGAGTTTAGACTAAGTCTTGTCAATGGGGCCAACAAGAGTCAGAAAAGTGAGGGAGAACAAAAAAATGTTGCCCTAGTAGGAAAAGGGAAAGCAAAGATGGGATTTAGCAAAGGATCAAATTATTAATGTGAGAAGAAGAAGAAGGACTTGTCTAAGGTCAAGTGCTTTGGTTGTCACGAGTTTTTTCCACTATGTCAGTGATTGCCCAAATAGGAAGAAGGGTAAGAAGCAGGTGGCAGATTCAACAAGTTCAGAAGAACTCTCCAGTAGGATGGAAGACGAGTTTGCACTCATAGCTTGTATGGTCAACTCAACCTCACAGTGTGTTTGGTATATAGATAGTGGGGCTTCATTTCATATGACAGGATTTAGAGATTACTTCTCCATTTACAAGGAGGAGGACACCAATATCCAAATTTCTATGGGGAACTTGTCCAAGCTCAACCCAGTTGGGAAAGGGACTGTTTAGTTTCAGAGGGAGAATGGAAAGATAGTTCCACTTCATGATGTCTTGCATGTGCCAAGCTTAGGTATGAATCTGATTTTTGTATCTATTCTTCAGGATAAAGGTTATAATGTACTTTTTAGAGGTACACATGTGTTGATTAAGAACAAGGATTAGAAATCACCCATAACTATTGGAGTTAGGAGTGGTCGCCTTTATAGGTTACAGTTTGATACTCCTAAGGCACTTATGAGCTGCAGTAATCCTAGATATCTTGGAGAGCTATGACATAGGAGGATGGGCCATATTCATCATGGAGCACTTAAATTGCTTCATGAGACAGTGACTAGTGTTCCAGAGGTAAGCACAGAACATGATGATGTATGTAAGGGATGTGTGTTGGGGAAGTTTGCGAAAACATCTTTTCCGAGTGACAATAGATCTAAGGGTGTTCTTGATCTAGTACATTAAGATGTATGTGGACCAATGTCGACAAAGTCTCTCAGAGGATATGTGTACTATGTTACCTTTATTTATGATTTCTCCAAGAAGGCTTGGACATACTTATTGAAGACAAAGGATGAGGTTTTCAATCACTTCCAAGAGTTCAAGGCTCTTGTGGAAAACTCGACAGGAAGGAAGATAAAGGTGATTCAGTAAGATAATGGAGGTGAGTACAAAGGAAATGACTTCCAGGATTTGTGTACTAGAGAAGGAATCAAGAGAGAGGGGACGGTTCCTTGCAATCCACAGCAAAATGGAGTTGCTGAGAGGAAGAACCATTCTATATCGGAGGTAGCAAGGGCTATGCTACATGACTAAGACATGCCCTACTACCTATGGGAAGAGGTGTGTAGTACAACAGTTTACATTCAAAACAGGGTTCCACACAAGGTACTAAGGAAGATGACACCAGAGGAAGCTTTCACAGGTAAGAATCCAAATGTAGGTCACTTCAGGATATTTTAGAGTTTGGCATATTGTCATATTCTAGAAGATACACATACCACATTAGATCAGACTGTGGAGAAGGGGTACTTGTTGGGTACAGTGAAACTTCAAAGGCATATAGGATTTTTATTCCAGGGACCAGAAGAATTATTGTCAAACATGATGTCAAGTTCATGGAGAACAAAGCGTTTAGAACGTCCAGAGATTTTCCAGTAGATGATCAAAGTGAGCAGCCAACAAAAGCTCCAAGTCCAAGTCAAGGGCCGCAAAGCTCAAGTACAGTTACTAGTACAAGCATAGACTCAGGTAGTGAAGATTCACAGAGTATGGAGCAACTGGTGCAGCAGGATATGCATCTAGAAGATATAGAGGTTGATATTTCATCCTCTACAGTTGGCAGCAGGAACCGTGAGGTTCAAGACACACAAAGGGATGCTCAGGATTTTGTGGGAGCTCCTAGGAAGAGTACGAGATAGAAGAGAGAACCAACCAAGTTCAATGACTATGTGGCATTAGTCAGCCAGTTGGTAGATAGTGAACCTTCAATCTATCAAGAGGCTACACAACATCAGGTATGGCGAGATGCTATGGTTGAGGAATATACTTCAATAATGCAGAATGATGTGTGGGAGGTAGTGCCTAGACCAACAGATAGGGTAGTAGTTGGATCGCGCTGGATCTTCAAGATAAAGCACGGTGTATATGGTAGCATTGAGAAATACAAGGCAAGGTTTGTGGCAAAGGGGTTCTCTCAGAAAGAGGGAATAGACTATGAAGAGACATTTGCTCCAGTGGCCAACTATACTTCTATACGAGTTGTAATCTCATTTGCAACGTAGATGGGATGGTAGATCCATCAAATGGATGTCAAGACAACATTCCTTAATGGTGAATTGAAGGAGGAGGTATGCATAGAACAACCAGAAGGATTTGTAGCACACAAAAAAGAGACCCACATGTACAGATTGAAGAAAGCCTTGTACAGACTCAAGCAGGCTCCTAGAGCGTGGTATGAGTGCATTAATACATACTTGTAAGAAATGGGCTTTGTGAAGAGTGAGGCAGATGCTAACCTCTACTACTTGGTGGTTGGGGGTGAGAATCTCATTATTTTTCTATATGTAGATGACTTGTTTCTTACAGGTGCACTAGGGCTCATAGAGGATTGTAAGAGGAACCTTGCAAAAGAGTTCGAGATGAAGCACTTGGGACTCATGCACTATTTTCTAGGCATGGAAGTGTGGTAGACATATGGAGATATTTTCCTTGGTCAAGGGAAATATTACATTGAAATGTTGAAGAGATTCGAGATGGAGGATTGCAAAGCCATGTCTACACATATGATCACTAATTGGAGGAAGGTAGATACATCTAAGGACAAAGATGTAGATCCCACCTTATACAGGTAGTTAATTGGTTCACTCATGTATCTGGTCAACACCAGGCTGGATATAGTATTTGCAGTAAAATCTCCTAGTCAGTTCATGGTTTAGCCAATGAGAGTGCATTAGACAACGACTAAGCATGTGTTGCGTTATTTGTGTGGTTCAGTTGAGTATGTGATTAGATATCTTTGAGGTGAAGCAATCAAGTTGATAGGCTATACTGACGTAGATTGGGCAGGAAGTACAACAAAAAAAAGGAGCACTCCAGCGTGTTGTTTCAGTTCAGGATCAGGAGTTGTTTCTTGGTTCAGCAGGAAGCAGAATTTTGTGGCTCTAAGTTCATCAGAAGTGAAATACATTGCAGCTAGCATGGCGACATGTGAATTTATATGGCTTCGGAAGTTTCTAGTGGCCTTGTTTGGTCAGAAGGTTGAGACTACTGTGATACACTGCAACAATCATAGTTGCATCAAGTTGTCTAAGAATCCAGTGTTTCATGATAGGTATAAACATATAGATATCATGTATCACTTCATCAGGGATTGTGTACAGCGTGGTATTGTTTAGCTACAATACGGACCTACAGAGGAGCAGGCAGCAGACATTTTGACTAAGGCATTGGGGAAGGAAAAATTTATCTTCTTTAGAGATAAGATGGGTGTCGTGCAAAACAACTTCCTCACTAAGAGGGAGTGTTAGTTTGTTAGCTTGGACAGTTGTTCGTCCATTTACTAAGATTACATAATAGTTATCTTATTGTTGAGAATGTATTCATTATTTTCTAATTATTAATTTCCTTTAGTGACACCTTACAACCAAATTTGTTATGTTTGTTAAGTTGTTATGTATCTCAGTCGTTGATTAAGAATCGATCTTGGCCGTTGGTGTTCTAATGAGAGTAGTATAAAAGGAGGTCATTGGGAATTTGGAGAGTACTAGTTTTGGAGAAGCATTTGCAGTGCTAGCAAATGTGTTTGTAAGTTTGCGGTGATAACAAACAATCTTACAGTGTTAGAAAGGGCGCAGTGATAGTGTTGGGGATAATAGTGGGGAAATATTAGCGGGAGAAGTTGGGAGATTGTCGAAGTTCTACCAGTAAGAGGCAAGGAATCTTTGTATCTCTTAATTTGCTAAAGTTAATATAATTTCTCATCTGTAGAACTGTTTTCCCTTAGGGTTTTTCCAGGAACAATTTTTTTGAAAATATTATGTTCATTGTGTTACGCATTTCTTTTTATATTTTTATTAGTGAAGTTACAGTTGTGTTATTTTTCGATATTAGCTGTGAATTAGTTATTGGCAGTTAAATAATCTTTTAAGACTAGAGATTAATAATCAGTGACTGCAATATAATTTTCACATAAAGATAAAGGAATGGTTGTTATGGTATGTACAACTATTTGAAATATAAAATAAATCTTAACACTTCCGTCAACTGTATTTTGATAGGTATATTATTTTTCACTGGTTTTATACTATTGACAGGTAATAAGCTTTTGGGGTAAGTGCACCAAACTAGGGGGCCAAAAAGTGGACACAAAAGTAAAAATGAGCAAAACACGTACACATTTTTCAATAACGCGACCAAGTTATGTTTTTTTAGGATCAGCGATTCACGAACCTTAAATGCTTACTCATTTCTCGTGTTATGAAACACATACACGTTTTGAGATATTTGAAGTTTAGAAGGGCCTAAAGGAGACATATTTACTAAAATAAATGTTAAATAAATATAAGAAATTAGGGTCACTCTGCACCTGATGGAAGTAGTCCTGTAGCTCTGACACTTATAATCTAGAAGATAGTTTTTCAAAATCTAATCTAGTTAGTACTTACTCATTTTTAGAATTTCAGCAATACATTAAATATGAAAAAAATATGGTAATTTGTATCTATAAAAAATATGATAATTTTAATATTGAAACACACAACTATACAACAAATTAAAAATTATTGGAGTTACAAAGATTTCCGGCTTAAATTTAAAACATATATGCATTAACTAAAATGATGGAAATAACATATTTTATGTCTGTAACTGCCTTTAATTAATATGGTACGGGCTATTACAAAAATAACAACTTCCAATCAGATTGGCTGGATTCTAGGTAGTTCCACCGTTTTTGGCTTTTGCTTTTTGGTGAACAGATTTGTTAAATTTGTAATTATTTACAGCTGCATTTTTCTTGAGCTTTCTCTGAATTTTTAACAATCAAATTCCGAAATTTTCGGAGTTCCATACGGTGAGCTGGAGAAAACGCAAAAATACGGCAAATTTATAAAAAACGGCCGTATTTGGTAACTATGTATACTATTGTAAGCCAAGAGCTCATATGATATGGATCACGTTAGATTTTATTATTAAGAACAAGAAAATTATGTTTTACTCTACATAATTTTGTTTGCGCTCTATCTCATTTGTTATTTTCTTGTATTTTTGGCTTGTAAAAGGAGGAAATTTGGTTTTAAAAAACTTTACTTGCTTTTCCCAATTAAAATTAATTATATAGCCCTTCTATGGAAGAATTAGTGCTCTGGCATCTAAGATTGTTTTTTTACGGAGGGATTTTCACTTATATTAAAATTTTCCATGATTACAATTCAAATTTGTTTCAGGAAAAAATATATAATCGGATTCGGTTTTTTGCTTTGAAATGAGGGACGTTGAGGTTTTCCTACCCACCTGAAACTTAATATTCATTTCCACCATTAATTTGGAAGAAATTTTACAGTAAAATATCTCAGGAAATCTTGTTCAAAAAAGTATATTCATCACTTATAGTGTCCAAAACTTGAGCAATTTTTTTATAATAGTTACGGACACACTCGAGAAATAATTATCTCAAAAAGTAATTAAACAAGTGATTAAGTGAAAAATAGTTTTAAACTTGGATTCTTTGGTGCAAATATATTCGAGTTGATGAAAACAATCCCATACGCTTTACAAGAATAGAAAATTGCAAAGACATGTAATTCAATACAGTTTACCAAAGGGATTGATATATTGAATTAAGCACAGAACAGGGTTCAAATGAACTAATCTTTTGTATTATCTAACAATGCAAATTACAATCCATCTATCCATGTTTACGATATGGTAATGGTAGTGGTAGTAATTCTTCACCCATATTTTCCACAAATAGACTCCCTAATAATTACAGGATACAGCCATTATTTCCACTCATGACATCAGGAAAGAGATTCAATTTGTACACCATCTGACCATATCCTGGGACTTACATTCTATTAAAAAATATCATAATTTGCAGCCTTAACTTATGTCAAGATTATTATAAAAAAACATATCAATTGGCACCGTCTAGACAAAGAATGCAATTATGTTCTGGCAATATTTAGATTATTACTTGAAGATTTAAAGAGGGGTTTGTCAAAATGTGTGAGCGAATAATTATCAGGTTGCTGGAAGGCTACATTTATACACTGAAATTTCAATCCTACCGTCGACAGTCTGAATTGTGTCAGAATGACCCACCCTCGATTCTAATATGGAACACAAATAATTCTTAACAACGCAAATATGGCCTTTACATTATGACACATTTTTCCTTTAAATTATTATATACATGATCTCCACAATTCCAAACAATGCAAATATGGTCTCACTATAAAATTATATGGTCTATTAAATAAATTGTTTTACTTTTGAAATGCCTAAATTTCCCTGATTTTCTTCACAAGAATCTTTGAAAAATGGATGATCCCTTCCTCGTGACTTTTTCTACTATCATTGAGAAATTATTTCAAGCAATCATTTAAACATGATTCCTTGAACTCGTGTTATTTTGAAAAATAACTTAATGGTATAATGTCTAGGCCATCTTCGACCAACTAAACTAGAAATACCACATACTAAGGCAAGTCACAAAAATCCATGAAAACAATGTATCAACAACACATTGTATTTAATCTTTGGAAAAAATGGCACTTGACATTAAATTATGACCTAAAGGCATTTTGACAAAAGAAAAGAACAATTCTCCCCCCACCAAAGAGTGGATGATGGAAAACCAAAATACGAGAAGTGATAGTACATGTTTAGACACCAATTTTATAGAAAGAGGCAAGGTTAATATTTTGGAAATACTAAATTCGAGTCTTAGGTGAAATTGGTAGAATAGATACCCCACACACACACACATGCACGCACATATGTCTAGAATTGGCGATTCACAATAATTAATACATGTCTCCTATAATTTCTAAGTGAATAGTACCTACACGCACTTAGTAATTGTGGCGAAAATATGTCCCAAAATATGTTAGAATATATCTTATAGGGGGATTAAAAGTAAAAAGATATAGAAAATTGTATGAAATTAGGGTTGATTGAGCAATCAAAATTTTCACACAATTAACCATTTTCATAAGGATCCAATGTTGTTTTTAGCCAAATGGTGAATATTAGCCACTAAAACTACCCTTTCCAAACATATCGAGGGGAGAACATTTACATAATAATGAAGGCATATAACAGGTTGGATAAAATAAGAGAGAAAAGAACTCTGTGGTCATATTTTGGACTGCATCCAACCTTATACTATAGCAAGTCTAGGCAGATTGAACATGGGTTTTCATCATATGTTTAAATAGAATTCACCCAACAACATAACCTATTAAACATAATTTTTCAAGCCAATGACAATCAGCACCAAACTTAGTAGGGGATAAAATAATAGGAGCAAGAGAGATGTTATGTTGTGGAATATTTTCAGCATAAACTTGAGTGGTTGTTTCCACAAAGCACCATTTTGGACAACACCCCAATTCTTAATTGCAATTACATTATTTACATATGAGAACTGTGAGATACCATTTATATAGGCCACCCAAAGGCGAGGAGCCTAAACAAAGTCAATAAGTAATAAGCATGCAAAAGCTAATATTGCAACTACAGAAAAACATGGCATGAAAAGGCAAGGGGCCAAGTAATAAACAATGATAGAAGACTTTTAAACCCTAACAGAGAAAAGAATTTGAATCCCAAAACTCTTATTGCATAATCTAACATGTATTTTAAAATAATATTCACAACCTGTAATTTTGACCTTAAAATGAAATATTTACTTAAAATTAAATATTTACGTTGAAGGTGTTATTTACAAGGAGAATCCATTAATTGTTAGTGCAAATCAATGACTTGCATTACAACAGTATGTATGCCGACATCCATGTTGGAACACAAAATTGTTCATGTATTGCACAATTCTAGTAGAAGAGGAAACACAATTTTGAAATGTCCATTTTAGATTTCACATGTTAAATCTCAAAAATTATCTCTATGATTGAGCTGACGCATAGACATTTAAGGAAAATCCTTCTTGTTAGGCACGGTGTTGGAAGATTCTCTCCTCCAAAAGGGAGCTCACCATAAGGCCTTCGTATGGATGAGTGGAGATCAACAGTTTCCACTAGGAACGTTCCCTAGAGATTCTAGCCTTAAGTGGCGAGATCAATATCGCTGGAGTTATCACTAGCTTGTTTATGTCGCTCGGTATCCATAGTGGGGAGGAGTTACAGAGGCCAAGTCCCACTAGTGGTCATCCTACCAGGATTGAACTTAGAGTCAAGGGGTAATTCTTGAAGATGATGCTTGCCCCTAAGCCAACCTGAATTATGGGATTCTTCAAGTTTAGGGAAAAAACCCTTACCATCCATGGATTGTCACATGAAAGTGTGACAAGGATATCCCAATGTGTGTTGGAAAGTCTCAGGTTTAACTTTTTGGAGCCCCTATTAGAACAACATGAAGCTTAGTACAAAATGTTACATGTGGTCTATATGTGACTTATCAAACGAAAAAAGAGAATCACCTATGTTCCCTCCACCAGATTCCCCAGCCTCGAAATTATCCTGCCTCTATCCCCTTCATCATCGCAATGCTTCCTCCTTCTATTGTTTCTGCTTCAAATTTAATTACTTTTTAAATTTCCTCCCTCTTATACATAGGAACCCTAAATCTCCTTCATTGATTTGCTTGAATTTTGAGTGTATATAGCCCCACCTCCATCCATCCTTGTGTGCTACCTTTAACTTTCAATGTATCTATTGCAAAATTTTAATACAGTTGCTAATTAATAGACATAACTTAGGTTTAGTACTTATTTTTAAATAGTGTCCTTTAATTCGAGGTTGAGTTATAGACATCTTGAGTGAGTTTATAATTTTCTATGATCCCCAATTTTAGAACTACGGATAAAACATTGTGCCAATTCAGGGTTCAAAATTGAGCCCGTCACAACCCTTCCCAAAGCCTCAAACCCGTCAGAAAAGCGCAGGTAAAAATTTGCATGTAAAAAAAATCAAAATATAAAAATCATTTGACAATACAAAAGTGTAAGTTACTTTTAAAATTGTCAAAAGAAGGGTAAAGAATGTATGTCAACAATATGTGTGAAACTTTTAAATCTTAAATAATATTTTTGATGAGTTCTACAAACAACAATCACCTCCAGCTTTTTAGGCTCTGTGCGTGACTTGCAGATACGTTAGACAAGGTGTATTAAGTAATTATCAAAAGTTTTAATATAATAAATATACTACTAGTATAATAATATTAAGGTCAAATCTTAAGTTTCTAGCACATTGGTGGTGCCAGCTCAACAAATACTTGAGCACAAATACCTAAAAATAAAAGATTTAATATTATTGTTTAGGGTTCTAGCCTTTGCTTGGGATTCACTCAAATGTTTTATCTACCTCCTTGTACTTGTTTCCTCTTCTTTGTTGCAAGATCCATCTTGATAGGCAAACAACAGAGCCAAGATTGACTTACACGCAAATATCTGCCCACTTGGGAAACTACACAACATGCTTTATAACAAATTGAGCATGTAGAGTGGCCACAAGCTCGGATATGGATTGAGATGGATATCTGAGGTCGGGACAGAGCTTGGAGAAAGATGAATAACTAATATCAAAGGATGACTTCAATTCATGACTTGCAATATAGGGTGTAGAGCAGGCTCTATGGGAGTCGTGTTGGTACCAAAGGGCGGTATGGGATAACAATCGTCTTGATCTAGATCGCTTGGATCAATTCAAGCTCGGTATGTAGATAAGCCATGGGTTGAGATGATTGGATTATATTGGTTTGTATGTAACAGAGAAGGAGCTCAGAGAAAAGGAAGTTAGGACTTGCTTCCAAGGAAAACAAAGGTTAGGTCACTTGAGGAGCTCACCCATTATGACCCTTGCAAAGAAGAACCAATTTAAGTGTCAAGTTGCTTCTTAATGAAAAGGTTGATTAGACTTATCTAATATGGAAAAATGCAACAAAGAGGAGAGGATCTCGTTGCAAAGAGGGTGAACATGCAGAGATAAGCTTCTTCTTCCATTACAAGTACACCTTCAAGTCATCATTGGTATCTTCTCTGTAACTGTTGTTCAATAGCAATGATGTGGAGGCCAATAAGAATTTTATATTTAAAATTGTGCTCAAGATAATACGACTCAAATCTATGCCTGAGGAGTTGAGATAGAGGGTTGTGAACATATTTAACAAGGATTATGAAGGGTGTGTGTGTTTAATGGAGTAGTCTAATTTGGTAATACATCATTTGTGTGTAGTAGATTTGAATGCATATTGTGCATGAGGTGAAGCTCTTGGCTCGGAAATTTGACCAAGAATATCTTGATGTATATGTTGGTGACATAATTACTTTGGGTGTTTCAATATATGGATGCACAATTTTTTAATTTAATTGTAAAAAAATCTAATTCAATGCATTTTACTAGTTAAAATTTACACAGATTTTAATTTTAATGTTTAAAATCCTAATGGATTTTTTTATTGAAGTGGTAAGAATCCAAACGAGTTTTAATTTTAGCACTAAAATCCAAGTAAAAGTTAAAGTTGTTTATTTTATTATTTACAAAAAAAATTAATGATTTTGATAAGATATCTCAACACGTCCCACACATAGTTTGATAGTATTTATGTGTTTTTTGTTTTTTGTTTTTTTGTCTAATTTCAATTGTTTGTTTATGTATTTATTTATTAAATTTGTTTAATACTTATTTTAGCTTTGATGATTGTTAGTGTTGTCTCCCGAAAACTACTCTGTGTTTTCATAGCCAAATTCAAATTTTTTAAGCTCATGCCCTTCCTTGATGTTTAAGCCAATTTAGAGATTCAAGAAATTATCAAAAGTCATGCCCTAGAGCTATTTAAACCTTTGTTTTGCTCGTTTTTAAAAATTCTCCATTTCCCGGTCAGTGCACGTAATATCCTCTTTGCAACCTCCATTTTTTATCGAAATTGTTCACTTGTTCTATGGTATGGGTCGTCAAATCATTGTTTTGCCTCCATGCCTCTGGTTCGTGAAGGAGATTCTAAAATTGGACTCAAAACAATGAATTTTTCTTCCTCTGCGTATTTTCCACAGTCAGGATTAAGAGCGTCTTTTCCCCATCAAATTTTGACCCCAATGAATGTAGGTAATGGTCAGATCCTATTAGATGGGGAGGAACAAGATTTTTGGTGAACTTAACACTTTTGGTCACTTTTGGAAAAAATGGTAAATTTTCCCCACAGCCCCGATCAGGCTATAAAGGTAAAAGCCAAATTTTGAGCCCGCAGAGAAAAGTCAGAGTCGAAGCCCGCATGGAAAAATTCAAAGGTGAAGCCCATTGTTGAAAAGTCAAAGCGGACGAGCGGGCCATCAGGGCACTTTTGGAAATTTAACCAAATTCCCAAAAGTGAAGTAAAAGTTCTAGAATGCTCCACCAAGGTCTCGGGCCCACCGTTGAAAAGTCAAATAGGAGCAGCGGGCTGGCGGAGAACTTTGAGTTTTTGAGCCTTTTTCCAAAAAGGTTAAAATGTTGAGAAAAGGGTCATGACCCCATTTCCAATCATAGGATGCCACGTGTAAAGAGTTCAATCGGAGCAGCGGGCCGGCAGAGGAAATTACGTTTTTGAGTTTTTTCCAAAAAAGGTTAAAATGTTTAGAAAAGAGCCGCAACCCTATCTCCAACCAGAACGTGCCACGTGTCTAAGTTGAAAAGTCAAAGCAGGAGAACGGAACGATGGAGAACTTTGAGTTTTTGAGCCTTTTTCCAAAAAAGGTTAAAATGTTGAGAAAAGGGCCGCAATCCCATTTCCAATAAGAACGTGCCACGTGTCTAAGTTGAAAAGTCAAAGCGGAGCTGCAAGCCAATTTGTTCCAAATTGCCAAATCTCGTGAAAAATCACAAAATGTAAAAGGATTCCCCCGTAACCGCTCTAATCCCTTCCTGCCACGTGGATGGACCAATTTCAAAGTTAGAGAAGCAAATCAAATGGTTTATATTTGAACTGGCAAATCGAATGTAACGGCTCCTTTGCAAGATCTGGTTTTTAACCCACCATGAGCGTTTTCTTCGCAATGGAGGCATTTGAAGAGGCGTAAATGATTTGTAAAGTTGTAACCATTTTGGCATGAGATATAATGGCTTCTCAAAGCCATTCTAGAGGTTGGTGATTGATTTCAAAAAGACCAGAGTACTCTGTACCTAGAAAAGACAGAAAACACCATACTTCATCTATTTTCCTTCTTCTTAAATTTTCCTCCATTCTCAAAGCTATATACAAATTCTGCTTTAGCTTCAATAATAAAAGAAGGAATTTTCACCTTTTTGATTGAGGGATTGATTGGTACCTTGTGACCAATGAATTTCATTCAATCTTGTAGCTTCTCCTGCGGATTTGTTTTTCTTCTAACTATAAATGCATGTGAGTGAAATTTCTAATTAATGTGTGTGGGCATCTGATATTCTACTCGCAACATTAGTTTCTCCTACCTCCATTCTCACTCCCTTTCCCCTTCTCAAGACAAAGTTTCTTCTCTAGTGAGAAATTGCTAGCTTTGCCACAGGGTCAGTGGAGTGCCCCTGTTGGATCTCTAGTCGAAAGGCCACCATTGAAATCCACTTTTTCACGCATGCACATACGGAAGCTACACCGTTCAAGTAGAGGGACTTAGATTCCCATAGCGTTGTCCTGAAACCCACCAATTTTTCCACAAGACAAATTTTCTCGCCAACAGTTTTTGGCACCCACCATGGGGCATATTTTGCAGCATCTGCACCTAAAAATGACCTCAGGGTCATAAAATACAAAAAAAAGATTCTAGAAGAAAATTTTCTGGAGATTGAATAATCACACAAACTACATGGATGTAAAT
The DNA here is from genome assembly GCA_019776745.2 of Taxus chinensis. NCBI lineage: Eukaryota > Viridiplantae > Streptophyta > Pinopsida > Cupressales > Taxaceae > Taxus > Taxus chinensis. The sequence continues at coordinate 965,105,774 of CM034147.1, forward strand.
CATGGCTATTCTGGGAAATCCTCCTGTTGAGAGACCTGATTTACTCTTTCACATCCAAGAAGACATTGCTTCTGATATGAGAGAAGTTATTTGGCATAATAGACAAAGTGTCAATCAATACTTCATTGCCATAAGGATTCTGGACCTGGAAGAGGAACCGTGTTGTCGAATTGGAAAGGCAGAGACAAATTCCAGCACCCCAGAGAAGAGCATAAAATTTCAAGCTGGCTGATAGAAGATACACCCGACAACTAAGGCAAGGAGGACAAATTGATCCCACATTTGAAGAGCTTGAAAGAGAGGCAAGAGATGAAGAGGAGATAAGGGCTCAACTTGAAGAAATATAAAGACTCCAAATTGAAGCAAAAGAAAGAGCAGCAACAGAAGTAGCCTTAGCAAGATTGGAAGGCTAGAAACAGGAATAGAATGGGTGATCATGAGCATGAAGTACGCAGGCCTAACATACCATGGGGAAGAAATACTGGTCCACTTTCTCTTCCACAACCACTTCATGAGCTCCCAAGAGGCTCAAGAAAGAACTTCCCAAAATTCAAAGGGGATGGTTCTCATCTCCCAGAAGAACATGTAGCAGCATTCATCACTTGCTTGTGGAGTGTTGGGAGTTGAAGATGAAGATGTTTCAGTTAGGCTCTTTGTGGAGTCACTCCAAGAAAAAGATGTTGAATGGTTCTACATGTTGCCCCCAAGATCTGTCACATGCTGGGAAGATATAAGAAGTGCATTTGAACATAGGTTCAAGAGCACAGAAGATTGTCAGGATCTACTGGTCCAATTGGTTCAGATGAAGAAGGAGACCTCTGAATCAATGAGATATTTTGTAGCAAGGTATGATAGGTTGACAAGAAGGATCCCAGAAGATGTGGTACCCTCTGAAAATAACTTGAAAAGGTTCTTCATCAGTGCTTTGCCATCAGAAGTTGGTTTCTTCCTCAGAAGAGCCCAACCAAGAACATTGAGGGAAGCTAAAGACTTTGCAATTGAGACTGATGATGATCTAATTCTTTCTGGCAAAGTGAAAGGACCAAATGGGAAGCAAAAAGGTCAGAGTTCAAATTCAGTCACCACTGATCCAATGTTCCAAAAAATGGAAAATGACCTAGTTGCTTTGAAGAAACAGTTGTCACAAATCACAATGAGGAATGCTCCAAGGAGACCAAATCTTCCTGATAGACCAAGAATTGCTCCACCTCCTCGTAGGCTTTCTCTTGAAGCACCACCAGTCAATGCCATCTGTGACATTAGGGAATCAGAAGAAGGAGCAGACATTGAGGAAACTGAAGAAGAAAGCATGGATGACTATGAAAACTATCTTGAAATTGAAGAGGTTGGCATGCACAATGGCCTGATTGAATACATTGCTGATGAGGAGGAAGGTGATGAAGAAGCTCTAAGTTTTTCATGTGTGTTGTTTTCACTCATGCACAATCCAAGAATGGTGTTTCAGCCTCAGCAATGTTGCAACTGAGAGTAGGAAGAACAAAGAAGATAGCTCTCCAAAGCCTCCACTAAACAAGATCATCAGCAGGGGATCACCATTACCACCTTCCATGGAATCAACTAGAGAGAAATCAGATTCACCAGTTGTCAAGGATCACACTGTTGTGCCAAGTAAGTTATCTGATTCTTCTCCCAACTCAAAAGTTGTTAAGAGAAATTCTCTTCTAAATATTGGTTCTACAAGAACATCTAAATTTCAATCAAAGGCTACACCCCCATCTCCTTCCAAGCCAATTGCTACATTTGAAAAGGAGAACCCAACACCAAAAGTAACGACGCATCTGACATTTAAGTCCTCATCCACTACTGGAACCTCTTCTCCCTCATCTACCATAACTTCATTTGACTTTGTAGAGCATGATAGCAAAACCAAATTCCAGCTCTCTAAAATTGAATACCTACAAACACATCCTACCCAATTTGACAGATTCATCAAGGCAGTCTGGGGTGGTAACTCTACATCCCCAATCTCTAATTCTAAAGGCTTACTTCCCACACCATCCACACATCTTCTCAAAACATGCTAGCCCTCAGTGCCTCCACCACCAACAAAGTTGAGCCTTTTTACCTGTCACTTCTCATCAAAGGTTTCCAGCTGAACAATTGCATTATAGATTCTGGAGCCTCAGATAATGTGATGCCAGTAAAAGTTACAAATTCTCTTGGCCTCACTTTGACCTGGGTAAATGGCACATGCTACTCAATGGAATCCAAACAAGTTCCATTGGTAGGAAGGATTAAGGATGCTCAGGTTGCACTAGTTGATTACCCTGACAAGAAGATACTCCTGACCATTTTGGTGGCAGACATCCCAGCATATTTTGGTATGCTGTTGAGTAGAAGTTTTTGTAGAGATCTAGGTGGAGAAATAAAAATGGATTGGTCATCTGCAACTATCCCAGTGAAAGGAGAAATGAAGAAGCTGCTGCCAATTAGAAAAATGAAGTTCACAGTAAGGAAGTATGATGATCCAAGAGCTAATATCCTTTTTCAAGATTGTGGGCTTGGAAATTACCTCCTTACATCACAAAAGGAAGAGGACTTGCCACTTCTCATGGAGGAAGAAGAAGACCAAATCTGGACAATGGAGTTTGATGGCAGTCATTCTAGAGCAGGTTCAAGAGCTGGTGTAGTATTATACTCTCCCTCCAATGAGGTATATCCTTTTTCCTACAAGCTGCAATTTGATAATACAAATAATACAACAGAGTATGAAGCATTAATCTTAGGCATGAATACAGCAGAGGACATGGGAATCAAGAAGTTGAGATGCAAAGGTGATGTAGAGGTTGTGGTAAAGCAGGTCCACCAACAATATCAAGTGAAAAATCCCAGACTCAAGCACTATAGAAATAGAGTGTGGGACTGCATTGAATCCTTTGATGCATTCTCCATTGAAGCTATCCCTAGGGAGCAGAATGAAAAGGTTGATTCTCTAGCAGTTTCAGCTTCCTTAGTGACACCTCATCCTTTTTTTGGCAAGGATAAAGTGACCATTGAGATGGTGTTCAGACCCAGCGTACCAGACAATGCAAATCATTGGCAGGTCTTCAATGATGACAATTAGATCCTAGCCTTCTTAGAACAAAGGGATAACTTCAATAATATTTTCTTTGAAGGAAGTGAAAACCCACACCGTGAATCAGTCCCCAAAGAAGAGAAGGAAGGAATTGAGGGAATTGATGAAGAGGGAGTAATCAAACTGAAAGGAAACAAAATCCCCAAAGGCCTAGTTTCTTTGGAAGACCTCTTTGACAAGCATGACAAGTTCATCCAAGAGAAAGAAAAACAGTCTTCTCGGTGTCCATCTAATTTTGATCAAGAAAACATTGGAACTTCAGAGAATCCAAGGATGGTTAACATTGGTAAATGTTGCTCACCAGAAGAGAAGAGAAAGTTTGTTGCTCTACTAAAAAGTACTCAGATGTCCTAGCCTATTCCTATGATGAACTCAAATATTTTCAGCCAAAGGAAATGCATCACTCCATTCCTTTGAAGCAAGGAGCTAAGCCCTTCAGGAAAAAAAAAAGGCCCTACAATCCAAAGATTTCTGATGTTATCAAAGAAGAGGTGACAAAGATGCTCAATGCTAGAATCATCTTCCTCCCATCCACCATTCAACATGGGTGGCTAACATTGTGACTAGTAAGGAAGAAGAATGGGGAAATAAGGATTTGTGTAGACTTCTGAAATCTGAATCAGGAATCTCTCAAGGACAACTACCCTCTTCCAATCATGGATCATATTTTGCAAGCAGTCACTGGATCTGAAATTCTCTCTTTGCTTGATGGATTCTCAGGGTACAACCAAATCAAGGTGGCAGAAGAGGATTGCAACAAAACAGCCTTCACAACACCTTGGGGCACTTTTTCCTACAGTAGAATGCCTTTTGGCTTGATCAATGTTGGAGCCACTTTCTAGAGAGCAATGGACTTGGCCTTCAAAGATTTGAAACATTGCATTGTCATTTACCTTGATGACCTCACGGTTTTTTCAAAGAGGAGGGGAGATCATATCTGTCATTTGGAGAAAGTCCTTGCAAGGTGTAGGAAACATGGCATTTCTCTAAATCCAAAGAAGTGCATTTTTGGAGTCACATAAGGTAAGTTGTTGGGACACATTGTGAACAAACATGGAGCACACATTGATCCTGAGAGGATCAGAGCTATCCAAGCACTAGCCTTACCAACCAGCAAGAAGGGAGTTCATTCATTCTTTGGAAAGGTAAACTTCCTTCATCGTTTTGTGCCTGAGTTTTCTGAACTGACTAAGCATATAACTTCCATGATGAAGCCTCAAGCAAGTTTCAAGTGGAATAAGGAAGGAAAAACAACATTTGAGGAGATCAAGAAAGCCATTGCCAAAGCTCCAACTCTTGTATCTCCATATTTCAACAAGGAGTTCATCATGTATTGTTATGCATCAAAACATACACTCTCTGTTGTCCTTGTTCAAGAAAAATGATGAAGGTTTGGAAGCACCCATTGCTTTCATGAGCTGTCCTTTGAAAAATCATGAGCTAAAGTACAACCAATTGGAGAAACATGCCTACGCAGTGGTCAAAGCTGTTAAAAGTTTCAAATTCTACATTCTCAATTCCCATACAGTGGTGATGGTCCCTGGAAGTGCAATCAAGTCCATTTTGACTCAACAAGATCCTGGGGCTAAGAGAGGAAGTTGGATTACAAAGACCCAAGAGTATGACTTGGAGATTAGACCCTCTAATCTGGTAAGAGGAAATGGTTTGTGCAAGCTGATTGCTGAAGATGAAGCTCTCAAGGCTCAGCAGGAAGAAAAAGATGGTGTTTGCTTAACCTGTTCAGGAGACAGTCCACAGGCACTCTTTGTCACCACTACTGATGAGTGGTATGTTGACATTGCTTACTACCTCACTTATGGAGAATGCCCTCCTCATCTTGATTACAAAAAAGAAGGAAACTCAAGCTAAAGGCAGCCAAGTTTGTGATCTGGAATCATGCACTTTACAAGAGAGGCCTAGATGGTTGTTTCCTCAGGTGTGTAGATAAGGAGCAACAAGAAAAGTTGCTCAAGGCATATCATGATCAAGCTTGTGGTGGACATTTCTCAGCAATGGTCACCGCACATAAGATCCTCAGAGGGAGATATTATTGGCCCTCCATATTTGCAGACACTCAGGATTGGGTTTCCAAATGCAAAGCATGCCAACAATTTGTTGGAAAGCCACAACTAGCTGCATTGCCACTCAGGCCTGTGGTGATTGAAGAAACATTTCAGCAATGGGGGCTAGATTTTATTGGTGTTCTGAATCCTCATTCTAGTGCAGGGCATACTTATGTACTCACTGCAATTGATTACTTCACTAAATGGGTGGAAGTCCATCCCAACCAAGCAAGCCAGCTCTGAAACAGTCTGCAACTTCATCAAGGAGAATATCATTGTTCATTTTGGAATACCATAGAAAATTGTTGTAGACAATGCCACCTATTTCTCTTCCAAGGAGCTCACAGAGTTTTGTTATGGCTTTGGAATCTCCCTATCTCACTCTTCTGACTACTACCCATAGGGAAATGGGCAAGCTGAGTCAAGCAACAAGAACATTGTGACCATTGTTCGTAAGCTGGTAGATGAGAATCAAAGGAACTTGGCACAAGAAGTTATATGATGCATTGTGGGCCGATAGGATCACTCCTAAGAAGGCAATAGGTATGTCACCTTTCCAAATGTTGTATGGAGTTGAGGTAGATATTCCCCTCACAATTGAGATGCCAGCTCTCAAGTTGCTACAAGAAATAGAAGATGGTCAATACAAAGACTTCCATTGACAAGAGGATCCTATTTCCTAGAGAATCTGGAAGAAAGAAGATGCCAAGTGGTGGATAGAATTAAGGAGCATCAGTTGAAAGTGAAGAAAATCTTTGACAAGAGGGCACCAAGGCAAGATAATTCAAGGTTGGAGATTTTGTCCTGCTATGGGACAAGAGAAGAGAACCAAAGGGCAGCCATGGAAAGTTTGATTCATTATGGCTCGGCCCATTCCAAATTCATGGAGCTTGTGGTGAGAATGTTTTTCTCCTCTCATACTTGGATGGAACGCCATTAGAATTTCCTTGAAGCGGGCAATACTTGAAATTGTATCATCAGTGAAAGTGGGGTGTCCCTCTCCTTGTACCATAGGTGATTTCGTGGGTGTGTTTTTCCCTTTTCTGTTGTGTGGTTTTGGTTTAGTTTTGTTTGGTTTTTGTTGTGTGTGGTTTGGCTTGTGTGTTTCCTCTTCTTCCATTCTTTCTCAAAATTGTACATGACTCTGCAAGGCCCAATGGATAAGGCACTGGTCAACGTAATATAGGGTTTTGAAACTTGAGATTCTGGATCCTCATGTCGTGCCCTAGCCATGCCCAGTTCATGCCATGTCCCCAAGCTAGAGCCAGTTGTTGTCTCCTAAAAATTGCTTTGCGTTTTCATAGCCAAATTCAAATTTTTTGAGCTCATGCCCTTCGTTGGTGTTTAAGCCAAGTTAGAGATTCAAGAAATGGAGCAAAATTCATGCCCTAGAGCTGTTTAAAACCTCTGTTTTGCTCATTTTTACAAAATCCTCCATTTCCCGGTCTATGCACATAATATCCTCTTTGCAACCTCCATTTTTGATGAAATTATTCACTTGTTCTATGGCATGGGTCGTCAAATCATTGTTTTTCCTCCATAACTCTCTGGTTCGCGAAAGAAATTTGCAAATTGGACTCAAAACGATGAAGTTCCTCTAATTCTTTGAATTTTTTTTACAGTTGTGGAACGATGGGCATTTCTTTCCCTGTAAAATTTTTCCTCAGCATCCCCAAGTGTATACATGGGTCCCTCTGATTAGATGTGGTTCATGTCATACTTCAAAATCCAGCGGAAACAGCCATGTGTCGCAACAACGCAACTCTAGGGGCATGTGTCCAATGGGACAGTCTTCAATTAAGTGCAGGCTTTCCATGTGTCTCAGGTACAAAATGAAGGTAAAATCGGCTAAGTATGGCAAGGCTCAGTAGATGGCTCCACGTGTCGCAACGGTGCAATTCTGAAGGTGGGGCAGAAAGGGCCAATTACCAAATCAGCGCCAAATCGCCACGTGGTCGGAGTAATTGGAGAGGCAAAGCCCGCCATTGAAAATTCAAAGCGGACGAGTGGACCATCGAGAGTGATTTGAGATTTTGAGCCTCTTTGTAAGCCTAAGCCTAGAGAATAAAGTTAAAAATTGAAGTCCACAGGGAAAAACCCTGATCAAAGGAGTAGCCTACAAGGAAAAAGTCAAAGCTTGAAGCCCGTGGGGAAAAATTCAAAGGTAAAGCCCGCCATTGAAAATTCAAAGCAGACGAGTGGGCCATTGGGGAACTTTTGGAAATTTAACCAAATTTCCAAAAGCAAAGTAAAATTTCTAGAATGCTCCACGGCTCCACCAAGGTCTCGGGCCCGCCGTTGAAAATTCAAAGTGGGAGAGTGGAATGGTGGAGAACTTTGAGTTTTTGAGCCTTTTTCCAAAAAGGTTAAAATGTTGAGAAAAGGGTCGTGACCCCATTTCCAATCATAGGATGCCATGTGTCAAGAGTTCAATCAGAGCAGCGAGACAGCAGAGGAAATTGAGTTTTTTATTTTTTTTCCAAAAAGGTTAAAATGTTTAGAAAAGAGCCGTGATGCCGTCTCCAACCAGAACGTGCCACGCGTCTAAGTTGAAAAGTCAAAGTGGGAGAGCGGAATGGCGGAGAACTTTGAGTTTCTGAGCCTTTTTCCAAAAAAGGTTAAAATGTTGAGAAAAGGGCCGCAATCCCATTTCCAATAAGAATGTGTCACGTGTCTAAGTTGAAAAGTCAAAGCGGGGATGTGGGCCAATTTGTTCCAAATTGCCAAATCTCACAAAAAATCACAAAATGCAAAAGGTTTCCCCCGTAACCGCTCTAATCCCTTCCTGCCACGTGGACGACCCAATTTCAGAGTTAGAGGAGAAAATCAAATGGTCTATATTTAAACTGGCAAATCGAATGTAACGGTTGTTTTGCAAGATTTGGTTTTTAACCCGCCATGAGCGTTTTCTTCACAATGGAGGAATTTGAAGAGGCATAAATTATTTGTAAAGTTGTAACTGTTCTGGCATGAGATATAATGGCTCCTTAAAGCCAATCCAGAGGCTGGCGATTGATTTCAAAAAGACCAGAGTGATCTGTACTTGGAAAAGACAGAAACTGCCATACTTCTTCTATTTTCCCTTCTCCTTAGATTTTCCTATATTCTCAAAGCTCTGTACAAATTCTGCTTTAACTTCAATAATAAAAGAAGGAATTTTCACCTTTTTTATTGAGGGATTCATTGGTACCTTGCGACCAATCAATTTCCTCCGGTCTTGTAGCTTCTCCTGCGAATTTGTTTTTCTTCTAACTATAAATGCATGTGAATGAAATTTATAATTAATGTGTGTGGGCATCTGATATTCTACTTGCAACATTAGTTTCTCCTACCTCCATTCTCACTCCCTTTCCCCTTCTCAGACAAAGTTCTTCTCTAGTGAGAAATTGCTAGCTTTGCCACAGGGTCAATGGAGTGCCCATGTCGGATCTCTGGTCAAAATGCCACCATTGAAATCCACTTTTTCACACATGCACATACGGAAGCTGCACCGTTCAAGTAGAGGGACTTAGATTCCCATAGCGTTGGCCTAAAACCCACCAATTTGTCCACAAGACAAATTTTCTCACCAACAGATAAGAAATTAGAATATTATAAATTTGGGTTTTCATTATATCATAATATGATTATTTTACTAGTTTGAATGCATCTTAATTTTACAACATTCTTTATGTTTAGATTACTGAAGTTTTTCTTTTATTTAAGACATCAATTAGTACTTGAATTTAATTTTTAAAAATTATTGTTAATTTATATGATGTGTATACTTAATTTATTCTTATCCTATAAAATATAAAATATTTATATTGCTTTTCATCATGGAAGGGCCGGTCCAATATTTACCACCCTTGAAAATGAAATTCAGACGAGTCCTTCAAATTTGACACTTAGATTCATTTATTCGCCAATACAATTGGGCTGAAAAATTGCATTGAAAGTCGACCAATTTTTGCTCCGTCAGATTTATTCGGCACCATGACACTTTTAAGACCCTGCACTTATTCGAGTAAGGGAGACGTATTTGTTTGTTTTTAGTGCCATTGAGTCCGAATTTTCCTTGAATACATAAACAATGCAGCATGGTCCACAAAAATAATTCTCTCTCTGCAAACGTACCCTCCCAATGAGTCCAAATGTCTCAACTTAGCCATTATGTTTGTAAAACTAAACACAAAATGACAACAACAAAAGGCAAAAACAAATTTCTAAATGATGGTTTCTGAATTATATTTAGTGCCTCTGATAGGCAAGTTTGCACATCAAATTTATTTGGTAGTTATTTTTTAGTGACTTAAATCTGTGATTTAATGGAGCCATAAAATTATTTTGGATATCAGATTTATTGGGAACCCTGTGACCAAGGTTCCATGACTCAACAGTAAAACTGCTTTGAATACCAGATGTATTGGGAATTCACTTGGTGTGACTCGTACTTGTGACTCGTTGAGCAGTAAATTTTGCATTATAGCTTGAAATTATTAAACACAAATATAAGGACTAAACTAAGAAGTAATTTGCACTTGAAACAATATAATTTAACCTGCATTATACATCATAATCTTGAAATTTGGACTTCACATTTACAACAATTGCACCCATGCCACGTATTGTGCAAATTTCAACATAATTAACTGATGATACATGTTGCTTATTACGCTGATTGGAGAAAGAGAGAGAAAATATCCTCAATGTTTAGAACAGAGAGAGATGATAATTTTATCCATGAATTTGAAGCAGGGGACACTCCATGTTTTGTTGAGCCACAACATTCCCATCACAATTGACAACCCCAATACACAACCCGATGACAATCCCGCATCTTCCTCTGAATCTTCCTCTGAATCTTCTTTGTTTTGAGAAGTATCCTCCCATGAATCTTCTTTGTTTTCTTTAGGTTTCTTGCAAGAAGTAGGACTACTTGAGCACGACACGTTGATCTGTAGGCCACGTAGCCCTGAATTGATGGAGAACTTTAACGAATCAAATGTCATCATCTGTCCTCCTTGCGGTATCATTCGTGATAGATTATTGTAGGACACATCCAAGTAACTCAAAGATGTGAGTTTTTGTAGCTCAGCAGGAATATTTCCAAATAGTTCCTTTTGTGAAAGATCAAGTGATTCTAGTTGTCCCATTTCTCCGAAAGATTTTGGAATCTTGCCGCTGAAATGATTTCTTGAAACATTGAGATTAATTAGATCTTTGAGAGAGCTAACATCCCAAGGAATGTTACCAGATAGATTGTTGTTGGAGAGATCAAGTGATTTTACTAATCTCAAAGCTCTCGCATACTTCAAATCTTACCTTTTATTCTCAATGACCATTTCAACTGTGTATTCAGACTCCATAAACTCAAACTCTAAGACTCGTGTGTTTTCTGACTGATTTGCCATTGCAGTTGAATTCATAAAGCCGCTTGGAATAACTCCAAAAAAATTGTTGCTGGAGATATCTAAGATTCGAAGTTCATGTAAAAAATTTAACTGCCATGGGATTTGACCAGTAAATTTATTTGATTTGAGCACTAAAATTTAAAGATTGTGCAAGCTTTGGACCCAATTTGAAATGCTCCCTCGCATAACATTATTTCTCAAATCAAGGATTTCCAAAGAGCTACATTTTGCAAGTGATGAGGGAACATGTTCTTCAAGTTTGTTGTCTCCAAGTTTGGAGAGTTTAGGCAAGGAAATTGGGAATAGGCCACTCAAAGAGTTATCTTGGAGAAGAAGCCCAACTAGGGCTGACATATTACCCAGAGTAGATGGAATGCTACCATTTAATTTGTTGAAATGGAGGTAAAGTTGTGACAATTTTGAGAATCCATTTAGAGAGGAGGGGAGAGAGCCTTCCAAATTGTTTAGGGAAAGATCAAGATATGATAAAGGTAAGAGCTCCTCCGAGTGTAGGAATGTTACCTCTGACAGGTCCAAGTACCATTCCCATGTCACTAGGTGTGGAATGGAATGGAATTAGTGCTAAAACTTCGCTCTGCTCAATTAAACGGGTCCCATGTGACTATCTTTGAAGAATGACAATCACGGAAAGAGGATATTTTAATACTTTGTTCTGAAAATTAGGGAGAACCAAAGTCTTAGGTGCAAAGATTATACTTTAAGTTTCAGTGACATTCAATGTTACACATCACAATAAAATTATGTGACGATCTACAAAATTATATGGATGTCATTTGGCCTTCAAAATTTAATATGCACTTCAAATTTGTTTTTATAACTAGGTACAAAACATATTAGTTAAGTTAAATTTTATATAGATAATATTGATCTGTATAATATTTTCATATAATTATATGACTTTTATTTAATTCTGAATAATATATTTGACAAATCAATTTCTAGTTTTTCATAAATTTATTTTTTCTCATAAAATTTAATGTTGCACTAATTAATTTAAAGATCCATAAATATTATTAAAGTTTATGAGAATTTTAAAACAGAATTTCAAATTACAATTTTAAATAAATATTAAAATAATAGAAATGACTCACTTACAATTCTCTAGAAAATGAGTTCTTCAAAGTTCAACTTCCAACTTCTAAGTTCAATCTTCAAATTTCACCGTTCTTGCAAAATCCCAAATCCAATGCATCTAGTCCACTATCCAATATTTATTTGTAATAATCAAACAAATAAATACAACCAATTACACATCAAAATCAATAAATAAAAACTAAACAATAAATCATATAAAATTTAAAAAAAAAAATCAAACAAAACTAATTAAAAATCAAAATTAATTAATGATGTTTCTATTTTATCAATGAGATATGAATATTTCAATATTAAGATAATTTTATTAATATTATTTTAATTTACATTCCAAAGTTTCTATTTTAATTTATGTTATATTTGTCATGAACCTCACAAATTTATAATGTGTAGTGTATGTGTTAATATTTAATTTTATATATATATATATATATATATATATATATATATATATATATATATATATATATATATATCTGTAAAATTTTGAATATACATGTCATTTTGACGTTTAAATTATATAATTTACCTGTCAATTATGACGGTCATATTTCAAAAGTGGTTGTATTTTGACATCTAAAATGACTAAAAATGTCTAAACGCCTTACAAAATCCAACACTCCTTATGGTTCCAAAAAAAAGAGTGGCTACAAGTTTTTTATGAGTACATGTTCCTATTTCGTAGGAAGACATGTTTTTCATAATCAAATTTTGTTTGTGACACTTTTTTTAATCATTTACAATATTATAGAATATTAGATTTGTATATATACGACTATTTTTATTAGAATGTTTCAGAAATTATGGAAAAAAATTATACACCCTATTTGATATGAGCACTTTTTAAATTTAAGTTGTGAATAAGAAAAGTATTTTGTGAGTTAGGAAGTGATGAAGACACTTCAACATAAAATTATCAAAATTTGGCAACAAATTGTCATGCCCAAAATTGTATCACCCAAATTAACTATCTAATCAATTCATTGACCCGTAAATTTTGGATTTTTTTTTTAAGTTATGTAAATTCCTTTCTCTCAACTCTATTTAGACTAGTGGATAAAAAACTTACACCCTATGGGACATTGATCTAGGTTTTCTCTTCAAGCATGTTATCCATCCAATCCTCTTCAAAATGGATCGCAATAAAAAGATAACTTTATTATTTATATTGAGACATCAATTAGGGTTTGTGTGTTAAATTACATCAAGGGTAGTGAGTCAATCTTCGGCAAAAATCTTATACCTGTACCCAATTAACTTAACAAGAGTTATCACATTGCCCACCAAGGATTACCCTAATCAAAAGTAAATTTATTTTAATTTATTTAGGGTCTAATAACTTACCAAGGAAATAATTTACTTATGAACCCTAAACTATTCTACTTGACCACTTATTTAATTGAATAAAACCCTAGTATCAAAGGCACCATCTAAAAGCAAATCTAATTAAGTGGCTCATTTAAATCTCATGGGAGCCCTAGGATCAATCCATTTGCACCATTGATCTTAGGTTGAGTTCAAAAACCCAAAATATCCTTATAAACCTTATTTTCACTTATCTTCCTCATTTTCTCATTTCTTTTCTGATTTCTCCCAATAGTTCTATTGCAGATTTTTTTTTGAAGAAATTTTTTTAAATGGAGTCTCTTAATTGTTTATTTTTCATTTCTATTTACTCTCTCTCATTACATTTCTTGTTTGTTTAATTTGTAAGTTATGGTGCACTCATCCATGGAGGCACAAGAAATTAACTTGTTCATTTCACCTCCCATTTTATTGTATGCCCACACTAGGATTTCAAAAATTTGTACATATACTTTCTACATGTTTATTAATATACACATTTGGTGTGTGTACATACATACATACATACATACATACATACATACATACATGTATGTATGTATGTAATTGATTCTTTTAGGCCCATTACAAGGTGATATGTGTGTGTATTCATCCACATTCAGGGAAGGGGGAGGAGGTTGGGGGTGACCGGATTGGTATTAGGGCCTTATGGCCAAACAAAACACATGGGTTTGGCGGCGATTGGAGAGGGCTTGGCCCATGGACAAGCGACTACACTCGGTGTAGGGTCAAGCCCCAAAAGAGAGGCATAATCCCAAGTTTTGAGGTCGCAGTCAGGCTACGGCCGCCCGAACACGTGTGTGTGCGTGTGTGTGTGTGTGTGCATGTGTGTGCACATGTGTGTGTGCGTGCATGTGTGCGTGTGTGTGTGTGTGCGTGCGTGCGTGTGCGTGTGTGCGTGTGCGCGTGCGCGTGCGTGCGTGTGCGTGCATGCGTGCGTGCGTGCGCGTGCGTGCATGCTTGCGTGCGTGCGTGTGTGTGTGGGTGGGTGTGTGTGTGTGTGTGGGTGTGTGTGTGTGTGCGTGGGTGCATGCGTGCATGCCTGGGTGCGTGCGTGTGCGTGTGTGTGCGTGTGTGTGTGCGTGTGTGTGCGTGTATGTGTGTGTGTGCGTGTGCGTGTGTGCGTGCGTGTGCGTGTGTGCGTGTGCGTGTGCGTGCGTGTGCGCGCGCGCGTGTGGGTGGGTGTGCGTGCCTGCGTGCGTGCGCGCGCGCGCGTGTGTGTGTGTGTGTGTGTTAGCACCATGCATTCTATATACAATAATTCAATGTCCATGCATAAAAATATTGTATTTTTGACATTGAGTCAATTGAGTTTGTGGAAAATTCAACATTGAATAGCAACACATTGAAAATACGATTGTAATCCTAGTATTGGCTATGAATATGCTCATTGCATGAAAACATAGACAAGATCAAAAAGTCGTTGAAATCCAAGCTCACCTGATTACCCACTTGTCGATTTGAAATAGAAAGCAATATAGCATAAGCAATAGAGTTGAAACCCTCCATCGTCAAATGTTTGTGTTGCAAAATGACAACATTGCAAAAATGTAGCATTGCAAGAGGGAGTGGCTCCCTCTTGTTCATCAACATGCTCCACACTATAGAGAGTTTAGGATGGACAGGGCCAATAAATGACATCATTGAATGGAGTACAATTGCCTTTCACATAACAAGCAAGCATAATGATAGGGATGAAATGAACGCTGCTTGAATGCGTTTACTTTACTAGTATTTATAGACTATTTACAGATATTTAGGTGGGCATGTGTAATAGTCGGTTAGTCTTTCAAAATAGCAATTTTTTGGCACTCTGGCTTTTTCCCTTGCCACATGGAGCCTGGTGTGGTTTAGACATGCGAAATAAAAAATTTGTAAGTGCGATAAAACATTGGATGTGGCATGCAAGTTTGGTGATCTATCATGACAAAGAATTTTCAGTCTACACCCTTAAATGAGGGTGCTCAACAATTGGTGCCTCTCCCAAATGTAGGCATGGTCCATTATTCATTTTAAAATTATTGTTGCTTTCAATTTATTTATATTTTTAAATGTCTTCTTGCTATTAGACTCAAATTTTACTCTTGTAATGGATGCATTTCTGAGCTACCCCAACATCCAAATTGGAATGGGTACATCAGTCCTATGGGAGGGAATTGTTTATAGTGAAAACCACATGCAAATGAACTTCATCATCAAATTTGTTAAGCAAGCAACATCGTTGGAGGTCGAATGCAATGGAGGAAGGAGACCAAACAACCTCTTGTTCACTACTAATGAAGGGGTTGTGAAATGTAGTAGTGGTCAAATATACCTACACCAAATCAGCTAGCGTTGATAGCCATTTATAATGGCAATGGAATTTATTTATGTTGTTCGTGATCAAGTGAAAGTGATCATGAACAAAGGTTGCAAATGAAGACAACGAGGACCCAATCCTCAATTTTCTTTTTTAAGTTTATTTTGCAGTGTGATCCCTTGATGTGGTTGTAAATTGGAGATGCACATCACAAGTACTACAAAACATATTCATGATCATAGTCGTAATGAAGTCATTCCCAATATTTTGATGAGGTTGATGTGTTCCCAAGGATCAGTTGATAGGTCTTGTTCTTGGCCAACCATCATATGATACAGTTGATGAGTTCTCATGGATTGGCTGATGGATTCCCAATCTATGGTTTAATTCAAGGGAATAGTGTTAGAACTCACATGGATGAACAATTAGTTATAATGTGTAAAAAAATGTGTTGGTAAAATGTATTAGCTATTTGGGTGAAATGAGTGCACATAAGCTACAGCGCGTCTAGAATAGGGATGAGAGAGAAATTAGGGGTGGTTGAGTGATTTTAGGGATTCTAGATAAGATGATCTCTTAAAGTATTCAATCTACATATTATAACCATTGTGTTGAATGAAATAATGAGAAAAACTCTATTTTGTGATCTCCCACCAAAATAACACTACATTTGAAGAGAATTTGCTATTGAAAAATAACGATAGTTGTTTCTAAATGAATCTACCATCGTGCCATTTTTTCTCCTCTTTCTTCATCTAATGTAAGGCAAAAAAAAAAACAACATTATCATCATTAATCAATGTGGATTACATTTTATTGACCAAAGTGAAATTTGGCATGTCACATTGATACAAAGAGGCATACACCATTCATTAAAGCTCCAAGAGAATGCTTTAATATTCAAATCTCCTACATTCCGAAGGAGCAAATAAATTATATTTTTAATATAAATTTTCATATGTATATAGTAAAGCCCAGTCCACCACTGCCCATGTCTTTGGAATAAATACATATCAGTTATTCAAAAAATGGGCACCACAAACTAGTTTATATACGAAGATGTTAGATATATGTATATAAACTCAATGAGTCTCAATCCAATTTATAATAAATTAAATATTTAATGGTTTCTACTTGTACACAATAAGCTCAAAGACCAACTTACATTTGGTACAATAACATCACTTTCTCATTGAATGCAGATCTGGCTATGTCTGTTTTTATTTCAATCGGCTTTGAGATGGATTCTTGAAACAAATAAATAGCGTTCTATCAATTTTCTTTCACAAGGATACGTGGTTCCTGAATTATGATAACTAGTTACATTGCTCCTCATGCATGTACCTTTAGTTCGAGTTTCCTTTTCCAATTCATAACATTGTTGCCATGTATGTTGGTGAAGTTTCCGCAGAGTGGCTATTCAATCTTACTCGTTGAGTCTATTCCATACATCTCTTGCTTCATCAGCTACCTTTGGTTTAAAATGGACCCCTCAAAAGGCTGCACATTTCTTGCTTCATCAGCTACCTTTGGTTAAAAATAGTTTTAGAATACCTCTCAAAAGGCTTGATGTTAAAATTGCTTCATACGGTAAACCCCTCCGTATACTCAAGTATCTAGAGGGAATTTCTGGAAATCATTGCGCAGCTGACCGCAAGCAGCATTTGCATCTAAGCCACGAGTATGCCGGATACTTGTAGTTATCTTATGCTTCTCTAGCACTTCAGCAAATGCCATCAACTGCATATATTGATATCGAATAAAGGTTAATACAATGTCAAACCTCTTCTCTCATGCAAATCATATGTAAAGCAAAGCTGGACTTGTGACAACATTAAATATCTTGGTAATACAATCGATGCCACATATGCAGAGACCTGATTTCAGGTTTAAGATGATGTTGTGTGAACATTACCCAATACCTTGTAATCCCTAGAAGAACTTTTTTCCTTGTCCATTACCTAATTGTTACAGATAAGAGGAATCAAGCTCCCATGACTTGTAATGACTTGTGACAGTTTAGTCATCCAGTGGCCAAAGTCCTCTTTCACAGTAGGTACCAATCTAAGTTGTTCAGCATGGTAGTTGTCAAGAAATGGAAGAAAGAGAAAAATATGTGGTGGGTACAATGTAATCCCAATTTTCCTAAGAAAATGTCATGTAGTTTTTAAAGAGAAGGCGCACATTAATTTGAAAATATCAGTCTTCATTTTTTATGGATAGGCAGACAGGTTATTGATGCAGCCCATTGCATTCACCAACACGAGTCATAGAAAAAAGTATTATGGGGATTTACTACCAATGTGGATTTCCCTCTGGTTTGCATATTGCTGAACTTTAATAGCTATCAGGCTTAACCATGTGCATACCATTCACTTTTCGCCATATACATGATGTGTTTGTTTTGACCATCAATGCAATGTGCGTGTCTTATGTCTAGTTTCTGAAGCATCTTAGGCTTAAGTCTGATTTTGTTTGTGCTAGAATAAGCTTACCGCTTTCTTGTACGGACGCTGAAATTCAGAACCTGCCAATGGGGTTGAAGGGAATCAAGTTAACATGATGACCACGACCCCAACTGTGAAGCATATCGGCAAGCTCTGATGCATGTTCTGGGCTGTCATTCACACCAGCTGTACAAGAAATGAATGTCAATGATGGCTTTGAAAAATAAAGAGATCACACTCATCCCTTTGTCTTAAAGTTTAATCTTTGTATGGAGATCATTAGAGAATACCCAAGAGTGTATATTCAAAAGAAACCCTTCGACCAGTTTCTTTAAAGTAGTCCCTACAGTCTTTCAGTAATGATTCCAATGGATAAGACTTTGCGCTTGGAACAATTGTCTCTCTGAGTTTCTGATTTGGAGCATGCAAACTGCAGAAGTAATAAGAAGAGCATTTATCGTCAAAAATGATTATTCTGCAGATAAAGATTAATCTAGTCACTATGTGGCTCACAGAGCAAAACCAACATGCTTATGATACAGATCAGCCAATCATTAAACCTAAGACAGTACAGTGAATGGGTTATCAAATTTGCAAATGACCAAGGACAAATACAGATGTATGGACATTAACACAATAGCGGTAAAACAGCATCTATGTTTCTCAACTTTACAAATGACTAAGGACAAATACAGGTGTATGGACATTAACACAGTAGCAGTAAACAGCATATATGTTATATTATAACAAAATAATCCAATAAGCCGGATGCATGAACCAAACATAAAGGTTAAGCAGGGCCACGAGCAGAGAAATTTTAAGGGATGCAAGAAGAATTTCTCCTTTGGAAATTGAATTATGAAACTGTTTCTGGCATGTCTTTGCATAAATAAACAAGAAAATCAATGTAGAATCAACTCCAATGAAAGAAATCTGGATGCTGCGAAGTGTAAATGGCCTAGAACAAATACGAATGTACTACAATAGTGAAATCCTAATTTGCAGAATTCGAATTCAAGCTTGAATTTGCCAAGAATAAAACTCGTAAACAAATTGCTTCTAAAACAATCAGTCTTAAATTTTGTGATTAAGTTCAACTAATATATATATATAATATATATATATATATAGTTTTAATATGTTACAACTATAATTGTATTATTTTATAGCTTATAACAATATATTAATATAAGTACTATATATATATATATATATATATTATATATATATAGTTTTAATATGTTACAACTATAATTGTATTATTTTATAGCTTATAACAATATTTAACTGCTTGGCATTGTAATTTGTACTTTATACTTATATTAATATAAAAGTGGTAGTTTTTTCTAAATATATATATATATATATATATATATATATATATATATATATATAAGAACTAGAAGTATAAAATCCCAAAAAAAAAAAACGGATTTTATAATATACATTTAAAAATAACAATTTTATAAAATTATAACATTTATAAATCCTAAAAAAAGATTATGTGAAATTTATAAATTTATAACTTAATATAATAATTAAAAAAATTCAAAACAAACAAGATAACCCTATATAATTTATGAACATTAAAAATATTGAACGCTTCAATCTTCATGAATACTCCAACGGCGTAACCAACTGAGTGGAATTCGTGTTAGTGTAGGATTTATTTTTCTTGCTTTATTTGTATTATCTTACTTGGGATATTCCACCTCACTTGGAGTTTCCCTACACTTATGGGATATGCTTGCTTAGGGTGTACACTTGACTACACTATTCTAGGTGTTGATTACCACTTGACTACGCCATTCAAGGTGTTGGTTACCACTATTCTAGGTGGAGATTGCCATGATTCTAGGAGGAGGTTACACATTCACCTCCTATATGTACATCTCTTGCATTATTCTATTTGATTGCATTGAGTTGCAGCTATTTCTGTGTTATTGCAATTATCTCTCTTGTATTTTCGTAATTTGCAGTCTTGTATGCTTGCTTTGTTTTGTCTTGGAACAATTCACGTCTCGCATTGTTCACCTGTGCATTCTTCGAACCAATAGATCTGTGGCGCTTCTCCAATAAATCAAACACGGGTGGAGGCTCAAATACCAAATGTAACAAACCGTTACACCAAAACCTCGAGGCATTAGTGAAATTAGTACATGAGGATCATACCAAACCAAAAGAGTTTTTAGGTTATATGAAGAACCCTGAAAATCCCAAGTGGTCTGTAATGTCCCTTTCTAGGGCTAAAACCAAGAGTAAGGGCTTAGCCTAAACCCCAATGAACCAAATCTGAAAATACACCACTAGCCAACAAGCATCACTGAAAATGACTGAAAATATACTTCAACTTTATTAAAATAATCAATAATCAATCCTCTAGGGCAACGAGCTCTCTAGGGACTTCACATCAACATATAACCATGCAATAACAGCTGAAAATGTTTCTAAATAATTAATTCAACGACGACAATATTTATCAATCCAAATTACATCGAAAGAATAGAGAAAATAAGTGATTACACCCCGGATGCAATTAATTTAATGACAACAGCAGTACAGCCAAAACCAAGGGCTGGAAATGATAGATAAACTTCTCCAAAAATCACCAAATTGTAGATTTCAGCCTTATAAAATATGAAGAACAATAATATTAACTCAAATTGTCCCAAAGTGCCCTAGATGACATCAAATCCTTCACCCAAGCAAGTCACCTAGGGTTAGAAGGGAAGAAATAAATATAGAATCCTCCTTAAAGCTCACTTGTGACTTCCCGGGCGAAGCCACTAAAGCACACAAGAGAGTTTCCATCCCAAAGTGTGATCCTGTTGAAGGGTTTTGTCCCCAATAGGTGTCCAAGGAAGGGTTATCGTCCTTAATCTTCACTTAGGAAGACCTACCTCATAAAAGAATATTTCTCTATCCCCCTTGTAGCTCTCAACAAGACCAACCTTAATGAAGGTGAAGATAGAAGTTCCTTTTTCACTTTGTCATTCACCTAATTGAATCACTCAGAGCCATTACTAGTAATCAAATAAATAAGGAAATTACTAACAATTATGGCAATGTTCACCTTCCTTGCTTTCCTTCCTTGAAGCCCACGGAAGGTGGAATGGGCCTAAGGCCTTCTTAGTGGCTAGCATGGAAAGCGGACGTTACATGGTTTATGCTAATAATGTGTAACTCCATAACCCTAAATGTATAGAATTCTAGCATGTGAAACTTCAATAAAAACATAACGAAAATACAAAGTGATATGAGAAACTTTGAAGTCTCCATGAAGTAGAGAAAAACCATACAAAGGACAAAGCTTGCTGCCAGCATAGAGCGAACCCAAACATGTGAACAGTGTAATCAACTTAGCATACAAAACAAAAGAGAAAACCTTTGCCAAAAGGTAACAGCATCCAATACAAGACTAACGTTGATAGTAACATGACCAAGAAGTCCAAGTGCTTAGTTAAAGATAGATGTATATTTTTTTAGACCATGGTAACACCCAATAAAATCAAAGAAAAACTTTATGGGAAAGCAGCAATAGAAGCAGAAAATAGTTGCATATGCTCGATGCTAATAATAAAGGCAAATGAATACTTAAGAAATAATACACCATTTTGAAACAATTGCCAAACACCAACAATGAATAGGAGACAACGAAAGTTGGGTTTTATCAACTTAGAACATGGATTATCAATAGATCCCCAGTACCACTCCACAGTCAAAAGTCCTTTACACTCTATCCTGTCAACTACACCAGAGACCAGTGAAAATTCCAATAGTGAAAATGCAACCAAAACGAATATAGCAACCAAATGCATGAATATTATAGGTATAGCATCTGCAGAGTCCTACAACAGCAAATTTAACTAAGTGAATGATTGGGAATTGGCAAAGATCACAGCCAAAAGCTAAGAAGGATCAGATTTAAGCAAGGTCACTTGTAATTTTCAAACTATTGGAGATCAAAATTGCACCCTAACCTAAATCATGGAAGATCCAGATTTTTGAGGCAACATGGGACTATCTCCAAGGGTGGGACTTGCAGCTTGAGACAAACCTCAAGAGAAGGCCGGTTCCTCTATTCTGCAGATTACAAGAACCCACATAACACAACCTACTCTAATACTAAAACTACTCCTATAGCTAACCTACACTACTACTTCCAAGGATCCAGGGAGAGAGGAGGAATGAGATACAAAAGCAAATCATAAGCTAAAGGGGCGGTAATAGCACCAACGTGAAAGGTGGAACTCCTCCAATTCTAAGTGACACATATGCAAGTTCGCAAAAAGAGACCATGAAGATGCACACAATTCTAATGCAAACAAGTGAAAGAATACATAATACACAAGAGGGTAGAGATATTCACACACAAACATAGAGTACTTGAAGGAAAGAGAGAAACCACACTTGCATTAATCGATCCTTTATTGTTTACATACAGAGCCGAGGCAAGAAAATCTTCATTCGCGAGTTACAAAGGTCAAAAGCATGAAATTTGGAGTTTCTCAAAGGAAGGCCCAAAAAAAGGCTAAGGAAGAAAAATGGGGGAAGAACCCTTACAAAGTGTGCACACACTTGTATTTACAATTCGTGGAATAGAGAAAGAGGATAAAGGATAAAGGATCACCGAGCTGGAATCTGACCCTCTGAAAACGTGATGAATAAGCATGGGTGCCATGATTTCTTGCAGAGTTTGTTGGTAATATAAGCATGGGCGCCCTCAGATGAAAGCCAACAAACACAGCACAACCCCTTGATTCTATCACACGTAATCAGACTGCGCAAAAGGACGCCATACTTCATTAGATTTTGGTGGTTGGGGTGGTTGGTTCTCTGGTTCAAATACTAGCACGGCTTTAAGACCTTCCGCAGCATGTGCTTTTGTGCTCAAAACTTGCGAAAGACAACCACCTTGTTCCACGGCTTGCACCACGGATTTTCATTAGCTTGCCTTGATGTGTAGGAATTCTTCGCAACACCCGTGAAGGCCTAATTCTTTGATCCACAGCTTATGAACCAGTGACCATTTTCCTTTGTTCTGCGGATTTTGAAATCTGCAAAACCCTACAATATTAGAAAACTCGCGGAACACTAAGTTAGTGTTCCATGGCTTTTGAACTTAGCCGCTCATAATTTTTGTTCCATTGTCGCGCAGCCCTCCAAACTTGTTCCCTTATGCATCACGGCTTCTCCTAAGCATAACCCATCCTTTATTTCGCAAAGATGACCAACTCTGCGGAACACCATTTTTCCACGCCGCAAAGGCTACTGCTTTCTCATTTCCCTTTGTTCAACGGCTTTCATCCTTAGCCGATTTCCAACTTTCGACGAATAAGTAACTTCGCAGTACTATGACATGACTTTGACCAGTAAGGGACTAACTTGCTTAGCATTGCAAAGATAGAATAGACTCCGGAGAACACTAACTTCACCAAATTCACCTAAGTCCCGAAATGCTCAATCCTTTGTTCAGCAAGTTAGGAGAACCCACAAAACACTAGGTTCATGCATTCCACGAAAGACTGAATCAATGTCCCACGACTTTTCCTGAGCAAAAATATGACTAAGTCCATTTGATGAGTTGTTCAAAATTACATAGGGTGTAATTTTGGACAACACAAACCATCACCCGTATCAACTTGTTAGCTACATTGAACCATCATGGAACAATTTGTAGAAAATGCCCCTTAAAGTATGCCAAAGGCTACAACCCTATTTTGCAAGATATCAACCATATGATTTGCTAGTTGGCAAGAGAATTTGTTTAATCGATGAATAAAAATTCTAAATAGGATGGACCATTTCATTCCAAACCATATTCATGCTATGAAATATTTTGTACAAGAATTTTCTACAAGTATGTAAACCAAGTACACATGTATTCTATGCATAGTTACCAGGTTCGGAAATCCAATTAAGTTTGGAAGGGTAAAATAATCCGGAAATCTGACGTTCTCGGGAAAAATCAGAAAAATTCAAAAAAAAATCCGTTTCGGAATATTTATACTTATGTTATTATATACTTATATTGTTGTATACTTATATTATTATATATAGACAAATACACACAGATAACATAAATCATACAAAAATGTATCCATCTATCATCATCATCATAAGAGCATAAAATTAAAACTTGTAGAATTGAGAAATGCAAAAGAGTTTGAAATTTGAATAAGATTAAAAGAGAGGCATGGCTTTGAGCCTAAGCTACACACTGAAATAAAACTTAAAAGTTTCAAACATTTGCAATATCACGGCCTTCTTCAAAATCAAAACTAGCACTAACATCATCATCTAATCCATATTCATCATCACTATCAATGATTTCTTGAATTTCTTCAAAGGATGATTCTCCAAAGTGAGACTCGCCATCTTCTTTTGCAAGATTGTTCTCAAGAAAACGCAAATTACTGTGTACAAACACAAGATCTGAGAGGTTTTTAGCTCCTAGTCGATTCCTCTTGTTGGTGTGGATCAAATCATGTGTAATCCAATTTATTTCGCATGTTGAAACACTAGCACACTAGTGGTGCATACGCACAACAAGCTTTTGAAGCTCTGAAATAGCATAACCATAAGTCTGCCACCATAAATGGGGATCCATGCAATGGATGTCTTCTTGTGCCTCCTTATGAGAAAACATGTCTTCTTGGTTATGAAATATAGTGAGTTGCCTTCTCACCTTAGCCTTCTCATCATCATCATGATCCAACATGTTTATAGTTTCCAATACACCATTCTTTACCTCCTCGTCTACATCATGATCCACCTTTATAAGCTTAGGATTCAAATAGCGCCATGTTGCATGGATAGGGCGATGTAGCTTGTCCCAACGTATGTCTACAATGTCCCATATTCATTGAACTTCAGAATCATCTACAAGTACTTTTTTATTTGTTCATTTGCTTTCTCCATGCCCTCATACACAAATCTAATGCAATGTTTCATGTCATCGATCAATCTCAACAGTTAGACAAGTGGCTCAAACAAGTTTAAGGCCTTCTCAACGCTCTTCCAAAATGAACTTCCTAAGATGATTCTCTCAACATTTTTTGCAAGGATTTCCTTAGAAAGCTTATATTGTGTTCATTCTTCACTCACCACAACTTTTCTCATAGTTGTCCTCTCCTCCACCTCTCTCTACAAAGTGATAAGATTAGATGCAAATCTTGTTTCAAAAGGGGAAAGAAGTTCACGCTTTCCAAATGACCGATACAAACTCAAGGTCAAGCGGTGATTAAGTATGAATTTGGAAATTTGATTCCCTTCTCTAACAACATTATTTACCCAGACTAACTTCGCTAGATCTTCAAGCAAAAGAACTAAAACATGAGTTGCACATGGGGTCCAAAACAGATGAGAAAACCTATCCATAAGAAGTTCACTTGTTGCTTTACAATTTGTTGCATTATTTGTAATAACCTGGACTACATATTCTTCTCCAATCTTTAGCATGGCAAATTCAATGCATTTGAAAATGAAGTTTGCAGTTTTTACCTCTTTGCTTGTATCAATTGATTTGATAAACATAGCACCTTTTGGAAATTGTGTCTGAAATTTAGGAGGGGCCTTCGTTTTGTATCAAACCACCCATCACTTACTATAGTGCATCCCGATGTTCTCCAATTCTTTTTCATTTTATCTAGTTTGCTAGTTATTGATGATACCTCCTCTTCTAGCAGAGCAGTTCTGAGGATTTTTATAACCTTTCCCAAAACTCGCAATCCCCTCTACCATGGCTTTTATATGGGGATTTCAAACAACATTGAAAGGGATGGCATTTACGTAAAAAAATTGAGCACCAATTTGTTAACATCATTCTATTCTTGTGGCTTCCACAACAATTTCAATGAACCCTGAGACATCCCCAGTGCACTTTTACTTCCTTGGGCAAATGTTGATGAAGGAGCTGAGCTACTAAAAGAGCCAATCTGTGACATATTGCTTTGGATTTTGGCTTTTTTTGAAGTTGTTATTGTTGCAAGTGTCTTCAATTCATATTTGCTTCGAATTCGATCGAAGAATTCAGCATACTTCCCTTGCTCTTTTGTTATTGGGCAAATCTTCACATCTCGCCCCCCAATATAATGATTACAAACCCTTGTTACAGTGCCCGTGATATTTGAATTGCATAAAGTGCATTTCATATTTTTGGGATTATCGTCTCGTTGGACAATGTATTTCATCTCCATTTCCTTACTTACCATGGTGTTGTTGATAATGTACCTTTCCTACAAAAAATGATAAACGTTTTCAATACATATAATTTTTATTAGCGACAAATTTAAGAGATCATCATAATTATTATTTAAAATTAAACTATTAAAAATGAAATAATAAATTGTAAAAAATAAAATGACATAATTTATCTAATTTTGATTTTATTAGTTATTTAAAAAAATATTATTTACACAATAAAATAAAAATATAAAAAATTATAGAACATAAAAAAATTAAAGAATTATCTAAATCCATAGCTAAATAATAATATATAGTTATTAACATTATAAAAATAACGTTAATAACTACACATTTTTATTTAGTTATTAATGATTAATATTACGAAAAATTGAAAAAATATAACAAGCAACCGTAGTTAATTATTAATTGTTATTAATATTATAAAAATAAACAAATAATTATAATGAACATAAAAGCTATAAAAGTAAATTATGTACTTGTAATAAATAATTAATCCAAGGAAATATTTAAAATTAAAATTAACAAAAGTAATAGAAATGATTAAAAAATAAAAAATCAAAACTTTAATAAGTAAAAATATTAAATGTAAAAATAAATAATAGTCTAATTACAATTATATCCATCTAATTATTAATTATAAAACTACCATAAATTACTAATATCTATTAAATTATTATAATGAACATAAAAGCTATAAAACTAAATTATTTACTTGAAATAATTAATAAAACTAAATTATAAATTAATTTATTTTTAATAACCAGAAACTAAATTAATACTAATAATTTAACATTAAGAAATAAGTAATAATGTACATAAATTTATTTAGTTATTAATTAGACCATTAATATTATTAAAAACATAGTTACTTAAGACTCCGAGACGACAGGACGTCGGGGATGTAGGGACGGGGTTTCCAGGACGACAAATTTTTTTGAAAATTTCAGGACAGCAAGGGGACGGCTAATAAAAAATATATATAATTTATTAATTTTACAAATATAACATGAATAAAGAATAATTCAATAACCTAAGACTTAAAATTGAAAGTTTGAAGATTGAAACCACTAATGATTAATCCAATTATTCATCACATAAGCCAAGGCCCAAAGATGGGCTATAGCTATATATATTATATTCAATGTTCAAAACTTCAACATGACAATGAAAGACTAAATAGTAAATAGTAAAGCTGAAACTTTAAAACAAGTCTTACTCTTACTCTTCAATAATCAACAAGAGAAGAGTACAACTACACCCACATTACATATGCTATGAAATATTATGTCATGTCTCATAACCAAAATGACATTACATAACCAAAATGACAAGTGACAAGTACAACTCAAAAATCACTATCAAAGCCCTCCAAAGGAACAGTTGCAAACCGCTCCTCCTCACTAGGAGTATCTGTATCAACGTCATCAGCATCTGCAAAGGAGATATCAACCAGTCCTCGCTGCTCCTTATCTTCATCAACCTGCCTTGCATCCTCAGGATCCACATCCCACCGCAATGTTGGGCTCTCCTTGTACATAGGTGTCTTGCGATCCATGAGACGCAAGGCACTATGTATAGCAACACGTTTCTCTGCTCTCTTAGAGGTAAGTCTGTTCCTCTTAAGAGAGTGGATCCACCCATATGTTGACCAATTCCTCTCAGAAGCAGAGGAACTAGAAACCTAAGAAAGAAGACGAATAGCAAGTGTACGTAGCAATCCTCCATGTCCATACAATCGCCACCAACTAACTGGACTCTCATATGCCCGAAGTGGTCCTGTCTATCTTTGATGATTTTTTGTAGCCATCCAGATAAGCGAACTTGAGCCAATCAGTTCTGACTCGTGAAGCATCCTCTGCATTATACATTTTTTTTTAGGGCTTTCAAGAAACCCTTCCTCACCTCCTCATCATCTACTGGGAGAACTCTGCCAGGCCTCTCAACATACCACTTCGGATTTAGTGCATATGCAGCCTTGTGTAAAGGAGTGTTCAACTTCTCCCATCTCTGCTCAATAATAGGCTGAATATGCTGATGGTAGAACTCCAAGGTGGGGTCCCTTGCTCGAACAGCAGCCTTCATCTGGCCAAGCATACTATCAATACATTCGTATATCTCACCAAGGTTAGGGCTCTCAGAATCCCCATATTTTATCACACTGAAAACTGGAGATATTATGGATGTGATATATCTCACATCTATCCAAAATGTTTCATTCACCACAATTACTTTCACCTTCTTCCCCTGCTCTGTCTTCGACCCATCCCACCTAGACCACTTTGATGTCATGACCATGCACTAGATTGATTCCTACAACTCAGCCATCCTATCTAGCAAAATAAAATACGATGCAAAACGTGTGTCCACTGGCTTGAGGAATTCCTTCCTCGAAAAGCTACGGAAGAGTGCCAATGACGTATGGTGGTTGCAAATGAACATCTACACATCTCTAGCATCAGCCACTACATTTTTGACCCAATCAATTTTTTCCAATATCTTTTAGTGCATTGTTCATGGCATGCACACAACATGGGGTCCAATATATATGTCGGTAATGAGCCTCGACAAGCTTACCTGCTGCCTTGCACACATATGCTGCATCTGTAATAACCTGCACAACGTTGGCAGAGCCAACCTCCTCAATAGCATCTCGCAAAATGGTGAATTGGAACTCTGCATCCTTCTTCTTCCCTGAACAATCAACTGCCCTAAAAAAGTAAGGACCCTCTCTACATGAAACAATGATATTTACGAGTGGGTGGTGTTTGATATCTGTCCATGATGATGCTGCAACCGTGAGAAACCCATGTGCACCTCATTTCCTCCATCAATAAATTAACCTTGGAATAGTCCTTATCCAAGATTGTGGTTCTCAACTTCGTGTCTCTTGGGGGCACATAACTCACACCTGCTTTGGCTATCTTAGCTACAGCCTCCTTGAAATAAGAAGAGCGAGCAGCATGAAATGGAATGCCAGTAGCAAAAAAGAATTTTCCAATGGCATCATCAGCCTCTTCTCTAGCCTTTGTATCATACATTTCAACAACTGGATTGGAGGCCACAACCTTCCTCTTCCCCCTACTACTACCAAAAGTATCCAATTCAGACACCTCATAAGATGCACCTGTAACACTACCAGTATTAATTCTCACACAACTAGAAGGGGGTGCCAGTGCCACTAACATGACAGCCACGAACTTCTGGAACCTTTTGCACCATATCTCCATTATACAACCTCACCATTTCTGCCCTCTCTTCAAGTAATAGTTGTCCACACATGCCTACACCTTTCCCCGCAATGTGCAATAAATGTGCATTCAACCTAGTAATGCTGCCTGACCAAGATAATGAGCAAATGTTGCATTTCCATATTTTAGTGCCCCCTGAAATGTTTGATCTAGGACCCTGCATAATTTGACTCAATTGTTTCAAAGGTTTTTTCTTATCAAAAGGCCCCCTAGCATACTTTTTCAACATTTCGGAGGGGCAACTGAACTTGTCCACACTCCCTTGTGAACTAGTAGCAGTATTAAGTGTTTCTGATTGTGTTCCTTCTCCTTGCACACCCATTTCAACCTCATATTCAACTTGATAATCACTATCGGAACTCATTTTGAAACTGCAATAATTAAAATACAAAACAATATAACTATACAATACAATAAAACAATGAATGCAATTTTTGAATACATTTAAAAATTAAAAAAAACGGCGATGAATACATTTAAAAATTAAAAAAAACAAACAATAAAAATGCCCTCCCTTTATGTTTTATCTCATTCCATCACTTGCTAATCCAAATAGGAAAAAAAAATACAAACAAATGCAATGCCTTCACTTTCAACTTTGCATTTGGAAATTAAAAAAACAAAACAAAAAATGGTGGTAAATTAGTAATGTATGTGCATACCTCTTGCTCTTGCTCTTGCTCTTGCTCTTGCCTTCTCTTTTTTAACTCTTGCTCCTCTTTTTTTTGCTCTTGCTTGGTGTGATTAGAATGAGTATGAAATGCTCTTTTTATAAGTTTTTTTGTTGCTTTTAGGGTCAGGTCATGTTAGTTTTAATTAGAAAGCATTAAAAGTTTAAAAAACATAAAAATGATGAAATAAAACCTATTTTACCTTTGGCGCAACATGAAAGACGTTGGGGACGTTGTGATGTCCTCGAGACGTCCCTCGACGTCCCCAATGAAGTTCCCAATTAGTTTTTGCACCCGGACGTCCCGGGTGCGTTCCTAGTTTTCAAGGGACGTCCCCGGGACGTCCCCCTTATTTTTTGGAAAATGGGGATCGGCAGGGAAACGTCCCGTCCCCGTCCCCAAGTCCCCGAGACGTCCCGGACGTCCGGGACGTGCTGAAAACCTTTGGGACGCGTCCCCGCATAACACTGATAAAAAATAAAATTTTAAATCAAAGAACAATATTAACATTTTAAATAGCACACCTCCCAAAATATCGAGCATTGACTTGGGTGAACAAAGAGGATGCTACCAAATCATTTTATCCAGAAGGTTGATCAAGTAGAAAGTATAGCTATTGGAGTGATCAAAACAATTCCATTAATGCTAAACAAGATATCAAAGACGCAAAAAATTGTAATTTTCAAATGCCAACAAATATGGGACCTTACCCAACTTGAATAAATCCACAATATTTGTATAATACCCAAGCACTTTAAGACTAGCAACAAATAATTTTATCATGAAAATGCTAAAAAATTAATGCAAGAGGTTGAAGATCCCCGAGATCTACCTAGAAAACAAAACCACATTGAAGAATAAGTTTATGCCAATACATACATAGTACTTCAGCACGCAGCAAAAGTAATTCTATTACTTGCAAATACATGTGATATCATATGCTACAAGGCTTCGTAATTTATAGGTTGGAAAGTTTGTTTCAGTGCAGCAAATAATTTGTTGTAGAAAACAAGCATTAGTTAGGAGAGTTAAATTTAGACACAAGATTGTATGTGCACTTCACTCAAACTAGCTAATCTCCCTAAAATGGATCTTAGACTTATTTAGTGTGAATAGACACAAAACTAGACTAGTTAAATAAACACCTAGTCTAATGTGAACACTCCAACAAATGAAATGCCACCAAAAATATAGATAGTTTAAACATTTAAATCCTCAAAAACACAAAAATAGCATCTAGAACAATTATTTCTAACGGGTGTACAACAAATTCATATTGATTTCACATCCAAGTGACTCAGCCAATATGGTGGTCATTCCCTCTAACCAAACATTTAAGGAGAAATTTTAATAGTCGTGCTTTTTTATACTTCATCTAAATTGGAGGCTGCATAAATTCTAGAAGGTTCTCTACAAGAGTGATTGTTATCACTTACACCTCCGACATCAGTAAAATCAGCAATCCATAAATGGATAATCTAGATAGGTCAATATACTTGTATAATACACAAACAATACAATACTGGCAAAAAAGGACTTCACACCAAACAATTAAGGAAATAGATAGTCTCATGTGGGTAGCAATTCAACACGGGCATTTTCTGAGTGTGCTAGCCCCAACCAACCCTTTTCTCTACACATTTGCCAAATATCGTGGGAGGGCTCATGGCTCCCATGGGGAGTGAGGTAACACCCTACCCAATCATATACATTGGGAAACATGGAACAATTACTTCTCACCTTCAAATGAGACTCTTGTTTGACAGCTCTTTGAATCCTTACAAGACTCTTCACCTACACATTACACATCTATACATATATTTTCTAGGATAGAGCAAAAAGGGATTTCTCTACAATTAGATTTCCCCACCTCCTCAAATCAAGGTATCTTGTAGTCATCTTTCCTATGCCCATCGCCCGTCATATCCCATGTAGAGATACAAGCATACATCTTGGGATCATAGCTGTCACAACTACAGAGAGAG
The DNA here is from genome assembly GCA_019776745.2 of Taxus chinensis. Lineage (NCBI taxonomy): Eukaryota > Viridiplantae > Streptophyta > Pinopsida > Cupressales > Taxaceae > Taxus > Taxus chinensis. Next base: position 965,137,663 of record CM034147.1, read on the forward strand.
ATCTAAGGGAAAAAAAAAATTCTTGATAAACTTATGAATGGTAGCTTCTTTTCATAGTAGCTTATACTATTTGCATGATCCTTTTGTTTTTCTTGTAGCTCCCTCTAGTGTGTAATATCCTTTTTCTAGAATTAATGTTGATAGAATACCCTTAGCCTATCCAATTATTTCCCACAGGCTACAGGGGTGGAGAAAAGGGAAATAAGGTAATAATATAACTAAGTTAGCCAAAAAGTAATATTAAAAAGGCAACTTATGTTATTATTATTGAAATAAAGGGGGTTCCCTATTTTAAGTAACTTAACGCTAAATAGAAAATAAGAAAGTCACTTTATTAATTAAAGTGCAAAAGTCCCGCATGGAACGGCTCACTTGGAAAATAAAGACAGAAAAGTATAAACAGAGGTGTGGGGGTTCATTTGCAATCATCTTTTGAATAAATTATATTTTGTCAATGAGATTTTGGACTATTGATCCAACTTCCATCTGCAAGGAGGGCAAAAACCCTTCATTGTTGCACGGTTTAGAGGACGAAAACCCTCAAATCCTTTGAGGTAACTCCATCACGGAAGTTGTAATTGAGCCACAAACAAGGATTTTTCAGTTTATTTCAATTTGGACAAGCTAGGGGCACAGTTTCAGATCAGTTTTCCAAGATTTCTCAGCTTAGGGGCATCACATTCTAGGGCAGATTTCGGAATATTTACAACTAGGGCATCGAATATTCAGTTGGGGTTTGGATTTGGGAGCATTGATATCATATTTTGGACCCTACCCTAGGGGTCAAATGACCCCTTCTAGGATTGGACGACCCCTTCTAGGGCTGGACGACCCCCCTATTTTCCAATGATTTATTTAAGGCTAGGGCTTGCACAAAGCCATTTGCTATCATAGATCTCCATTTACAGCCAACTGGAGTCTTCCATTCTTCATATTTTGCTCATACAATCAGCTGTGTTTATTTCCTATTTCCGGTTGGTAAATAACATATACAAAATTCAGTTTATGGTTGTAAAAAATTATTTTTCATCGCATCCATGTGCCAAGAGGCTTTCTCAATGTTTTGCCCCTTGTGTGTATGTCTATTTCCATTTTGTTGAATTTTCATTAATAAAAGGACGAAATCAAAGTGTTGCAATTTTGTCAATGAGGGTTTGAAGAAAATTCAGATTATTACATGTTTGTCATAAGGATTTTCTAGGAAAATCTAGATTTCTTTATTTTATGCCCTAAGGGGTCATTACACTCGTAGTGTCAATTGGGTATTAGAAAAAAAAGAAAGAAAGAAATTATATTAATGTCCAAAGATGACCAACAAGTGGTTCAATGAGACATGAGGATTACAACAAGTAATAGAAAGATCTAGGAAAAGGGAATCCTAGAAGAAAAATAACAAAAAATATATAAGACAAATAAAGCAATGTGCCACTAACACAAGTGGTAATGAAATCAATACAAATAGCAATGAAGAGAAAATAAGCACCCCTAAAAGATATGACAAAGAAGACTAGAAGGAGATCTCATTGCCTATCTTTGTTTGTCCCTGAGGTGGAGGAGTCATCTAGGTCATCATCAGTTGTCGTGGAAGACTTGACAATGTTGGCTAGGCAATGTCCAAGGTCGGAGGAGCAAAGCTGGGAGATCCTAAAAAAATAATGACAAAGAAGACTAGAAGGAGATCTCATTGCCTATCTTTGTTTGTCCCTGAGGTGGAGGAGTCATCTAGGTCATCATCAGTTGTCGTGGAAGACTTGACAATGTTGGCTAGGCAATGTCCAAGGTCGGAGGAGCAAAGCTGGGAGATCCTAAAAAAAAGCAAAACATTTCCTTTGGAAGGCAAGTTCATTATGAGTTGGGACGCATGCAAACTCCTAAGGAAGATAGTTTAGGGTGCATGAACTATATAGTTGTAAACATAAGCATGATAAAAATGTCTTAGAAAAGTTCGATTAGATTGAGAAGGAATAAGAAACAATACAGGGAAGTTGAGAATTTCAGGCAAAGATTTGTTTGGAAGAGCATAGGCTCTTGAAGATGGTTTTGTAAGGTAAAAAAGTTAAGTCATAGCAAATCCAACTAAAAACTAAATGAATTGCAATCTGCTCTCCACATAACGTAAAAGTTTCTTGTCACTCAAGGGGTTGAAGATTCGAATGTGTGGATTATTACGATGAGAGAACTTTAAAAGGATGATTATGGAGTATCCATGTTACCTAAGCTAGGTTGCTAGGAGATGAAAACAGAAATATTTACAGCTACAAGACGCGGAAATACTGATTTTCAAAATCCCTTGGGTAGGAATTGACGCCAGAAGCGCATGTATAATATATTATTAAAAAATATAAATATATGTAAAAAAAATGCATATAACTCATTTAAAATCTATAAAAGAAAAAACTCTTAAAAAATACAATATTCATGAAAGTTCAAAACATTCAATATGCTTAACATTTCAAATGTAAAACTGCCATTGTTTTGTGAGGGTAATTAATGAAATTTGGAAGTTTGGATTTAAACACAGTAAGTCAAAGTGGCTCCGAAACTGGCACGATAAAGTGCTTCTCCATGAGGTAGAGTGAAACTAATTATGGATTCATAAATCTGATGCAGAAAACAAGAGGTTAGAGTTGATAGGACACGAATTTTCAGACCACGGGAACTAAATCCGAGTCAATTCCAAAATGTCTTTGTGAGATTGAGTGATTCGCCTCCCATGAGAGGCTCATCAAAGTGGCTCTGCCACCCGTTCCAAACAACAAGGTAGAAAGTAAATTTCAGGGTTTGTTCTAACAACTCTTAGCATCAAGTAATTGTGTGCATGTCGTAATGTTGTCAAAGAAAAGACCAAATATACTTTTGACGTGTCGATTTCAAGGTGAATTTTTAACTTCTCGAGGGTTGTTTTAAAGTGGTTAGTGTCTAGTTTTCGGAGCACCTGTTCTCACAGCTTTAAGGCCAAGCCATAATTACACACTATAGTTTCATTTCATTTTATGTTTTGTAGAGTATGTTTTACATTGTTTGCAGAAATGACAAGCAATGGCGTGTTCTAGAGGTTGGTCTTCACTTTAAAGTAATGTCTCTTTCCTTTCTACTTATAAATAACTGAAAAATTTAAGAATTCATTCAATTAACATAGACACAATTAAATTCAAAGACATCTATTATATCGAAAGGAAAGAGGAATAAAAATACAATAGCAAGGGCTAATGAGGAGGGAGAAACCCATGTCTGGTATGCTGAGAAACCGGAAGAAAACCAATTGTCTTCATCTCCCAAGACAATTTCTCCAACCCTGTATAGATCTGCTTACCATTTGAACCTCACCTCCAACTGCGCGCTTTTGCATAGATGTTTGACAGCGGATTAAAACTTGCAGCACTTGAGGATCCAAATTAAAGAAGAGTTGCTGCAAATAATCATAATCCCATATTCTTATGTGCGCTACAGGCACCCTCGCAAACACCCCCCCCCAGATTAAATCGGAACGTTGATGAAAATATTGGAGTTTCCTTGAGAAAACCAGATCAGCCCAAAAAATTCAACCCTGCAGCCATAATAATCAGTCCTGGGGCATAAGGCTAAAAGGGGCATTTATGCCATTGAAGTATTTTACTACCCTCATCCATAAACCAGCTCGGACCAAAAAGTCAACCCTGCAGCCATAATAATCAGTACTAGGTATAAAGGCTAAAAGAGGCATTTATGCCATTGAAGTATTTAACACCCTCGTCCATAAACTAGCATAGTTGCATGCTCAGAAATAGAAAACGAAGCATGCATGGCCAGGATGTGTTCCATAAAGCCGCATATCTTGAGGGCATTTTATCATTCAATTTGCATGCCTTGTGCATGGTTCCAGATTTTGCATCTACTTGGGGCACATGCAACATCTTACAAAATCTGCTTTCCATTATGCTTTGATGGATGTCTATGTCATGCTCTAAAGCTCCTATTTTGACACAGGGTGAGATGATGCTAGCAAAGGTTGTGGAGTCAGGTTTTTACACTTACCAATTGCATTTGCTTGAAGATTTCAACGCTATTTCAACTAAACCCACTTTGTGCATACCCTGCAGCCGTGCAGAGCACACGCCTTACGTATATATCCACATTTCACATGCAGGGTCGACCAAGGCATTGCAACCACAACGTATGACAAAAAACCAACTTCCCACAATGTTGAGGTGGATGTCTATAACCTATTATAAAGCTCCCATCCTGGCACGACAAGGAGGATGTTGGTGCAGGTTGGGGGAGTTTGGCAGCACACCTACCAAGTGCATTTTCTTGGGAGTTTTTAAGGCCTTTTCCACAACCCACATTTTAGATAGGGGGGTGAGGGGTGGGGGTGGTGGGGGGGACAGAATGATAAGAACAAACCCCCAACTCGCCGATCTATACAGAAGAATAAGGATCTCCCACTGAAATACATGCCTCACACTCACCAATACTCTCACTGAAAGGAAAAATACTCAATAGAGATGCCAATTTGTTGTTTGGCACAAAGCACAAGGGTAAGGAACGAGTATTCAGAGGCGACGCCATTTTGAAAAGTGCTAGCATAATCCAACTCTAAGCTCCTTGCAGGCTATTTTGGTGACCGAAATATGGGGTTGTCGATGGCTACAGTAATCAAACCTATGAAAGGTCTGTTGTGGGACCAGATGAAGATTATGTTCATTTTTCAAGCCAGGAATCTACTCACAAAGCTTGTTGTTGAGCTACAAGAGGAGCTTCGCTCACCACCATTCCCGAAGGAAAGAAAAAACTAAGCCGAGAAGCCCATATTTTGTTTTGCACAACACAAGGTTTGGAAGAAGCATGCAGAGGCACAAAAATTTCAAGACGTAATAGCCTAATTCCAAACCCGAGCACCTTGTTTCGCTACCATGGCGATTGCAAAATGGACTGCAAAGGGCAAAGTCATCCAGAGGGTAGCTTCCGCCCATAGCAATTAGAGGGGAGGGATCTACATTAGTTGTTAAGTCCATTAGGCAGGTGGCGGTGAAGGAAAATTCTTTCTTAATTTTTTTGTCACAAACAAATGGGACATTTAGCCACCCATTTAAGTGGGTTCAATTATTTCATTGGCATTGAGGTAGAGGTAGATTGAATGAAAATCCACATTTCCACTATTTCAATTATCATCATTTAATGCCAATGTTGTCCACCTCCAATCTCAATCTCACAACATTATGAAGAGAGATCTAGTTAAAGGAATCCAAGGTTGAAGAAGCTGATAACATTGAAGAACTTCCTATAATCTTGTTTGTCAGTGCAATGAATGAGTGTATGCTGATTCATCACATTTTCTAACTTATGTAGAATGCTCGACTCATCTCAATGCCATGGAGAAAAGAGTAATCAAACTCCAAGTTGCAAAGTATGTGATCTGTGATGATTACCTTTTCAAAAGAGGCGTAGATGGGCGCTTTTTACGATGTGGACAAAAAATAACAGAAGAGGTTGTTAGAGGTTAAACACAATCAGGCATGCGGTGGTCATTTCTCTTCGCTAGTCACTGCATAAAAGACTTTAAGAGGATATTATTGGCCCACACTTTTCAGAGATGCTATGGATTGTGTTTCAAAGTGTGAAGCATGTTAGAAATTTGACGGCAAACCCAAACTTGTCTAAGACCAAGAATTATTGAAGAACCCTTTCAACGATTGGGTTTGGACTTCATTGGTACTCAGAACCCTGATTCAAGTGCAGGTCACACTCATGTTCTCAACCACATATTATTTCACAAAATGGGTGGAAGCTATTTTAGTGAAGCAAACCACTTCAGAAGTAGTTTGTAATTTTATTAACGAGAACATATTGGTTTGTTTTGGTGTGCCCCAAAAAATCGTAACTGACAATGCCTACAACTTCTCTTATGAACTCATGGGCTTCTGTTATGGCTAGGGGGTCTCTCTCTCTCTCTCATTCTTCAGATTACTATCCTCAAGGAAACGACCAGGTAAAATCTTGTTACTATTACTTGAAAGTTGGTGGATGAAAACCAAAGAAATTGGCACAAGTTATACAATGCTTTATGGGGCAAATCGTATAACTCCTAAGTGGGTAATAGGTATGTCTCCCTTTCAATTGTTGTATAGTTTGAAGGCAGAAATTCCCATCACCTTCAAACTATCTGCTCTTTGTTTGGCTGCAGCAATTGAAGACGAACAGTTCAAGGGTTCTCTTAATAAGACGATCATGTATTTAAGCAAGCTAGAAGAAGAATGTGTAGTTGTGGTTGACTGCATTGCTGAAAATCAACAAAAGGTCAAGAAGATATTTGACAAGAGATCAAGACACTGGGATTTTCAAGTTGGTGATCTAGTTCTTTATGGGACATGAGAAGAGAACCAATGGGAATCCACTAAAAGTTTGAATCCCTTTGGTTGGGGCCTTTCAAGATTCATCATTTTTGTGTTGAAAACAAATACTACTTGGCCTATTTCGACGAAACTTGCCTCCCACTAGCATACAGTGGGCAGTACTTGAAACACTTCAAGCAATGAAGTAGGTTGTTCCCCGCATGAACATAAGTGTGTTTCATTTTGGTTTGCTTTGTCATTCCCTTGTTTGTTTTGTCATTGTTGTTCTCATTTTTCCCTTGTTGGTCTTGTTCTCCTCTAAGTATGTCTAGCTTCTTTGTCTCCAAAATGTATTGTGTCTAACCCTATAGCCCAGTGGATAAAACGCACTAGTCTATGTAGTTGGAGATTCTAGAAGTCCTTCATACCCTGATTGTCAATCAGTTGAATGATTGCCACTTAGGTCATGTACCCAATGATAGTCAATCGTCACATAAAAGTCACCATCAAAATTTGTCCACCAAATTTGAAAAAATTGTCAAAGTGTGTAGGGCCTTTGGACAAAATTTTATGTTTTGGGACTTGGTAAAATTTTACCTTTTGGGGGGTCTTCATCGGCAAAATCACCAAAAGCATGCCCGCAAGGAACTTGTGGAATTATTCCCACAGTTCCACAGTATTGCAATATACACGAGTGCATGATAGAGCGAAACATTTATTGTCTAAATTTGACTTTATCGCCCTCATCGCTCTCACAAATAACCTTTGGAACTGCTCCTTGGGTTGTTCCATGATAGACACAATGGGGCGATAAACACGATGGGACAAATCACAAAAGCCAAGACTCATGATAGATCACATGTACCACGAGAACAAATAACTCCTGGAATTGTTCCCACAGTTCCAAACTTCTGCGATATGTATGATTGCACGAAAGGGCAGTATAAAAATTAAATTGTTATAAGAAACCTTCCTACAACAGTTCAAAAGTGTGATAGTCTGTTTGAAACATAGTTACCTAAGACTCCGGGACGGCGGGACGTCGGGACGTAGGGACGGGGTTTCCGGGACAGCAAATTTTTTTGAAAATTTCGGGACGGCGGGGGGACGGCAAGGGGACGGCTAATAAAAAATATATATATTTTATTTATTTTACAAATATAACATGAATAAAGAATAATTCAATAACCTAATGATTAATACAAGAAAGTTTGAAGATTGTAACCAGTAACCACTAATGATTAATCCAATTATTCATCACATAAGCCAAGGCCCAAAATGCTACAGCTATATATATTATATTCAATGTTCAAAACTTCAACATGACAATGAAAGACTAAATAGTAAATACTAAATAGTAAAGCTGAAAATTTAAAACAAGTCTTAGTCTTACTCTTCAATAATCAACATGAGAAGAGTACAACTACACCCACATTACATATGCTACGAAATATTATGTCATGTCTCATAACCAAAATGACATTACATATGCTACGAAATATTATGTCATGTCTCATAACAAAATGACATTACATAACCAAAATGACAACTACAAGTGACAAGTACAACTCAAAAATCACTATCAGAGCCCTCCGAAGGAACTGTTGCAAACCGCTCCTCCTCACTAGGAGTATCTGTATCAATGTCATCTGCATCTGCAAAGGAGATATCAACCAGTCCTCGCTGCTCCTGATCTTCATCAACCTGCCTTGCATCCTCAGGATCCACATCCCACCGCAATGTTGGGCTCTCCTTGTACGTAGGTGTCTTGCGATCCATGAGACGCAAGGCACTATGTACAGCAACAAGTTTCTCTGCTCTCTTAGAGGTAAGTCTGTTCCTCTTAAGAGAGTGGATCCACCCATATGTTGACCAATTCCTCTCAGAAGCAGAGGAACTAGAAACCTGAGAAAGAAGACGAATAGCAAGTGTACGTAGCAATCCTGCATGTCCATACAATCGCCACCAACTAACTGGACTCTCATGTGCCAATGTGGTCCTGTCTATCTTTGATGATTTTTTTGTAGCCATCCAGATAAGCGAACTTGAGCCAATAAGTTCTGACTCGTGAAGCATCCTCTGCATTATACATTTTTTTTAGGGCTTTCAAGAAACCCTTCCTCACCTCCTCATCATCTACTGGGAGAACTCTGCCAGGCCTCTCAACATACCACTTCGGATTTAGTGCATATGCAGCCATGTGTAAAGGAGTGTTCAACTTCTCCCATCTCCGCTCAATGATAGGCTGAATATGTTGATGGTAGAACTCCAAGGTGGGGTCCCTTGCTCGAACAGCAGCCTTCATCTGGCCAAGCATACTATCAATACATTCGTATATCTCACCAAGGCTAGGGCTCTCAGAATCCCCATATTTTATCACACTGAAAACTGGAGATATTATGGATGTGATATATCTCACATCTATCCAAAATGTTTCATTCACCACAATTGCTTTCACCTTCTTCCCCTGCTCTGTCTTCGACCCATCCCACCTAGACCACTCTGATGTCATGACCATGCACTGTAATGATTCCTGCAACTCAGCCATCCTATCCAGCAAAATAAAATATGATGCAAAACGTGTGTCCACTGGCTTGAGGAATTCCTTCCTCGAAAAGCTACGGAAGAGTGCCAATGACGTATGGTGGTTGCAGATGAACATCTGCACATCTCTAGCATCAGCCACTACATTTTTGACCCAATCAATTTTTCCAATATCTTTTAGTGCATTGTTCATGGCATGCACACAACATGGGGTCCAATATATATGTCGGTAATGAGCCTCAACAAGCTTACCTACTACCCTGCACACATATGTTGCATCTGTAATAACCTGCACAACGTTGGCAGGGCCAACCTCCTCAATAGCATCTCGCAAAATGGTGAATTGGAACTCTGCATCCTTCTTCTTCCCTGAACAATCAACTGCCCTCAAAAAGTAAGGACCATCTCTGCATGAAACAATGATATTTATGAGTGGGTGGTGTCTGATATCTGTCCACCCATCCATGATGATGCTGCAACCGTGAGAGACCCATGTGCTCCTCATTTCCTCCATCAGTAAATTAACCTTGGAATAGTTCTTATCCAAGATTGTGGTTCTCAACTTCGTGTCTCCTGGGGGCACATAACTCTTACCTGCTTTGGCTATCTTAGCCACAGCCTCCTTGAAATAAGGAGAGCGAGCAGCATGAAATGGAATGCCAGTAGCAAAAAAGAATTTTCCAATGGCATCATCGGCCTCCTCTCTAGCCTTTGTATCATACATATCAACAAGTGGATTGGAGGCCACAACCTTCTTCTTCCCCCTACTACTACCAAAAGCATCCAATTCAGACACCTCATAAGATGCACCTGCACCACTATCGATATTAATTCTCACAGCACTAGAAGGGGTGCCAGTGCCACTAACATGACGGCCACGAACTTCTGGAACCTTTTCCACCATATCTCCATTATACAACCTCACCATTTCTGCCCTCTCTTCAAGTGATAGCTGTCCACACATGCCTACACCTTTCCCCGCAATGTGCAATAAATGTGCATTCAACCTAGTAATGCTGCCTGACCAAGATAATGAGCAAATGTTGCATTTCCATGTTTTAGTGCCCCCTGAAATGTTTGATCTAGGACCTTGCATAATTTGACCAAATTGTTTCAAAGGTTTTTTCTTATCAAAAGGCCCCCTAGCATACTTTTTCAACATTTCGGAGGGGCAACTGAACTTGTCCACACTCCCCTGTGAACTAGTAGCAGTATTAGGTGTTTGTGATTGTGTTCCTTCTCCTTGCACACCCATTTCAACCTCATATTCAGCTTGATAATCACTATCAGAACTCATTTTGAAGCTGCAATAATTAAAATACAAAACAATATAACTATACAATACAATAAAACAATGAATGCAATTTTTGAATACATTTAAAAATTAAAAAAAACAGCGATGAATACATTTAAAAAAAAAAACAGCGATGAATACATTTAAAAATTAAAAAAAACAAACAATAAAAAAACCCTCCCTTTATGCTTTATCTCATTCCATCACGTGCTAATCCAAATAGGAAAAAAAATACAAACAAATGTAATGCCTTCACTTTCAACTTTGCATTTGGAAATTAAAAAAAAAAACAAATGGTGGTAAATTAGTAATGTATGTACATACCTCTTGCTCTTGCTCTTGCTTTTGCTCTTGCTCCTTGCTCTTTGCTCTTGCCTTCTCTTTTTTTACTCTTGCTCCTTCCTTCTCTTTTTTTTGCTCTTGCTTGGTGTGATTAGAATGAGTATGAAATGCTCTTTTTATAAGTTTTTTTATTGCTTTTAGGGTTAGGTCATGTTAGTTTTAGTTAGAATGCATTAAAAGTTTAAGAAAATATTTAAAAAAACATAAAAATGATTAGAAAAAGGCAAAATCGCCTTGGCTGCCGCGTGAAGGCCGTTGGGGACGCCGTGACGTCCCCGGGACGTCCCTCGACATCCCGAGGACGTCACGGCGTCCCCTTGTCAAGTTTGCACCCGGGACGTCCCGGGTGCGTTTCGGTTTTTAGGGGACGTCCCCTTTTTTTTGGAAATGGGGACGGCAGGGAAACGTCCCATCCCCATCCCCAAGTCCCCGAGATGTCCCGGACGTCCGGGACGTGCTGCTGATGCCCGGGACGCGTCCCCGCGTAACAGTGGTTTGAAACCTATATATATTGGTATTTTGTCCACCTCATTACACATTTTAAATGCCAGACATTTTCCGCCATGACTTTGCTCTTTGAGACCTTCCCCTAACCATTGCCCTTCCCGTCGTTTTTCACGTCAGTGCTTTGCTCTTTAGGTTTTGCTCACAAATTGCACTTTCCACTATTATTCGTCTCTACTTGCATACCATTCCACTGGTTTTTCAAGGATTTATGTTTGGGCTTCTCTTTTATCCATTGTTTTTTCCCAATTTGACTACAATTGACTCATCTCTCTTGATTTTCCACGCTTTTCCCTCCATTTGCTTTATCCTCCATCAAATTGCAAAAAATCAAGTTGTCATTGCCCTTCTTGTCGTTTTTCACACCAGTGCTTTGCTCTTAAGGTTTTGCTCACAAATTCAACTTTCCACTATGATTTGTCTCTACTTACACGCCATTCCATTGGTTTTTGAAGGATTTATGTTTGGGTTTCTCTTTTATCCATTGTTTTTCCCAATTTGACTGGAATTGACTCATCTCTCTTGATTTTCCACACTTTTCCCTCCATTTGCTTTATCCTCCCTCAAATTGCATAAATTCAAGCCGCCACCATGAAGTTCCATTAGGCTAGGTATGAGCATGTTTTCCCTGGCGACTAATATTCCAGAAATTGGGGATAATGATGTCAAGCATATGGAATTAGAAGAATTATGGGTCAAAATGCAAGATGGAAAGAGAACACCTTTGGCAAAATGCATCTATAGCAGCAATTTAGCTCATGCAGTTGGATTTCCCAACTCGATCCAAATTATAGACACAATTCTAGCTTGTGCACATTGCTTTGATCCAAAGACAAAGGAATTGAAAGCTCCAAATGGTTAGGTACTCACTAAACTAGATGTTCATCACATTAATGTTGTTCTTGCGATAAATCCTTCACAAGATGCCAAAGTAATAACTCTTGAAATGGCACAAGAGAAATTTGATCAAAACTCCGTGAAGTACCGGACTATGACTTCAAAGACCTTGCTAAATAAAAAAAACAAAGAACCCTCCAAGCTGCCCAAAAACTTGTATAGGTCAGACTTCTCGTAAGAGTTTTTTTGTATGATCACCTTGCTTGCTAGAGTAATGGGATTAGCAACAACCACAAAATTTCACCATTGGATGTGCACATTTATCAACATTATATGTGAAGGAGAGAAAACTATTAATTGGGGAGAAATAATAAGTGAAAATCTATCCAAAAAACTCACTTAGTTGAGTTTTGTTAAAATATAAGAGCATTACATGGTGTTCCTGATTAGTTATGCAGTTAGACCTGCCTCTAACTACCAACTGTTTGTAACCACTTCTCTAAATAAATATACCCTGTTGCGTCCATTCTGGACAGTGTGCAGATTTGCCTTCTCTGATTTATTTCTTCTTGCATATGCCAACATTGGTATCAGAGCAGTCGGTTCGCAGTTCGAGGAAGCCTTTTAACTGGCACGAACTGGAAGTTTGGGGAAGCCCTAGTAGGGCACAAACTGAAGAAGTTATTTCGTCGCTTATTGTAGAAGACTCACGGGAAGGAAAAACATCTATTGCAAAGACGTTTGGTGCAAAGAACAGTTGGTACAGTCGCGGGTTTTATTTTCGCAATCAATACAAGTATATATATAGTCGTGGGTTTTTACAACATGTCTTCAGTCGCAAGGGACAAATCATATATAAACAGTCACGAATTTAATAACCCTACAGTCATGGATTCAAACAATAAGATAAACAATCGCAAATATTTTTTTTCACAGCAGTTGTGAGTGCAGAGGGCACAAAAATCGTGCAAGTTTTTTAACAGTCGCTAGAAAGAAAAACGACGGCAGAGAAGAAACTCCAGTTGCAAATACCAACAGAACCCTAGTCGCGATTTTCCCAATCGCGAATACAGTCGACAATGGCAGAGTCATGAGGGTAGAGTCCTTCCTGTTTCATATTGTTTTTGACGTGAATACATACTATTATAACTGTTGAGAATACAGTCATGAGAGCACGATATCTTGAGGATTCTATAGATTTGAAGGCGAAAGATTTCAAGGACTTGTGGAAGACCAAGTTTGCAATGTATAGGTATAAAAAAAATTATTTCCTACATTAGTTTTCACGTTTTTCTATTCCTGCATTAAAGTCCATTTATTTTTTATTAATAAATGGAAAATATTTCAATCCTAATTTTGCCGAACTCGCAAAAATTAACAGGCACAATTTTCAATGTATGAAGCCATAAGATTCTGACGTTTGCAGAATTTCGTGATTGTGATAAGATAATCACAGGGTAGCGAAGGTAGACCTGCTACAAACTTTGCAGATTATGACAAATGTCATAAAGAAGCTCTTTTGCTTCTCAAGTTGTCGATGTTGGATGATATGATACCGAAACTGCAGAATGCCACTATGACAAACCCGCTATGGACAAGTCTTGGGGATAAATATCAGACGTCAGAAAAGAGTCAGGTTTTATACCTGAAGAATATGCTCTTTTCCGTAAAGTTACAAGAAGGTGGATCGCTATCTGAGCACCTACTTCGGATGAAAGACCTCCGAGACCAATTATCTTCCATCAACAAAAAGGTGGACGACGATGATATGGTGGCTCTGTTCTAAACAACTTACCTTCTTCATATGAGTCATTTACGGAGGCACTCCATTTAATGGTTGAAAGTCAAACTCTCACTTTTGATAAGGTGAGCTCCTACGTGTTGCAAAAGGTGTGAAGACAAATTCAGGCAGAATCTAGTTGTAACTTGTGACCAATCAGAGAGTGCTCTTGTCATTCTGGTGACTCCAGTCGGTATTAGGTCACATGTTATTATTGTCACAAGGTTGGGCACCTTAAGAAGGATTGTTGGAAGCGGAAATATGATCTTTCGCAACAAAACAAAAAGCCATGTGATGAGGAACATGTGGCAGCAGTCGCAGAAGAACGAGATTCGGATGACAGGAGTGCTCTTTATTTTCTTACGACATCATGCTCGCATGACAGTGGTACTAGTTGTTGGATCATTGACTCTGGAGCATCCGCACACTTTTCATGTCGCACGGTCTGGTATGTTTCATTTATTGCAAATATATGTTTTGAATCAATAATATTAGTTGATGGAGGATCGCTTACAGTCAAAGGGATGGGAGATACATGCATTGTATCGAATAATACTCATAAATTATTAACGGAATGTTAGATATGTACCTTCTTTACAAAAGGATCTTCTATCTATTGGTCAATTAACAGAAAATCCCAATATTTTGGTGGATTTCTGTGGGAAGAAGTGTGTTGTCTCTGATGTGAACAGAGACGGATGGTTGCCCTTGGTATTGGAAAGGTGACCAATATCGGTTTGTTGATCCTGCTACGATCAACATGAACACACGTGTTGTCAGCTCCACCATACAGGATGTGCAGGAGGTTGACATGCCTTGGGAGAATGGATTTCCTCATTCTGAAGAACAGTTTTTTGTGGATGGAGAATCCACTATTCCAGATGCACTGAAGGTGCATGGGGAGCATGTCAAGCCACTCAATCAAAGGTACTTGCTCAAAGGACAGTAGAGCATGAATAGTTTGCTCATTGTGTTGTGAAAGACTTTTCCCAACAGAGGGGAGATAAATGAGCAAATACATGAGACGAAGGAAGAGTTGGTTCTCACTCCTACTGCAAAGATGGTTATTTCTCCCACTACTGAGACAGAGATGCTTGTTTCTCCTACCATTGCGAAGTTGGTTCTAACTTTTGTTGCATTGATGGTCACATTTCTCTTCCTGAAAATGTTGGATGAGCACTACATGGTGTTGCAAGGACACGATCAAGGTGACTTCGATTGCAGGCCAATTGAGTCTCTATATAGACTCCGGCAAGCTACACAAGCCTGGAACACTCCACCTCTCCGAATTTCTGATTCTAGCACTCTGGAGATGGGGCTGACACTCTCAGCCATTGATGATTCATCACTAGTCAATGAATTTCGTAACAAAGAATCAGTGGACCACTTGCCATATCCTCTATTCACACGACCAGATTCTTTTTTTTTGCAGTTCTTCTCCATTCAACAACCGCAACACAACAATGGACTACTGATTTCGAAGTACCACCTTTAACACAGTCTATAAATCTAATGACTAAACATATGGGCTTCAAAACATTTGTAACATTTCGAGACAAACTTGGTATTGTTTCCAATTTAGTCATTAAGAGGGGGTGTTAAAATATAAGAGCATTATATAGTGTTCCTAATTGGTTATGCATTTAGACCTGCCTCTAACTACCAACTGTTTGTAACCACCTCTCTCTAAATAAATATACCATGTTGCGTCCATTCTGGACAATGTGCAGATTTGCCTTCTTTGATTTCTTTCTTCTTGCATATGCCAACAAGTTCTACGATTTTATTCTACATGATTTGATACTTCATGTACCCCATTGTCGCTTTCTTATTATGGGTTGGCTCCGAGGTAGATAGGTATGTCCGTAGAAATTGCAAACTACATTTCCCTAAACTGTTCCACATACAAAATACTTCCAAGCAACAGTATGAGCATTAACATGAATGGTTCTTGCTAGTGATTTTGAGCTTGATGTTGAATCTATTGTTACAGAAATATTCTTCATAGTGTGAACATTTAGGAGTAGTTTGGGTTATTTGGTAGTAATATTTTTTAATATTTATAAAATAATATATGAGTGTGCAAAACAGTTGTAATGCACAACTCATAGTTGAGAGATATTTGGGATATTGAGAGGACTTAGAGATTAGCCTTGACTCCTTACTTATAGGAGTTCATTGAGCTATTTATATGTAATCTCTCCATTGGGAATTTGTCCCGAATGAATTACAATATCTCTGGTTTTATTATTTTATTGTGCAATGTTTTATTTTTTATTTGATTAAATCATGGATATTTACAAGATTTGGTATCAGAGCAAGTTAGACCGCAATGATAACCTGTAGGAGTTTGTGAAGCGTTTAGATCTGGAACGAATTTGTTTCATTGGAATCAAATCTGTGACCTACATGTTTATCTACCAACAGCGTTGACGCTTCACTAAGGCGAATCCATACTTGGCTGCGACACGACTTCTTGCAATATCCAGATTTGCAGTGACGGAGGTATTGCGTTTCTTACCTTTTTTTAACGCAGATGAAAAAATATAAGGATAGAAAAAAAATTGCCAAATTTGGAAAGGGTCCGGGAAGATGTTGGAGTTATAACTTAAAATTGCCATAACTTTCAGCTGGTAACTCAGATTAATGTGCCATTTTTTTTTTCAAATGTGTATTTTTTCAATCTCTACACATTGATCCTGTGTTTTCTGTTGCTGGACAAAAAAAATTATTTTTTCCATTTTTGGCAAATATGTCAAAAAAATTTACTTTCAGTGTTTAAAGTTTATTGTAAGGGTGCATTTTCAACTGAGTTCGACACCTATTATGGAAATTCCATTAGATAAATTCAATGGATTAAATTTTCACACATGGAAGGTGAAAATACAAATGCAATTAATGAACAAAAACCTTTGGGGAATTGTGAGTGGAAAAGAACCAAAACGAACAGATGCTGCAAAATTGCTTGAATGGCAAACCAGGGATGACAAAGCAAAATTCATTATTGGGCTTGATTTATCAGATACTGAATTGCATTATATAGACTTAGAAAAAAGTCTAAAGATATATGGGATTTGCTAAGTCAGAGAATGAAGAAGAATATGAACCTGAACAGAAGGAGGATGAAGATGTACCTATACTAAGTAGTGTCTGATGGAGGATAGAGGCAAATTGGCATCTCTTGTTAGTCACCAACAAAGAGATTGCTTCATGGTATTGATGACCTTTTATTTGTGTCGTGTGGTGTGTTTACTATATGTTGTAATAATGAACAGAAGTAACATTCCTGTTTAAAGCTCTTGCATGAGCATAATTTCTGTTTTGTAATCCCTCTAAGTTAGAAACAATGATGTGAGCAAAATAATGTACGCTGCTATGTAGTGGTTGGTTCCACTAGAAAACTATTTTCTGAGTTGGAGGTTCTCTTTGAAAACCTCATATTGTTTGAGTTGTTGGTACTCATTGAAAACCTTCATTTCTTTGTAGATCATGAGCAGGTACAAGAGATAGTTTTCCCCATGTTCACACTAAGGGGGTGACTGTTACAAAAATATTGTTCATAGTGTGAACACTTAGGTGTGATTTAGGTTATTTGGTAGTAATAGTTTTTAATATTTATAAAATAATATATGAGTGTGCAAAACAGTTGTAATGCACAACTCATAGTTGAAAGATATTTGGGATATTGAGAGGACTAAGAGATTAGCCTAGACTCCTTATAGGAGTTCATTGAGCTATTTATATGTAATCTCTCCATTGGGAATTTGTCCCGAATGAATTACAATATCTATGGTTTTATTATTTTATCGTGCAATGTTTTGTTTTTTATTTGATTAAATCATGGATATTTACAAGATCTATTGCTGACCTAAATGCCATTATATGCTAAGTTATAATCTGCAACACAATGCACATTTAAAAAATTTAAAAACCATAAATTTAATTTAAAAACTTCATAAAATTGTTTTAAAAAATAAAAAACTAGAAATTTAATTTAAAAACAACACTATAAAACCGTTTTAAAATAAAAATGGCATTATAACGCTATGTAACTGTAATTGCAAATTTGTAATTGTAAACCCTACAAACAAAAATAAATTCCCAAAAAAATAAAAAATATATATTTAAAACAATAAATTATGGCAATTTTGTTCATTAACAATGATAAACAAGCATAAATAACAATTAAAATCATTTGAAATCGAATGGAATGCATTCAAACTTGCAAATCATATTTGGATACAATATATAAATAATATAGAAAGAACTTACATTCTTGAAAAGAATGTTGAAAAGAAGAAGAAAAAAACTTACCTCCAAATGAAATCCTTAAACTTTACTCTTCAAATTTGCTATGAAATCTTTTCAACTCATGTAAAGGATGCTCAATAGCTATGTGATTAAAAGTGCGGGAGTGTGAAGCATTTATAAGAAAAAAAACAGCATTTTTCAACGCATAAACCGGGTTTTATTAGTTTTTTGTGTCCCTGTCATGTATAGCAAGTTTTGGGGCTAAACTCACCAAGTTTTGGCGAATATTCGTGCCAAGTCTTGGGGATTATTCGTCAGTCTTCGGTGGAAAGTTTTCAAGGCAAATATTTGTCTTGGAGAATGGCAAGTACCCACCAACTCGGTGAACTCATCGAATAGGCAGATTATGCCCTAAACAACCTTTGTTTGCAATGGGTCAGTACCCTAAAGAATGGTGGTCTAAAACCTCTCAATAAGAACCTAGTCAATAAATTGTAAACAAGGGTCTCAAAGCTGAGAATAATAAAGAATTTAAGGTTTAAGGACTGCAATGAAGAGATGCATTAAAAGCATTGGTGCTCCAAGACAATAGTGAGGCATATTCCTTGCAAAGATGTGGCTAAGAGGTAAGCTTTAGATTGAAAGACAAGCCAATTGACTAAACCACCAAAGTATATGTTGTCATGATTTCCATGTGTTCTCCCATACAAGATATTAAAACTTAGAAAAAGAATCCCTAGAGGTATTAACAGCCATGAAATTACCCTAAGACCTAAAGGTAAAGGCATACCACTCGAACATGAGAATCGTTTGACAAGCTTAAGTGTAATAGATGACTTGATCCGTTTAAAATAAAAATATTTTGCCAAAATTTTGGTAGTTTGGCTCATATTGTGCAATCATACCAGCATTTGTGCACCGGATCCGATCAGAACTCCGCAGTTAAGCGCGCTTGGGCCAGAGTAGTACTGGGATGGGTGACCTCCTGGGAAGTCTCGGTGTCGCACCCTTTTAAAAAGTACACCTGAGTTGGCCTGTACACCTGAGTTGGCCTAATGGTGAGGAACTTGTACTCTTGAAAGAGAGGTCACAAGTTCAAATCCTGTAGGGGGTAGGGATGTATGCCTCGTCTTTGAAGCACAGTCAGGTGCCTCCTGCGTATTGGGAGTACGGGGTAGTCCCATATGCTATAAAAAAGCCGCCTGAAGACCCAAAAACAGGCTGCCTGGCATCGTGGACTATAAAAACCATTATTATTATTATTAATGTTGAACCAAGTTAACTCAGCAAGTTTCAACATGTCAAATTATTCAGAATATCGTATGTAAAGGGGTAACAATGTCACCAAATATATGTCAAAAAGAGCATTGCTGCCACAAAAATAATTTCTAGGGAAAGAAAGGTGTTTACATGATGCAGTGGCGTTTAGGGGGGTCAACAATCACCTTTAGATCATTCAGCCTTAACACCGATACTATCTTCATGTAGAGAATATAACACAATAGGTTGAGCCTTCAATCAATTTCAACCTACATTATTGCATTCATGCAGAACCCGTGTTTCTGCTCTATAACTACTATGTGTCATAGAGTTATTACAATCTAGTCCCAACTGGGATCCAACTCACTCTCATGGATTCCCAATCCTATTATGTGCACTCTTAACAAGTCTCGTCTTGCGAGCTATATGTAACCCCACCCTTCAAAAAAAACTACACTATTCCCTACTACAAGTTAACTAAATGTCATTGAGTTCTCTACTCTTAAGTTGTTACTCCTTTTCTCTGAGTGTCTAATCATTTTTTCCTTTTATCCACACGCCGAATTCGAGAGCATTATTGTAAAATACTTGTCTCTAGGTGTGAAACACGGTATCGTCTGAATCAATGTCATTTCTCAAAGTTGTTATGGGTGTTAGCATCCAACCTTCAGTGGACAATCGGCATTCGCAAGGGCACTTGGCATATGAAGGTAACACATATCTAGGTAGGGCAACGATATTTTTGCAAAATTGGCAATCATTGTTCACACTCACAGACCAGCAGCCACAAATTGAAGTGAATCCTGCTTATTGCCAAAAGAAGCTTGCACAAGAATCTACAAAACCTCGCAAATATTTGCGAACTCCCCATTGAAAGATGCAAACACTTGGGATGTTGGGCAACCTTAGAGACTTTGCAACTACATAAGGACGAGTGCAATCTCACATAAGTGGCAAAGCATAAGAATGCGAAGGAATTTTCCAGTTTTGTATGTGTTGCGCAAAACGCAGGATTTTCCATCACATCACAGGGTGTCGTAGGGTGTTTCACTAAGCAGGATTGTGTGCTCAACCAATAGAGGTTGTGAACACTTACTAACTCTTACCTTTTTGGGGTGATGCAGGATTGCTTGTGAGCCCATATGCACCTACATCATTCACCCCAGGTAAGTGAAATGACTCATGAACGCTCTATAAGCTCTACAACAACTATTCCGTGCTTCACCACTTCAGATGCCTAACTCTTGGTTGTGTCTTCAGCCTTTACGTTCTTCCAATTGACCAAATATTTCTTGTACTCCTTTCTTTGTGTCGTTTTCATGACTCGATCGATCACCTTATTTATTTATTCCCTTGCCTTCTTGGGCAACTATTGTCTCCAATCTACCTTCGCAGACTTTGAATCTATGTTCTCCTCATCCACTTGCCCTTCATTATAAGGGTAAATTTCTGCTTCATTGAAGATAGGCAAAATGTCTATCCCTTCTAGTAGCTCGATCTCATAAGCATTGGATGCAAACTTTCTCGACATCTTGGACAGTCCAAATTTTTGCAATTCAACATGCAAAACTCCATTCCTCGCCCCTGGCAATCTTCATGTTATTTGTACTCTGCAATACTTTTCTCCATATGCTTTTGCACTAGCTAATGCACCTCTCATATGTACTCAATGAAATCTTATGCTTCTGCGCTCCTTCCCATGTTGTTGTTATCTCGCAGCTCAGCAACCTTTCTGACCTTCTCTCATATATTATCATGAATGGTGTCCTGCGAGTGCTCCTATTCACTCAATTGTTGTAGACGAATCAGCCAACACCAAGACTGAATCCCACATTTTGGGCTTCTCTCCAACCAAACATCAAAATAAGCCTTAAGCCTTGGTGTCAAAGATGAAGACTTCATTTGGAGAATTCTACTTTAATGAATTTTATATAAATTGGACTTGTGAGTTGTTTGCTCATTGTTCTTACACTCTTGGATGAAAATCGTGTCTAGCATCTTCTAAAAAGGACGAAAACCCTTCTTGTGGTTAGTTAGGGGATGGAAACCCTCCTTGTTTGGCTCAAAGATATGTTACATGTTTGAGAGGAAAGAAGTCATAATCAGAATTTTATATGCAATTATTGAGTCTCTCCCTTGTGGAGCAACTTGCATTAGACTGTTGTTTGGTGTCTTCTATGGCACGAATCTAATCTTTCATTTCATAATCAAATTTTCCACTATTTATAACAGTAAAATAAGTATTTATTTGTGGAGTTTAGGGTTCTTAAACCCTCATTTCATAATTTTTATTGCAGGTGTACTTCACCGGTTTTTAATTTTTTCCCAACTCTTGTTGACTATCTCCATTGGCCTATCCATCTAAGGATATATCCTGAACTGAACTACAGTTGCATGTTGAGCTTCCTCCATGATCTTCTCCAAAAATGTCCTACAAAATTGGTATCCCAATCAGATATTATGTTGTGCTGCTACCCATTCAGACTAATTTCCTTGAAAAACAGGTTATGTACGTAGTGTCGTTAGTTTTCTTATATGCAATGAAGTATACCATTTTTGAAAATCTATCCACCATGACAAAAAATAAAATTGTAGCCTTTCCACATGCTAGGCAATGTTAAAACACCATACTGATCTACTCCCACAGTTTCTTTGGAATAGGCAGTGGTTGATGCAACCCCACATTCTAACTTCTTCCTTTTACCAACTGGAAACATCTACATTCGCACACAAATTTCTTCACATCCGTGCTCCTCTTCAGCCAAAAGTAGCCTTCATAATTTGCACTAGTGTCTTGTCTAGATAAAAATGACATGCTAGTCCTCTATTGTGCTTCTCCTCAATAAAATTTTATCTCGAGGAACCTATATTCTCCCATGAACAATAAACCTTCCTATGGAAGATTAACAATGATCCTTTGCACTCATCTCTTTTTGTCTTAGGGTTTGCAGCTTCTTGAACAAACTTAACTGGAAATCGAAGGTTATGAACATACCTTTCAGCGTCGCAACCATTCTCTCCCAAGATTTTGATTTTATCCTTGCCCTTTCCAACTTGGTTTGATTGCATGTGATCTCCCCCACAAGGATTCATGTCCTTTTAACATGGTTATAGCGAACCTTACTTTTTTGGGGTCCTCCATTTGCTCATACTCAACAATCCAATCAATGAGATCTTCAGGACAAAAATACCTTGAATAGCTAGCGGTGTCCAACCACTGTTTACCTCCCATCCTAGTGATGACTCTTACAAACCTATCTTCTAATTCTTCCACCAAGTTGTCCACCCTAAGATCAGGTGTTTCTCCTCCTATTTCATCTTCATTGACATCTATCACAACTCCTCGTCATTGCACAATCTCCATAGCCTCTAACCGTGCTTGGATTCCTCTTAACATCACAACTAAGTCCACCAATGTCAATGTGCTTCCCACTCTTATGGCTCTATGTGCCATCTCTCTTTCTCTTAATAACACAATGACGTTTTCTACCCACACTTCGCAAATGTGGAAAACAATTTCTTCAACTCACTCACAGGCTACAATCTTGCTCTAATACCAAATGATAAAGTCGTGTTTAGGGGATCAATTTAACAACCGCCTTCAATCATGCAACATTAACACGTATATTATCTTTATACAATGAATACAACACAATATGTTAAGTCTTTTAGCATTCACACAAAAGTTATGCTTTTGCTCTATCCCTACTCTACATCACAAAGTTTTTATAATTTGACCCAAATGGGAGACAACTCACTCAAATTGACTTCCAATCTTGTGTCATGCACTCCTACCAAGACTTAACTTGTGAGTTATTTGTAACCCTACCCTTCAGGAAAACTATAATATTCCCTGCTACAAGTTAGCCAAATTGGCTAACCAAATGTTCGGTTGAGTGCTCTATTCTTGAGCTATTCATCCGCTCTGAGTCTCAACTTCAAACACACAACTTTGGGAGCATTATCACAAAATGCTTTAGTCTCTAGGTGTGAAACGCAATATCTCCGACTCCATTTCAATGTCAGTGCCCAGAGTCATTAAAGACATTAACATATGACCTCCAATGGACAAATGAATTTTGCTAGAGCACTTGGCGGATGAAGGTAATGCATGTCCAAGTGGGACAAGGATACTTTTGCAAAATTGACAACAATTGTTCACGGACCAACTACCATGCACCAGAATTTACCGAACCTTGCAAAAGCTTGAAGGTCACACAGAAAGATGCACGCTTGGGGTGTTGGGCGTTCATAAGCACATAAGGACGTGTGCAATCTTGCAGAAGTGGAAAAGCGTAGGAACACACAAGGATTCTCCAATTTTGTATGTTACAAGGTGTTTAATTATGCAAGATTGTGCTCTCAACCAGCAAGAGTTGTGAACACTTAATTAACTGTACTTGTTTTAGGGTGATGCAGGATTGTTTTGCATCCTGGATGCTCCTATAATGTTTAATTATGCAAGATTGTGCTCTCAACCAGAAAGAGTTGTGAACACTTAGTTAATTGTACTTGTTTTAGGGTGATGCAGGATTGCTTGTCATCCAAGATGCTCGTACATCACTACATCCAATATCATAATATTAACAAAAAAATTAATATGTCAATAACTATAGGCAAAAATACGCATTTTTTAGGCACAATTTGATCAATTAATGACTAAAACTCAAGCTAATATGCATAATGGAGAAAGGTATGTGTTGTAAGAATTCACCATATGTTAGATACACTACATAAGGAACAATAATAAGGTGCAAAGTAATATGGCACTTGAATCAATTTTAATAGAATCATCACCAATTGCTAAACAGAAAAAATTTAGCAACTAGGCATTGGTTTCTATTAGAAAAATAATAACAAACAAAACATTGAAGGTCACCATCAATAAAAACACCAAGTGGATTATTGAATGGTCGATATATAATCACTAGAAACCAATTGGTCGGCACAAGTTACAACCCTTACACAAATGCTAAAATCAATTGCAAAACAATTAAAGAATAAAATGTTTTAAGAAAATTATTACACTGATAGGCGTCTTACAATGGTAATTAGGGGGTGGTGGTGGACTGTATTGTCTGTAGGTCCTCAGCCTTAAATTTGACATCTATGATAAATTTAATTTAGACTTCGCAATAAAAACACTTTCAAACCTTTGTTATTGATTGATTATTCAATACAGTGATTACATTTATATAAGAATGTAGCTCCCATAAACAAGTAACAAATCTCTACAAACGCTCTAACAAGGGCTATTTATGTGGGGTGAGTATAACTCACATAACCCACTTACACTACATTAAAATTCATTCACACCTAAATATAATTCCTTACATGTAATATAATTTCTTATATGTAATAATCTATTTACCCACACAAACATTCATGCGAACACTAATACATTTCTAACATTCCCCACCTTATTGTGAACATGGGAGAAGAGAAGACACATCCTGTAAATGTTGCTCCCTGAAAAACATTTCTTAGACCAAATAACACTTCATCTAGTTGTAGTTGTGAACCGAATTCCATTGAGGTTCCTGACTCCCTGAATTCCCGAAGCTCTCCAAGATTCCTGAAACTCCCTTGAGCTAGCCAAGCCTTGAATTTCGTATCTCTCCTAGATTCCTAGAGCTTCCCAAAAGTTTACTTCGAAATCTTCTCCAACCACCCAAACGACTAATTCTCAGGTACATATCTCTTTCTCAAACTTCAAAACTGGGTTTTATTGATCACAACACTGCGGAATTTAAGAAAACAGGGACATATTGCAAACACACTGAATTGAACACATTGAAAACATGCCACCAAATCTTAGTGCAGCCCCATCAGTAGTGGTTGAAGAGGGGTCATTGTTCGATCTCCTACCTTTGTTGCATCCATCCTCTGATCGATGTGCTTCTTACTCAATTGATGAAGACTTGATGCTCGTTGGTTTCCACATTGTAATTTAGTTTTATCTCCCCCCCGCTATGTGAAACACATACTTTTGTAGAACGTCGACTTCGCCTAAAAATGTGTCAGTAAGGAATATATATATATATATATATATATATATATATATATATATGTATGTATGTATGTATGTATGTATGTATGTATATATTCAGACGCTTTTGACGACTTGACAATACAATACTGACGCGAAGAGACTATTCCTTTATTAACTTTTACTTCTGACAATGACACATTGCAATATACTTTTGACTCTTAATAAGACGTTTGTCGACAATTTTAACAAAATGACAACAAAACTGATTAAAAAGTTCTTGATTATTACTTTGTAACACATATTTCAACACTTCTAATACTTGCTAACCGACTTTTGATTTTTACACTTTTGACAACACCATTATTTAATCAAACTATAGATTAAATGACACTTTTATTGACACCTAAAAATAAAGAATTGTTCAACAAATCTTAAAGCTTTTATTAAAAAAGACTAAGAACTAACAAAATGCGACCCATTAATGATATTGACCATGGACTCAACTCTTTTGAAAGACCATACAACATTGAACTAAATACATAATTATACCACTTACCATATTAACGAATCTACGCAATTTCAAATAGACTCCTAATTACATGAATACTATCTTTCATCAATGTCTACCAAACTTAACAATAGACCACGCGACACTAAAACAGTTTACATAATTAATGCCTTGAATGGAAGATAGATACGAGGAGAATGACACGGAGGACGGTTGTGGCAGGGGCACACGTGACTAGAACATTCATCTGGAAGAGAATAGAGGTGATAACCAATGCAAATGATCAACGTTTCAGAATAGTCATACAAAGGTTGGCAAAATCGATAGTGATGGATGACTTCACTGTTATCCAAAACAGAAATCAATGATTTTTCACCTGATTAACTGTCTTCACGTGCATGTCAGATCTGTTTACACAAATATCCAAACGTAGACCAAGACTTGATGCCGATGTCATCAGGACTATATTGAAAGGAGCAGGATCCGAATATAGAGTGGAGGAGTCAATCTCAGGAAGTGAAACTGGCAATACGATTTGATGCGGTCGAGATAGGTCTTCACACTATCAATTCGGATGGAACTCGAGTTGGAAAGAGATGGATATCGTAGATCCACGATCCTTGATGCCAATGCAAACAATGCTAGATCAAAGATAACAAAATACCGATGCAGATTTACAAGTGAAATCTGAATGCAAGACCTGCAACCATAAAAGAACCATAAAAGATGTCATGTAGGAGTGTGTTGGGCGGAAGACTTCCAGAATGTAAAGATGAAAGGCTTTCCAGATGCAGATATGTATATGTAGAAGAAAAATACGCGACACGGATGGAAGAAGTACGATACAACACAGTGATCTAATGCCTAAAGAAGCTAATATATCTCTATAAACTCAA
The DNA here is from genome assembly GCA_019776745.2 of Taxus chinensis. NCBI lineage: Eukaryota > Viridiplantae > Streptophyta > Pinopsida > Cupressales > Taxaceae > Taxus > Taxus chinensis. Next base: position 965,164,182 of record CM034147.1, read on the forward strand.
GAATAATGACTTCAACTCATAAATCTAAGGCAACTGTATAGGATATGGTGTTGCCTCATTAGTAATCTTATTCTTCCATAGGACACTGGATAAAACAATACTCTGATCCCGAGTGATAAATTTGGTTCATGCTTCGTAATAAAAACACTTTCATACCTTCGTTATTGATTGATTATTCAATACAATGATTACATTTATATAGGAATGTAGCTCTTACAAACAAGTAACAAAACCCTATAAACGCTCTAACAAGGGAAATTTATGTGGGGTGAGTATAACTCACAGCCCACTTACACTACATTAAAACTCATTCACACCTAAATGCAGTTTCTTACATGTACTAACATATTTACTCACAAACATTCATGTGAACACTAATAAATTCCTAACAATCTATTTGACCATCAAAGGGATATTGCTAACTTACGTTTGACATCCACTTGACCATCACTTGGAAGTTTTTTTCATTTTTCTTGGATAAGTCAATCAAAAAATATAATATTTTGGCCATACGGTGGAGTTTGAAGCCTTTTTTTTTTGTTTTTTCCCCTGGAAAGATTTCTTCAAGCCCAATAGAATAGTGAAGCTAGACTAAAGGCTATTTGTCACCAAATAGTGGGAAATATATGGAGAAGGTAATGGAGATGCTAATAAATGTGGTATGTGAAAAATACAAGGTAAGCACCTTGAGATTGATATCCCTTGGCATTTTTTAGATATCTGTACAAGTTTATATCATATTAATAATTTCTTCTCTCTCCATGTGATGCATCTCTAATTGATGTTAAATGAGAGAGCTGGGGGAAAATACAATTCCTAGGTCTATAAGAAGCATAATATGTTTTTCACTTTGAATGGAATGATCAATTTGAAGATAAAACTAAAATAAATATAGAAACAAAAGTAAAGGTAACATATTCCCATCACCATATGAATCAAACAAAGGCACAATAAATTAGGCTTCAAAACTGGCATACCTGATTGCCAATGTTGATTGAAGCTTGTATGTTGCTAATTTCTTTATAGTGTTTGGAACACCTACAGTAGAAATTGTAATCATCCGTTGACCTATCTTCACATCCTACAAGTAAGAAAACCAAACTTCTATTACGCCCCATTTGAATTGACAGCATGGAACAACTATAAGTTATACCAAACGTCAACCAATATTATCAATGATATACCGGCCATGTTGAAGAAAAATGGATGAATGAAAGAATTAGAACATTGGGAAATTTCGTGCATGGAAGGACAAAACAATCTACATATATTTACCAGCTTTAAATATGTATTTCAAATCATTTTAAACAACTGCTTAGCTCTCACAGTCAGAAGATCTAAAAGGATTTGATATGTTGCAAATTAATGTGTAGATATGATAGACGACACGAGACTAATACAACTCCTCGTCATTTTTTGAAGGGTGAAATGTGTTACAAACAACAAATAAAACTTCAGCCTAGGCATGAACACACTCATCATGGAATGTCAACCATAATATGGTTAAGCAAGAGTAAGAATGAGAAGTAATATCACATGTTGGTCACAAGCATCAAAACATGAAGATAGTATTATAGAATTATTCCTCAATAAGATCATCATTTGAGCTTCTATTTTCTCTCACTACCCCAGTCAATGTATTTCTTATCCTAAGGATTGCTCAAGCTGTACTTATAGCACCCTTGTAGTCATCTATTCGATAAGCAGAGTGCTTTGCATTTCTAGTGAGAATCTTTGCTCCATCATTTGTTATATGATCTTTGTCACGTTACACTTGGTATTAAATCAGAAGTATTTGTGTGATATCAACTTGTTATCATGCAAATGTGCAACATGAAAATTCTCAATTTTCATGCATGACAACGGACCCCAGTGTCAAAAATTTTTATTGTGAACCTTCCACGACACCCCTCCAAGCCAATCCATCCCCGTACCGAGCCTATCCTACCCTGTCAACTGGTTCATATGTGTGTCATCCTTCCCCATAGGCGATTTAGGGAGATCAAGATTCATTCAAGCACTTCCAAGTCAAGATCTTTCAAGATAGGCTTTTCAAAAAGCTTAAGAAATGGCTATTTCTTGTCTTTCTAAGACTGGTTCACACCCCCCCGGAGCAGAGTTGAAAGGCTCAAACTCATATGGGAGGTGTATTGAGGAGCTAAGAACATTGTGCAACTAGTTTTGGAAGATTGTGGAAGGTTTCAGAAGTTTTGGGACAAGTTCAGCGAAAGCAGGTCTTGGAGGGTGAAGAAGCTTGTAGTGCAAAAACAACCCCTAAGCTTTGGGAAGTGATTCTAGGAGCTCCGTAAGGAGTTGGAGGTCAAACGAGACACCGTTGGAAAGGTATTTCAAATCCCTAAGTGATGGTGGTTTCACATCTTTCACAAGACCAGCAATTCTACCCACAATCTGATTTCAGCATGCACAATCTATTAGCCCGAATGAAAATCCTATTTTTTTGGAGGTTGCAGGCAGAATCAAGGCATGGGACCCCTCCCATTGTTTTCATAAGGCCATTTACAATCAAATTCATATAAAGAAGTGCATGAAAAGACCTCCGGATGCTCAAGTTATGCCTCCATCAAGTTGCTCCCCAAGGTATGCTCTAGGAGTTGGTCAATTTTTTGGATGGACACATGTCACTCCCAGGTCTAAGCGGAATTTCTTACACCAACAATCCCAAACGTTTGGGATGATTGGGACACAAAAATGCACCCAGCCCCCAGATAGCCCCTTGGATCATGATATGACCTCAGTTTAGCTCAAGTAATCCATTTTAGCCCCCATGCACTAATTACTAGCACCCTCCTCCATCGAACCACCGAGCGCCACTTGTCCTCACCAGATGAGGGTGCATTTTCTTGCACCAACCATCCCAAACCTTTGGGACAATTGGGACACAAAAATGTGCCCAACCCCCAATCTAACCCCTAGTCCCCCACATGACCAAGAAAGGTGCTCCACAGGCTCATTTCCAGCTCCCTCCCCTCTTCGCCTCAGCCTGTGCCCATCCGCCACTTGTCAAACCTAAGTGAGAGCGCATTTTCTTGCACCAACCGTAACAAACGTTTGGGACGGTTGGGACACAAAATGCCACCCAAGCCTAGCCCCTTCCCTGGTCACCCATATGACCCAGTTTCAGCCCCTGGGTGTTTTAAAGTGTCTTTTTGCTATATCTCACCGGCCTATCACAGGGCGCCACTTGTCACAAGGAGGGGGAGGCATCATTTTTGTGCACCATATGTCCCAAACATTTAGTACACATGGGACACAAAATTGCGCCCAAGCCAAGGAAGAAATAAAAACCCATTTTTTACAAAAAGTGTGTTGCTTCTGTTGCTTCTTGCCCGTTCGTGTAAAAACTTCACTGCCGGAAACTTCATTTAACCTCCATTACTATTGCTTCCACCACTTCATCCCTTCATTGCACGACCATTCCAATTGCTCCTCTATTGTCATAGCACCAAAACCCTTGCTTTTTCAGCTGCCACCATGCCCTTTTTTCTTCAGAAGACTTCCATGGCCAAAAAACCTTGAAATCTTCATATCTTACAAACTAGATACTGGGTGTTGCTGAAATTTTGGCCACATCTCTTCCTCTCCCAGGTACCTTCAAGTTGTAGTAAACAGAGAATTCAAAGGTGGCCCCATTTATTTACAGCAGAAAACTTCAAAAATCTTCCCTAAATTCTTCTTCTCCAGTTTCCCAGTGATTCAGAAAGCAGGTGAAACTAGAATTTTGAACACAGCACCCACAGAAAAAACCCAAATCAGAAATGGTAATGTTTCGTCAAACCGAAGGAGTGGAAAACCAGCTTCTAAAACTAGTAAGTACCCTTGGTTCACACTTACTATAAATAGTAAATTTCCCATAACAGTAAAAACCTTCAAAGAAGCAAACCTTTAAAATCACCAAAATGTAAAACTAGGGAATTCAAGCTCAAAAAGCAAAACGGCCCGAAAAAGCAAAGACAAACATTCTAAAAATAGAAAGTGCTCAAAATGGCAATAAAACCTCTGTAACATTGTTCCAAACATGATAAGAATCCCACAACATTGATTCCGAGGCAAAAAGCAGCATTACCCAAAATAGGAGCTCCTAGATCCCGATGGCTTAAAATAGGAAGTTCTAGTGTTGAGTGCAAAAGGTTGTAGTAGGCTTTTAGTGATCTTGTTGCTTTTTGTCGTCTTCTCATGGTTTCAAGATGGTTTCATAGCTCAAACAAGTCAATTCATCCTTCATAAGAGGTCTTAAGGCATCAAATTTGTGATCAGGAGCAAGACAGAACATTGCAGGGCGCAGCAAATAAAACCTAGGGACATTGTGCAATCTGATAAGTATTAAAAAGGGGTCAAAGGCTCCAAGAGGTCATCATTTGTAAATATTCAGCCAAGTCAAAAGCATCTGCTCTCCCCTCAGTGAGTTGATTCAAAACGAGCTAAGTCAGTGAACTCGGTGACCTGGTTGAGTGAGCCAAGGAGAGTTGGTCGGACTAAGCTTCTTATTACAAGAAGAGGTGATTCATTGCAACATCTTTCGTCTTCTCAAAGGTTAGAGCTTCCCCATAGTGATCAAGAGTTGACCCTGCAACAAGCTTCTGCAAGTACTCTGGTGACCGACATCGTGGCAACTCCCAAAGAGACGTTTCCATGGATTTAAGAAATGCTCGAAAAGTGGGCCAAGAACAACACAACTCGTTGCCATTCCCAGTCTCGCGAAAATCTTTGGAATGTTGAAGTCCAGGCAAAGAAAGAAGGCCCAGACAACTTCCCGCTTCTTCAGTGGCACCTCAGGTATAACCAGTATGTTGAAGTTGTTAGACCTAAGACTGATAAACCTATGGAGGAAATGACTCCATCAGACTATGAGTTAACCCGCATCTCATTGGGTCAAGCTTCACACAAGGGCGACACTCATCTGTTCAAGGAATCCTCTTCCCGTCTTCTTGCTTGAGAATGAAGAATATAAGAAAACAATTGTACAATTGGAGGGACAGGTTAAACCTCTCACTACTTACATTCAACCCTTCTCTGAACCTAAATCGACATCCTCTCTTTCGATCAAAGTCATCCCTCCAATCAACAGTGTTGACCCTGAAGCGGTTAAGAAAGCACGAGGATACATGATGTGGGGGAAGGCTAATCAGAAGTGGATTGAGAAAATCATTGAGCAAGGCAAGGCATTGTGTCCACGCATCATTTCTCTCAACAAGTATGCTCTTACAACATTGTCTGAAGTGAACAAGGCAAGGAGGAGTTTGCAAAAGAGGTCAGTCATTTGGATGAGGCACTCCCACTGGTGTCTAAAATGAGGTCCTTCGATTCTCACACCCTCGTGAGCAAAAAAGTGTTTGCATCAACTACTGAGAACTTGTCTCAAGTTTGGATCCGTATCATGGACATGAGATATGCAATGCTCAAGAATGCCATATCTGAATTAGACTCCCGCGAGTAGCAGGTTTCTGAAATCTTGAATGAGGTCTACCACTATGTTCAAAGATTTGAGTTCCCTCTGCTTACTAAGGACTCATCATCCGAAGAGCCCATCATTTCATTCCAGGAGCTGGTCAAGAAGGAGGCAAGTGACTCCCTTTCCTTCAATGAAGACAATTTAAAGTCCTTGGCTGCCATCAGAAGTTGCATTGCTGCAATTGCAATGGATCATGAAGAATGGCTTCAATCAATGTAAGAAGATCATTGGCGTCCCCAAGATATGGACCAAAGTGTTGGGTTGTGTTTGTATTCCAAAGGAGGATAAGTTGACTACTGCGATAGCTCAATTCCCCAAAGAATTCAAGGAACAAGAGCCCGTTCCAGAGACCCATCATCAGGAGGCATGATTCAGTAAGGTTCATCGTCGCAGGGAGCTTCTTCATCGGATATGACAACCTCTCCCTTCTTCTCTCTTTCTCCCTCTTTCTTCTATCCCTTTTCTAATTCTTCGTTGGGCATAATCATTGTATTTTGTCTCATTCACCTAAGTGACTTCATAAAGTTACATTGTAGAAGTCCCTTTAATTTATAAAAAGGGAACTTATTTCTCACTTTCTAGGAAGGTGAAAAGTCACGAGTTGGAGGGGTAGGCGAAGAGTCAATTCACATTGCTATAAATTGGGATGGCTTCTCCATTCCAAAGGATCCTGAAGTTGGTATATTTTGGTAGCAATTATGAATTGTTGTAGATTGATTGAAGCTTTGTACTCATCGCTACACATAAAATGAAAGCTACTTTTCTTCCATTTTCCCTTTCTCATGTTTCCTCTTTTCCCTCTTATACACACTTTGTAAGCATGGTGATTAAAGAGAGCTTTGTATCTTCGATGAATGGGCCTCGAGAACTGTGTCTATGTGGATTTTGTTTGTCTCACTGATAGCTTCATTGTTGCTTTCTTCTATATTGAATATCGAACTACTCTGGTTACTGGGTGTGAACTCTACAATTAACCTACTCAAGGCAATAACCTTCCTTTCCCCTCATCACTGTAATTTCCTCCCTTGTACCTTGTACAATCACTTTGCCACAGGTTCAGTGGAGTGTCCCTGTGTGATCCCCGGCCTATTTGGCCAACCCATGGCATTTAGTTTAGGATTAGATTAGTCACATTCAATAATGGGAGTTGCACCATTCAATGCAAACGGGCTTAGCCCCGTGATCGTTGGTGGAGACACCTAATTTGCCCAACTGACAAATTTTCTCACCAACACAACTCCACTGCAAATATAATTATACACAATTGAGATAACATTGGTATTAGAAACATTGCAAAACCTAGACTGTGGAAATTTATGGTTATAAATGACAGCCACAATTGGATTGCCAGAAAGAAATGTCAATGCAATATGACTGGAGTCTGGACTAGAATCTTTGAGCATAACTTATTTGGAAGTACAAGAGCAATTTCATTCATTGGATAGACATTCAAAAATGTATGAAAGAGCAAAATATATGAAAGAGATTAGCAAGGGAAATATCAAGATGAAAAAGTTGGTGTTTTCAAGTGAAAACGCACCTTGCAATGTTGCCACACGAAAGACATGCTCAAACCCCAATGTGCATAGAGCCCCTTATTTTTGTGCCTAGCGAAATAAAGCTAACGATAATGGCAACAACAAAGGTCAGGCCTAAGTCTTTAGTGAATTTGACAGAGTAGTTACCCCTTAGTCACGGTATCTAAGTTTATCGAGAAATTATGTTGTGTTTATGTTGTGAATCCAATTTTTAAAGAGAAACTCAACTAAAACAAGTCAGAATCCCTTCTATACAACCCATATACAACATGGGAAAAATAAGATCGATGAAGGAAACAAAATTCCAGCCATATCTAGGTACATGGCAGCTATGAGTTGGTCATACGATCCCTGTTGGTGGTCGTATCGTGACTGAAGGTGGTCTTACGGCTTGGAGAGTTGGAGAGAATGCATAAGTGTGTACGATGAATACATAGGGCTTTTGGTGGCTGCATGGTGGTTGTGTGAGGTCATACGGCTACAACTGCAGCAAAAATAATTATGTCTATATGGTGTTTTGGGGGCGGACGTACAACGTTGTTCCTTTGTGTTGCTATTTGTACAACCTTTCTCCTTCTTGGTTTTCCTCACTGTTACGCGGGGGACGCGTCCCGGGCATCAGCAGCACGTCCCGGACGTCCGGGACGTCTCGGGGACTTGGGGACGGGGACGGGACGTTTCCCTGCCGTCCCCATTTCCAAAAAAAAAAAGGGGACGTCCCGAAAAGCACCCGGGACGTCCCGGGTGCAAACTTGACAAGGGGACGCCGTTGGGGACGCCGTGACGTCCCCAACGGCCTTCACGCGGCAGCCAAGGCGATTTTGCCTTTTTTTTTATCATTTTTATGTTTTTTTAAATATTTTCTTAAACTTTTAATGCATTCTAACTAAAACTAACATGACCTAACCCTAAAAGCAACAAAAAAACTTATAAAAAGAGCATTTCATACTCATTCTAATCACACCAAGCAAGAGCAAAAAAAAGAGAAGGAAGGAGCAAGAGTAAAAAAAGAGAAGGCAAAGAGCAAGGAGCAAGAGCAAGAGCAAGAGCAAGAGCAAGAACAAGAGCAAGAGCAAGAGCAAGAGCAAGAGCAAGAGGTATGTACATACATTACTAATTTACCACCATTTGTTTTTTTTTTTTTTTAATTTCCAAATGCAAAGTTGAAAGTGAAGGCATTATATTTGTTTGTATTTTTTTTCCTATTTGGATTAGCACGTGATGGAATGAGATAAAGCATAAAGGGAGGGTTTTTTTATTGTTTGTTTTTTTTAATTTTTAAATGTATTCACCGCTGTTTTTTTTTTTTAATGTATTCATCGCTGTTTTTTTTAATTTTTAAATGTATTCAAAAATTGCATTCATTGTTTTATTGTATTGTATAGTTATATTGTTTTGTATTTTAATTATTGCAGCTTCAAAATGAGTTCCGATAGTGATTATCAAGCTGAATATGAGGTTGAAATGGGTGTGCAAGGAGAAGGAACACAATCACAAACACCTAATACTGCTACTAGTTCACAGGGGAGTGTGGACAAGTTCAGTTGCCCCTCCGAAATGTTGAAAAAGTATGCTAGGGGGCCTTTTGATAAGAAAAAACCTTTGAAACAATTTGGTCAAATTATGCAAGGTCCTAGATCAAACATTTCAGGGGGCACTAAAACATGGAAATGCAACATTTGCTCATTATCTTGGTCAGGCAGCATTACTAGGTTGAATGCACATTTATTGCACATTGCGGGGAAAGGTGTAGGCATGTGTGGACAGCTATCACTTGAAGAGAGGGCAGAAATGGTGAGGTTGTATAATGGAGATATGGTGGAAAAGGTTCCAGAAGTTCGTGGCCGTCATGTTAGTGGCACTGGCACCCCTTCTAGTGCTGTGAGAATTAATATCGATAGTGGTGCAGGTGCATCTTATGAGGTGTCTGAATTGGATGCTTTTGGTAGTAGTAGGGGGAAGAGGAAGGTTGTGGCCTCCAATCCACTTGTTGATATGTATGATACAAAGGCTAGAGAGGAGGCCGATGATGCCATTGGAAAATTCTTTTTTGCTACTGGCATTCCATTTCATGTTGCTCGCTCTCCTTATTTCAAGGAGGCTGTGGCTAAGATAGCCAAAGCAGGTAAGAGTTATGTGCCCCCAGGAGACACGAAGTTGAGAACCACAATCTTGGATAAGAACTATTCCAAGGTTAATTTACTGATGGAGGAAATGAGGAGCACATGGGTCTCTCACGGTTGCAGCATCATCATGGATGGGTGGACAGATATCAGACACCGCCCACCCATAAATATCATTGTTTCATGCAGAGAGGGTCCTTACTTTTTGAGGGCAATTGATTGTTCAGGGAAGAAGAAGGATGCAGAGTTCCAATTCACCATTTTGCGAGATGCTATTGAGGAGGTTGGCCCTGCCAACGTTGTGCAGGTTATTACAGATGCAGCATATGTGTGTAGGGCACCAGGTAAGCTTGTCGAGGCTCATTACCAACATATATTTTGGACCCCATGTTGTGTGCATGCCATGAACAATGCACTAAAAGATATTGGAAAAATTGATTGGGTCAAAAATGTAGTGGCTGATGCTAGAGATGTGCAGATGTTCATCTGCAACCACCATACGTCATTGGCACTCTTCCGTAGCTTTTCGAGGAAGGAATTCCTCAAGCCAGTGGACACACGTTTTGCATCATATTTTATTTTGCTGGATAGGATGGCTGAGTTGCAGGAATCATTACAGTGCATGGTCATGACATCAGAGTGGTCTAGGTGGGATGGGTCGAAGACAGAGCAGGGGAAGAAGGTGAAAGCAATTGTGGTGAATGAAACATTTTGGATAGATGTGAGATATATCACATCCATAATATCTCCAGTTTTCAGTGTGATAAAATATGGGGATTCTGAGAGCCCTAACCTTGGTGAGATATACGAATGTATTGATAGTATGCTTGGCCAGATGAAGGCTGCTGTTCGAGCAAGGGACCCCACCTTGGAGTTCTACCATCAGCATATTCAGCCTATCATTGAGCGGAGATGGGAGAAGTTGAACACTCCTTTACACATCGGCTGCATATGCACTAAATCCGAAGTGGTATGTTGAGAGGCCTGACAGAGTTCTCCCAGTAGATGATGAGGAGGTGAGGAAGGGTTTCTTGAAAGCCCTAAAAAAAATGTATAATGCAGAGGATGCTTCACGAGTCAGAACTGATTGGCTCAAGTTCGCTTATCTGGATGGCTACAAAAAATCATCAAAGATAGACAGGACCACATTGGCACATGAGAGTCCAGTTAGTTGGTGGCGATTGTATGGACATGCAGGATTGCTACGGACACTTGCTATTCGTCTTCTTTCTCAGGTTTCTAGTTCCTCTGCTTCTGAGAGGAATTGGTCAACATATGGGTGGATCCACTCTCTTAAGAGGAACAGACTTACCTCTAAGAGAGCAGATAAACTTGTTGCTGTACATAGTGCCTTGCGTCTCATGGATCGCAAGACACCTACGTACAAGGAGAGCCCAGCATTCCGGTGGGATGTGGATCCTGAGGATGCAAGGCAGTTTGATGAAGATCAGGAGCAGCGAGGACTGGTTGATATCTCCTTTGCAGATGCAGCTGACATTGATACAGATACTCCTAGTGAGGAGGAGCGGTTTGCAACAATTCCTTCGGAGGGCTCTGATAGTGATTTTTGAGTTGTACTTGTCACTTGTAGTTGTCATTTTGGTTATGTAATGTCATTTTGGTTATGAGACATGACATAATATTTCGTAGCATATGTAATGTCATTTTGGTTATGAGACATGACATAATATTTCGTAGCATATGTAATGTGGGTGTAGTTGTACTCTTCTCATGTTGATTATTGAAGAGTAAGACTAAGACTTGTTTTAAATTTTCAGCTTTACTATTTACTATTTAGTCTTTCATTGTCATGTTGAAGTTTTGAACATTGAATATAATATATATAGCTGTAGCATTTTGGGCCTTGGCTTATGTGATGAATAATTGGATTAATCATTAGTGGTTACTGGTTACAATCTTCAAACTTTCTTGTATTAATCATTAGGTTATTGAATTATTCTTTATTCATGTTATATTTGTAAAATAAATAAAATATTTATTTTTTTTATTAGCCATCCCCTTGCCGTCCCCCCGCCGTCCCGAAATTTTCAAAAAAATTTGCCGTCCCGGAAACCCCGTCCCTACGTCCCGACGTCTTGCCGTCCCGGAGTCTTAGGTAACTATGGTTTTCCTTCCTCCTATTCGTACAAATGTGTCAATTCAATCTTGTTTATAGCTTTTACTCCCGCTTGTGCATATGGACATGTTTATCCCTCTTTCTCATGCAATCATGCTACTCCCCTGGGCATATTGACCTATTGCTCCCTCCAAGTACAACCCTGTTTCTCCCTATTGGTTGTACAGATCTATTTCTCCCTCCTGGACATAGGGACATGTTTCTCCATCCTGGTTGTACAAACCTGTTACTCCCTCTTATCCATATGGAATTGTTACTCTCTCCTAGTTATATGATAGGTGCACACCACGTGGGTGGAAACCTAGGTAGGTAGCTTGCCAAGTGGGTGGGCACCAAGTGTGTGATCATGGGGTGGTGGGTGCCAAGTGTGTTAGTTATGTGTTGGTCGTATGATGTTCACACTATAATAATTCTTTCTATGGCATGTCTTTTGTTGGTCAGGTAATGGTCATGCACTACATGGTGATGATGGTCATACATTTTATTTTTGTTGGTCATATTGGTCATATAGCAGTGAAAATTTAGGCTAGCCATATAATTCTTTTTTAGTTACTTCTTGTTATATTTCACTTTTGATTGTACCTTCTTATTTAGGTTTGGTGGGTTCCGATAACATTAAGGTTTTATCACGCATACAAGAAGGCTCAATATTAATTCTATTAATATTCCCATCCTTGACAAATATATTTTCAAGTTGGATCCACTCACTACACTTTCACATATTGCCCTTTTTAAATGCTCTAGCTGAACTGCCCCATTATCCATCACTTCACAGATTTTTCCCCATTATCCACTACGTCACAGATTTTAAATGGCCTTAGCCAAAATACTTTAAATATTATGAACTTTATTTCCCATTGACCATTATTGTTTAATGTAAGTCAGTGTTACGCGGGGACACATCCCCCCCCCCCTTTTCCTTACGTCCCGAACGTCTGAGACGTCCCGGGGACTTGGGGACGGGGGCGGGATGTTTCCCCGACATCCCGCTTTTCCAGAAAAAAAAAGAGGACGTCCCCCAAAAACATGGAACGCACCCGGGACGTACCGAGCATAAGGAGTCGTTGGGGACGTCGTGACGTCCTGGGGACATCACGACGTCCCCTACATTGGCTTTGAATGAACATTTATAACACATAAGCACGTGTTTCCAAAAGAGATTTTACATTTAACTTAAACCAGAAATTACACGTTTTCTGGCCTGATACACTCTGTCACAACCCCACATTTAGTGTTGTCTGTGTAATATCTAGCCGCAAGGTATTTGGGTATAGTTAATTTCGTGTGGAAGACTGCAATGAAGAGTTGTGGCAGAGATTTCAACTTGGACTTGACAGTAAAGCACTCACAATGATTCACCTTACTCAACTAATTCTCATATACAGCTCAGTTTTACGAGCCTAACAGATAAGAAATAAATAATAAACATGTTTCCAAATATGCCTATGATATCAATCAACAGTAAAGCACTATCACCCAAGGAAATATTTTATAAAATGAGCAAATTATGGAACAGAAGCTTATAAAGGAAAGTAATTATTACCTATACGGCTAACAAAATTTCAACATGGTTGAATACATTTAAAATGTGATTCTATTTAGAAACGTGCTGTTAATAGACTGACAGTATAGAAGGGAAAATTTCTCGAGATGCCCATGTTTGCGACAAACCTTCCTTAGCAATTCGGTACATAAAAGTTTGACAAATGCACTGCAAACCCCGCAAACAAAAAACATATCTAATAAATGAACTCACATGAGACAAACAAAACTTTCTAGTAAATCTCTATCTCATACAACAGTATAAACTTTGAATGCATGCCACAAAATGTGCAAGCAGTATTATCACATGGGTGTTGAGCTTGTGAGTCTTGGTTTCCAAGAGTTACCCATACCCATGAAATGATTGCAAGTGTGTTAAAGTTCACTTATAGGGTCATATACCTTGTCTCAAAGGATACAACAAAATTGATGGAAAGTTATTCTCTAAGTAAGAAAAAAGAGAAATTTCATTAATAAAAATTGATGGAAGGTTATTCTCTAAGTAAGAAAAAAGAGAAATTTCATTAATAAAAATTGATGGAAGGTTATTCTCTAAGTAAGAAAAAAGAGAAATTGCATTAATCGATTTTTGATGGAAAGGCTATTCTCCAAGCAAGAAAGAAAGAAAGAGAGGAAATGGCAAAAGCAAGCCAAAGAGACTCGGAAGCAAAGCCCAGTCAGAGGAGAGCAATGCCAACAGAAATTTATTACAAGTTGATTATTGTGGACTTGGGGACGGGGGACGGGGATTGGGCATTTAATTTTCAGCTTTTAATTGTAGTTGTACTCTTCTCATGTTGATTATTAAAGAGTAAGACTTGTTTTTAATTTTCAGCTTTAGTCTTTCATTGTCATTTTGAAGTTTTGAACATTGAATATAATATATATAGCATTTTGGGCCTTGCTTATGTGATGAATAATTGGATTAATCATTAATGGTTTCAATCTTCAAACTTTCAATTTCAAGTACTAGTTTATTGAATTATTCATGTTATATTTATAAAATTAATAAATTATATATATTTTTTATTAGTTGTCCCCATGTCGTCCCCGAAATTTTCAAAAAAAATCATCGTCCTAGAGTCTTAGGTAACTATGATGTCAGTTCCTTCAATTTAAAATTCATGTGCCATTAGTATTAGTCACTGCAACGGTTCCTTTACCTCGACGTAGCCTCTGTCGGCCAATGTGCCATCACTCTCTAATCATCCATCTCAACCATATTCGTCTACAACCATACTTAAAAATATAGTGTACTTCAGTGGCTCGTACTTCACCATTGATTAGAATGTTATTGTTAGACTCCACATTCATTCTCATTGAGGTCGGTGCTTTAGACATCATGTAGGTTGTATATTCCAGCTGGTCGACCAACTTATCATCAAACTTTGCACCCCTAATGTTGTATTATTTTAATTTAGTTGGGGGTAAGCCGATTGTGATGTTGAATGTTCAAAAGGACTTGGTATCACCAACATTTGATTTTGGTCATCGCACTACAAGCTTTTGACCTTCTTCAAACATCATAATCTCGACACGATTGCACTTGGGTTGGAACACCATAGTATTTCATCTGGGAATATAATAGACTATTAAGTAAGTTTGTCTCGTCTTCGAAGCACGACTATAACTCCAAGACCCCTTCATCAATCAACTCCATTGTGCTTTGGGTTACCATTCCACCAAGCACTCTTTTTTAGAGTCTAAATTAGAGCTATGAGTCTAATGAGGTTGTTTCCTCAATGACTATTTGATTCTTCAAATCTATGACATACTTTCGGCCTTTGTAATTTCAATGGGCATCAAATTCTTTTAGCAATTATGGTTAGCTTTGGCTGCTATCAACCAGCCTCGACCCAATAGTGCATCATAGGTGATGTAGGAGCAACTGGGTTCACTTGTAATCCCAGGTCAACCAAAAATATTCTAAGTTTCTAAAATAGGCTAGGTTTAGCATTGTGTGAGGTTTTGTTTGTGCTGCTCCTTATTTGAATGTTTTTGTACAAGTTTTCTTTAGCACAAAGTGTCTTTGTAATGTTTAAAGTTGCTTGCATGTGCGCAAAAGTCTACATTAGGTTTGCACCCAATTTCTATAGTGTAAGTGTCTGTAATGTTCTGTGGTATCAATTGATATGTGAAAGCTTTGGAGACTCCAAGAAAGTGCACAAAAAGTCACTACTTTTGTGCACTGTAACGCTCCAAGATTTTCCAAAGGCTCGCGTAAAGAATGTGTTGTACTCAATGGTGCGCACATACACGTAAACACACGAGGTCATAGGAGTTGTACTGCACAAGTGCACAAGGATTCAATGAAGAAGGTCAGTACACAGTCTTATGCACACTTGCGCATTTGTAGCGCATAACTTTCGAAACTTCTAATTTGAATAAGCCAACAAGTATCTCACTTAATCCCATAATTGTAACCATTGAGTAGACTTGATTGCAGCAAGTTGTGGTGAGATCACTTGGGCCCTATCTTGCATAGAGGATTGGGACGCATTTAATATCAAATGGGGTAGTTTGTTACTTCAAGGAAATCATGCGACTATGTAATCACTTCCCACTCCTTTAAAGAAGGCATTCAATTTCAGATGAGGATATAGTCTGTATATGCAAAGTATTGAATTTGGGACTTGTTCGCAAGTCCAAGAGAAGGCCATTGGGATTGAGTCATTTTGGAAACACTACAGTATTTGAGTATCGTAAGCCTACAGATAATTGTGTGTATAAGACTAAATTGTTGGCGATTGATCTCCATTTGATGTAACCCTCTTTCTAAACAAATACATCATTGTTGTTTCTATAAGCAAATGTGTTAAGATTTTGCTTCATAATTTTGTAAGCTACTCGGCCAAAGGCATCCCTTCAATAGGGCCCCTAATTGTGGCTTCATCATTTGGTATCAAAGCAAGGCATAACTCTACAAAGTGAAGATTTAAGGGTTCTCCACCTTTACAAGGTGGGTTGAAGACAAAGGAAAAGCAATTTGAATCTCAAAGTACCAACAATGCCAATGACTAGTGGGGACTAGTGAGGCAATCCTCTCTAGAGAGCAAAGTGTTAAGTAAGGGTACCTCACAACCAAAAGTTGAGTCTCCCAAGGATCTGAGTCTGTAGATGTAGAAAGTAACACTGAAGATAGTCTCAAGCCGTAGCGGATGGGTGGAAAATTCAGCAGACTGTCTGCTTGCAACAGATCATGCATTACAACATGAGAGTCTAGACCCTCTCAATATGGCCCCAGTCAACGGCCCCCTGGCTAGGTCCCCAAACATCTAAACCATACAAAATGTAGGTTTGATAATAGTATCAAATCGGCATAGCTTAGAGGGGATGTCTTGGAAGTGGATCTGGAAAGACTGACACTCCAAAACAGAAAGAGAGCCATACCCCTTGCGAAGGAGTGGTTGAGCGGAAAACTTCATGTTAAAGCATGGACCAGAAAATTGGACCCCCAAATAAATGTAGGCTAATGTGATCTCAAGAAGTTTCCCTCTGTAGCAAAAGTGGAATCTAGAGAGAGAATGCTTGGAGATGTTGAAGATCGTGACCTTAGTTTTACTAAGGTTGAGCACTAGATGTTGGAGTTAACAAAAGCGAGAAAGGCCATCAAGTTGTCGTTTTAAGCCCTTTGTAGAGTGTGAGAAGACAACACCATCAACAAAAAGGAGGATGGCTATAAGCACCTGATGCAAAAGACAAACATTGATGCAGGAGCATCATCCACCAGGGTGTAGATAGAGTCCTTTTGGTAATAAGAAGCTCATCATGCTTTAAATTACTTGTAATAGCTCAATAAGGAGCGTTTTCCCTCCAAACACTGGATTTGAATTTGTAATAAGGAATCTTTGATGTTATTAGTGAGTTTCAATGTTGAAATCATCTCTTATCGGTGTATGTTTACTTGAAAGTCCATTGTAGTATTCAAAGAGTCCAATTGTGATCTTAGAGATCAAATGCTATGTAAAGGAGTTTGTAAGGTCAAGTTGGTAGGCCTTGGTGATGTATAAAGGATCCTCAAGTTCCTAATGATAAATGTAATTGCATCCTAGAGTCACCTAGAACAAGTTCAAGACACGTCCAAGTCAAGATAAACATTGAAGAAGCCCAAAATAGCATGTCTTTACCTTGTCATAGGAGGTTGAGAAAATTGTGAAGAAGAGTGTCAAATATGGAATGGTTGTTGTAAGCAGATATGTATCACATCTACATGAGGAAGCAGAGAATAGCTAAGGCATGTAAGTTTCGTGTAAGCTTTCAATGAAGGAATAAAGGAGCTTCCTGGTTTTAGGAGGAAACCAGACTTTGAGAGATTGTAAGTTGTAATATAGAGAGAAAATTATCTTTTTGATGATTTCATGGACGCTCAGACTACAAATAATGTGAAAGTCATGTTGTGATAACTCTCCAATCTCAATGCATGCTTGTAAATGGGCTTTGACTGATAAATGGTTATAAACAGAGTTCTAAGTACTAGAAAATATGTAAAGCTTATTGTTGGGAAGAATATGCGCATGATCACCGTGTGGAACCAAAAGACAAAAGGTAGAGGATGTTCATACAGAGCTGTAGAAGTCGATTTTAGGTCTTGAAGTGCAAATTTGTTCAAGATATTGATTTTTTCCCCTTCTCGAGCTGGTAAAACCCTGATCTAGGGTTTGGATGGAAAATTGCTTGTAATTCAAGTTTTATCCAATGGAATTTGTTCAAAATTGATATACAAGGACTGATGAAGATGCTCTAACACATTTCTTTGGTTTCATGTTGATTGGTGGTGTACAGACAGCTATATCCATGACAATGTTATTTCAGGCCTAGTTGAAACCTAATTAGAGCTTGATCTAGTGAAAATTGTGCATTTTACCTTAAGAAACCCCTTAAGAGTTTCACCATCATATGAAAGAGCCAAATGGGTATCCAAAAAGTATTATAATCTAGGTTGAAACTTTCTATATTGGTATTTATCAAAGAAAATCAGGGATTTCAGGGCTATAAGGCCTAAGGGATAGGTTAGGGAGTTTAGAAAGAGTTTTCTTTGAAATTCCTTGTGTTTCCAAGCAAGATAAAGGTTTGAGAATATGAAAGCATATTATTTCGTGATAGATTGGTGATCAAAGCCTTTGGGACGTGTCGCTCAAGTCAAACATCAGTTTGAGTGTACTAGGCCTAATAACCTTTAAGTCAGTCTTGAGATGTTTTGAAGCAATTTTGTGTATTTCCAAAGCTGGGAGGTGAATATCATGATAGGTGTGGGCAGAGACTTGATAAGCATAAACATGATGAAAATGAAGCCCTTAAGATCATGATTATGCCAGCGATTAAGTCCTAAGGAAAGCATAGTCAAGTATCTCAAAACAGGGCATAATATAAGGTTAATACTCATACTTAGTTTCTTCATGATTGTTGGAAGTTATGCAGGGCACTAACTAGGAAGAGTATGGATGCCATTGAGAGGAAACCATTGGAGGTTGCAAGAAAACAGTATGTTGGGGAAACCTTGTCAAGAACCATCTCAGTCAAAACAGAGACAAAAGCATGAGGAGACCAAATTATGCTAAAGAATCAGGAGGCAAAAGAAACAGAGCAGGGCCTAGAAGTGGTAAGGGGAATGTGAGCGTTGAGTTAAGAGTCATGGCAGAGTAAGTACAAGTACTTAAGAAATCAATGAGGAAGAATGTGATATGATAGGGTGGAGGCTTAGTTTGTCGAGGAGAATTTTGGTAAGTGAAGATCACAAAGCATGTGCCATTGGTTGGAAACAACCAAAGATATCCAAATCATCAAATTGAACATGTTGCTTTAGTTTCTTCAGATTTTGCAATCAAGTTGGAAAGTGTCATGATCATATTTGAACTTGTCATGTATATTTGATTACAAAGTTGACGTAATCAAAGAATATGGGATGCCGAACTCTCTCAACTTTTAGAAAAGCAGGTGTCTTGGTACCAAGTCAAAGGCTTTCTTGAAGTCAACAAAACAGCAAAAGACATTGGAAGACTGGTGACGAGCTTCTTCAATGATACCCCGAAGTGTAAAGATGCAATAGTTTGGTAGTCCCTTCTAAAGCCCGCCTACACCTAAGCTCTGATATTATTCCTTCAAGTAATTTGATAGTTACATGTCTAACATTGTGGCATAAAGTTTGGCAAATGTATACACAATCATAATGATCTTGTAGTTGCCAAGGATAGAGGGATCACCTAACTTATGAATTGGGTGGATGATGTGTTGGGACCAAGACTCAGGGAACCCTGAAGACACCACCTGATTAAAAAGTGTCGCAAAGGGAAAGGCAAGGGAATCCACACCAAATTTGATGAACTCAGCTTTTAGACCTTCACAATCAGCTGCTTTGCTGGTGTGTGGTTCAGAGTCCAGACAACCAATGTTCCCAAATCTTCTGCAACAGCCAGCATCTCACTATCAGCCTAACTTTGCTCACAAGCCTCAGGAATCTCCGTTTTCCAATCCCTATTTGAGTGCAAAATAACCCCTCAAGGCAAATCCTCAAGTCACCAGCTAAACCTTCACTGACAGAAATTGCAAGGATCTATGAAGCAGTTGACAAGGCTATCCATGGTCTGCATGGTAGACTTGATACACTCAGCAACCAACTTGGTGATCACGGCATTTTCACTCCTATTCCCAGTGAGTAGGAATGAAAATCCCAGCTCTGACAGCTCAACAATCAGATTCAAATTCAACAGGCCAGATGCATTGAACTGCTGCAAAAACAATTGGAATCTTGCAAACATAGACTCTAGAATGTTGAACAAGCTCTCTCCGCTTTGATCCATTAAAAGAACTCATTCAAGGGGTTGTATTTGAGCGTGAGGATCCTCACAGAAGCCCCAAGAAATAAAAACATAATGCTAGCTCCTCCACACCCATGCAGCCCTCAACAATAGACTGGCAAGTGTCTGCTTATCAACCTTGGTTAGCACTCACTCCTCAGCAGTTGGGGGCACTCCTGAACTGATGACTAGGGTACCTATAAAGGACAATTAGCACAGAGAAAATATATTTGGAGTCTAAATTTTATAATTCTACCTAAAACAGCAGTTGTTATACTGCTCGGTTCTATAAATCAGCTCCCTCAAGGTCTTTTAAGTTTTAACCATATCTAGTTCTTATTTTGCAATATTTGAGGCATGCCACGCTTGCATCTGCAGTACAGCTTGAGGGGGCCTGATGGTTCAGGCATGTGTACTCCATAGTGGAAGTCACATCTTTGAATCCAGAGGGTACTAGAGTCGAACACCAACTTGAACATTATATAAAAGGAAAATGGAAAAACAATAATCTTGAGGGATTTCACAAGGGGGGTCTTGTGGGCCAAATTGGTGTCTCACTTAGTGGTGACCTAAAAAACTACCTTTACTTTTTATTGTCATATGCTCCTTGGAATTGTTTTCTTATAGTCTTTTTATCAATTTGTGCTCACATTGAAAATGACTAGTCCAGCGTATGGCAAGTTGTTACATATGCTGGAACTGAATTTTATCCTTTAATTTCTCCTATAATGCTTAAGACCTTTTCACAAAAAAACATAGCATATCAAATCCAAAATGACCTTATTCAATGTACGGTGTGCTTCCAAAACAGCCTTCAAATTCAGCATCGGCTCCCCCATTCCCATAAAAACAACATTTGACACCCTGTGCTTGAAAAGTTCCTCTATGACTAACACCTGTAGAAATAACAATGGTCATGTGTTGCCAAAATAGGAATTATGGGGAGACAGTCTTAGTAACTTCATAAACCATACAATCAACAACTTATATTAAGTTGTCAATCTACCTGTTCAATAATTTCATGGGCCTTGAGATTCCGAGAATATCCTCCCTTTCCAGTAGCACAAAATGTACAGCGCAACGGGCAGCCAACCTATGATGAGTGAGAAATAAGAAATTAATAATAATAATTCAATAAGAACTGTGTAAGCTTCAAAAGTCATAACAGACCAAACTGTCTATCCATTCATTTCGTATCTCAACCAACTAAAGTGTAATATGATCATGTATTTGAAAACCCTAAACAAACAATTGCAGTAACCAATGTATACTTTTAATGATCGGTTGAGTCAGAGCTTTAGCCAGAAGAAAACAGGGAAAGAAACTTCTCAAATTTATAAATGTTTGTGCAATAACACTTTACCTGTGAGGAGACACACGCCGTGAGACGAGTAGAGCCCCCTTCCTCGTTAGCAGGTATTCCAACCGTTTCCACAAGTCTGTTGTCTTCCAGCCTTAACAAGGCCTGCAAACACAATCAGAATTAAAACACAACTGCGAACTGTCTCCTGTATATTTCTCACCAGCATAACTATTCCAAACAACAAATATAAACTGGCAATTGAAACACAGCAAAATGATTATTGGCCCATAAATTTTTAAGCTCTCATTGGTGGAGAGGATCAAATGGCAATTTGAGTGTCTAACAAGCTCTAACTGTAATGTCCCTTTCTAGGGCTGAAACTAAAAAATACGGGTTCTAACTCAAACCCAAATGACAACTTCTGATTTGTATTACAGCCACCAGTCAATCACTTTAACCTTAGAGGAACAAACTGAAAATGGCATTAGCAACAAAGAGAAATCTGAATATTTATGACAGAAAAGGAATTCATATGGCAACCAACAATATCATCACTTAGCCCTAGCGATGAACTTGATTTTCTATTTCCTAGGGAAGCGAACTGTATGGGAAGCGAACTGTATGAGCTTTTGAAGACAATATTCTCATGCAATATAGATTGAAAATCAATATAGAAATATCCCAAACAATTCATAAGTCCAGCAAGATGAAATCTGGAGCAAATATATATTTTATAATTTTAATTCAAGTGCAAACACAGTTGAAACATCAAAAATTCATAACTCCATCAATACTTGAAGTTTCAACACAAACAAATGCTCAAAAATGATCTTGGAGAGACTAATTATCAAATAAAAGTGAAATCACAATTTTCCAACAACGGAAACCCCTCCAAAAGTGATCCCGAACTTCCCAGGTGGGTAGATCAAGTGGAGGAAGGGTGCCAACACTCTTGAAAGTGCCCTAGCTGGAGTAGAAGTGCCCTATGCATAGATAAACACATTGTTGTTTCAGAAATCTACCAATGACGTCCAGTTGTGACTCCCAAATGAAGCCACCAATCACAAGAGGGTTTCCATCCCCAAGTGTGACCAAGGAAGGGCTTTCGTCCTTCAATGGCAAAGAAAGAAGCTACACTAGCTCCAAATTTGTCATGTCCCTTTTTGAAGACTGATTTTCGAAGACCTTAACTCATTCTTCTCCCCGTGGGTTTAAGGAGGAATGCAAAGGGAAGATCTGAATTATATTTATATTATTGTTTAGGTAGTTATTTTATTTATTATCATGTATCCTATTGGGAGGCCTAGTGCTCCAATAGAAGGACTTAAGTGATTAGGAAATAAAGGTATTATGAGCATGTCGGCTCCAAATACCATTTGAATATTTAAAAGTGCTTACCTTATGGGGTCGGTATAATGTCCCCGTTTTGGGACATTAATTATTTAAAAATATGGGAAAACCCTTAATACACTCATCCCATGGATTAAAGGGTAAAAATAGGGAGAAGTGTCATTACTCCTTTATTTTAAAAATTAAAATAATTAATTCTCCTCTCAGGTTTTATTTTTAAATATTAAAAGAGGGAATTAATATTCTTTTTGGAGTGACTTTTCAGGAAAAAAATGACCCTTCTACATGAGAAAATGTGCCAGAGGAACGAGGGAAACTTGGAGATGTGCATTGCTAAAGCTATATAAGGAGAAGTGGCGACCCCTTGGAGGCATGATGCTGATTTTATCAAAATTTCTTCATGCTTGAAGAGGGATGTATGCCCATTGAGATATCAAACAAAGGTGTTCTTCAACACCACCATTATTGTGGAGAGTGTGAGACCTTCTAAAGCTTGCATTGTGTGGATATCATATTATATATTCATCCTATGTGTGGCGCCATTAATTGAGAAGGATATTTGCATGTTATTGTTGAGTACTAGAGAGCTTTATAGTGATTTATGATCTGCCATTAATGCTGAAATTATTTCAGCCATAGCAACTTGCTTGGGTGGATGTTTTGGGCACATTTGGGTGTCTTTTGAAGTGATTAATAAATCTGGTCTGTACTTGCATTTATTCCAGCTATGGCAACTTGATTTGGGTATGGTTTTGGCATGTTACAAGGGTTAATGAGCAATATTTCCAATCTGATCTGTTTGGTATATTTTTCCATGTGTGGGACTGATATTTTGGGGGTTATTGTGTTCTTATTCGCTGCTGAAAATTATCTAAAGTAAATCGACTGGGTTTGTGGTATTTTGCATCATATTTTGAGGTGTTTTGATAGATCTACATGCTGCTGCAATTTAATAATTATTTCAGTTGTTTGGGCTTGATGTTTTAAGGGTTTTTGGAGGGTTAGTAAGTGCTGGAATTTATTTATACAATTGCTCATAACCCTAGTGACTGGGTTTATGATTTTGGGGCTGTTTTGGAGGGGTTACAGTGGTTCAAAAATTTAGATTGTTAGTTCTTTGAAAAGGCCTTGAATTATAGAATAGTCTGCATTTTATTTGGTGGAGAAATATTGAGTTTGGAGCAAGATATTAATTTTGGAAGTTGTCACTTGTTCTGGTGTTTATTTAATTCACTGCTGCAATTAATTTCAGTTTTGGATAAGATTGATTTATCTAACTAGTTCTCACATCTAACCCACTACCTTGGCCTACTCCAACCCCATTTGGGTTGTATTAGTGTTGACATTGGATTATTTGAGGTCGAGCTAGGAGGGTTTAATCCTTCTAGAACGATTTGATAAATTAATTTGTAGATTTGAATACTATCCCAAAAGAGGATATTACAGTCGGTCCATCATTTTATATTGTAAAGGCACTCATTATGGTTATATAAGGAGGATGTTTGGCCATTATTGGATTATGTTTTGGTGAATATTCATATTTTGGTTAAGGTTTGCTTGTGAAGCACCATATCTACCTTTCTCAAGGACAAAACCCCTTGATTGAGAACCTTTCCCAAGGACAAAAACCCTTCCATAAAGATTTATGCATGTAAACTAAATTGAAAGGCAATAAATTATCATTTTCTTGCATGATTTATCTCTTTGGTTCAATGATCTATTTATTTGGAGTGAAGCGGCCCACTTGGGACTGATTATTTGGTATGTGTGATGATAATTTGGCAAATCTGAATTTATTATCTTATTCTTCATATTTTTTAAGGCCAAGATCTTGAGTTTCGTGAATTTTGGAGGTGTTTTACTATTTTTCCAAGTTTGTTAATGTTCGCTGGTTGAGAGTTCCATAATTAAATATTTTCAACGTCAAATCTTAATTTATAACCGCTGATTGTGTTTGTTGAGGGTTTCCTAATAATTTTGGAATAAGATTTGAAGGGCATTAGCAAGGTTTAACCCACCTTTGAGGGGTTCAACCTCTCCAAGGAAGTTTCTACCCTAGGAAAGGCCTAATTTGCAGATTGAAGGGTTTATATCAGCCATCTATAGCAGCTCCATAATCTGATTTTTAAGTTACATCTCAGCTTTTGGTCATTTCCTAAGTCCCCCTAAAAAGGGACATAACAAAATCCAAGTAAATGTCGAATGATGAATGATAATGATCCCCCTCCTCCATTCGAACCTCCTTAAGTACCCTTCTTTGGCATCAAGGATGACAGAGAAGATTAATGAAGGGGGAAGTGCACTTTTAATCTTCACTTAAAATGACCAACCTCATAAAAAGGGAAAAAGTATTTCTTTATCTCCATTGTAGCTCTCAAGAAGACTGACCTTAATTAAGGAGAAGATAGAAGTTCCTTTTTGCTTTGTCATTCACCTATCACCCCCCTTGTTTTCCTTCCTTGAAGCCCACGGAAGGTGGAATGGGCCTAAAGCCTTCATAATGACTAGCGTGGAAAAGGGGACTTTACAGTCATCCCTTCCCAAATTTGTTAGCCCTCAAGCAAATGCAAACTCATATACCCAAGTATCACCAAATCAAGGTGGAGAAACATGTTGTAGTGCTCCCATAATCTGGATCCAGTGTCTGTTAAATGAAGGAGCTTCAATCCAAACAAACCCATACCTCTATTGCCCCTCTTCATTGAAATCTTCTTTATCTTCCACTTCAAAAACTGCAGTGGCAACTCTTTTCTTTACGTACGAAGTTCTACTAAAATCTCTCCAAACTGTTGTAGTTTCCATCATAGAGCAAGAAATGGATGAATAGTCAACTTGACCAGCTATCCCTCTGATTACAAATGCAAATTAGATTGTGGATTGGTTGGAAACAGGTTATAACAGCCATAAAATACTTGAGAACCTCATCCAAATCAAGGCTATCAGGTCTGATTTATTTGTTTCTTCTAGTTGTAACCTTCTTTCCATGTTACCTCATGATGAAATCCTTCCTAAAAATGCATGCTTGTTGCTGCCCATGACTGCTAATGGCAGTCCTAAATCTGATTCTTTGCATGTTCAGCCATATGAAAATGGCATAACAACTACCAAACTGAAATCTTATGGAAAAAAGCAAATATCCATGAGTACTGTACGGACTAAAAATTGTCTTACATCAACTAAAAAATTAAGAACAGCAAGTCTACAATTGAAAACAGCAAATACAATGGCCCTTAGTTCAAGATTCTTACGGCCCACACTTACCCCAACTTGGGTGTAGAAGATGGCTTTCAACAAGAATGTTCCATTTTCCACATAATTCTTCAAGTGTCTCCCACAAGAAGGTAATACCGTGCATGCCCAAAAATAACCAAAAATTATCACCATGGAGTATCGTACCTAAGAGTAGACCCTTGCTTGTCTCTATGCATTGGGTACTCTCAGAATATGCCTCTTCCTTCTTCATGGTAGTCATCCTTGGAGCTCCATCCACTCTACCTTGAAGTATTGCCTTCTTCTTGAATTCCAACATAAGATGTAAACAATGCATACAAATACTTACACTCACCTCTTCTTGATTGATGTTTACCTGGCTGATTTTGGATTCCAAATGTTGCCTTCAAGCCGCCCCACTGAATTTTCTTCACAAATTAGTTTGGATCAGACCATAGGAAAGTTGATGAGTGAGTGTAATAGCCATGTACATCTCTAAATTTCTTCCCAAGCAAGGCCAAAGATGTTGGGATGTTGGTTTTGCTTGATCTCAATGAGTGAACCCTCTTACACATCATATTAAGTGGAAAGAATGTCTCCAACCCTACCCATCACTTGATGTCCATGGAAGATATGCACGGCTCCATACATAACTTTGCGAAGAACAGCCCATCATGGTTGTAACAAAGCATTTCCAAGTCAAAAATGTTGAATATTAGTAACATAGGAAGGGGTGCAACAGCTGCAATACTTGAAATCCCTTTCAAACATCATATTAAACCCAAAGAACTTCCTCATAAATGTCAACCTACAGTTGTCCCAGGAGAGTACTATCCATCCAAAATATGAATTCAAAAAGAACATCTTACCATTTTCCCATACCAAGCTTCTACTGCAGCAACTCTGGTTATCTTGACAACCTTGCCTAGGAGTGTAGAATTTGGCTTCATGGAACATTCTAGGAGTAAACCTTTCATGACTTTGTTAGGATACATAACAAGTTCAAAACAATCCTTCATAAAATTTCTTTCTAACCATATGCATGGACTTCCTCTTTCTTATAACTCAAAGAATCAACCAAAACCCAAAATTTTATGTTCACATAATCTTGAACTTGCACAAAAATATCTATGTGCCCTATATTACTCACCGAGTTCTTCACATTATCACCAATTATATTATGAGGCATCAAACAAGACATATGATCATTCTTTTCAACAAGCTGCCCATGATGACACAAGTATGGAAGCAACATAGGAGAAGACAATGTGTGATCATTTCATACATACCTTGGGCTGCCAACAAAGAGCTCACCCTTATTTTGTTGGTACTTGTATGGAACATCTTCCGAACTCTCTTCAAGGTTATGAACACCCTCAATTAGCCCACCATTGAATGTTGTTCGGGAAATTCCAGCGAATTGAAAGTAATCATGAAGAACCGGAAGTGCCCTTCCATCATGGGCATACCCTTCCATAATGTCATCCTCGTATACTTCATGCAACTCTGATTTTTCTTCTCCATTTTTTTGCAACATGCCATCATTAGAAATCAATGAATTATCATTAAATATTAAAGGATTTTTACCTTCCAACTCGTGTTTGATGAATTCCTTCTCTTCCCTAGGTTCATGCTTCAAGATTTTTATCAAACCCTTAGCCCTTCATATTGTAGTTCTAAAAATCAGTCAAGGGCTCATCCTTAGGGAAAATGATAGGTACTTCTACTTCTTTCTTTGAAGATTCTGCTGCATCAAAAACCCTTTTTGGTTCTTCATCTAGCAACACCTCTCCATGGTCTTCTTGGGACTCCACCTCAAAGCCCTCTTGCAGATCTGATTTTTCTTTTTCTTCTTTCAAGAAAAAACCTTTTGGGGTTTGGCTCTTTAGTGCATTCTTGTGGTCTAGGGTTTAACCCTAGCATCTTCATCCATTCTTCAGCTGTCCCCTTGTTGGAACCATCAAATGTGGAGAGCGTCACCTTCCCCAAGGCACGTTGAAGATCTTCCTGTGGCGCTTGAGATCTAGGCTTGGGCCTTGGCCTACCCTTACTTACCCCTATGAATTCAGCAAGCAAAATAGCATCACGGATCTCATTCAAAAGAGCCCTATATTCTTCATAGATAGCCACAATGTTGTGACCCATAAAATGTTGTGTTTCCACCTCTAGAATGGCTTCTTTCTTTGCTAAGAACCTAGGCCACCAAACCATGTCTGTATTCTTTGTCACCTCGCCTTGCACGAATACCCTCAAGCTCGGAAGATCGATGCTCTGATACCACTATAATGTCCCTTTCTAGGACTGAAACTGAAGATAAGGGTTCTGCAGTGTTGCAGGGAGATGCGTCTCCCGTCACTTGGGACGTGTTTCCGGTACATGGGCACACGTTTCGGGTACGGGGGACGCGTACGGAGACGCCTCTCGTACGCAGGAACTTTTGTTCAACGTCTCCCCGCGTTTCTTGTTGAAAAAAAATGTCTCTGTCTAAAAACCCTAAAAACATTGTCTAAAACCCTAAAACGTGGCATTTTTCCGCGTTAAATACGTTGTACAGGCATGTTTCAGTGATTCATTCGCTGCCAAGTCTACATTTGCAATTTGAGGACTGCATTCACCATTGAAAGAGGTCTGCCATTAAAGGAGGTCGATTTAGTGTTGTTACTGAAGCCACGTATTTATCTATGCTTTGCAAAATTAATATTTTAATATTTGTTTAGTGCTAAACACTACTGTCGTTGACACCTTTATACTTGCATTTTTTTTAATGGCAAAACCCTCTACCGAACCCTGTTACAGCCGTGTCGCGTAGCCCTACCCCTTGCCATCCAAAGTTTTATATGATCGCAACTTTTAAAGTTTTAAGTTTTTACTTTTTTAGACTTTAGGTTTCTTTAAATTTATAAGTTTCTTTTTCTTTTTTAACTTTTAAATTTTAGCTTTGTCTTATACGGTTAAAAATTTTAATTTTTACTTTAATCTTTTAGACTTTACTTTTAGATATAATTTTCTATTTTTTAATCATGATATGAATATTGAATTCGTATTTTTTAATATCGCTTTTAATGCTTTAACTTTTTAATTGTCTTTTAGTTTTAAATTTTATCTTTATGTTTTTTAATTTTAATTCTTACTTTTTAACTTTAGTTACAATTTTCAAGTTTTTTAATTGATGTATTCATATTTTTTAATATTACTTTTAAATTCTAACTTTTAGCTTTTTAATGTTTTTAACTTTATTTGTATAAATCGTATATTTAGATTTAGACTATAATAATTAAAAGTTTTATTGTTTTATTTTTAATGTTTAAAGTTTAAATTTTAATTATATAATTTAATAATTATGATATAATTTTTTTTATCTTTTGTATATTTTTAAATAATAAATTGATATTATTTAATTTTTAAATAATTTAAAGTTAATTTTTTTAATTTAAAATATTATTTCAATTCGATTTCTAATTTTTTTATTTTGTAACTTTTTCATTCAGGATGTCAGGGGGGAGGGAAAGAAGGACTTAAACCACTTTGGAATTACTGCAACCGCATTCGCAAAGGGAGTGGTGGCGCCACGGATATCACCTGTAATATTTGTGGGAAGTGCTTTCAAGGGACTTATACAAAGAGTGAAGACCCCTTTCTTTTGTACTACCAGGTAAAGAGGTTGACCCTTGTATGAATGAGGTAGAGCAATATAAAGCTATGTGAGAAAAAGAACATGTTGAAGGAAAAGTGACTTCCTTAACTCTCACGCTTCGACAACAGATCACATGTAGAGTCATCCCATTAGAGGAATCGGGCCAGAAAGCAAAATCAAAGCTAGATGTGTCTTTTGGACATGCGGCAAAGGGTGAGGGGATCTTCTTGTAAGAGACCAGACATTGGTAGTTTAAACCCCATTGGAAACATGTTCGATCGTGCATGGTCAAGATGTAGTTGATGCAATGATTGCATAGTTCTTCAATGTGAATGGAATACCATTCAATGTTGCTCGCTCACCTTATTATGAGAAGCTCGTTCGTGCAATCAACAATGGGTCAGCGGGGTATAAACCACCTGGATATGAGAAGCTTCGCACGACTCTTATTGACAAAGAGAAAACAAGGATAGAAGCAACAAACCGCCCCAATCAAAAGAGTGTGGTCTATAGAAGGATGCAGCATTTTGATGGACACTTGGACTCATAGAAGAAACCACCCACTTCTTAACATTATGGTAACTTGCTCCCAAGGCCCTTATTTTTTGAAGGCAATCAATTGTTTCAAGGCAAAAGAAAATTGCAAAGTTCCTTCAGAAGCTACAATGTATGATGCAATCGAGAAGGTGGGAGTATCACATGTTGTCCAAGTTATTACAGACGTTGCTTCGGTTTGTAAAGTAGATGGTTTGTTGGTGCAAAAAATAATACAATCATGTATTTTGGACACCATGTTGTGTGCGTGTATTTGAATAATGCACTCAAAGACATTGGCAGGTTTCAGTGGATTTATGAGCTTATTGAAAAGGGCAGAAAAATACAAATGTTCATATGCAATCATCACCACACACAAGCCATTTATCAGAAATTTGCATGGAGCTTCTTAAACCTACAAACACACAATTTGCTTCTTTCTTCATACTTCTTGACCGTCTTTATGCTGTCAAAGGGGCCTTATGTTCCACTATAGATAATGATGCATGGGCAGCTTGGAGACAATCTACATCAGAGACTGCAGTTAAGGTGAGGAAGATAGTCCTCGCTGAACATTTTTTGGGTTGATGTGAAATTTTTTGTTGACCTCATTCAGCCCATTTGTGAGGTGATCTATTTTGCTGATTCAACCAAGCCATGTTTGGGAGAGGTTTTTAGAAGAAATTGATTCTATATGTGAAAGAATAAGAAAAATCACATACTCGAGGAATCCTTCTCTATATCCTTTGATTAAGGAAAAGGTACGTCGAAGATGGAACAAGCTTAACGCACCTCTACAATGTGTTGCTTATGCTTTAAATCCAAAGTGATATGATACAAAGAGTCACCAATTAGAGGGCTCCATATGAAGACACAAAATGAAATGAAAGAATTTCAGGTTGCAGTTGAAAAAGATTTATGGTCGAGGAGAAGAGCCTCTACTATTAAGACTCGGTGGAATATGTTTTCACATGGCCATGGTCAATTTTCTACAGTGGAGGCTCTTTATGATAAGTGTGCAGAAGGACCCAATAGAGTGGTGCTGGAACCATGGCAGTGAAACACCTGAATTGCAATCATTTACAATATGATTTCTCTCACAAATAGCTAGTTCTTCATCTTGAGGGAGGAAATGGGGTACTTGCATGGTTTCATTCGTTCATTGAAGAGGAATAGACCAGGATCAAACAAGGAAGAGAACCTAGTCTATATTCATAGCATGCTTTGTCTTCTCACTCATGTAGACCCATGGTACAAGGAAGGCCCTTTAGCAAAATGGGACCAAATTCCACTTGATGGAGCAGCAAACGTGGAGGATGATGTGCTTGAGGCAAATGGCCTCAGAATGATCTGCCCCCTATTATATTGCCTGCAGAGAAACCACAACTTGAGAGTGAAGAGTATCTAGAGAACATTCTTCGCGAGAGGATTTAGAAGACATAATTAATGTGACAGTTGACCCCTTTATATCAGATGAGATATGATTCCGGTTCACATTAGTGATTTTTGTTTTTAGTCTATGTTTGTCAACATTTTGGTGTATAATGTACTCTTTCCTCAATATGTGAGATATCGAGTATCAATAAAATATATCATCTTTTGTCAACATTTGATTTCCTTCAAAAAAAGTATAGTTATTTTTAAATTTATGTATTTTAATTCTAAATAAATTTAATAATATATATATATATATAGCCGTCTCCCCGTACCCGTCTCCTAAATTTCTGAAAAATGGTGTACCCGTACCCGTACCCGTCTCTTGGCAACTATGGGATTCTGGCTCAAACCCAAAAGCCAACTTCTAATTTTTATTACAGTCATCGATCAATCACTTTATCCTTAGAGGAACAAACTGAAAATGGCATTAGAATCAAAGAGAAATTTGAATATTTATGACAATAAAGTAATTCATATGGCAGCCAACAATATCATCACTTAGCCGTAGCGATGAACCTGATTTTTTATTTCCTAGGGCAACAAACTGTATGGACTTTTCAAGACAATATTCTCATGCAATATAGACTGAAAATCAATATAGAAATATCCCAAACACTTCATATGTCCAACAAGATGAAATCTGGAGCAAATATATACTTTATAATTTTAATTCAAGTGCAAAAAAACTGGAACTTCGAAATTTCATTACATATTTGGAGTTTCAACACAAACAAATGCTCAAAACGATCTCGGAGAGACCAGCTATCAAATAAAAGTGAAATCACAATTTTCCACGCAAACCCCTCCAAAAGTGATCCCGAACTTCCCAGGTGGGTAGATCAAGTGGAGGAAGGGTGCCAACACTCTAATAGCACCCTAGCTGGAGTAGAAGTGCCCTATGCACGAATAAACACCTTGTTTTAGAAATTGGCCAGTGACGTCCACTTGTGACTCCCGAATGAAGCCACCAATGCACAAAAGAGGGTTTCCGTCCCCAAGTGTGATCCTAATGAAGGTTTTCATCTTCAATAGGTAACCAAGGAAGGGATTTCATCCTTCAATGGCAAGAAGAGAAGCTACACTAGCTCCAAATCCAAGTAATGTCAAATGATGAATGATAATGATCCCCCTCCATTCGAACCTCCTTAAGTACCCTTTTTTGGCACTAAGGATGAATTAGAAGATCAATCTTCATAGCCGACCTCTTAATGAAGGGGGATGTGCACTTTTAATCTTCACTTAAGAAGACCGACCTCATAAAAAGGGAAAGATTATTTCTTTATCTCCATTGTAGCTCTCAAGAAGACTGACCTTAATGAAGGAGAAGATAGAAGTTCCTTTTTGCTTTATCATTCACCTATCACCTCCCTTGCTTTCCTTCCTTGAAGCCCATGGAAGTCAGAATGGGCCCGACACCTTCATAGTGACTAGCGTGGAAAAGGGGACATTACACTAACATTCCATTGTTATCTTTACAAAGTTACAAGTCATGGCCATCCATAATCACTTGTCAATGTTTTTAGAAGTTCGAAGTCATCCAATGATGTATGCCCTTTGGCATATATTTTCCACACTTGTTTATGTCCATCAAAATTATAATCAAGCAGAAGTAAATTTTAAACTTTTCAGGTCCATAGTTTGAGAGTTATTAGTCTTTACCTAGTGAGCTGAGCCTTGCAAAAAATTGCAGCTAGCACTGTGACAAATCTATAAATATGTGAAGAACACGACTGTACAAAAATGCAGGCATAATTTGTATTGAAAACATATCACTAGGCACCCCAACTTGGTTGTGTCAAATCTATAACAATTGGATAACCATGCTCATAATATAATGGTAGTAAAAGTGTATAATAGAAAGTAGCAGGAATTTAAGTGGTCAACAAGAAAGTAGTGGAAAACAGCGTCAGGATACACACAAGGCTCTAATACCATTTCTGTGCGACCTGATTGCCTTTGTTACTTGTCCATGGCAGACCATGTGGGAGGCCAGGAGGGGTCCTTTCCTCCTCATTCAATGAAAGTTTGTTTGTTGTCCATGGCAGACCATGAGGAAGGCTACAACCCCAACCCGCAGCCCCATCCCCCACCCCCTGCCATCCTTATTCAAGGAGATTGTGAATAACTCAAGACCTTCATCACAACTGTCCTTTTCTGAGCAACCTTTTTAAAATAATCGATCCACTTTCCATTTGATCCTCGAAGGGCTCGCTGACCGTTTCCCCAAGCCCAATGGAGTTTAGAAGCGGAACAGTTTTCTACAACAATGTCAGGCAAAACCTAGATTGATTGTCCTGTCTGCGGTTGTGGCTGAGGATCTTGTTCATTTCTATGACCATGCTCTGATATGCAAGTTAATAGGCAGAAAAACATCAATTTTGTGGAAGAATGAACCAGAAAAACCTAGCAATTGTGGGGGCTTTGGACATCTTCTGCTAATGGGTACTTCATAGTTGTCTTGAACAGATTGGCAGACTGAAAGAAAGAATTTGAAAGAGGACTTGCCTTGTTCAAACAAACAGGGATATTAATGAAAGCCTGGCGCTACATGTTCAACCTGATGAAGGACTGCAGAGCATCTGTGGAAGCGAGTACTTTTTTTACTGTTATTTTGTTCAAGGCTCAATAGTCAATGCAAAGCCACCACATCCCTTTTTTGGGGGGCAAGAACAATTGGGCTCCCACAAGGTGATGCCCTTGGTCGAACATGCCCCTTCTGAATCAACTCTAGAATCTAACGCTTGATTTCTTCATTCTGAAGTACTAAGCGTATGTACAAGGCCCATTCGGAAGTGGTGTTCAAAGGACCAAGTCAATTGGATGTTTCGCCTTACAATGCAAAGGCACACCTATCGGTGGTATGAATAAATCTATGTATTCAATTATCATCTAATCCATTTGTTTCCGATGCATTGTTTGGCTTGGTGTGACAGCTCTTGTGGTCGCTGCAATCTTTTGCTTATCCTCAACCCTAATCATGAGTAGGACAAAGGTATGGTTTATGAAAGCATAAACTGTTACAAGGCAACCATTCAAAAACAGACTATATTGAGATATGGGATACAATTGATTCAAGATGAAAAACGATGCACACCCCTTGCATGGGTATGTATGCCCCCAACGCGTACCGCCTGGATACATACCCAGTATGGATCTGTCCCGAGTATGATATAGATACGTCTGTGTACGTCCCAAGTACGTCAAGACATACCTGGGACGTACCCACAAGTTTTGGCGGTGGGAGACTTTAAAAAAATGATTTTGACTTGGTCAATGACCAAAAAACAAACCCCAACTCATAAATGAATAAAATAAAGAACCCTAAAGTCCTCTAAAAGCTATACAAATTTGTACGGTTGTATGGACGTGCCCAAGACATACCCGCAAGTTTTGGTGGGGGGCAACTTAAACAAAAGTTTTTCTTTTTAATTTTGACTTGGTCAATGACCAAAAAATGAAACCTAATTCATAAATGAATAAAATAATGAACCCTAAACTCCTCTAAATGCTATAAAAATTCATAGGGTTGTACCAAACATAAGATTGCCATATGTCGCACCACAATGTTGATGATCTAAATATTAACTTCATCTCCTAACAATCTTAACTCGGTGTCTGCTCTCACCTCGTGCCTTTATGGTGATCTTGGTGATCAAAAACATATTATGATGACATCAAGTTCTAGGTTACAAAATTTTAAAGTAATAGTTACTAAATATTGTTATTTTATCATTTATCATTTATGTAAAGGCAAAATGTTTTTGATTTTTTTTAACATCCTAACTTGGTGTATGCTCTCACCTCACGCCTTTATCCACTCAACTAAACGAAACAACTTGGCATCCAAAAAGGTTGAGGATTTGGTATATGTACATTCTAATTGGAGCCTCTTGTCACACAAGTTTGAGGATTATATTAAATGTTGTCACACACTTTGGGATATTCTTCCAGAGACTACAGACTTGGATACCTCCACAGCCACTCGTGCCCAACTTTCAATATTTCATGGCGAAGACGACATTCAAGGGAGTTCACAAGGAGTGGAGAGTTGAGCTAGCGGTAGTATTATGCAAAAATTTGATTTTGAGGAAAATCTAGATGATATATTCTAGATTGTTTGTATTCATGTTGACATTATATTCATATATCATATGTATGGCAGCCACATGATCAATGAAGATGCTATGTTACCAGGGTTCACCCCTCACCCTCCCGTACCCCCCGGATATGTACCAAGTAAGGATTCGTGTCGGGTACGGTGCTGATATGTCTAGGCACATTTTGACATATTCGAGACGTACCCAGGACATATCTATACCATTGGGAGGTGGGGGTCTCTAAAAAAATTTATTTAATTTTATTTTCACTCAAACAAACTTTTGTTTTATTGAGGACTAGACTAGGAGGGCATGGCAACCACAAGGAAACCTAGAGATTGTTTAAAATCCCTCTAGTTTACTGAAGAGAAAATATTCTAAGGAAATCAAGAATGTTTAAGGTAATTATTTGGGATCATCGCAATTGGCCAAGGAAAGAAGCTATTCATAAAAATTTGGACATATATCTAGGCCTCCTTACAAATTATTTATGAGATCAAATCTCAAGTGATCTTCAATAGAATCAATACTAATAGAAAAAATTGGAACCGCGAATTGCATAGCTTAAAGTTTCAAAGAGCATCCTTTCCCAGAAACTTTTAAGGCACAGCATTAACTCCTTCCCGCATCCTTAAGGAGGATTAAAAGGTGATTTTGGATAATATGAATGCAAGAACCAACCATTGGACTGACCTCTTTAGTTATCATTGGCAGGTTAGAGTCAACCTAATTAAATAGGTCCTTCAGGAGCTCCCTATATACATCTTTTATGGACACCATCGCAACATAAAAATCAATCTCAAGGGAAATGGATGAAACACAAAGGAATATAATATTCATATATCATAGAAAATGTAAAATATTATGTATATTGAATGTTTTGAACATTGATCATACTATATTGCTCATGTCTTGTATTTCTTATGGACTAAAAAATGAGTAATATGATATATATATATATATATATATATATATATATATATATATATAATTTTTTTAATATATGTACGAATGTATCCAAGACGTATCGTACACAAGGATTTTTTAAAATCGACGTACCCACGTATCGAACCCGTACCTGTACCTTGACAACATAGTGAAAATGTAAAATCTTTAGAATATTGAATGTTTTGAACATTGACCCTACTATATTTTTAAAACTTTGTATTTCTTATAGACTAAAAAATGAGTAAAATAAGTTTATATATATATATATATAATATTAATATTACTTTTTAATTTTTTAATATATATGTACCGACATACACAAGACGTATCGTGCCCAAGGGTTTTTTAAAATCAACATATCTGCATATAGAACCCTTACCCATATCCTAGCAACGTAGCAACTTGCTATTTGGAGCCTAAACTCTTTCATAGAGATGGATAGAATGATAGTGAAATCATAAACGGGATTTACAAAGCCATTGGGAGGTTTGAAACAGCTCCATGAGTAAGATTGGGGATCAGAATTGGACATATAAATTAGAAGGAAAAAAATCTTGAAATACCAGCACCAAAGTAGGACATGTCATGCTCATATGTTAAAGGATACAAATGGCGGAGTGACTTTAAAACAGATACTTATGAATTACAATGCTTTGCTCTTAAAGTATTGAGTCAAGGAGCAAGTTTGGCAACTTTTGAAAGGAATTGGAATTGCTTTGACAACATTCACTCAAAGAAGTCGAACAAAATATTCTCTGGGAGGGTGGGAGATATTGTTTAAATTCGTAGCGATTTGCAGTTGTGTATGAAGAAAGTGACAAAAGACTCATCTACTTCATCTTTACAACTCCAAGCCATCTCAATTGACATACTAGATGCAAATTATCCTGACTTGCTTTCCCAAAATAAATTTTGTGGTGAATTTAATAGTGATGATCTTGATGCATTTCAACCAAGTGCTCTTGATAATTTTGAGTTGCTCTGAAAATTGTGATTTCACATGCATGTAATGTTCTATTTTGATCAACTTATCATGATGCTTATGTTTTGGGTCTTTGACATAGTTGGTGAGAAAATTGGTCTATTGGGAAAATTAGGTATCTCCACCAATGTTCATGGGGCTACACCACTCTGCATTGAATGGTGCAACTCCCATTATTGAATGTAACAAATCTAATCCTAAACTAAATGTTTGTGGGTTGGCCAAATAGGTCGGGAATCACACAGGAACACTCCATTGAACTTGTGGCAAAGTGCTTGTACAGGGTACAAAGGAGGAAATCACAGTGATGAGGAGGAAGGAGAGAAATTAGGAAATGAAGGTTACTGCCGTGAGTAGGCCAATTGCAAAGTTCACACCCAGTAACTTGTAATGTCCCCTTTTGGGATAAATATAAATCTGTAGTTTTATTAACCTAAATCAACCCTATAAGGATTAGATCATTTTAGTTCAACCTCAAATAACCCAATGTCAGCGTTAACACAACCCAAAATGGGGTTGGAGTAAGCCAAAGTAGTGGGTTAGATGGGAGAACCAATTGGAAAACTAATCTTTTCCAGATCTAATTTTTTAACATCAGTTAATAAACTAAAATGGCACCCAGAACAGCTGAAACTTCAAAAATTAATATCTCACTCAATATTCCATATTTTGCCACCAAATAAAATGCACAATAAACTAGAAATGAAGAACTTTCCAATGCACTATGAAACTGAATTTTCTGATCACTAAAACCACCTCAAAACAGCCCCGAAAATCTGCTTCCAAGTCGCTAGGGTTAGAATAAATTATATAAATTAATTCCAGCTCTTTTCTAACGTCCAACACACCCAAAATATCAACCCTTGCTCTGAAATAATTAGTCACACACAGCAGATTATAAATCTAGCACAAACGACCTCAAAACATGATAAAATAAACCCCAATCCAAGTTGTTTTGGCTCTAATAAATTGCAGCGGTAATAATAGTCACAAAGGTACCTCAAACCCTTCACCAAAATGCAAATTTACCCTCCAAATAAATGTGCCAACACTCTAAATAAGTCGTCAATGCTTAGAATGGAGAAACAATGCATAAACACACTCAACACAAGAGAGCACAATGAAGATAACAATAGAGTTTTCAATATCTTCAACAATGGATCCAAATGAAGTTTACAATGAGAGAGAGCACAATGCAAGAGCTAGGGCATACATCCCATTACTCCAAACATGGAGTGATATCAAATGATCAAATCCAACATGAGGTGAAACGAGCCCCTCACATCCCTTAAATAGACTTCCTAAAGGGATCGACCCACTTGGAGGGAAAATACACCTTTTAAATTTGCAATTACAAGTTGGATAGCCAAGTGGCCCCTTCACATAATTTCCCCTCCCATTATATTATTAAAACATTTAATATGCTAAGACTATGTGCACTTTATTATTTTCTAATTAAATAATAAAAGTAACTAACCTATGTGCACATTTTATACTAACTAGAGACTCCCACTTGTAGCACTAGGTATGCCAAGGGGTTACAATGCAAATAAAGGGTTACAAGGGGTTAGTAATGAGCCGGAAAAGGGGACATTACATAACCATAGTAGTTCAACATTCAATATAGAAGAAAGCAACAATGAAGCTATTTAGTGAGAAGGAAAAAAACCTCAGACACCAAGTTCTTAGATTCAATCTATCAAAGATACAAAGCTCTTTTGGGATCACTATACTTGCAAAGTGCTAAGAGAGAAGTAGAGGAATACAAGAAAAGGAAAATGGAAGAAACGTAGCTTTTATTTCATGTGTAGTGATGACTACAAAGCTTCAATCAATCTACAACAATTCACAATTGCTACCAAAAATACTAACTTTCAAGATCCCTTGAAATGAAAGAGCCATTTCAATTTATAGCAATGTGAATCGACCTCTCATCTTCCCTCCACATAACTCCTAACATTCCTATTCCACTTGTGACTTTTTATTTTCATTAGAAAACACAAATTAAGTATTTCCCTTATAATTTTGGGAAAATACTTTTACAATTTACCATTTATGTCACTTAAGTGAATAGGACAAAATGCAATGATTATGCTCAACAAAGAATTAGAAAGGAGAGAGAAGGTTGAGGGAGAAAAAGAGGTGAGAGGAGATAAGAAGCTTTGAGCATGAATGAAGATGCCTCCGGTTTTGATGAAGATCAGCTCCATTAATGCAATGATGAATTCTGGATCTTCAAAGTCTTTTACACCACGAGAAACTTCCTTCTGAATGATCAACAATTGTATCCCATCAGGTCCATTGATTGAAGAAGTGAGAAGCACTTGATCACTAGACCATTGTAGACAATGAAACAAAGCCGCAGTACAAAGGAAAACAAAGTCGTGGGGAAAGCCGCAGAAAAAGCTGCAGTACAAAGGGAAACAAAGCCGCGAAAAAAACCACGGTACAAAGGGAAACAAAGTCGTGTGGAAACCACAAAAAAAGCCACAGTACAAAGGGAAACAAAGCCGTGAGGAAAGCCGCCGAAAAAGCCGCAATACAAAGGGAAACAACGTTGTGGGGAAAGTCGGGGAAAAAGCCACAATACAAAGGGAAACAAAGCCGTGGGGAAAGTCGCGGAAAAACTCGCAGTACAAAGGGAAACAAAGTCGTAGGGAAAGCCGCGGTACAAAGCAAAAAAAACTCAAAAAATTCGCTACGCACGAGGACGACCACGAATTTATTTTTAGCTTTATTTTCAATCAAAAATCTAATTTTGGAGCATCTAAAAGCTAAAAGAAGATCAGAGTATGCAAGAGGACTTAATTGGAACATGCAGAAGTTGATAATTTTGGAAACACAACATGCAAATGAGCGTTTAATTTTAAAAACATATTTTGCTTTTCTGGGAATGCGTTTTGGCTATTTTTGGATTCATTTTGGTATTCTGAACATGTGTTTTGGTTTTAACACTACTTTGCCTGCATGTCATCCACGTTTTGTCTATTTTTAGAACCAGACTTACATGTCTAGATTTTTCCCTTCTCTCTCTCAATTTTGTATAAAACTCCTAGAATTCATTGTAAAAGAGATCTTTGCATTTTTTTGTTCACTATTCTAGAACTATTTGGCATTATGAGTGGAAGAGCAGGGCTCATGTGTGATTCTTTGTACTTCTTTCACCTCTTAGAGCAATGGAGTTGTTTTTACCTTCCTACAACCTGTGTATTGTGCATTTTATGTTTTTAAACTAATGTTATCTTGTGATACTTGTCTATCATTGGTTTGCAATTTAATTTTTTATGCCTTTTTGCAGTTTTGTATTGATTTGCAGGTCATAGATTGTGTTTAACAAAGTTTGTGTGCAGGATCTTGTTGTGGAGCCATCTACTGCCCCTTCTTTATTTTGTCACAACCTCAAACCCTTCTATAAAACACTTTTGCATTGACATACTCATTTGTAGGTTGTGTATGGTGTGTATAGCTCTCTTGGTTCATCTATGTGATTCAAACAAATCTTAAATCCTCAAACTTTCTGGTGTATCACCATATTTTCAATTTTTCTCCTTATTTATCCCTCCCTTTTTCTTGTTGTTTCAGCAAGTACAGTAGTCTTAGGAATAAGAACTAGTTTAGGTGTTACACAAAGGGAACCAACCCTCTTTGGGGACTCACTCCAATATACAGGTCACACACAACCTAGGAGTGTTTCCATTTTGTCAATTGAAAGGGGAGTTCTACACCACTCTCCAAAGGGTGCATTTCAAAGCGACAACAATCCCACACACTTCAAGCTTGACAAAAGCATTCACGTTTGGACAAAATCGATTTGTTTTGGATCAGACTCCACATGCCTCCGCCTTCATTGGTAACTCATTGAAACTCAACACAACGAAGGATACCATTGGCTTACATGTTTGGTTCTCAATCTCAACGGACTCTCTCTCACATCTATACATGCATCCTTCATTCCTCTCACAAACAACACTCTCCTGTTAGATTTGTACGATTATCAACATGCAATCATCCTATATTGGTGCGATTAAGATAGGCTTGGGTATTGTTACCATATTTTTATGCAAAGGATTGCCAAAATAGCAAGTGGTTGTTATTGAAAAAGTGGCTATTTTTGGAAGATTGGCTATTTTAGCGCTAAAAATAGAAATTGGCTAGAAGTGGGAGATTTTCTAAGATTAGCGTGTGCTAAAATTAGCAAAGTGCTTAAAATAGCAGTCTAGCATGTGAGAGAGAAGAAGTAAAATAAGAAAAGCAAATCAGCATGCAAGAGGATGATGCACTCTGTCCTAAAAAACACAAAAAAGAAAAAGACAAAAGGACAAAGATAAAGGGACAAAAATAGAAAAGCAGTCCCCGCCAAGATAGAAAGAATTATAAAAGCATGCTGCAGTCCAAAAAAGAGGAGGTTGGCGCAGCAGCCCAAAAAAGAAAGAAATAAATAAATAAGGCAAGCTGCAGTTAGATATGGCGCAGCGGCTTAT
This sequence comes from Taxus chinensis, assembly GCA_019776745.2. NCBI lineage: Eukaryota > Viridiplantae > Streptophyta > Pinopsida > Cupressales > Taxaceae > Taxus > Taxus chinensis. Next base: position 965,205,762 of record CM034147.1, read on the forward strand.
AGAGGAGGTCTTTTATTGATTAAATCAATATGCATGCTGCCCATGCACCACAGGGTGAAGGAATAAATTAAATAAATGAAAATTTGCATGCAAACAAGGGCTGTTTTTTGGACGCAGCAGTCCATATAAGGATTTTTGTAAAAGAAATGTATCAAACATATACTTCAGTTGCTTTGCTATTGCAATCCTAGCTTGTACTTGCATCTCTGAATTAAAAAATTCCATTTGCCCTCTCATCTCACTGTTTTTCTAAGTTTTTCATTGTGTTTGATAGGAATATTGTATTGCTTTAGTGTGGAATTCACTCCCTCTACCGCTGTCCTTTCTCCTAAACCTTATAATTAATTTTGCAAAATAGCTTAGAGTTGTGCAAGTGTGTGAATTTTTGTTTTCCTTGTATGCAATAGTACGTGTGTGTGTCAAATTATTGGTGTATCACCTCTAATTCCCTTTTTCCACATTCTTTCTCCCTTTTCCTCGCTAAAGTTTTAGTTTTTTGGGTGATTCACAAGGGAACCAGCCCTCTCTGGAGGTTCACCTCAATCATAGGTTACCCATAGCCTTGAGGTGTTCAAATTTTGTCAACAGGAGAAAGAGTACACACACCATTCTCTATCAGAGTGTAACTTCTAGGTGACAACAGTTTCTAGCAAATCTCGGTGGGACAATATTAAAGATTGATGCTACTTCAGCAGTTTGCAAAACATAAAGTATTCAAAAATCAGCATCTGGCGACTCCTCAGGTTTTGATAGACATTCTGGTTGCAGACTGGTCAAAGCTAATGCCAAAAGTAACCACCAGGTCAAAAGCTAAAGGTATACCATTTGAATTTATTCAGCTACCTTTACATTCTTATAAAAGAAGCAGATTTTATAGATCTTCCCCATATTTTTCCCGAGCTAACCAACTAAATCAATTGCCCAAAATCCCACAACTTCCTGTTTTAAAATTCCTAATGGTTGTTCCTAGAAATGAAGTTTTTGTGACCTTTAATGATGGCATCCCCCTGAATCTCACAATATACAATGATATCTTTGCTTCCGCATTAAAGAGTTAACCATTCTTTACCGATTTAACTCAAACCATTCCGATGTTGCAAATCTTTGTTTTGTTTATAATATCACTCAAGAGAATGTAGCCATGACACTTCTTGTAGCTTCCTTCAAAGATAAAGCCTTGCAATGGTACCGAAATCTGACTATTAATTCTATCCGTACTTGGGATGAATTAGAAACAGTCTTTTATAACCAATTTGAGGACAAATTTGACCATCTTTCCCTGATTGAGCAATTAAGCACAATCAAAAAAGCCCCTCAAGAGTTCATGGTTGATTATAATTTGAGATTCCAAAGAACTTGGGAAAGAATTCCCCGTGCCATCAAGCTTACAGCAAACCATGCTTTCTTGTACTATTTGAAATCTCTGAACAGTGACATCGTTGTCCTAGTTCAATCCATAGGGGTAGTTCAATCCCTGTTGCCTTTGATCTAGCCATTAGAGCTGAAAAATAACCTCATACAAGTTAGCAAAATAGCACCTAGACCTCCTATGCATATCTTTCCAACTATTCAGCCACCAGCTTCAACTATAAACTCAATTCCAATAATAGTTAACCAAGCAGTGACTAATCCAAATCAGTCCTCAGAGTTGAGTGAAATAAAAGGAATCTTGCAAGCTTTTGGAAATAAGTTTGTATCTATTGAGAGACAGCTTGTTCAGCCTTACAGACCATATCAGGCTACTTTCCAATCTATTAAACCTTCATATCCAACATATCCTACAAGCAGGCCTACATAGCAAGGTCCACCAGTCATTAACATTGATCCTAGTGCTCCTTCTAAATCTATGACTCTTGTTCCAGTGCAGGCTAATCCTATTCAGGAACCCTTTTGGTGTGCTCCGTGCAATCATTCGCATGATCATTTTTCTTGTGTTGATGGAATGTTAAATCAAGCTTTGATTGCATAAGGGATGATTCCACAGTTTTCAATAGTTGAGGCTCCTCCTCAAGGGGATCCTACAGAAGCACCAAAGCCACCAGAGGCTAATTTGGTAAATTGGCAACAAGAGGATCAACATGCAACTACTACAAGGTCATACAAAAGAAGAGCAGTGGGGGAACCAACAGAGGTAAATAATTTGCATGGTTCATCTTCTTTATTTCCTGATAATACTAATAAGGTTGTTGTTGTCCCTAACGAGGAAAAATGACAACAAAACTTGATTCAGAAGGGCAACTTAGATACACAAAAGAATCAGGAAAAAGAGGCTGAAAGAGTTCTCAAAGGTCAGGCAAAAGGGGGCAGATCTTCCCTTAATATCATAAATCAGATGAAGAGATCTCATGTGAGTTTATCCATGTGGGATACATTGACTATTTTGGGTCAAAAGAGCTTCTAACAAGATGAGTTAGCCAAGCTATCAATTACAGAATGTAATGTCCCCTTCTTGGGACATTGATGAAATTGAAACCCTGAAGACCCATTCTCTCTTCTCATGGGTTTGAGGATTGAGCTTGAAGATGGTCCTAAGATGTCGGTTGTCTATTTTGTAACCCCTTGGAATGCCTTGCGCTACAAGCAGGGCCCTCTAAGTTAGTTTAAATGTGCACATAGGATCGATTTGAGTTAATAAAGTTCAGATTTATATTTGTCCCAACAGGGGGATATTACAGTGGTCTAAGAGCAACTTTCCTCTACTCTTATGGGTGTTGTTTGCAGAGTTTTTGGATCACGGGAATTGCAAGTGATGGAGATATGAAGGCCAAGCTCTATAGGCTTGGGAGATGGCTTGAATTTACTCCTCATGAGAAGAGTGTGTTGCTCGATACTCTTGAAGAAGCATAAAATTGTTTATCTTTGATAGAACAATTAGATTATGGCTCTATGTCTGCAGCAATGGACCCCTTTGGTGACCCATTTGGCTAGATCTAACCTATTGAGGCACGATGAGGGGGATGTGAGGTTCTTAGTCATCACTTGCATTAGCGAGGTGACAATGATAACAACCCCGAGCTTGCCATATGATGACACTACCATGGAAGAGGTCTACGAGCTCATGATAGAAAGCTTTCAAAAGCTTTGGGATACCTCAAACCCTTACTTTGATAAGAGGGTTAAGATCTTAGGGAACATGGCTAAGCTAAGATCTCGCATACCAATGTTAGATTTTGATTGTGATGATCTCATTTTCCACATGTTTGAAGTTTTCTTTGCTATCCTACCAAGAGAATCATTCACAGAATATAATGCAAACTATAATTTCCCTAATGTTGAAATGAATATGAGGATCCTCCACAACTATTGCTATCCATACTTGTGGAAGGTTTGGGACAAGAAAAGCAATGTATTGCTCACGCCTTAGCAAAAAGAGTTGGTGGATCAATGATTCAAACAAAGTGAAGACGCATATCCAAGGAATGAGCTATTTTGTTTTTGATGATGAATTGTTAACATCTAATGAATGCATGGAGTTGAATGGTTGCAAGAAGAAATCAGATTTGGTTTGAAGAACATAAAAAGGACATTGGTAACAAGCACATGCATGATGAAAAAGAACATGATGGTAAAGAATAAAGAGTGATTAACACTATTCCCAATGAAGGAAACCATATCAATAAGTTGGCTGCCCCGTATGAGAAATACGCCATAGAAGGCATGAAGGTATGATAAACAACTCTAATCATACGACTCCATATGTTTTTGCTCCCTCTCATAAAGGAAATTCATTAGCACAACATTTCTTGGTCTTCTTATGATGGTGTTCATGAATGCAAGCAATATATTTTGTTTTTCTCCTTTCCTTGTAAGCATAAGAGTAGAGGAACTTTGGGATGTTATCATGCTCATATTGCTTCATGGGATAAAGCGGTAAAAGGAATTTTTTCTGAGGGAGCATTACAAAATTTATTTGGATGCAATGATATCATCTCCTTAATTTTTCCAATTGTTGCTAACTCTCATCTCTTTGGAAGCATTGAAGGAAGTTTGGAAAGAGAGGACAATGCATTATGAGACTACTAACATTGTGCTTGTTATTATAAGCAAGGAGGCAACACTAAAAGGTGCTCATTTTCAGTTTGGCATGAATACATATGATCCTACAAGTGGGATTCTCACAAAGATAAAAGGTATGCTTGTTTTTCCTTCATGTATGGGTCTTACAAGAAGGAGGTATCTTGCTGCCCCAAGCAAACAAAATTCAAGTTTTTTGGTTGGATCCATGATGGAATATATGTTAACACACGTTTTAAAGATAATAATTTGATGATGAGTATGCAATGATAATACCGCTGTAATATTCATTTCCGGTCTAATATTTTTATTGATAGCTGCCCCACAAACAAGGATAGATATGTGGACAGATGGTCTTCAAGTTGCTAACACATTTGAGGATTGTTTTGAGGTGTTGAGACTTGGGGGCATTATTCCTAATAATGAAGAGTGGCTCGTCACACTTGTATGTAACTGTGCAAGGGTCATATGGGTACACCAAAGAAGGTAAGCTACAAGCTATTTTGAATGAGTATGTTCATGTATTTGATGTGCTACCTTATGAACTACTTCTAGATAACAATTTTGAGTATAATATGGAGCAAAGTTTTGAGCATATTCATGAGGAAGAGGAAAGATGTCATGATGATGCATGGAAAGAATATGAAAAAAACCATTTTATGGGGATGTTAATGCTTATTGGTTCATACATTTTCAGACTGTTTTCTTTATGATTCCACATTGCTACGGGGTTATGTTGACAAAAGGAAGGAGCAAATTTTGAGCATGATTATTTTAGGAAGGTTTGAGGCACATAAAAATGCATTTCTAATAGTTATATATTATATACTCATGCTTGTGGTCAAAAAACAAATACTGCAGCCAAGCACATGATTTTGGGGTTAATGAAGATAAAATTTCAGAACTTGTAGAGATCAAAGTGATGAACTTCAACATGTGAGGTAACCACCTCAGATTTCATCACGAGAATGAAGCTCATGAGTTGTTCATGTCATTATGGCATGAAATAAAGCTCCACAAGAGTGTTACTAAAGACTCATGTTTTTTCCTAATTTGTTTGCTTCATGTGTAGTTTTGAAAAAGAAATTGCAGTTGGAGACACTCCTAAATTTTAAGAGAAAGAAGCATCACAAGTTATTGCAAATGCTTCACGACTTGAATAGCATGGGATCCTGACTTTGGGAGTGCTACATCTTTGCACTCGGATTCACGAGCCTGTTATTGCTTGAGGGAAATCTTGGAAAGGGAGGATTGTAATGTCCCCTTCTTCGAAGATTGAACTAAAATTGAAAACCTAAAGACCCTCAACCCATTCTCTTTTCTCATGGGTTTGAGGATTGAACTTGAAGATGGTCCTAAGATGTCAATTGGCTATTTGGTAACCCCTTGGCATGCCTTGCGCTACAAGGAGGACTCTCTTAGTTAGGTAAATGTGCACATATGATAGTTGCTTTTATTATTTAATTAAAAATATTAAAGCGCACACATTCTCAATTTATTAAAATATTTTATTATAATGAGAGTTTATGTTTTCCCTCCAAAAGGGAAAGGTCAGTCTTTTTGAATGTTGCACCCCTTAACTCTATAAAAAGAGGTTGCATTTCCCTTAGTGGGGTTATGTTGGATTGATCATTTGATTTTACTCCATGCTTGGAGTAATGAGATGTATGTCATAGCTCTTGCATTGTGCTCTCTCATTGTACAAGCTTCATTTTGATCCACTGTTGAAGATATTTAAGACTCCATTGTTCTCTTCATTGTGCTCTCTTGTGCTGAGTGTGTTTTTGCATGGTTTATCCATTTTAAGTATTGGCGACTTGGCTAAAAAGATTGACACATTTATTTAGAGTGACATATGCATGTTATTGATCATTGTTAAAGGGTTTGATAGTACCTTCGTGAACTTTTGTTACTGCCTGCAATTGTTTTTACTATAGCCACTTGGACTGGAGTTTGTTTAAACATGTTTTTGATGCCCCAAAATGTATTTATGTTGCATATTTGATTTAACATAGTTTTTTGATCATGTGTGAACATATTTGAGGGTTTTTGGAAGTGATGCAAGTGCTGAAATTAATCTATGTGCAAAACAACAAATTATTTTGCCTTGGGCAACTTGTTTTTTTGGCTATTCTGGGAGTTTGGTAGCTACTATTCTAATTTAGTTTGGATCATCTTATTCCTTGTATTTTTTTGAGTTCGGGCATATCTCATTTTCCCGAATCAGAGTAGTTTTGAGGAAGATATGAATTTTTGAAAATTACAGCAGTCTAGTGTTTGAAGTATCTATTGTTTTTAGCTGTACGTGTGATCAAATTAAAAAATTGATTTATTTATTAATTGTTTTTTAGCAAGGGGAGTTGATTTGGAGTGTTTGAAAGCTTGGAGAAGGGCTAAAATATTTTTATTTATGTTCCTCAAACCCTAACAACTAGATCTGAGATTTCCAGGTCTATTTTGAGGGGGTTTCAATACTCAGAAAATTCAAATTTATAGTGCATTGGAAAGCTCTTAATTTCTATTTTATTATGCACTTTATTCCATGCAAAAATATGGAGTATTGAATAAGTCATGAATTTTAGAAGATTTCAGTTGTCCGTAAGCAATATTCAATTATTATCTGCTGCAATAAAATTCGGATCTGGAAAAGATTGGGTTTCCAATTAGTTCTCCCATCTAACTCACTACCTTGGCTTATTCCAACCCCATTTTGGGTTGTACTAACGCTGACATTGGGTTATTTGAGGTCGAACTAAAAGGATCTAATCCTTCTAGGGTTGATTTGAGTTAATAAATTACATATTTATATTTGTCCCAACAGGGGGATATTACACAGAAGGTCAATCAGATAAAGCTAGTGTAGTATTTTCCAATACAAATCAGCCCTCTAAGGCTGATTTTTAGGCAAAAAAAGTTGGTAAGCCTCCTCCTTTCTACCTTTCTTTGATTATTGGTGATTATTTGGTCCATAATTGCATGGTTGACAGTGGTGCTAGCAGTACAGTTATGCCTAAGCAGATTGCAGATAAGCTAGGACTCAAATATGAGCCACATGACAAAGGGGTTTTGCAGTTAGATGGCACAGCTACCAAAACAGTTGGTATAATCAAAGATCATAAGCTAGGCTTGCATGCATGTCCAAACCTTCCAATCTTATAGGATATTATGGTAGTGGATCTACCTTCATACTTCGTTTTTTGTTTATCTAGAGATTTTACAACTAAGATTGGAGGTTATCTGCGATCAGATTGGTCTTATATGTTTTTCAAAACAAGGTATGGCACAGAAATAACAATTAATTTTGAGTCTCTTGCTAAGTTTCATATTAAGACTTATGTACCTAATACATGCAATGTAAATTGTATTATTTTTTACCAAGAAGATCATCTAGTTGATCATGATTCAGACACCCACTCTAAGAGCATACCAAATCTATTATTAGATGAGTGGGGAACTGACCATCATGACTGATCAGGAGATCATTTTCAAAATTTCCCTAAACATCCCTAAATGGTGTCAGTGCAGAAGATCATCTCGTGAGCTTTCCAACAACTGTGAGAACGCGACAAACGGACATCGGGAGTTCTAGTTATGTCCGGTGAAAGTTTGGTCAACGGGAAAGTCAACTTCTGGTCAACTGATCAATATTGGACCAATCGCACTGCGACACGTGGCAAAAGACTGGCAAAATTGAAGGGGTTTTATCCACCGGCCTTTGACAATCGTGAAATGGTTGGTTCGATTTTTCAATCACGGGTCGACAGGTGGTCTTATTCGCCATATTTCATGTGGGTCGAATTTCAAATTACCTTGTAATTATTTGCCACGCATTATTCCCAAATTCCACATACCACGCATTATGCCACAAACTATACATATTAATGTTTATACATTAGTATTAAACCACCAAACTCAATGCTATGACCACGTAGTGGTAAGCGGTGGAAGTGTCCACGTGGATGAGGAGTGAAGCGGTGGTGGGGAGCATGTTTAATGTTATGCGTGGAAATCCACATAGGGGCGGTTATGCCTCTAATGGTCCTTTGACCACTTCAAACAAAGCGTGAAAGGCTTAATAAAGCCTAAGACCTTATCACTCCACAACATGTGTGATATCCCACTTAAATAAGCAAACCGCCCCACTTCTCCTTAGCTGCTCAATTGGGATTTTATCCCATTAAAAATGCAAATCGGCTAAAATGGGTATTTAATCCCATCTCATATGCTAATCCGCCCAAATGGGAATTTTTATCCCAAATTTCATGTACGGGTTTAGGCTAATATTAGCCTAGGATTATATGCAAATGCATTATTCAAGGACCCTAAAAATGTATAAATAGGGTACCTATTTCATTGTAATGACAGACCCCAAGCTTATTAATTGTTAAGCTTATTGTGGGAACACACACAAAATACGAAGACAAGCTCAGAGCTCGGAAGGCGAATGAGAAATTGTTGTTGTGTGAAGACCTAAATTATTTAGGCAGTATTATTTTGATTATTATTGACCTATTATTTGTTAGGCAATAATAAATTAAATATTTGTGGCTAGGAGTTATTCAAACTACCTAGTCAGCCCATAGCGCCACAGTAAATTATTGTGAAGCCTGGTATATCGACCGGAGAGCCATAGGGCGTTGTATTAGCGTCTGGAAGGTTGATCAAGAACCGGAGGTTTCCGAACAGTGGAGCTAGAGCCATCAAGCTTGTCGAATACGCCAGGAAGGTGGAAGTCGGGTGTTATTTTTCACCCTTGTCTGAAGGTCTGGTTATTCTTCTAAGCAAGGTTAAATAGTTTCCATTAGGTTTTCTTGTGAAAGTACTAGTGTAACTTACAAGTTTTGACTATTGGAACAGTTCGATAAGAACCCGGAGACGTAGGCAATTGCCGAACTCCGTAATCAATTTGTGTGCAATTGTCATTATTGTCTTGCATTATTTTAAATTGATTACTTAAAAGGAGCAAATTGTCGGCAAATAATTAAAGCATATAAAGTTCCGAGATCAGGTAGTAATAATCTGATTATTTTCGGATCAATGACTTTGATCCTTACAAATGTGTTGAAGAAACATACAGTAGAGATGTTGGTTTGGGAATTTATTGCATGCACCAAGAGGATGTTTTTATACCATTGTTGGTCAAAACTGATGAGATTGATGCAGGATTATGGAGTTTATAGTTATAACTTTGATGGCTCTAGAAGCAAAAATGGATCAGGTGGAGATAATGTTTTGATATCACCAAAGGGTCAAAAGTATTATTCTTCTATTCGTTTTCAGTTTAGTTGTTCATAGCCAATGCAACTGGGTATGAGGCACTAATCCATGGTTTATAGTGGGCTAAAAAGAAAGGAATTAAGTACCTACAGTTATTTGGTGACAATGAGTTAATCATAAATCAGATAAGAAATTTGAACATTGCAAAGAATCCCTTGATGAAATCATATAGACATAGAGTATGAGATCTTGTAGAAGATTTTGATGCATTCAACATTCAATCAATTCCTAAATCTGAGAATAAGCATGCAGATAGATTGGCAGTTGTTGGGGTTGATTTTGATATTCCCAATGAAGTGAAAAGAAAAGAAAATCAGTCTCGTATTAAGATGGTTGTAAGGCCATCAATTCCTAATAACAATATTAATTGGCAAGTGTTTGAGAATGATGAATAGTTTGTACATTTTATTCAGAAAGAAGCTGAGTTTTACTCAAAAAAACGAGTCTAAATTGCAGCAGCAATATGGTGAACAAATCTTGCAATTAAAGACTAACAAGTTGCCCCAAGAGTTGGTAACCCTTGCGAGCATTTTTAATAGTGATGATCAGCTGAAAAGAGACAAGATTAGGATGTCTACAAAGCAAGAAAACTATGAGGACATAGCAATTAGCGATGGAAGGTTTTTTAAGCATGGTAAGTTGTGTAATTTGGAAGAAAAGAAAGCTTTTGTTCAATTATGCAATGAATTCATTGATGTTTTTGCTCGGAAGTATGAGGATTTAAAAGGTTTTGATCCAAGATTAGCTCAACATTCCATTGAGCTAACGCCCAATTCCAAACCGGTAAGGCAAAAGCAAAGACCTATTAATCCAAAGATTGGGATTTTGATGAGAAATGAACTAACAAAACTTATTGGATCTTGTATTATCTTTCCTAGTAAGCATTCTTCATGGGTTGCAAATCTTGTACCTGTAAGGAAAAAGAATGGAGAAATAAGGTTGTGTGTTGATTTCAGGGATCTAAACAAGGCTTCATTAAAGGACCACTATCATTTACCATCAATGGATCAAATTCTAAGAATTGCATCAAGTGCAGAAAGATTCTCTCTTCTAGATGGTTATGACAGTTACAATCAAATATTGGTAAAAGAAGAGGATCAATACAAGACAGTTTTCACCACTAAGTGGGAAACATATGCTTACAGAAAGATGTCTTTTGGGTTATCTAATGCAGGAGCCACTTTTTCAGAGAGTCATGGAGATGGCTTTCCAAGGTTTGATCAATGTCAATGTTTTGATTTAGCTGGATGACATTACTGTATTTTCTAAGTGTGCTAATGATCATTTGAGTCATCTGAGGCAAGTTTTTGAAAGGTGCAGACAGTATGGGGTTTCTCTCAACCCAAAGAAGTGCATGAAGGCAAACTTTTTGGCCACATGGTCTCAAAAGAAGGTTTGGCTATAGATCCGAAAAGAGTAAGCTCAATTCTAGTTTTATCCTTACCTCGACAGAAGAAAGCACTTCAAAGCTTTTTGGGTAAAATCAATTTTGTAAGAAGATCCATTGCTGATTTTGCTAATTTATCAAAGCCTCTAACTGTTATGTTAAAAAAATATGAGTTTCAATTGGATAGAAGAAGGGAAAATCGGTTTTGAGGCAATTAAAGAAGTTATTGCTCAAGCTCCAACACTTGCAAATCCAAATTTTTCAAAGGATTTTATATTGTATGCATTTATAGGGGTTGAAACAGTTTCAGCGATCTTAACTCAGCTGAATCATGATGATTTGGAGCAACCAATTGCTTTCTTTAGCAAAGGGTTACATGATTATGAGGTGAAGTATACTTTTGTGGAAAAGCAAGTCCTTTCTGTCATTAGAGGCTTAAAAAAATTCAGATATATGCTCTCTAATAATAGGATTCATGTTATGGTTACTCACCCAAGTGTAAAGGAATTTTTGTTGAGCAAGGATCCGAATAAAAAGAGGGTTGGTTAGATCACTGAAGTCATGGAATATGACATGGACTTTAAGGTAACAAAATTGATCCGTGGAAAAGGGTTATGTGAGCACATAGTTTCAGATTTGGAGTCAAAGAAAGTTGTTGGTTTTGCACTCATAAATCAGTCACAAGCAGCTGAAATACCATCTTCGGTGAGTTGGACACAAGACATGATTCAGTACTTGCATGCGGGTATTCCTCCCCAAGGTTTGGATAAAACAAAAAGGAGGTATTTCTGGTTACAAGCTATTCCTTATGCACTCATTGATGGTATTTTATTTAAAATATATTAATGGTGTTCTTCTAAGATGAGTAGAACCTTCACAAGTTGACAAATTATTGCGAGAATTCCATGAAGGTTTTTCAGGTGGCCATTATGCTCCAAGGACTACTACTCTCAAAATCATGAAAGCAGGTTATTATTGGCCAAGTATTTTTAGAGATTGTTTTGCATGGGTCAAAAGCTGTCAGAAGTGTGCTTTCTTCGTGGGAAAAGAAAAGCTTGCAACCCTTCCTCTTCATCCTATTTCAGTGGATCAGCCTTTTATGCAGTAGGGATTAAACTTCATTGGAATGATAAATCCACCATCCAATTTGGGACACAAGTGGATTCTTACGGCCACTAACTATTTTACCAAATAGACAGAAGCAGTTGTACTAAAAGAATCGAATGAAACTAGTGTGTTTGACTTCTATGAAGGTATTGTTACTAGATTTGGAGTTCCTGCTACTATTATTTCAGATAATACTCTTGCTTTTGTCGGTGCTAAAATTACAAAATGGGCTGTTAGGAATGGTATTTGCCTGAGTACTTCATCAAATTATTATCCACAAGGTAATAGACTTGCAGAGTCTACAAACAAGAATTTGTTAAATATTATTAGAAGACTTCTGGATGAAAATCAAAGATCATGGCACACTAAACTCAAATCAATTTTATGGGCTGACAAAATCACTCTTAAGCGGTCTATTAGTAACTCTCCATACATGTTGGTTTATGGCAAAGAAGCAAGACTTCCAATTTCTCTTGAGCTGCCCGCTTTAGAGCTTATTCATTAGATGGAATTATTGGAAGCAGGTCCCATGGAGGTAAGGTATGTAGAGCTTATGCAGTTGGACAAGTTAAAATATGAAAGCATGCTCACCATGGAAGCTCATTAAGCTTAGGTAAAGAAGAATTTTGACAAGAAAGCAATTGCAAGGGTTTTTCAGGAAGATGATCATGTTCTTAAGTGGGATGCAAACAATGCAAAACCGGGAAATCACACCAAATTTGATACTTTCCAGTTATCTCAGTTGCATGGCGAAGAACTATCAATCCCAATTAATGGGATTTTCCTCAAAGCTTTCTATTGAGGGTTCAGCATCATTAGAGTAATTTATTTTCAATAAGTGCTTGCATGCACATAGCTTTTCCAGAATTCTTAGTTTTTTTTCCAAGAAATGCTTGCATGCACATGTTTTCCTTTTGTTGAAGAGGGTATTTCAGTTATTTTGTTTCAAAGGATACAAGTTATTGCAAGAGGTATGTGACTCCATAGCCCAATGGATGCAGAATTAGCAAGCAAACAATCTTATGATGTAGCCAAAATGTTACCATATTTTTTACGCAGAGGATTGTCAAAATAGCAAGTGGCTATTTTTGAAAAAGTGGCTATTTTCGGAAGATCAACAAATTTTTTTGTGCTAAAAATAGAAATTGGCTAGAAGTGGGAGATTTGCTAAAATTAGTGTGTGCTACAATTAACAAAGTGCTAAAATTAGCGAAGTGCTTAAAATAGCAGTCTAGCATGTGATAGAAGAAGTAAAATAAGAAAAGCAAATCAGCATGCAAGAGGATGATGCAATCTGTCCTAAACAAGACAAAAGAAAAACACAAAAGGACAGATAAAAGGGACAAAAATAGAAAAGCAGTCCCCAACAAGATAAAGAATTATAAAAGCATGTTGCAGTCCCAAAAAGAGGAGTTTGGCGAAGCATCCCAGAAAAGAAGAAATAAATAAAAAAATAAAAAAGGCAAACAGCAGTTAGATTAGAGGAGGTTTTTTATTGATTAAATCAATATGCATGTTGCCCATGCACCACAGGGTGAAGGAATAAATTAAATAAAAGAAAATTTGCATGCAATCAGGGGCTGTTTTTTGGACGCAGCAGTCCATATAGGGAGTTTTTGTAAAATAAATGTATCAGACACATACTTTTAGCTGCTTATTGCAATCCTAGCTTGTACTTGCATCTCTGAATAATTCTAAGTTTTTCATTGTGTTTGATAGGAATTTTGTATTGCTTTAGTGTGGAGTTCACTCCCTCTACCACTGTCCTTTCTCCTAAACCTTAGAATTAATCTTACAAAATAGCTTAGAGTTGTGCAAGTGTGTGGATCTTTGTTTTCCTTGTATGCAGTAGTACATGTGTGTGTCAAATTATTGGTGTATCACCTCTATTTCCCTTTTTCCGAATTCCTTCTCCCTTTTCCTTGTTAAAGTTTTAGTTTTTAGGGTGACTCACAAGGGAACCAGCACTCTCTAGAGGTTCACCTCAGTCATAGGTTACCCACAGCCTTGAGGTGTTCCAATTTTGTCAACAGGTGAGAGAGTACACACACCATTCTCTATCAAGTTGCAACTTCTGGGTGACAACAAGTATTATGTGCACTTTGCCTCAGTTACTTCGATCTTGTCAATTGTCTCTACTTCCAACAATCAACACTTGCTTTCTTTCCAAGGTTGACATTACTCTATTCACCGCCACAAAGTCCATCCACGGGTTAAGTAGATGTTTCAGTTTTGATTTATTAAAATTCATTTCATATTCCATTTTGACTTATATGTGGTGGTCAAAGGAATATTTAAAGTTAATATGTGGCCTTTAGATTATAGTTTGTCATCTTAAGTTTTTGGTAGTGTTTATTGATTAATGTTTATAAGTTGTTTTAAAATTGTCAACTCATTAGTAGTTAAAAGTGAGTCTCAAGTCAAAAAATAATTATTTACTAGCATTAAAAAATATATATTTAATTACATTTTAAATTGTCAATTTTTGTTAAACGTATACAAAAAATTGTCTCTGTCATTTTGTTGTTTGTCTAGTTAGGTTTTTCATCGAAGTGTCTAAAATAAAAATTATTTGTATTGTAATTGGGCGCATTTTCAGTGGTAGCCGACATCCATCTTATGGGGGTGGTGGGTGGCGGGGCGGGGCATTGTAATATTGAGCCTAATGTTCACATTCCGTTGAGTTAGCAGCATCTATTTGGAGGTTGGAGGCATCGGAGGCTGTAGGACATTCAACATCCTCTTGCAAGCCGCTAGCAAAAGGGCTGCACAACAGATTAGTGGCGAATAAAATGCACGGAAATGACAAATGCTGAGACTGGAATCCAGCAACAACGAAAACTAATTATGATGTGAGAGATCAAGTGTAGAGGCTACAAGAGGTGATGAGGACTAGTCCTCGTTTATTGTTTTTCATGTTTTCAATGTAATGTGGTAGAAAATAAGAACAAACATGAACACCTGTTCAATTGTAATAGGCAAATAATGTGATTTTTTTAATATATCATGATTTTTCTGCAATAAATCACAATTTTTCCGTACGGTTTATTCAAAAAATCACGATTTGCTAAAAAACACTATTTTATGGGTAAAAATGGCGATTTTTAGGATTTCGATCACTGTTTATGCAAACCAAACCATACAAGGTCAAAAAATCGTGGTTTTAATTAGTGAAAAATGTGGCTTTGATGGCGGTTGGCAATTTATCATGATAAATCGCAATTTTTGGCACTTTTTGTTACACTGCTTGTACATATATTTTACAAAAAAATAAAAGAAGATTTCTATAATTCAAACTTATCGAATGTAAACCTGGTGACATAGCTTGCAACCTTCAGGCCAATCTGCTTAGTGTGAAGCACACCATTAGAGAGGAGTTGCAACATGTTTTGGAGAACATTTCCACCATCGAACCCCACCTCACTTTAACTTTGATGGCTCTTTCTTTTGCTTCTATTGCTGCCTAAGCCCCATGTGGAAGGTACTAGCATTGGTAATCCTTCTCCCCCTTTGGTTTCTATCCCTCACAGTGATTTTGAACATTTGGATAAGAATTTGGAAGACCTGCAACAGGTTGTTATAGACAGCATGATTAGATAAATGTTTTGATGGCCCGATTCAAGATCTAGAACAAGACCCCTATGGTGAACCCAATGAAAGTGACACAGAACAGCACATTACCTGATTTGAGGGATGATATTGTGACATCTATTACCCAGCGCTACAGTTGCATTTATGATATTTTCAGCCTGACCACAGGGCAGTGGAGACATTGTGCGACCTTTGTCTTTTTTTTCCATCAACCCCTTCATGGAGGACCAGTTCCACAAGGAGGGTTCTTGGCTAGATTCTGACATTAGTGGTAGACCCACTATTGAGGTTTAGATGGAGCTCGAGCAAGGCTTAAATCCTGCTAGACATCCCTCTCCTCATGATGAGTGTTTTCTAATGCTGATATCTTTTGTTTTTGGATGATGATGAAGAGGTATACCCCCAATGATCTTTGTCATTCCATGACATGATATTTGATGGTTGGTTTTTTTCATGCTACGTTTAGATTCTTTGATGTTCGCTATATAACTTCTTATTATTTTTATACTCGCTACGACGGGACAGGTAGTGTCTTGTTTCAGGCTACTTGGGTTTTCAGAATCCTCAAGACAATTATTTTCTGTGGCTTGTTGGAAAGCAGCTAGACCATGCTGCTATATTGTTACTCTTTTTTATAGCTTTTAATATGCAAATGTTCGGCCTTTTTTTCACAACAAAAAAAATAAAAGTTGCAGGCAGTGATGATTCCCAATGACCAGACAAAGAATTTCCCCGAGTACTTGCTAATATTAAGTTCTGCAGTAACTAAAGATAAGAGAATAATTGAAGATGCATATTGGCATGTAACCAACAGTAATTATTCACATTTTAGAGCTATAGTTGGAGTACAAAAGATACAATAAGTACTTGAACCCAAAATAAACAGTAAAATATAGCCCAATACTTTCATCATGGAAAAATACAAAGAGGCACAATAAACCTAAAATAATCTATAACCATAAAATACGGGAAATAAACTTCGTAACCATGACAGATTACTAGGAGGATGGATATGGCTCATACATATTTATGAAATGTAAAATAGAGTTTCAATTATAAAACAAGGCTTAAAATAGAGCATTTAGTGCAAAAAATAGACTCTTGGCTTCAGTCTTCATTTGCAATTGACATTAGTCTGGCTCCATACATGGCTTTGATCTTAGTTTGCAATTGGCATTAGTCTGATTCCATAAATTCCGAGCATTTTGATAGACTCCAATACATGCAGACCAAATATATGTCTGAATCTTAGTCCACCGGGAGTAACAGAATGGTCAAAGCTGAACGTTGCTACAACAAAGATCTAACTTCAAATCACCACGGGGACCATTGGACACAAGCTCGCATGGCTAGGATAATGCAGATCCCAAAGTACATGGACAGAATTTGAAAACCCACATCTAGGGACTGGAGCCCCATTTGTATCCCAAGGTTGTGGATCCCTAGGCAAACCCTCATTGGTCAAGCAAAAAAGTGAAATTGAAGTATAGGTAAATCTTTACATACCTTATACAAATGCGTAGTTTGTCCTATAAATTTTATAAAATTAGTAATTATACCCAAAGGTCCAATGGTCACGACAATAGGGTGGCAACAGAAGTGAAGGGTGGACACTTTAAAAACCCAACCATTAAATTAAATGTCTGACAAACCTTCAATTCAATCTTCCACCTATCAGTGGCAGTTTTTAGAAGACTACCCAGAAAACAGGAAACTTGGGGTGATGGCTTTCCTTTGGAACGACTTTTTAGTGGAGTGTGTGCAGGGTCTCAGGGGTGGAGATGGGTTCCTCCATGGCCAGTCCTTCTACTCTGCTGCTCTTGCCTAGCTGTGCCTCTTCCCCACCTCCATCAATGTTGGCTGGGGTTTGCATTTTGTCCTACGACTCCATGACAGAGGCCATGAGGGTTTCTCGGCTGCAGAAACTAATCAGTGGATTGTTGGAGCTAAGGCACTCTCCTTGTCTAGTCCCTTTGCCACCCTTATGAAGGCAGGAATGATAGATCGCTGCATGCACAACTGTGATAGTTTAGCAAATGCCAAGCTTTGGTTGGAGTGGGACGTGTTTGACAAAATGTCTGTTGTTTATGCTTTGGGTTCAGTGTCAGCTTTTAGCCAGGCAGATAGGGGTAGAGGAGCGTGTCCCATGCTGCTCTTCTTCCTCATATCCTCGTCCCACCGCTCTCCATCTTTGCAGTATTTCTACATGCAATTGGATAGGCTTGGCGTTAGCATCCCCCTTCTTCCTTCTTTCTGGGATGCCTGCAAAGATTTTTTGACAAATTGCTTGGCTGCGGTGATTTGGTCACACAGACAGTCAGTGGGCTTGTTGTATCCTCTCAGGCTCCCGACTCAGGATATGGCATAAACATTGCCGAAGTTATGTTCAAACTGTTTGAAAAATTGCCTGACAGCGCATTGCTTGACAAAAATGCCTATCAAAAAGTTGGATGAGCTCTCCCCGAGCTCTTCTTCTGAAGATAATACAGACTCACTCCAGGTTCTAGTTCGTACTTTGAGTGGAAATACCCTTTGCATCCAACTCCAACGGCATGCTCAAGGGAAGGACCTTAAATTGATTCTTTCTCATAAATTGAGCTGCAGGGCTGGACTCGCAGGCCTCGTTTTGTTGGAAAACCTCTGAAGGATGATTCCCTACTCATCTCTTATGGGATTGGGCAAGAATCGATGATTTTATGACTGGTCTCTTATTCGGTGGAGCCAAAGAGCGAAGCTCTGCACCTTTCAAAGAGGCACTTTTTAAAAATGCCACTTCCTCAAAAAGCTCCTGTAGCTCCTCCTCCCCCCGCCTACATTATGGAGCAAGCATCTGAATCCCCTACTTTGGAGATCAACGGTGAAGAAGCTCTGGTCTTTATACAAAAGTTGGGAACTAAGGCCCTTATCTACTGATTTAATGGTGCTTGGCCGTCATCTAATGCTCTGATTCAGTGGATTCATTCCTCGTGGATGGAAAATTGTGAATACTTCTTATGTGTCAGTGACTTCTTCATAGTCTACTTCCATGATCAGGAGGATTATTGAAGGGCTATTAAAGAGGGTCCTTGGTTCTGGGGATCGGCGGGCCTTTTCACAACCCCACTGTTTCCTTAGTTTGATTCGAGTTCCTTTTCCATCTCACATGTTCCTGTTTGGGTGAGATTGCCTAATCTTCCCCTTCACTTTATCTTTGCTACGGAGGATATCGGCAATCTTCTTGGGAGGTTCATCAAAGAAACAGAGAATGCGGAGTGGTCTTCATACTTTTGTCAGGATTTTGTAGAAGTGGATCTCAGTAAAAGATTGTCAAATAAAATGACTCTCAAGATGGGAGACGCAACTCACATCCAGACTCTTGACTATGAAAACACGGCTTTCAGATGTCAGAATTGCAGGACTCTGAGACACCTCCAAGTTGCCTACCCTCATAAGAAGGCCTAAGCTCCAAAGAAAAAGGATTCATTCCCAAGCGATGGAACCCTCCAGATCTTGAGGACGACAACAATTCTGGCTCAATATTTCAAGACGCAGGAGATACAGCGCCATCGACCACAGCGCAGTCCAACCACTGTTGCATCTAATGAGGTGGGCCAGCCAAAGGTTTGTCCTCCCTCTTTGGAGAGACCTACTCCAAGGATAAAGCGGCCCCATGAATCCGATCACTCTGACTCGGGTAAGGATGGACCCCATCCTCTGGATAAGGAGTTACAGATCTACGCCCCCTTGGACTTGTCTGAATCCAATCCTCTTGGTTCAGAGGAGCATTCGCATGGAAACTAGCAGATAGTGCATTCAAAGAAGGGAAGGAAGGGAAAGCACTGATCTCTGATCTCCTTTTCTTTCCTATCCTTCTTCTTTTCATCCTCGTTCTCCCTCCTAATCAGCTTCGCTTGTGGATGCCTCTTTTGTCACATCCACTTCCTTGTCTTGCAGCTTGTTTTAGGTTGCATCTCCTCTCTCCCTCCTTGTTGTTCCCCTTTGTTGCATCTTCTTCTTCTTGCAACTGCGCGTGGGGCTGCTTCTTTTCTTTCTCTGTGGTTGCTATTTCGCTGCTGCAACTGTGGCAGCAGCAGCTCCTCCTTGTTCTCACTTGTGTTTCTTTGCATTTTTCTTCGTTTGGTTTGTACCTTTGTGGCTTCTTGTTTTGTTTTGTCTGTGGGCTTTCTTGTTGTACTATTTCATTGTTGTATCTTGCCTTTAGGGCCTTTTGTAAAAGGATGCAGGTCCTTTCAAAACCCCCATTTTTACCCTTTTTCCAAAAAAAATTCCACCTGTCAGTGGTTACCCTCCAACTGCAAGCATTAATAAGCCTATTATGTGTAACAATACAAATGCATCATTACCGTCAAGTTAGAATTTCAGATCCAAAAATAGTGATACCTTTGCCATACAGTGGAGTCTTGAGCCTGTTTTTTGATTCAGCAAAGATTTTTTTAGCTGGACACATCAGTGCTCCACAATATAATGCCTATCAAAATAAATATATTGAAGTGTCAAGTTGTTTTGCATCACCCTAAAGCATTTTTTTGGTGATAATCTTATGGTTACAAAGTAGTTTGCAGTTAGTTGTAAATGGTTTTTATTGTAACTGCCACAGCAGGTAGTGTAGGAATCAGCAAGACTAAAAAATTATTCATTTGTAAAATTGTACTGGCTTCCTTTATCATCTAATTTAATATTCAATTTGTCTTCATAAATATATAGTAATATGCCAAAGTTATTCAAGTTTGACACAAAATGAAACGGGGTTGGGATTTGCAGATGCTTGTTGCATAGTTTTTTATTCGCAGGCATCTAGATAATTAATTGATTAGAGTAGTATGACATATAGATACATAATAGATGTGTGTACAAATGTATAGGAGAGGATGTCAAGAGTGCTATGGGGAAGGGAATTGTAGCTGCTTGGCTCTTCATCTAACTAATATTGGACAACGGCCACACTGCACATCTGACCTCTATTTTTGACAGTAGAGTAGTTTTCCCTTGTGCTTACAAATATGAATAGCCTCACCACAAGCAATGTCAAAGTAGGCCACATGAGCAATTCATTTGCTAGAAATTATCTGATGCAGGATCTACAAATACCTAAAGAAAGACTGATGCCACCAAGAAGCTTGCGGGATTACATGCAAAAGCTATGTAATATCCCTGTCAAATAACTTTAGATAAATCCGAATATTTGCATGAAAGCCTAGGGCAGCAGTATGAAATACTAACTTCTATGACAGCTGCAATAATCTGATTTTTTTAAAATAAAAACAACCGCAATATGTAGGAAAATGGAGACTTTATTTATTTATTTCAAATCAACTTTAATAAAGACACTAGAATGTCTAAATACAATTTTTTTCACAACAAATAAGAACATGCAAACTGCTTTGACTGAAAACTACTTCCACATATAGCGTCAGTACTGAAATTCGTTTCCAGAGTGAGACATCCTAGCTGTACTTATTGTTCTGGATGCTAAATCAGCTCTGAATATGAAGCCCTAGCTGAACTGGATGAACACATGTACCCTGAATGACCACTGCAACCCCTGAATGAAATTGCCAAGCTTAGATAAGAGGGTTTTCGTCCTTAGATCTATGTGCAAATAAGGGTTTTCGTCCTCCATTGCTGATGCAGAAGCAAAAGCTACTTACAGACAATGAAGTAGTTGATAAATTTCCAAGATGAATGCAATAATAAACCCCAAATCTGCCTTTATAACTTCCAAGGCCTTCTCCAAAGTTGGCGCCCCCTACCAAAAATAGGAATAAACAATATAAAATTGTTTTATCTTCTCTCCCATGTTGGCACCCCATCCTAAAAATAGGAATAAACAATATAAATTGTTTTATAATCTCTCCATCCAGAAAAAAAATTCTTAATGCTCATGCAGTCCATTCTATCTTTGGCATCCCATAATAGAATGCTTTATTTAATTATTATTCTATCTTTAACGCCCCATAAGAGAAGTTCATCATTCTATTATTATTTTATTCTATTTCTGCTTTTTTGGATTAAAAATATAATTTAAGCATCATTTTTCCAATAAAAATATAAAAGTACCCTTGGACCACTTAAATTAATTTATTTCCCTCTTTAATTTCCTCTTAGCGTACAAAAAATAATAAGAATAGGCTTCAAGAATCCAAAAATAATTAAATCTGTAAAGGGGACATTATAAGCTAATAAGCAGGGAAGTGAGTGAAATAGTGGACACTGGACAAGAAACCATATGTGCCAGTAGTGAAATTGCTCTACTCATGCGCAAAAAATTGCAGTTGTTAACAAAGGATTTTTTTGACACGGGCGGCTTGGGATTTTAAGTAGTCATTGTATTGAAAAAATATATGTGGCTGCTGAGTTGTGTCAAGTGTGCATGTGTGTGATAGTTTTTCCATAATGGGTCACCATTTTTGTCAGAGATATCTCAAGCTGTGCTGAATATATCAGAGCAGCACAATGTGGTGGAGAGCATCTGCAGCAAATGGTTTGGCAAAAGAAGGTCGTGTCCTGAATTAGATAGTGGGGTTGAATCCAACACCAGCTCCATTAGTCCCCTAACCATGTGTGGGACGCTGTTTGTTTTCACAGCAATCCCTTAATGTTATAACAGAGCTGACTTCATATTGATCAAAATCTACATCGAAGGCAGGAACACAGGAGGGCATCTAACAAGTATTTTCAATGCCTGCACTACAATCTCATCCTTGCAATCTCGACTTCTGATATGGCAGTAAGCAGGGGTGGATACGGATACGGTGTGGATAGGGATATGGGCCAGGATGGTCCCAGATGTGTCTGCAAACATATCTGGACCGTCCAGGCCGTATCATGGGCATATCCAGAGCCCAAAACGAGTTTTTTCTAATTTTTTTTAAATTAAAAATATAAAACGTCCCCAGTTTTTATTAAAAACACTATGAAACTCTGCAAAAACAGCAGGGTCCTGACCTTGGGAAAAAATCTGACCAGGAGAGAACAAGCAGAATTGACCTAAATACTCTTTATCTGATCACTTACAGGCAGATTCAACTCTAGACAAGGAACGATTGTGATAGAATCCTAAATCCCACCACAAATCTGATTTTCAGTTTTGTGCTACAATAAAACCAGAAAATAAGATCAATAGCTCTTGATATACATGTATCTTTTCTTTTTAATGATCACATGAAGATTCAGACCCCTACTGCATTTTTATGTAATGATAAAATTTATCATTTATTATGAAATTAGTGGACATTTCATTTGACATTCAGTTGGCATTATATAGATTATCAGTAGTGTTTTGTGATTGTTTTTTATGTATATTATGTGGTTAAACTCTTATTTATCACCGCTAAAATTTATATATTTTTTTACTGGCGTATCCAGGGGTGAAATTTCGCCGCATCCACATATTGGATTCTTTGTATCCGAAACATATCAGCTACTTAGCTTACAATTAGAAATTGTAGTAGTGTTTTTGTGGTTGTTTTTTGATATGCATATTATGTGGTTAATTCTTATTTTCTCAAGCTAAAAAATTATTTTTTTTATTTTTTGTACTGCCGTATCTAGGGGTGTAATTTTGCCATATCCATGTATCGGATTCTTCGTATCTGTACCCGTATCCAAAACATATCAGATACTTAGCTTACAATCAGCAATTGTACCTATAGTATGACACCAATGCATGCAGGTAGATTGGCCACATGTCTTATTGTAATGGGCAAAAAAAATCTTTAGTAGTTTGGGTCTTATCTAGACCAACCTTATCCAATTTAAAATCAACAATCAGGATTTATCATTTCATGCTTCAAACAAATCCCAACCATCAATTTCAATTGGCCTAGATTGACCCAATGGTCTTCTCCATGTTGGTGACTCTCAATGGGGATCTGCAGCTATGGCTGCTCCCACAGGATAATGCCTATCGGCATAAAAAATATATATCTTGAGATGCCATCAAAATTAGATTTTAACAGTTTACACTATAACTGAAATGTTTGAAAAGAACATTTCTATTCTGTCATTTACATTGTTTGAACTGCAACCCTTGGGTCATAGTTTGACCTTGGAAATAATATAAATTACATCCCACTAGAGTGTTGGATGGTGTTGGTAATTTCTTTACAATGTATAGGTCTACACAAGGTATATGTGCAAATGGTTAATGTTGTGCAAGGAAAATTTGCGCGGGGGCTATGTGCACAGGGATATGGGAACATGGGCATCATGCGTGAGTTTGCACAATGAGGATAAGAATCTGTTGCGCAACTTTGAGCTGTGTGCAGGAAATATGTGTGTAACGGATCTTGCATTATGATGCACGGTTGGTTTGTGCAACATTGGAGTGCAACATATGATGCGTTGTCAACACTTGTTTGACTGGAGGTGTATAAGCAACATGTTGATAATACTCCGACTTAGTTGGTGGAGGAGCGTTATGCAATGATGACTCTGCTCAACAGTTAGCAAGGAATCTGCCGATTGTCCAGTGCATGGAGTTCACGAAGTTATGGGCTAGCTTAAATGCTTCCAGACTTTTAGGAGTGAATATTGGAAACAGTTGCAACAATCCAAGAGATTGTGGGTTATGGTTAGACGGCCAAGTCTAAGCATGGAATGGGCGTATTCTCAATTTGTGAGAACATAGCTGAAATGTTATTGCATGGTCTAGTGCATGGACTACTGTATGATAGTTATATTACCTTGAAGGTTGTTCATTTGTATTTGTAAGCTGGTTTAAGTTAATACAATTTAACAAGGTTATTGTGCTTGTTCTTTTACCCAAAATGGTTTTCCCAAGTGAAAGCTTATATCCATGTCTTGTGTGCTATTCTTTATTTATGTTTTAGATTATAGTTCAACAAAAGTCTCTTTTGTTTAACTTACTTGCGCAGGGGACAAAACTCCAACCTCTGGTATCAGAGCCATTGGTGCTCGTTGAGAGTTGGTTTTGTTCACAATAAGTGTTTTGTTTTGAGTGGGAGCTTTGCACTGTTGAAGTCTTGTGTATAGAAAATGTTGGGAAGCACAAGAATATAGATTGACAAGTTCAATGAACAACAATTTGAGTTATGGAAATTTTGAATGGAAGATATTTTGATAGAAAAAGTAGTGAGTGGGTCATTGTGTCAATAGCAACACGTGTGAACGAAACAAGAAGAGTGGGAAATTTTTGATAGTAAAGGTAAAAGATCTATCAAACTTTGTCTATTGTACTCAATTTTATCTAATGCATTCAATGAAAAGACAACAAAGGGTCTATGGGATATGTTGGGAACATTGTACCAAGCTAAATCTTTGGGCAAGAAACTATTCCTATGCAAGATGCTGTATTCATTAGGAATGAATGATGGTGAGTTGGTTACAAAGCACCTAAATGCCTTTAATACTATGATTATACAGTTGTTGTCTTTTACGCTTCATTGCTTTCATCTAAGTTAAAAGTAGATGAGAATATTGCAACCTTATTGTAAAAAAAATGAGGCGCATGTCCGTTGAAGATCATCAAACCAACGAAGCATTGGTTGTGCAAGGTAGATCGTTGGAGAAATGCAAGCAAAGATCTAGGATAAGTGTGTGAAGTCTAAAAGAAGATTTAAGACTCTGGAAAGACCATCTTTGAAGAAATGTTGGAATTGTGGAAAAATAGGACATTGCAAGAGGGATTACAAAGTGAAGGTGGACAAGAGCAAACTTCACTGATAAAAATTGGAAAGGTGCGCACTTGGCCACCTTAAGTGTGCATGCATGCACTGGTGCATGGTTGGTTGACTCTAGAGCCTCCTTTCATATGAATTTCCATAGGGAGTGGTTCTTTGGATATGAGCAATGCGATGGTGGTAATGTCTTTCTAGAAGATAAATTTACTCACCAGATCGTGTGTCGAGGAAGAGTGAAGTTAAGGTTCCGTGATGGGAGGATCAAGACTCTCCTTGCTGCTCTACACATTCAAGGTCTTGTGAGAAATTTGGTTTTGGTTAGCAAGATGTTTGATGCTAGTGTGCAAGTGTCATTCATAAAGGATGGCTGTAAAATGGTGCTTGGAGCCATGATATTGGCAAGAGGAGTGTGTATTGGAACCTTGTTTAGACTAGATGCATGCTTTGCAACAACATTGTTGTTCCTGAGGCCAATGGAAAACATGAGAAAACTAACATGCTTTTGGTAGAGAAGACTATGCGTTCGTATGAAAGGTTGGGTCATATTGGCGAGAAGGGATTGTCTCACTGCAATCCAAAGGAATTACAAAAGGGATCGTTGATGAACTTTTGGACGTTGAATTTTTGCGTATGGAAAATAGAGTAGAGTTAAGTTCCCCACAAATGTTGCGCATTCAAAGGAGAACTCGCAAGTAATACATAACGATGTGTTTGGGCCGGTCAAGGTCCTATTTCCAGAAAAAAGTTGTGTTTTACGTGTCTTTCATATATGTCTTTTCAAGGAAAACCTAGATGTACTTTCTTTGGAATAAGTATGAAGTTCTCATGAAATTCAAGGAGTTGAAGTCTTTCTAGAGAATCAAAATAAGAACCTCAAAGGAACTATTCAAAGGGGGTGAAATCTATTCAAAGGAACTCGAAGAATTTTGCAAGCAGTGCGGAATCAAAAGACAAATACAACTCTATACACACTTCAACAAAATAGAGTTGCAGAGCAGATGAATAGGACGTTGGTGGATAAAACCTCGAGTATAGTAAGTGGTGCACACTTGGACCAGAAGTTTTGGGCTGAAGCAATGATCTTTGCTTGTTATTTGGCTAATTACTTACAATCATCAGCGTTGAAGGATATCATCTTGCTGGAAGCTTGAATTGGTAAGAAACCATCTGAAAAACACTTGAGACATTTGGTTGTGATGCATATGTACATGTTCCAAAGGAAAAGACGACAAATATTGATCTACAATTATGAAAAGTATCATTGGATATGGAAATGGCTTTACGGGGTACAAGTTGTGCGCAATGGTACAAGTTATATGTTTGTCAATTACGAAAAGGTATCATTGGATTCCTATGGAAATGGTGAAGTTGTGCAAGAAGAAGTACCAAAGAAGAGTTAGAAATGATGCAGATTGACTTAATCTAAGTATGAGGTTGCTAATGAATATGAGTTAGAGAAGGAAGAAGAACTTGAAAGACTTGTTTGGAGAAGATCAGAATGGGTGTGCAGAATGCCTGAAAGGTATAACGCACCGGATTTATGTTCTGCTTTCTTACTTTCAGTATCAGATGGTGATGATCCTAAGACATTGTGGGAAGCTCTTGGTTCAAAGGAGAGAAAATCATGGAAGAAAGCCTTGAAAGAGGAGGTTGAGTCTTTGGATATGAATGAGATTTTGGATATGGTAAAGTTACCTCATTGAAGAAAACTTGTGGGTTGCAAGGGGGTTTTCTATAAGAAGTGCAATCAACAAGGAAAATTGGAGTAATACAACTCTCGTCTAGTTGTGAAGGGATTCACTCCGGTTGAAGGAATTGACATTGGTGAGGTCTTTTCTCCTGTTACAAAATTGACTTATATTAGATTTCTCTTTAGCTATTTCTGCAATGCTTAATTTGGGGGTAGATCAAATCGATGTTCAAACAACAGTTTTACATGGAGATCTTAAAGAAGAAATCTACATGTCGCAACCTAAAAGTTTCAAGGTCAAGGGAAAAGAGGACTTGGTGTTCTGCTCGAAGAAGTCCTTGTATTACCTGAAACAATCACCAAGGATGTGGAATCAAAAATTTGATAGTTATGTGCTGAAACTTGGCCTTGCACACATCAAGGTGGATCATTGCATGTATTTCAAAGAAGGGGAAAAGTTTTTCATCATAGTTTTCTATGTGGATGACATGTTGGTGATTAGAAATTTCAAGGCAATGATCAAGTAGATAAAGTCTCAATTGTTTGCGCAATTTGACATGAAAGATATTGATGTTGCAAAATTCATTTTGGGCATGGAAATGAAACTAGATTGTGCAAACAAGAAGCTGGTTGGGCCAGATGAAATAAGTTGAGATAGTGTTGGAAAGTTTTAAATTACAAGACAATAAGCTTATAAGCACACCTTTCCTAGATTGCCAGAAACTCTCTTCTATGCGAAGTCCAAAGACATAAGAGGAGTTGGAGGACATGGTGCAGGTTTTATATGTGAGTGCAGTGGGAAGCCTTATATATACAGTGGTTTACACAAGACCTAACATTGCACATGCAATGGGAGTAGTTAGCAAATAGATGTCCAATCTAGCAAGGAGCATTGGATTACGGTGAAGAGGATCTTCAAGTATCTTTGTGGAAGTTAATGACCATTTAAGTTGCTATTAGGGTAATTCTAATGCCAATAAGAATGCGAGTCTACATGTTTTTTGGACTCTAACTGGAGTGGAGATCTTGATTGCTGAAGATCTACTAGTGCATACATATTCAACCTATTTGGTGGAGCTGTAAGCTGGATGAGCAAGTATTGTGATATCCACCAAAGAGGTTGAGTACAATGCAACTACTTATGCAAGTAAGTGGGTGGTTTGGCTTCAAAGATTATGTTCCATGGTTGGGTTCATTCAAAAGGCTGTAAGGATGGACTGGGACTGCTATAATGTAATTTGTCTGACAAAGAACATGGGAGTATTACTCTCTCACGAAGCACATTAATGTGCAATATCTTTTTGTAAGGGAAAATGGTGGAGAAGCCGATATTGTTGGGAGTAGGTGGAAACTGATATGAATGTTGTGAATTCATTGACTAAGGGTCGCGAGTCTTGAGAATATTTTCTAGTGTAGGAAAGGAATGGGCTTGGCTGCGCACAACTGTTGAAGAATGAGTTTGTGCTCCCTCTTACGCAAAGTGTTCAACAAGTGGGAGAATGTGGGAATGTCTCAATTTTGCATAGTTTGTGCAAGGTATATGCTACGCAACACTAGCGCAAGGAAAATTTGCGCAGGGCACGTGTATGGATATGGGTACATGGGCATTGCGTAGGGCTTGTGCAATGTGGATGGAGCATGTGTGTGCCTTTGGATGCATGTAAGGGCATGTGCGCAATGATATGGGCACACGATGAGCGTTGCATTATGGTGCACAATTGCGTAACATTGGAGTGGAACATATGATTCGTTTAAAACACTTATATGACTGGACTTACTGGTTAGAGTGTGTATAAGCAATGTGTTGATAATATTCCGACACGATTAGGTGGAGGAGCATTATGCAGTTATGACTTTTCTCGGTGAGTTAGCGAGGAATTTGCAGATTCTTTAGTGCTTGGAGTTTACAAAGCCATGTAATAACTTAAATGTTTTTAGACTCTTAGGAGTGAATGTCAGAGACATTTGCAACAATCCTTTTGGATTGTTGGTTATGGTTAGACCATCAAGTTGAAGCAAGTAATGGGCCAATGTTCTGTGTTAGAACATAGCTGAAGATATTTTTGGACGGTCTAGTGTGTGGACAATATTGCTTGTATTGTATTGTAGTTGTACGGTTAAAGTGTGCACAGACTACCAAATACTGTTACAGTGCCTTGAAAGCTGTTTATCGTATTTGTAAGCTGGTTTTTAATTTACTACAATAGAACAAGGTTACTGAGCTAGGTTGTTTACCCGAAAGGGGTTTCCCAGGTGAAATCATGTATCTATATCATGTCATTTCTTTACATTGTGATTACACTCCAGCAAAGCTCTCCTGTGTTTACTTTTTGTGCATAGACCGCCAAATCCAAACAAGATGAACCATTTTCTTCGTTAGAGTTTGAAATTTCAGTTGAGTCATTCCAATCAAATAATACTACAGGTTTAGATCTCACGTGACTGTAAATATTCATATCTAGTTACGAACATTTCTTCGTATCAATTTCATAAGCAGAAAGGTTATAAACATAAGAGAACACAGGACTCACTTCTCCAAAGTCCAAACATCAATTGCAATTTTAAAGGCTGGGTAGATTGTCCACAGTGATGAGTATGGAGCACTTACTATTACAACACCAAGATACCGATCTCATGGACATGTTGCCCACCAAAACAGAATATGAACTCTTGTTACCAAGTACTTGCTAGGATGAACTCATGTTACTATGTATGCAGTATCTTGTGACCAAAAATTTCTTCAGAAGAGAAAAAAAGGCTCGGCAGATTAGGTTATTATAGATTTCTGAAGGTGCATACCATAGTTACATTTCGATAACTTAGAAAAAACTATTACAGAAGCAACATTCCCACCTTTATAGTTCCATCTGTAGCTGTCACAGCATGATGAATAGGTGATCTTCCAACCTTCCAACCTGCATTTTTAAGATCCTCCCGAAACTTGAGAGGTACTTATCACAATAGTGCCAACAAAGCAATTATCAGTGTCTTCTCAAGAATTCATACCCACGTACATCTTCTTAGAACAAAGCTTTATTAAAATATTCCATAAGAAAAAACCATAAGATTATCTCATTTCAAAAATTTACTGAAAACAATTATAAATAGATATAACCACAAAAATGATAAGACGAGGTTAAAACCGCACATCTTGTCCCTGCCTTGTAAAGACATCACTGAAAACAAATGGAATGTAGATGCATAACAAAAATCAAAATCAAAATCAAACATCATAGTCCAAATTATGATTTATCACGAAATTTAAACGTGTTGATGAAATTAAAACAAATCTGCTAAAATATTCCCATAAGTGTCTGTCAAACTAAACTTATATACTAGACAATTGTCCAAAAAGGTTGTTGTATGATGGTAATAAAGGTAAAAGTAATGGTTATATTTTAGGTCCCAGGCAAGCAAGTGTCAATTTGGGAATTAAGACCTTCTTGTGTAAGCGCGGAAGGAGATGTCTTTACATTTACTTTATATATTGTGTAAATTAAGTAGCCCCGGTTTTCACCACCAAATCTTCCCAATTCATCTACACCTGTGATACTACTCCTAATCCCTCTTGCAATAGTGAGGCATCAGAGAAGTTGTGGCGTACCAAATATGGAGTACATTCAAGTGCAAGGGTTTATACCGGAACCCGTTGAATGTACCCGCAGAGGGAGCCAAAAACCAAAAAAAAAAAAATCTAGAAAACTAATTTAGTTAGACAGTAACAACGTTGAAGGCGGCTCATGGCCTCACCCAAAATTTACTACCCATAGAAATACAACAAAACAAAATTGCAGTTGAACGGTACTAATCCAACCCCTAAAGGTCTAAAAATAATCTTACGATGACTATATTCCTCGAGGTTTTTGACTTTTACTTTATAAAGCAAATCATGGAGCTGTTTTCCTCTGTAAGTTTGCTGCAAGAAAGTAAGCCCAAAAATCAATAACGGTAAACGCATAGCGAAAATTTACCAGCTAATAGTAAAAATGTGCTTTCATCGATATCGACATTTCGATTAAGAGTGTCGAAAATTGTAGTTGTGTTTTAGTCAACATGTTATTGACAAAAGTGCAGCAAAAGTAGAAGTTACTGACCTGGCCAAGATCCTTAGCAAGTTGTCGGAGCTCGCTCTCTGATCTTCCCAATAAAATTTTGGAGCTTTGGGCATTGTTGTCTTTAACAACGGAAGAAATTGTAATTTTATCTATTTCAGGGTTTGGTGTAAACTCTGAGGCCGTAGTATTAACTGCGAGACTCAGATTTCTGCAAGCAAAGGTTGGCGTGGCTCGAACCCGGGACTTTTGAATTATTTTAAGAAAGTGAGTGTGTGCTTTAGGAATGGATAGGAAATTGGGGTTTGAATACAGGTCCCGCCATTGCCATAGAGGTGTCGAGCACTTCATCTTGGAGAATTGTAGAGATGGCTATGTAACTCTGTGGCCTCTAATATTTTTCCTCTTTTATGGGGGGTTTAGCGTGGGTTTAGTGTGGGACAATATCTCGTTCTTACATGGTTAAATAGGAAGAAACTTGAGAGTTGCGACTGGTCCCGGTTTTAGTTTTAGCAACATCGTTTGTTTTGTAGAAGTGGGTCCTTTCGGTGGAAAATGATTAATATGATTAATGGACATGCAAGTTTTAAAGTTTTGTTAATTAAATTGTGAATTTAAATTGTTGTGGAAGTGATATTCCATAGAAATGGAATGATGAAAGGTTGCTAGAAAAAGAAATTAAAAGGGTAATTTATTTATAATTTAAATTGTTGTCGAAGTGATATTATTAAGAAATTGAATTATTAGCAGTTGTTGGAAGAAGAATTTAAAGGAAATATAATGAAGACATTAATTTTATTATATGTCAGTATAGAGTGTAAGAATAAATTGGCCTTGTCAATAGGGTTTGGGTGGATCGGTTAAGATGGACGGTTGTGTCCGAATCCACCCAGGTTCAAACTCCGTTGGGCGCAATTCCCTTCGGGGTGGTTATCGGTGGTGGCAGGTTGTCGCATCACCGATGGTTGTTGGCGCAGCTGGTGGCCAGGATTGTGGCTCAGCGGTTGGTCTTGGCTTGGCTTGCATCATTGGGTTTGTGCTAAAATTTGTAATATCTGGTATGTGGACATTGTTAAGGGAGGGGACCCAAGAACCCCTTGGTTATAAGCTCCGGTCAAAAAGTGTTAAACTATCTAAAAAAGGAATAAATTGGCCTTCTTCAATTTAATGTAAGGATCAGAAGATACCCATTCCACCAAATCTTGTAGACGCCCTAAAACTACATACATATTCCTAATCATTCATATTACCTACACAATGTGCCAAATCAATTCTAGAATGCATTCTAGACCTCTACCCTCTCACGTTCCATTAAAAATTCATCAACATCCCTTTAGAATTAATTTAATTAATTATATCATGCATAAAGCATACACTCACACCCTTTAGCTAATTTAATTAGCTATTTAAATAAATAAATATCTAATTATCCACTCACCTTCCACTTCACCTTCCAACTCACTGAAGTTCTAGAACCCTACAAAGGTGGAAGTAAAATATTCACGTACAACCACCTTTTTGAATAAAATCAAAAGCCAACTAAATATACATTGCCCCTTGTATGAATATCCAAACCATCCAACTGCATAGACCTAATCAACTTGCTAATTCAAGAAAATGCATTCATTTAACTATAACTCATTCAAACCTTGATCCACAATTCATGGTCTCTCCTTCAGCTGTAAACACACCTAAAGCCAACTAAATTTAGTTTTCCTTATATATATTATGACACACCTGGTGGGAAACACATGCATTCTTCGTCATTTTTAGCTTGTTTCTTGTCAATCTAACTCTGTGTTTTTGTTATTTGTTTTGTTTAGGATCTATTGTCAAATTTTCAAGGTATTTGGTGAAGTAAATTGATAGAAAATCCCAAAAAACAATCATTTTACTATTTTTTTCATTTTTGTGTATCTACAGGATCCATGCACTATTGTAGCGGTAAATGAGTTACCGTAACCCGTGAAATGTGCTAGCATAACACTTCACGCGCTAGCATATCACTACACGTATTACAGTTAAACTATATGTTAACAATGTAGCACTTCACGCATTAGCGTATTGTTGCACACGTTGCCGTTAAATTGTCTGTTAACTATGTCTCTGTGCACGTGCTAGTGTATCACTTCACACATTAGTGTATCACTGCATGTGCTACTGTTAAATTGTATGTTAATTGTCTTTGTGCACCTGTTAGTGTATCACTAAACGTGTTACCATAACCAATTCTTAACTAGGAAAGGTCTTTGTCACGCTATCGCATCTATTTGACTGCACTACCATTAACACTCGTGCTAGCACACCTAATTACATGCACTAGTGTTCTACGTTTTTTCTTTTTTCTTTTTCTTTTTATAACTTTCCAACGTGTTAGCTCATTTCTGATTATTATCTGGGCATTGATTTTCAACCTTTTTCCTGCAAGTTTTCATAAAGAAAACATCTAAACACCTTTTTCGCTTTCAATATTTATCTAATATAATTTAATCAAACCAACTATGTATGCTCTTCTCTTGCACCCTCTTGGGTGTTCTTGAGAATCATAAACAATGATGTGTGTTTCATTGTTTTACATCGTGTTTTATTTGCAGGAAAATTACTAATTCATTGTGTGTAGGGTTGTATCGTTTAAAGAATACCTTGAAAAACAAGCAAACTCTTAACATCTTGCATGTAGGTTGACTTGGTCAAAGACAACAAAAACATTGATAAATTTTAAATAAACTATATAAATTTTGCATTGCAGGTTTGGATAAGGGTTTATTCTCATCCTCTTAATTGTGGGAAGTGCTTGGACATAGTCCTAAAACTCATTACGAGGAGTACTATAGGAACCCCAAAGTAGTTGGCACCTTGAGGGAACCAACCAACAATATGGGTAGTTCCCCACAACCCACTTTACTAGTAATACATGTGAGGAAACCACAAGTAGCTCGTGGTGATGGACCCATTCTTAATTGATTGATGGGTATAATTTGTAGCTAGGATAACAATTTTCTAGCACAAGTACTCGTTCAGGCACTTTCGTGAGTGAAAATTTTCCCTAACCCTTAGGAAGCTTGACAAACTTGGGCCTCCTGATTCCATTCTCGTTCCATAAACTTACCAACTTAAATCCAAATCGTTCTTAGTCTTAGTCTTTAGTTATACAAAAAATCATAGACTTAAGCAAAATCCAATCTCGTCACAATTTAGGCATTTTTCATTGGATATTCACTTTATCCATTGTTTAAGCACATCTGATTGAATCAAATCCTTTATACGTTGAATATTCACTTTATTCACGTATTAAACCACATCAAATCGTATCCAATCAAGAGCCCTATATACTGAATATTCAATTTATTCAATTATAGGCAAATCATACGTAATCAGATCACGAATCACATCCAAGCCTTATATGTTGAATATTTACGTTATTCATGTATTAAGAAAATAAAATCAACATCCAAACTTTATATGTTGAACATTCACTTTGTTCGTGTATTAAGTAAACCTCAATCCAATTTAGTAAAAACAATTTTCAATCTTAAACTTACATTTTAATTTTCTTAAACAAGGCTAAAACAATCATTCTTATCTAACTTCTTAGCTCAAACCTTGTCACAATTTCTACCAAATCTCAAAAACATTATTCACTTAGGTATTTTCCTATAAAACAATGATGTTTACACATAGTAAAAGTACTCATGTCCATGATGAATTTGAAGATTCAACCCTTTTGGTGATGACCCTTTTGTAGACGAAGACATTGGAGAACAACCTAAACTATCAATAGGCGAGAAAGAAACTATTGATCGCGTCGTAATGAAAAATAAAAAACCAATATCTGCTTCACCTTTTCAAAATGGGGTAAAATATACCCTCAGACTTCGAGCATGGACACTTACAAGAATTAATAGACAAACATGAGTCTAGTACAAAAAATGTCAAATCAACTACTACACCTGATTCGTCAAAAGAAGAGTTGATATCCAAAATTGAGGAGTTATATCGCCAAATCCACAACAATGAAAATCCTAAATTATGGGAAGAGCATAAATCAATGCATGACAATGATGTCACCATAAACATTCCTCGAGCCAACTCCCCATTCACTCAAGAATGGAGGAGTATGAAAGAAACATGAATAGGACTTGAAAAGCGTACAAAACAATTCAATTTCAATGAACTGTGTCCTTACCCATTCAATAGGAACATGTTAAGTATAACTTTCCCTAAATCCTTTGAAACGCCCAAATTTGATAAATACAAGGGAAAACATGATCCAAGAGAGAATATCAAAGAATTTTTCATGGCATGTCATGAAGTGGCATACAATGATATCTTTCTCTTGTGCCTCTTCCCTAAAATTTTAGGAGGGCAAGCTTTAGACTGGTTCTTACACCTTCTAAAGAGATCTATCACTAAATTCATAGACCTCTCGTAGAAATTCATCAAACATTTGTCATTCAATTTCGATTTTGAAATTACAAGGATGAACCTTTACAACATAAAGCAAAGGAATAATGAAACTTTCACATCATTTCTACAACGATGGCAAGGAATCGCAAGCCAATTCCCTTGATCTATACCTGAGAAGTAATTAGTTAGCATCTCCATTCCAAATATTAATTCAGAGCCATCTTTTGAAATGCAAATGCATTGTTTGACTAACTTTGAATAAGTAATTGAAAAGGGACAACAGATTAAAAGGGCTCTCATCGCTAAGGGCCTAATCAAGGCACCTTCAAAATATCAACCCAATAATCACAATCAAAATCATGATAAATCTAAATTTGTGAATAAAAATAGAAATGTTGTAATTTACAGAATCATTGATTCTTGTCATGTTCAAAAAATGCAAAATCCAACACCACAACAATCTAGAAAATCTGAAAATTTTAAACAACCTTTAATCATATCTAGTAAAGAAACGACTCCACGTGAGGTAAAAAGACAACAATTTACACCGCTTGGAGAAATCCTTTCAAGTGCCCTCCATCAACTCGTAAGCACTAAAATGGTGGCATACCCATTCACACGTACTTTTGAAGAAGGACAACCTAAACATGCATGGTATAAAAGAGAACAAATACTGTGACTACCATCGTATACATGACAATTATATGAGTATAGATCATTGTGTACTACTGTGTCACTATATACATGACTCAATTGATAATAGAGACATCAAAATCGAAGGAAAATCTAATAATAAGACACCAAATGAGAAATTAAAGGTATTCTTGGACACATTCCCTAAGCATGGTACAAATGATAATGCAAAAGACAAGGGTCAAACATCAAACAATGTTAAGTTTGATTCCATCATTTCATTATTAGATAATACATCAGATATGGTCGCCACTATCAAATTTAACACTCCTACTTGTGTCGTAACAACGCAAAAAATAGGTTTAGGTACCCACTACTAAACAACCTTCCACGTTCACAACACCGCAACAAGTGTCTAGCCCTAAGTCAACCACAAATGCACAATTCTCAAATGCAAAGTCTTCATTTGATTCCTACGATATAATCAAACAAACTACCACAAAAATTTCTCTCGTGGAATTGCTCGAGAAATCTCCTATGCTTCAAAGTATCCTTACGTGTGCACTCCATGAGTCATGTGTTCCTAATGATATTAACTCCCAACAATTTCAGACCCTTATTGCAGATTTATCATCCAATAATCTCCTTTTGTCATTTTGTCCTCGTGACCACTTGAACCCTAACATTAGCAATAATAATTCCTTATATCTGGAAGCATTTGTCACCCATGATAAAGTAAAATGTGTGCTCATAGAAAATGGAGTTGCATTGAATATATGCTCCATGAAATTGTTGTGATTTCTAGATTATTCTAAGGAAAGTTTAGGCACTAACATCATTACCATTCATTGTCACGATAATAACGAAAGGCAATCCGCAGGTATTATCTCTTTATAGATCAAAGTTGGACCCCGAAATCTAGACACATTTTGCTATGTTGTGGACGTGGAAACATCCTATACTATCCTCATAGGTCATCCATGGATTTATGCCATGTAAGATGTTCCTTCTACATACCATCAATGCATCAAATTTCCCTGTGAAGGAAAAGAATTCACATTGTGTGCAGATGTTAAACCCTTTAAGTATTGCAAACTCTTAGAAGGTATACATGTGCATACAAACTATTATCCTTCTGCAAATAAATCCTTAGCTCCTCACCTTATCCCATTCATAGATGAAACCCACATAGACCCTAAAGTTTTGCTAAAATCTCAATTGTTCACTTCCTCCACCCTATCTACATTGAAAATCATATACAAAGGTCTGGGAGAGTATGAACTACATAATGGCCTTCATGTTGGCAACATACCATTATCCCCATGTAGATATGGTCAATATAATGTTCCCCATATCAAAACTCCACCTATCTATAATCTTGGTAATTATGTATCGCAAAGGTTTGGATATATTGACGAAGAACACATTTCAAGTTCTTAAGGCTCTTGGTTATATGATGATGCATATTCTTCTTGCTATGAATCATCTAAGTATACTAAAGCGTACAAAATCATGAAAAATATGTAGTAGAAAGGTAAGGGACTTCGAAAAAATTAACAAAGACATCTGGATCCAATATCTTGCACAAAAAACATTTATCAGTATGGTCTTGGTTATTATACATTTTAAAACTCACACGTATTAAGGACACTCACTCTGAGGACAAGATAGGTTTCACACATAACATCTTTGATAACCTTGTTGAAATGAACCTTTTTATTGAAAACCTCTCCATCAATACCATCGACTTCAATCTTGTATATCCTACCCTGATCCGTCATGATCAACTAAATCATGTTTCCATTGACATCTTTCAAAATGATGAGGCCATTGAAGAGTTTCTCAGGATTCGAGATCCCATCCCACTTTCTAATCACAGGAAGGGACTTGATATTTTCCTTGATGCAACTGCCTACTTTGGTGAGGAAGTGGATTACCCTAGTCCACAAAAAAGTGAAAATTGAATCAAAAAATGAAAAATTGAATCTCCTAGTGTGAAAACCTTGTTGGGTGCTATTGGAGAAACACAAAAGCAAAAAAATGAAAATCAATAAAAAGAAAAGGTATGTATCTCCCAGTGAAAACCTTTATGAGGTACCTGAGTGGGGAGTCTAATTCCTCATCAACTAAATATTTACATCAACTAATGACATCCTTTTCAGAAAGAGATGCATCTAAAATGTTGGTGGAGGAAATAATAGACATTAACATAGGCACGCCATAGCAACAAAAGATTTTACAACTTGGCGCAAACCTCTAAGATATAGAAAAAGCAAAATTCACAACACTCCTTGTGGAATTTCAAGATATTTATACATGGACTTATAAAGCTATACCAGGATTAGATCCATCTCATGTAGTACACCACCTTGTGGTATGTCTGGATGTAAAACCTGTCAAGAAAAAAATATGAAAAATGTATCCCAGAGTTGCATTGCTTGTGAATGTTGAACTTTAAAAACTTTTGGAAGTAGGCTTCATTCAATCTATCGACTATTCTACATGGATTTCAAACATCATACATGTGGTAAAGAAAACTTCGAGCATAATTTTTTTTACAAATTTTCATGACATCAATAAGGCATGTTCAAAAGATGATTTTCCTTTGCCTGTAAACCATGGAAAATATAGTAAAAGAGGAAAATCAATACATAATAACAAAACAAAAAAACTTCCATTATAGATCCCAAAGCAACCTCATATTAGATCTTACTGAAAGAGCAGGGTTTTGTGATGCTTTTTGTTGGATCTTTTTGAGTTGTAAGCTTTTTGTAGATTATGGATGCTCTAAGATACTCTGAATGAACGTTGGATTAAGCTACAAACATGATTGATTGATTTGACATTACATGGGCAACATAACAGTATGAAAGACATTTGATTCACCTAACAAATGCACAAAATGACAACATGAACTCTCAAGCTTTTAGTGGGATGATTTACAAAGGAAGGATCATTGATTTATAGCTGAGGAAAGTGAATCCATGAGCTGAGTTTAGATTGAGTTGATTTGGAGATAACTAAACATAACTAAGTTATTTAGTTGAGTTTCCTGATTGATTGAGTGGTCAAATTGTTATTCTAGATTTTCATGAGTGAGTCATTGTTGAGTTGGCAAGGGGTTGCACATGTTTTTTTATTTTTTATTTCATATATTTTATTTTATTCACCCAAAAGTGTCGTGAATAGTTGGCATTTGGAGGAAGATGGATTGATTTTGGATTCCAATGACTCGGGAGATAGCTTCAATTAACTCAAATATTGATTTGAGTCAATTTAAACACACCCCATTGATTAAAATAATGATTTTTGGCTTCAGTCATGACTTTAGTTGACTTGAGTTAAGGAGGTGGATAGGATACGAGGATTATTTAATTAATTTAAATATGGATGTGGACATATGGATTTATTTATTTAATTTGATATTAAAATTAGCTAATAAAACTAGCTAAGGGGGGTGACAGGGTGCAAATAAAATTAATTAAATTAATTCTATATAGGGACAATGGGTTTGATAATAGTTTGAATGATTACGATGCATAGCGGTTATTTGGGGTGTCTACATTTGCCCCTCTTTAAAGTGTTATTATATAGTAATAACACTTTAAAGATAACAGACGCTTGTAAAATGGTGGATGGATGATAATGAAGAGTAAAGGACTTCGTGATTCACCTTGGTGAAGCATTTAGATGCTGTAGTGAGCTTGGATTAGTACCAAGGGAGTGCCCCCTCAAGTGGGTGGGTGAAGCGACAAAACATCGAACAACCACTTGATATGAGAGAGATTAGAAGTCACGAACAAGGAGTTGAAGAAATGGTATAGAAAGTTAGTTAATTGGTCATGGAGGCTAAAATGGCAGAATTAGGGTTAGAAGGAGGGTATAAGTAGATGGGTGGGAGGGGTTATAAATATCATTGTTCATTTTGGTTATTAGAGTTTATTTCCTCTTGAGTGAGATTTTTGCTATGAGTTTGGAGAGAAATGACTCATTATTCACAGTGTAAACATCATGCAGATCACGTCTGAGAGTTTGGACGAGCGAGAGACGAGGGCGGTGCGGTATGTAACCCAAAAAAAATGTTTTTAAGTGCTTTTATTACTTTTTAGGCTTATGGGAAAAGTGAAAAATGATGCTAGAGCATGCACTTAGGTATGCTAACGTAACCTATGATATGTGCTAGAGTAGCAGTGTACGTGTTAGCGTACATGTATGCACTAATTTAACAATGTAGCGTACATGTATGCTCATAGGCATGAAGTGGGAAGTGTGTTAGCGTGTTGAATGCACTACGTAGAAGTAAGAACACAAACATTACATAGTGTACATATGAACGCAGAGGTATATGCGCTAGTGTGCCATTAGACACGCTAACGTGTCAGTAGATGCGCTAGCGTAGATGTAGGTTCACTAACGTAGTTAAGAAGATGTAGAAGAAAGTAGGGGTTGAATTTGAAGAAATGTGAATGAGTTAAGGGTCTAATAGTGTGGTTTGATGTTATTGTAGGAGAGATTAGTTGCATTAGACATACAAGAGCATCATGGATGATTATGGTCGTTTGAGAGACACATGACATAGAGGGAGAGGATATGTTTATGTGTGTTGTTTGAGGCAACATGCCTTACGTACATAGCTTAGCTTCTAGACAACAAATAAAGCTATTGGTTACTGATCACACTTACCAAGTGATGGCATAGTGAGAATCAGACTTTCTGACTACCAACAGGGAAGATGGTAGTGATATATGAGGACATATACTAGATCTTGTGTGTGCTGATATAAGGGAGACTTATATAATGGGATGGCAATGCAGTGCAGATCAGGGGACACATTTAGTCATTATTTGAACTAGAGGATATATACGGGGAGGGCATGGATGTTCACTTGTATGAGTACATGGATGATGTGACAGTGACGCGATTATCGATTTGCCTTATGGCTCTTATCAACGGTTACTTGCTTCCTAATAAGATTGGCAGTCATTTTTCAGTTATGATTGATTGGCATAGTTACAAAACTGGTGGAGGCCACAATATTTTCACGGGGGCCTTGTATTCTGGCTCATTTGTATAGATATTTGTATTTAGTTGTATCCAGAGAGGATAGGAGCCTGGGTTCAACTACATTGCTTCAAATTTGGTCATGGCATCACATTGTTATCTATTGACCATTGAGGATTTTGAGGGATATACAGCTAGAGGAGTCATCGCTTTTCAAATGGGAGATAGTAGGTGTTGGACACAAAGGTCTCCAAAGAGACATTAAGTTGTACATGCATGCCTTTGATGATCTACAATTACACATGGTCACATGGAGACCATAAAAACAATAGAGATGGATTATAGATTATACAAATTTAGTAAATGTGGAGGTTGATCATTCTATGATTAGGATTCACTGACACATTATGGAGAGGTATATGTCAGACAAGGTCATAAGAGAACTACAAGTTACAAAAGACATACCTAGAGGAGAATAATGGTACGCATGAGTTGCACGAGAGATAATGGATTTCGAAGCTCGCATTAGACAAATGGTGACCAAGGTCAATTTTAGAGATGTGATTCCCCTGGCCTGGGATTCACAATCCCAGGTCATAGATCCAAGGATGATAGTAGAGTACACAACATGGTATACATGCATTATGCCTCGACATCTTACGATTCCACATACAACTATAATAAAAGGGTTAACAGTAACATACATGGGTGGATTATGGTAGAGAGGAAGTAGAGGTGGAGGTAGACTGGGTCGGGTAAAGGTGGAGGCTCATCTATATGGTCAAGGGCTAGTACAAGTACATGTACATGTATAGGTTCAGGCTGGAAAAGTGCCACTACAAGTTGTATAGGTTACGGTGCAGGTTTCTGTACAAGTACAAGGTCTGATATAGGTGTCAATATACGTACAAGTTCCATTAAAGTTTCATTTATCACCACTAAGGCCATTG
The DNA here is from genome assembly GCA_019776745.2 of Taxus chinensis. Classification (NCBI taxonomy): domain Eukaryota; kingdom Viridiplantae; phylum Streptophyta; class Pinopsida; order Cupressales; family Taxaceae; genus Taxus; species Taxus chinensis. Next base: position 965,247,512 of record CM034147.1, read on the forward strand.
ATCCCAATAGGAGGGTAAGGAGATGAGGGAGAGGAGGATGTCTAGGAGTAGTTTGCACATGTACCACCTCTAGGACCATCGGCCTCAAAGATATCACTACAGACTCAAAGAGACATGATTACACGAGAGAGGGATGTTATTCTGATTTGTCTCATAGATAGTTACAATGACTAGGGCTAGTGACTACTGGGACATGTGAGGCTGCTATACAGATAAAACAACATACATTAGAGAGAGATCAACTTGCCACACAGGTGCAACTACTGACGATGGAAAGAGATGTTGTTTGCCGCATGGTGGAGGCAAGTGGGATGAGCGACGTGCTACATGATGTGATTGTTGATTTTAAAAATATAGAAATTTATAAAATTCCAATTGCAGAGTCACAATAAAATGATAAGAAATATAGTATAGATTTAACCTAAGCAATAAGTTAGATAAAAATGAAAATCTAGGTGCAAGAGAGGGAATAAGTTACTTAGTTGATTTCACACTAATCCCAAAGATGTATTGATGGAAAATAAGTGAAATAAGAGGGCATATTATTGTAACCAAGCCTAGAAAATTATAGAACTGTTGGAAATGTCGGGATTGGGGCACTTGGACTGGGTCAAGGGCGCATAGGTGCCGGAGACTGATTTTGGGTGCCCGCGACTATGAAAGACCTCATAAACTAATTTTTGTTGTGTCTCGATGGGTGTCACTAACCTTCTTTGTTGATCGCCTGTAGGTTTTTTGGAAGATCGTTGAATTCACCTGTAACATGCAAAACAAATAATCTCCTACAAAACCCCAAAACACATCGAATCCTGAAAAGAAAAAGATGTAAATGGGGAGTTAGACTGACCTCGGCGATCACCTAATAGAGTAAACTTATGACCAAGTGTTGCACTACATCTCAAACTCCCATGTAATTTTATGTGCGCATGTGTAGAATCGTACCCTAGGGTGGATCTTGTGCAAGATGCACTGAATAACGAGCAATAACTAGATGTAACAATGTAAATATATGTGTGGATGTCAAAATGAACTTATCCTCCTATGAAGTGTATGTAAAAGAATGCAGTCCATTATCCCTTGAATGAAGCTATATGGATGCTTTGATGCTCTTAGAATCCTTTGGATGCAACCTTAAGTGATAGTAATAGATGCTTAGAGCTTGGTCCTTTATTATGGTCACATACATTTGTATTTATATGATTCCCTTGTTTGAATTTTGTAATTAACACTTAAAAGTTTGACCACCAAGAAAAAAAGATGCCCAAAAGATGAAAGAAGCCCAAAAGCGGCGAGCAAGATACAAAGAGGTCAGGGGCACCCAAAGGGGACGAGGGCGCCTAGGCGCTGGTGTCCAGAGTCAAGAAAGATAAAGTAGTGAAATTCAGATTGGGCAGTGAGGTGTGCAAGACCACAGAGAAAGGAAGAAAGAAATCAAAGAGGCCAAAGATAGATGTTAATTACTTGTTTTCTCGCGCTTAGGAATCTTATGAACAGTGGGTGTATGTGATTAGGACCTAGAAATGTACTGAAGTGCGTGATTTAGTGTCTAAAATTTCTATATCACAAGAGGTGGGATATTATGGAGCCCTATATGAGGTAGCGGTTCCTAAGGGCCAAAGGTCTCCAAGGTATAGTCAGAGGTTAGGCAATATATCCACCAGGATAGGTAGAATGCACAGGCCTTCGAGGTTAGTCAAATCAGTTTAGATACCGTCACTAAGGGGTGGGGACAAGAGATTAGAAAATACCAGTATTAGAGAGAGTTATCCATACCTCAATGTAGGATGGATTAGACATTTTATATTTTTGATAAATTCTTCGTGATGAAGGCACATGTTTTTGTATACAGATGCCCTTGATGACACTTTGATGTTTATATATATAGATGACATTTTGAGATGTAGACATTGGATTATGGACATTGATATTATATATAATGATGGATTGGTTATTTTTTGTATTATTTATTGCTTTATTAACGTGATGATACACAGTGTAGATGATAACGTTTTTTTTTAAATTGGATGTTGATAGATGATAGTGATGACATGCTCATAACTTAGTGACTATTCAGATGATTTATGTTGGAACAACCTATTTTTATTACACATTTTAGAGGTAGTGCCATGATTAGTGAAATGCCATGATGAGCAACCCATCTACACGTATAAAACACACACATAGAAAATATAAAATGAACCCAATATACATAGTAAGATGATGTAAACCATGGCTATAAATAAACCAAGATGCTTACAAAATTACTTGTATTTGGTTAAAAAATAAAGATAAAAAAGTGCAAAATAAACCCAATATACACATTAATATGAATATACACCATGAATTTGAATAAACCAAGATGATACCAAAATACTGGCAATTGGTCCAAAGGAAAAACAAAAATGCATAACAAACCCAATATACATAGTAATTGATTACACCAAAGTTATAAATGAATTAAGATGTTAACAACATATTTGCAATTAGTCAAAGACAAGGATAAACAAAACAAAACAAACCCAATATACACAGTTATTGATAAACACCTTGATTAGGAATACAAGACGCTTACAAAATACCTGTAATTGGTCCAAATAAAGATAATTTAAAAACAAGTTCAATATATAAAGCAAAATGATCATACCTAAAACTAACAATGAGCCAATATGGTAACAAAATATGAGCAATCAGTTAGAAATAAGAACGAAATCTGAAAACAAGCCCAATAAACAAAGAAAAAGGATTGCACCAAGACTAAAAATGAGCCAAGATGGTAACAAAATACTAGCAATCAGTTCGAAATGAAAGCGAAGAATGAAAAACAAACCCATTATATAATGCAAAATGATTGCACCAGGGTTATAAATGAACCAAATTGATAGCAATTTGCCTGTAATTAGTACGAAACAAGGATAAAAATGCAAAAAAAAGCCTACATATACAGTAATATAGAAAGACCATGGTTATATACAAACCATAATGCTAACAAAATTATTTACAATAAGTCAACAAATTACAACAAAGTAACATAACTTGAAATAACGACATCTAATGATGCCCCTAATATGTTCTATAGTGAAGAGTAAGCATATTTGAATGCCCCTAAGCAAGGATACATGCAAAGGGATTGGATTAGACCAAAGAGTGGAGTTAAGAAACTCCCAATGACACTTTTGTTGGATCTAGTTGAAGTTTGATCTGAAATTTGATGGTGTCATCTCTTATAAGTAAGGACACATGTGAAGAAGAACATGAGAGTCAAGATTGCCCCAAGAGATGATACACATGAGGTTTTGATTAATCATCTTGCCCCCTGATAGGGATACATGCAAGGGGTAAGTAAAGTGATAATCATACAATAATTTGGAATGATCACTAGGATTGTAGTCAAAAGTGTGATATTGTTTAATTGTGTTGATAGTTGTCGATTTTTTTTGGAAAATTTTCATGTTTTTGAATGTTTTTGGATTTGGACGCATTTTCTAGTGTTTTTTTAAGTTTTGGACGTTTGTATTATTTTTTTGGATTTTTGAAAGTTTTTATTTTTTTGGATTTTTGAAATGTACGAATGTCAGTGAGATAGACAAGGTGACGTTAGACCACACCTGATCAAAATAAAATGGGATATCCTAGCCTAATCTAATGTTATGCAAAGCAATAAATAACAGCTAAATAAATAAAGGAAATGACCCAAACAACTAAATACATAGAAATATAAAACCCTAATGTGTAAGAGAGGGTTAAGAAAGCCTTGGTTGATTTGATGAAGGTGCGAGGCTATGTCGCAATGTGAACCAGGTGAAGAGGAGGAGAAAATGACCACACAGGATCATGAGAAAGTACACATGTAAGCTCTTTGACTAGAATGAGGTGCCTGGAAAGGGACAGGGGCGCCTGTTGGCACCCTAGTTTGAGATCTCGGTGCCCTGGTTTGCGAAAATGGCATAAAACCTCCACTAAGGTGTCATTAAGTGACTACCTGCCTCTGTTGCCTGTCGTGTGAATGTTGTTGAACTGTGTTGGATGTCACTATAAATTAGAGATGAAGAAAGCACCTGTAAAACCCCATTCAAAGCATCAAAAACCTAAAAAAGAAAGATGCATATGAAGGGGTCAGACTATCCTCGGTGGCCACAATGGTGTACTTACTAACTGAGCATTGCACTACATCTCAGACCCAATGTAGTTTTAAGCGTGTGTGTACAAATTGTGCCCTAGGTTTCTCTTGTGTCAGTCACACTCTGTGAAGTAGCAGACAAATAATTAGATGTAGAATGTAGTAAATATGTGCATGGAAGCAATAGACTCCCCTCTTATGAAGTGTGATGCAGATAAACCAACCTTGCATGTCTTGTGATGGAGTTAGATGGATGTAAATGTAGCTTTAGGTGCCTTATATGGATGCAACACTAGATGGTGATATTAGATGTTTAGTGTTTGGTCCCTCATTATGGTCTCATAATTTTATATTTATATGGTTCTTTTGTTCTAATTTCATAATTAACCCCCAAAAGGCCAACCACTAAAAATATGGAAAGCTCAAATGGATAGAAAGTGCCCAAAAGATGGAAACAAAGTACAAAGAGGATCAAGGCGCATAGAGGGGACCAGGGCGCCCCAGCCAGGAATAGGAATAACACAGAATGACAAAACATACTAGGTAGGTATGGTTGGAGGATCAGAAGTGACGACAGAAAGCAAAGTAAAAAGGCCAAAGGACATGGGTTAATTAGTACTTTCTTCACTCAAGAACCATATGAATAGTAGTATGAGACTGGGACTAAATTTTAACTCAAAGTGCGTGATTTAGTGACTACATTTGCCCCTACTTTATGTTGGTGATTAGAATGTTTGGTAACATAAAGTAGATAGAGATGCGTACCTGATATCCATGTAGAGTGATGTAGAAAATGCACCAAAGGACTAGACAAATCATGGAGTGACAAAAAGATGGAGCATGGAGACTAAAGATGTAAAAATTTAAAAGTGATGAGAGTGAACCTAGGGCGGAAACACATGTGTAGATGACAATGTGTGTAGTGTACCTTCATGGTTAGTATCGTGTGTGTTTTGTACTTGCCATATGTCTGTTGTTTTTGAGTGCTTGCTTCCCATACAAATGAACTTGTAAAAGAGAAAACAATCAAGTAGTCAAATACGCGTCTATATGTGTAAAAATGCAAAGAAACATGTAAAAATAGTACAAAAATTTCAATGAAAAAGGAACATGTGTACTTGATTCATGATGAGAAAAAAGGGTGTAGAAAGGATACCCTGTAACTGTCAGTAAAGTGCGAATTTTTTGGGCGATCTCATGTCACTGTGGCCGATGAAGTGTAGGGAGAAAGTTGTGTTATTCTCTAACATGTAACTGTTTCCCTAATATTGGTGAAGAGATCTCTGTAGTGTCTAGTTTTTTGGGCGATCCAACACCACTGGATGAAGTAGTATAGGGAGGAAAGTCCATCGTATCCTCCAACCTGTAACTGCTCCCCATAATACTAAGGACAATTTTTCATGTAAAACCTGTTGTGTATGCGAGTTCATAGATTGGTCTGAACCCACTTGTTGTAAATTAAACCATACAATGGATTATGACTTTAGATTATACCATAGACTGAAATGTATCGATACCATGTGTAAACCCCAAATTATTCCCCCCCTCTTTTGGGGCACATGCAATGTCGTGGATAGGAGAATGTGGCCTTAAAAGAGGGTCGACCACATATATAGAAATTGTGCCCTGTAAGGGGAAGGAAATGTGCTTAGGAGAGACCAGGGCACACACAAACAAGTGGTTAGAAAACAAATGTTAGTTCAAAAAAACATGCATGTAGAGAACAAGTATAAGCCAAACAAACAATGTATAAGATAGAACATAAGCGCATAATGTAAACACCTAAGAAGACAATCATAGACCACGGAAAGCAGGTTGCAAACATGGGACACCACTCATGATGTTGCAAGACACTCAAGGTCGTTATGTCTGTAAACAAACAAGTGTGTACACACAACAAATGGCAAGGCCCACAAACAAGACAAGCAATAACAAACAAACAAACAAGTATGGAAGAAAATATCCCTACATAAAAAATGTTGCACATGAAGCACCTATTAACATGTTAGAAAAATAAAAAGTAGGTTAAAGCATGTATAACATGATAATAGAAAGTACTAAGTACAAAATGAAACAATAACACCTATAGTGTACCAATATGGATTCCCCCAGTAGGTAGTGTGTCAAGCATCGGTGTTGCATGTAGAAGCTTTGTATCTATGATCACAACTAGAAAAGGACATGAACACACATGTGTGTATGGTAAATATAATGACATACATGGTATTCATATAACATGTGTAGTAAAGTGAACATGTAAAGACAAGTGTAAGCAAGAGTAAATACAATCATAAAATGTAGTATGTTGTGGACAAAAGGAATGAAGTGTAGTGTGGATAATAGGAGCCACATGCCCCATGAGTGAATGGAATTGTATACATTGAGGTTCATCTAGTATGCCCCCTCAATAGTCAAGAATGAACCAAAAATGAAAGTGCATCATTGGGAAATGGTCGAAGTGTGTATTATGTGTAGCGCACTGTGATGAGTATGTGGTGATGAGATGTGACATAAAGATAAATTGTGCGTGACCCTATATCATAAGCATATATCATGACTGAATGACTAGAAAGGGGGTGGTGATTTAGTCGTAAAGTGTATACCACTAAACAATGTAAGTGAAAGTGATGTTATAACCTATCATGAGATGATGTTAGAAGAAGTTACCCTATAGCCTAAGGCATATATCACTAATCCTAGGAATGCCGTATGAGAAGCATAGGATGTGAGTGGATGAGTGAGTATGATGTGGTCCATTTTGTGATGTGTGCCCTCAACGGTCCAGTATGGACCGTGAGACTAGAGTGCATTATCAGGTAGTGAGTGTAACACATAGAGATGAATATGCAAAATGTATAATGTACATGACAAAATAAGATGTAATGTATGATGTATACATGATGTAAGATGTATAACATAGTAGATGTAAAATGGAATGTACGATGACGTGTATGATGTGTAACAAACACACAACATGTGATAGCTATGATGTATGTAATACAAGACGTAGGATGTAAAGTGTAGGATGTATGAAGACTCACAATGCCTATATCCTATGTTGTAGTGTGTGATATGTAGATGATGTAGGATCGTGTGATTATATGTGATACCTAATGTGTAGTGAGGATTGTGCAATGTGTAGAGTCCATGTGTAGAGAATGCCCTCAACACTCAAGTGTGAACCAAATCACACGAGTGCATCATAGGGTAGTGACAATGTTAAAGTGGAGATAATGATATATATACTAGGAGTGTGATGTATGATAACTCAAATATGAGAAATATGTTGATGCAAAGATGGGGATGACAAGCGTCATGCCCCCCAAGCATGTATGTGATGGAGATTTAGTCAAACGACGCTAAGTGGATCAATGTTTCTTTAAAAAAAGTGATTGGATATTGAAGCAAGGACTGGATAGGGTCCTTAAATTGTGAGAGTCGAAATATGTTAACTACAATGTGTTTGTCTTGTGTAACAAGTGGTTGCTTGTTGATCACAGATAAATTGATAGGTGGAGGATTTGCATTGATCTTTAGAGGGGGTGCTTAGTTTGGCTCGGTAATATTGTAGGTGACTTAGTGGGAGGAAGTGTTCGACCAATTTTGAGAGGTGGTTTCTCGACTTGAGTAGATTGCATAGGTGACACTTGAGTGATGGAAGTAGGAATACTAGAAGTAATGACGTGATGTTAATTAGACATAGACAAACCCGATTTAGGAACCCATTAAGATGTAGCATTTGTAGATGGACATGCGACAGAATGTTGTGCAATGAATGAGATAAAGCCCTGATGCTTAATATGTTTGATTCTTTGTTGTAAAACATAACAATCATTCTCGTTATGTCCATTGATTCAATGATAATTACAATATGGATGACCTTGATATTTTGTTAGCCAATAAGGAGGATAGTAATGAGTAGGTGGTAATGTGATCAATTGATGATTAATGATCTCAATAAGAATTTCATGTTGCTTAGCATTGTGATTAAGGGTGAGAAGCTCAGGTAACGGTATGTCTTGAGGCTCACTAATATGAACACATGTAGTAGGCATAGAGTGAAGATGAGATATAGAAGGAGAACAAACATGATCCTGAGAAATGTCCTTAAGATGTTGGATTTTATATTTGAGAGATGTAATCATGGATTCCATAGCCTTAAATTTGTCTTGATATAAAGAATGCAAAGTGTTGGCTAGATTTTCTACACATCTGAAAACCTAGGCAGTCATGAGATAAATCTCCCTCATTTACTGATGAGGCTCCCGTGTAAGATTTTGTCAGTTATATATCCTAATATCTATTTGAGGGTATTAATTTAACCATGTAGCTCATGAACCATAGCTATATAGTTCTACAACAAGTAAGCAGTTGTAAAAGAAAGGAAAAATCTGCAGAAGAAGAAAATAATTGGAAACAAAAGAAATTAGAGAGGATGTGCAACCCAAGCAATAGTTTACAGAGTTGATTGCATGCACATAGATTAAAACAAATAGATCATTAAGCACAAAATTCAAAGAAAAGGAAACTTTCAGGTCTAGATCTAAAATAACACAAAGTTTATGAACATATCTAGAAAGAAAGTAAGAAGCAAAATGCAGTGTTGACACAAAGTTCTCTAGAAATCTCTTCTATATTCCTCTACTTGCAGAAATAAGGGATTTTAGCTCAAAGTCTGGAACACAAGAATGCTGATTACAAATTCCAATCCTTTAACCCGTAGGTTCTTCCTCTACTTATAACACGTAGAGAGGAAATTACAAATGGGAGACCATAACTAAACTAGATCATAAACAAGAAGTAAAGAGGCCATCTGGTAATCTTCTTCTTTTAATTCCTCTTTTAGTGACATGCATCAGGAGTTCAAGCCAAAATTGTGCACATCTTTCACTTAACTCAAAGAGTCATTCCAAATAACTTAAAGTAATGGTTTTTAAACCAATAACTTTTAAGTTTACAATTACATCCGGGGACATAAGAAATAAGAGAAGAAAGAAAAAAAGAAGGAATATCTTCCAGTTGTAAGTCCTACACTTTCTTTTTGTTTTGATACTGAATATACTTTTCAAACATATAGTTCAGTAATTTCCCATCTGTTTTAGCCATAACTTGTTTCTCTGTCTTAAATTGCAACAATCCTTCGTTCAAAACTTTAATGCTCGCTTCCACCTCCTTCAAACTAGGCCCAAAATTCTTAATGTCTAATTGCAGTGTTACCATCTTACCGATTGAATTCATCGTGAAAGGCCTAATAGCTTCATCAATCATCTCTTGAATCATCAGAAGAGATCCTTCCAGGGAATCAGGAACTTTGTTGGGAATGGTCCTATTATATGAAGAAATGTTCTCAACCACTTCCTCATTGGTGAAAGCAATTACATTGCTTGATAATGATGATACCATATCCTCAAGCACTCACATTCTTTTTAGCATAATTTTGAATATCTCCAAGCGGAAAGAGACTATGAGTTCAAGCTGCTTCTCCTTTTCAACTGATCCATCAGGCACAATTTGTTTTGCAATCAAAACCTCCTTCAGTAGCTTATTTATCTCGACCAAAGTGCCCAGGTTACTTTCAACCACTGTATTCATATCTACCATGCTTGTTATTAGTTGCTTCAGCTGAAATAATGCATCCTTTATAACCTTTAGACAAGCTGACACCTCCCTGAGCTGTACAGAAGCTTGGCGAATGATTATGCTCTTCCATCCATCGATAGCTTTAACTTCTTTACCTACATTTTCCACTTCCTGTATCAGATGATCACTCACCTACTCATGTGCTAAAATTGCCTAAGAGAAAGGTTTGGAAACCTTAGCAATGATCTCGCACAACTAGGAAACCTGATTTTGAAGTTAAGCTTTTTCTGGCTTCTCTTTATCAAGCTTAAGGAATAAAGCATTTATTAGTGTTTACATGTCTTGCTTTAATCCTTCGGTAGTAGTTTGACATATTGACACCTTGGTTACTGATATATCTGTTGCTGTAAGCTTGCCTTTCTGCTTTCCCTCGCCGGAACTGATACCTCAACGAAATTTTTCCCCGATTCTTCAATAATCAACCTAGAAGTCACCTTAGCAACTTTAGGTCTTCTATCTTTTCTGCCTAAACTCAGGAGCAACTGCAAGTCATGTTCCTCTAGGTTGATTTCCTCTCTAGCTTTTGGGATTGACTGTGAGGCCAACCACTTTGAGAAATTACTTCTTGGAGAATGAGAAGTTGTTGAATGTACCACCATCTCCTGCTCTGGTTCCTCTCCATCCGAAATTGCTACAGTGTTGTGACTGTCATCTTTTGAATCATCCAAAGACAATGCTCTTTCAAATTCTACCATTTGCAACTTTAGCATTTCTTCAGTAAGAGGTGAAGATCAGAGTGGCTGAGGATAGAACACAAATGTTTCCAGATTCAATGGAGAAATGACAATATCTTGCTGAGGTTCACAGGCTAGTGAAGTGTGGTGAGTTGACACTGGAGAAGTTGGAACTAGCACCATAGCAGTAGAAGTGACCTTTTTCTGTGTATGAGACTTTTTATGCACTTTAAGCTTTTGAGGCCTTTTGCGGCTTTCTTCCTCATGTTTCCTTTTGATGGAGTCTCTTGCACTGAGGTTTCCTATGATTTTATTCATCAAAGCTTCATCAAGGTAATATCCCTTTGTCAACAACTTGTTTGAGGTGTTAACCAGAACCACAACAGATATTTCCTCGATCGTGTGGTAGCCACCAATGTTTTCCTAAAGAATGGCTCTATCCCCTCCCATTTGATGATAAGTGGCAAGTAACACATGCCCATCATCTATGAGATCTGCAGGTATCCAAGCTAATCCATAATCAAACACTTATTTCACCAATAACCTGCTGAAGTCTTTATTTCTGACTTCGTATTCATTTCTGCACTTCATCCAGAAGTCTTCTAATGAAGGCACATGCAAGTATTCTTGGGAGATTTTCTTCCTTGCTACCCCATATGGATCGAAGTTTAGCCATGCTGGGAATAACTCATGCTCACACTCAGAGAACATCTCAACTTCAATTCCTCTGGCTTTGTGAATGCTCTGACAGCTATAATAGTCCATTGTGATCGGAAAGAAGTTTGTAGACTTGTGCCACTTTGATTGTAGGTCATGCATCTGTACAAGTTGTCTGCACAACTCCACGATGACCAATTTGTCACTTGGATATCCAGGCAACTTGACTGGTTCTCCTAGAAAGTTGGTTACCCTGAGGTATGTAAAGGCTGCAAACTGGATGAAGATACAACCATGTTAGGATACAGCTTCCCAAGCTTCCTTTCTCACCATGTTGGTCTTCAGATCACTATTTAACTTGCAAATGAATTCGTAGAAGAATCCATTGTTGACCACCTTGTAATCTTTATTGCATTTAGGCATAGTCAGCTGCGGGGTAGCACTCAAAAATAGGATCCTTCGAGAGTATGCCCTGTCTATCCAGCTTGGAAAAGATACCCTGCGAGGCTACTACATATACTAGGTAGGAAGTCATCTTGAAGCTGTATGTTTGCCTCACACTTCGGAGCTAATCACCGATGTTGTCACTGATGATCTCTGCCCAATTGATTATTGAATCTATTTTTTTGATCTCAATGGTCCTGATGAAGGCACACATCCATGAGTGGAAGTTGTGAGTGTTAGCTTCTCCATTTATCTTGCATAGCAATTTGGTAATATCATCCACTTCCTGCACCAGATTAGATCGTGGAAGAGTCCTCGAGAACTTTGATGGAGATATGGGCTTCTTCATATACTTGTTCATTATGCCCATATAGTCTACTTTGTGTTTCTCCCATCTGTTTTCGGAGTCCGGCATGCTGATTGTAGTCACCACCGGTCGTGTTGGAATCTTCAGACAATAATTGATAAATTGTGCGTCCAACTGGATTATTGTCTTTCCCACAACATCCTAGATTGATCTAGATAATGGATGATATGACCTTGCACACTCCATGAAAAATTTAGGTAATTGAGTTGTGATTGGGAATAAAGCTCAAATGATTCCACTGCTCTTTACTGCTCGCATGAGAGATGTCTTTCCAACCCTGGATCTATTAATCAATTTGGAGAGGGGTTCGGGGCCTAGATCCGTATCACCGATATCAACAAATATGTAAGCAATTCATGATTTCGTTGATCCTTCTCTTGCATTTCACTTCATCATGGCCAAAACAATCTTTATTTGAGCAACTCTTTTTCTTTTTATTCTGCCGGAATTCTTTGCAATTGGTGCAGATCTAGAAATTTCTTCAAATTCAAAAGATATATTCAATGTATCTGACATTGATTTGAACTTCCTTTCACTAATATAAACACCTATAATGAATACCTACAATTAATTCAGACAAAGACGGAATCCGGAGCATAAACACTTGATTTTTATCACAAAAATATGCATATAAAACCCGCTGCCCTAAAATTTGAGGCTTTTCTTGCATGCAAAGCAAGCATAACTATTTTTGACTTCACCTAGGCACTTATACCAACATGCAGATAATTAACAAGGCTTAAATCAAGATCCTCCATCCCTAGGCGCCAAACTTTGAAACTTTCCGGCAATGAAAAACACTTTTTGATGCAAAAATCCTCCTTCCTTTGGCACCAAAACTCTCTGGGCTGCAATCCTTTGCAAAAAAATTAATTACATCTTCACTATGGAAGCCCATGCTTATATAACCCTCAACATTCTATTTCTAATAATTGTCCCCCTATTCTTGACAATTAATTAATAAACAATGATGTTTATTCACCCAAATTGGGCGCCTATTTTTGCATGCTGTTGGCTGCCATTAAATAAATTTAATATATTTTTTTAGCATGCTACCTTCAGTTCTCTTTGACTAGCCTTCATTGCATTGACTTTCTATTATTCCATGGCACCAAAATTAGACAAAAAAGCTATTAATAAATGTCATTAATATCATTGTTTAATCACCAAATGGGTCGCACTTTTTGACATGGGTGAATTCTAAATTTAAGAAGTCAACTTCTGATGGGAATTTTCACCTTTGCACCGCAGCTCTAAAAATCCCTTCTTCCACTTAAGTGATTTGAATTTCATCATGGGAATTTTTACCCTGCAAGGCAGGGTAATAAATTTCCACCTGCGTGCTGCTTCTAATTTTCCCACTGCAGCTTAAGTGACTTTCCAAAAAGTGTGACTTGCATTAAATTAGGCCCTCTTTGAAAAAGTGTGACTTGTTTGGGGTGAAATAAAACCTTTTGATGGAAAGCTAGCCTGTTAGGCAGGTGGAAAATTCCCATCGGTGCTTTAAGTGATTTTTCTTTATTTTATAATGGGAATTTTTACCTTGTAAGGTAGGTACGAAATTCCCGCATGCCTGCTGCCTCTAATTTTCCCATCGCAGCTTAAGTGACTTTGACTTCATGGGAAAAAGTACCCTGCAAGGAAGGTAATAAATTCCCACCTGCCTGCTGCTTACCAATAATCGCACTGCAACTTAAACTCACTGATTCCAGAAAATGTGACTTGCCTGGGAGAGGCTTTTTGTGCATGACTTCATTCATTTTTGGTTAGCAGTTTGAATTTTGAGGCTAATTCCTTCTGGTGTTATGTCAGTAGATGATCTCCAAATGGTTCAAGTAATATAAACAGACTATACTGGTGAAAGAATTGACCTAGGGGAATTTCATAGAGAAACTGAGGAGAAAACCGAAGAAAAATGCAAATAAAAGTGAAAAACTTTTCCAGAAGTTGCAGACAATGCCCTGAATTCATTCCTAGTAAAACCTTAATGAGATGAGTGAATTCTAGCATGCAAAATCGCAACAGGATGCAACCGAGTTACAATTTACTTCAAACGGGGCATTATTAATTCAATAAATAATTAAATTAAATTTTTTTCCGCAGCAAAACTTGGCGGAGGGATAAAATGAGTTTGGGCATCTGGTATTCGTCGAAATTGGCCCATATGACTCACTGGGCATTCCTAACATAATACATACATTTCTGCAATAAAAACGCAAAAAGACCCGTTTATTTTAAAAGGATGAATTTTTTTAAATGGGTAGTCCCAAATTTTAGGGTGAAATATTGGGGACACCACAAAGCTTGAATTGAGTCTAACATGGGTTGATTAGATGGAGATCACGAGGATTAGGTTCGTCAATAAATTGATCAAAGATAGGACTTATTTCACGTGGCAAACTATTGTTAGGAAGATACGTGGTGTCTAAGGTTTTTTATAGAACACCTGATAATTGGGATGCATCTTAGTCAAATCAAATAAAGACATATGAGGAATTTTTACAAGCCATGATAGAGGGAAATGAGGGTCCTAAGCATGAAAGTGTCAGGTTCACCCAAAATAATTAAATAAAATGGGATGTCTTAGCCTAATCTAATGTTATTCAAAGCACAAATGACAACAAATAAATAAAGGAAATGCCCCCAAACAAACTAAGTACATAGAAATGTAAAACCTTAATGTGCAAGAGGGGGGTTAAGAAAGTCTTAGCTGATTCGACGAAGGTGTGGGACTATGTTGTAGTGTGAACCAGATGAATAGGAAGAGAAAATGACCACATTGAAGCCTGAGAAAGTACACTATCTAAGCTCTTTGACTAGACTCGGGGCACTTGGAAAGGGATAGGGGCACCTATGGGCACCCTGGTTGGAGATCTGGGCACCCTGGTCTGCAAAATGACCTAAAAAACCCTCCTTTGAGGTGTCACTAAGTGACTACCTACCTTCGTTATATGTCATGTGAATGTTGTTAACTGTGCTAGATACTCATTGTAATTAGAGATGAAGAAAAGCACCTACAAAACCCTAGACAAAGCATCAAAACCCTAAAAAGAAAGATGCATATGAAGGGGTTAGATTGTCCTAGTGTCCACAATTGATGAGCTTAATAACTGAGTGTTGCACTACATCTCAGACCAATGTAGTTCTAGGTTTATGTGTATAAATTGTTCCCTAGGTTGCTCTTGTGTCAGTCGCACTTGTGAAGTAACGAGAAAATAACTAGATGTAGAATGTAGTAAATGTTTGCATGGAACAATAGAATCCCCCTCCTATGAAGTGTGATTGTAGATGAACTAGCCTTGTGATGGAGCTAGATGGATGCACATGTAGCTTTAAGTTACCTTGATGGATAACTCTAGATGGTGATAATAGATGTTAGGTTGGTCCTTTGTTTTATGGTCTCATTAACTTTACATCATATGGTGCTTATTTTTTCTAATTTCACAATAACCTGCAAGGAAAAACATAAAAATATGGAAAAGCTCAAGGTCTTCTAGAAAGTGCTCAAAAGATGGAAGCAAAAGTACAAAAGGGATTAGGGTGCCCAGAGGGACCAGGGCCACCTGGGGCACCCAGTTCCTGGTGGCACCCCAGTAAGAGGAAATAGGAAAAACATAGAATGAAACAATAGAACGGGCAAGTATGGTCAGAGGAACACAAGTGATGAAGAAGCAAAGTAAAAAAAAGACAAAGGACATGGTTTAATAGTAAATTTCTTCACTCAAAAAAAAGTTAGTTACCAACAAAACTTAGGAAACACGGGTTCAAAAATCTTTGCAAAGAGAAGTGCTATGAGTTGAGGTGACTCTGTGTTGCATGGAAACAGTTACAAGTCTCCTGTACCCATGTATGTACATAACTGGAATGGGTACGGGTACAGTGTGGCCTTGAAACGGCTTTGAAGCAATGGTATGTACATAAAATAAACATTCAGTTTACATCTAGATATGGACATTTTCTTCCTATACTTTAAGTTATATTTTATGTATGTAATTCTAGGATTTTTGAGAGTGGTTTTGGACATCTAAAAGCTATAAATCAAATTCTAGGTTGTAGAGGGTCCTATAAGATTTTAAAAATAGACATATTTGAGGGTTTCAAACGTAGCCATATTTTAGGATTTCAGATAGACATCATAGGAGTTATGAAGGTAGTATGAAGGAATAAATAGATATACTGTAAAAATCGTATGGACATCTCATTTACCGGTGAGGCTCCCGTGTAAGATTTGTCAGTTAATTTGCTAGTATCTATTTGTTGGTATTACTTTAACCATGTAGCTCATGAACCATAGCTAAATAGTTTTGCAGCAAGTAAGCAGCTGTAAAAGAAAGGAAATATCTGAAGAAGGGGAAAATAATAGAAAACAGGAATGAAAGGGGAAGATGTGCAACCCAATCAATAGATTACAGAGTTGATTGCATGCACATACAGATAGATATTAACATACAAAATTATAAGCAAAGGAACTTTCAGATCTAGATCTAGAATAAACAAAGTTTATGAATAGATCTAAGACAAAAGTTAGAAACAAAGTGCACCGTTGACACAAAGTTCTCCAGAAATATGCTGCTCCTTTCTATTCCTCTGCTTTCAAATAGCTATCAGGGGTTTCAGCACAAAGTCTGGAACACAAGAATGTTGCTTACAAATTCTGATCTTTAACCCGTAGGTTCTTCCTCTATTTATAGTGTATAAGGGCAATTACAAATAGGAAGCTTAGATCCCTGCGCGGCTACTACATATACTAGGTAGGAAGTCATCTTGAAGCTGTATGTTTGCCTCACACTTCGGAGCTAATCACCGATGTTGTCACTGATGATCTCTGCCCAATTGATTATTGAATCTATTTTTTTGATCTCAATGGTCCTGATGAAGGCACACATCCATGAGTGGAAGTTGTGAGTGTTAGCTTCTCCATTTATCCTGCATAGCAATTTGGTAATATCATCCACTTCCTGCACCAGATTGGATCGTGGAAGAGTCCTCGAGAACTTTGATGGAGATATGGGCTTCTTCATATACTTTTTGTTCATTATGCCCATATAGTCTACTTTGTGTTTCTCCCATCTGTTCTTCGGAGTCCGGCATGCTGATTGTAGTCACCACCGGTCGTGTTGGAATCTTCAGACAATAATTGATAAATTGTGCGTCCAGCCTGAATTATTGTCTTTCCCACAGCATCCTAGATTGATCTAGATAATGGATGATATGACCTTGCACACTCCATGACAAATTCAGGCAACTGAGTTGTGATTGGGAATGGTGAAGCTCAAATGATTCCACTGCTCTTTACTGCTCGCATGAGAGATGTCTTTCCATGGCCCTGGATCTATTAATCAATTTGGAGAGGGGTTATGGGGGCCTAGATCCGTATCACCGATATCAACAAATCTGTAAGCAATTCATGATTTCGCTGATCCTTCTCTTTCATTTCACTTCATCATGGCCAAAACAATCTTTATCTGAGCAACTCTTTTTCTTTTTATTCTGCCGGAATTCTTTGATCAATTGGTGCAGATCTAGAAATTTCTTCAAATTCAGAAGATATATTCAATGTATCTGACATTGATTTGAACTTCCTTTCACTAATATAAACACCTGTAATGAATACCTACAATTAATTCAGACAAAGACGGAATCCGGAGCATAAACACTTGATTTTTATCACAAAAATCTGCATATAAAACCCGCTGCCCTAAAATTTGAGGCTTTTCTTGCATGCAAAGCAAGCATAAATATTTTTAACTTCACCTAGGCACTTATACCAACATGCAGATAATTAACAAGGCTTAAATCAAGATCCTCCATCCCTAGGCGCCAAACTTTGAAACTTTCCGACAATGAAAAACACTTTTTGATGCAAAAATCCTCCTTCCTTTGCACACCAAAACTGTCTGGGCTGCAATCCTTTGCAAAAAAAAATTAATTACATCTTCACTATGGTAGCCCATGCTTATATAACCCTCAACATTCTATTTCTAATAATTGTCCACCCTATTCTTGACAATTAATTAATAAACAATGATGTTTATTCACCCAAATTGGGCGCCTATTTTTGCATGCTGTTGGCTGCCATTAAATAAATTTAATATATTTTTTTTAGCATGCTACCTTCAGTTCTCTTTGACTAGCCTTCATGCATTGACTTTCTATTATTCCATGGCACCAAAATTAGACAAAAAAGCTATTAATAAATGTCATTAATATCATTGTTTAATCACCAAATGGGTCGCACTTTTTGACATGGGTGAATTCTAAATTTAAGAAGTCAACTTCTGATGGGAATTTTCACCTTGCACCGCAGCTCTAAAAATCCCTTCTTCCACTTAAGTGATTTGACTTTCATCATGGGAATTTTTACCCTGCAAGGCAGGTAATAAATTCCCACCTGCGTGCTGCTTCTAATTTTCCCACTGCAGCTTAAGTGACTTTCCAAAAAGTGTGACTTGCATTAAAATTAGCCCTCTTTGAAAAAGTGTGACTTGTTTGGGTGAATAAAACCTTTTGATGGGAAAAGTTAGCCTGCTAGGCAGGTGGAAAATTCCCATCGGTGCTTTAAGTGATTTTTCTTTATTTTATAATGGGAATTTTTACCTTGTAAGGTAGGTAAGAAATTCCCGCATGCCTGCCTGCCTCTAATTTTCCCATCGTAGCTTAAGTGACTTTGACTTCATGGGAAAAAAGTACCCTGTAAGGAAGGTAATAAATTCCCACCTGCCTGCTGCTACCAATAATCCCACTGCAGCTTAAACTCACTGATTCCAGAAAATGTGACTTGCCTGGGAGAGGCTTTTTGTGCATGACTTCATCATTTTTGGTTAGCAGTTTGAATTTTGAGGCTAATTCCTTCTGGTGTTATGTCAGTAGATGATCTCCAAATGCTTCAAGTAATTAAACAGACTATACTGGTGAAAGAATAGACCTAGGGGAATTTCATAGAGAAACTGAGGAGAAAACCGAAGAAAAATGCAAAATAAAAGTGAAAAACTTTTCCAGAAGTTGCAGACAATGCCCTGAATTCATTCCTAGTAAAAACCTTAATGAGATGAGTGAATACTGGCATGCAAAATCGCAACAGGATGCAACCGAGTGTACAATTTACTTCAAACGGGGCATTATTAATTCAATAAATAATTAAATTAATTTTTTTCCGCAGACAAAACTTGGCGGAGGGATAAAATGAGTTTGGGCATCTGGGTATTCGTCGAAATTGGCCCATATGACTCACTGGGAATATCCTAACATAATACATACATCTTCTGGCAATAAAAACACAAAAAGACCCGTTATTTTAAAAAAGGATGAAATTTTTTAAATGGGTAGTCCCAGATTTTAGGGTGAAATATGGGGACACCACAAAGCTTGAATTGAGTCTAACATGGGGGGGTTGATTAGATGGAGGATCACGAGGATTAGGTTCATCAAATAAATGATCAAAGATAGGAACTTATTTCACGTGGCAAAACCTATTTTTAGGAAGATACGTGGTGTCTAAGGTTTTTTATAGAACAACCTGATAATTGGGATGCATCTTAGTCTGGATCAAAGCTTCAAAGACATATGAGGAATAGTTACAAGCCATGATAGAGGGAAAATGAGGGTCCTAAGCATGAAAGTGTTCAGGTTCACCAAAATAATTAAAATAAAATGGGATGTCTTAGCCTAATCTAATGTTATTCAAAGCACTAAATGACAACTAAATAAATAAAGGAAATGCCCCAAACAACTAAGTACATAGAAATGTAAAACCTTAATGTGCAAGAGAGGGTTAAGAAAGCCTTAGCTGATTCAACGAAGGTGTGGGACTATGTTGTAGTTGTGAACCAGGTGAATAGGAAGAGGAAAATGACCACATATAAAGCCTCAGAAAGTACATATCTGAGCTCTTTGACTAGACTGGGGCACTTGGAAAGGGATCAGGGGCACCTATGGGCACCCTGGTTGGAGATCTGGGCACCCTGGTCTGGAAAAATGACCTAAAACCCTCCTTTGAGGTGTCAACTAATGTTGACTACCTACCTTCGTTATATGTCATGTGAATGTTGTTGAACTGTACTAGATATCATTGTAAATTAGAGATGAAGAAAGCACCTACAAAACCCTAGACAAAGCATCAAAACCTTAAAAAGAAAGATGCATATGAAGGGGTTAGAATCTGTCCTCAGTGGCCACAATTGTGGACTTAATAACTGAGTGTTGCACTACATCTCAGACCCAATGTAGTTCTAGGTTTATGTGTATAAATTGTTCCCTAGGTTGCTCTTGTGCTCAGTCGCACTTTGTGAAGTAACTTGAGAAAAGTAACTAGATGTAGAATGTAGTAAATGTTTGCATGGAAACAATAGAATCCCCTCCTATGAAGTGTGATGTAGATGAACTAGCCTTGTGATGGAGCTAGATGGATGCAAATGTAGCTTTAAGTTACCTTGATGGATATAACTCTAGATGGTGATAATAGATGTTTAGTGTTTGGTCCTTTGTTATGGTCTCATAACTTTACATTCATATGGTTCTATTTTTCTAATTTCACAATTAACCCCGAAAAGGAAAACCACTAAAAATATGGAAAGCTCAAATGTCTAGAAAGTGCTCAAAAGATGGAAGCAAAGTACAAAGAGGATTAGGGTGCCCAGAGGGGACCAGGGCACCTGGGGCACCCCAGTCCTGGTTGGGCACCCCAGTCAGGAATAGGAATAACTGCAGTAATGAAAAAATAGACCGGGCAAGTATGGTCAGAGAATCAAGAAGTGATGACAGAAAGCAAAGTAAAAAGACCAAAGGACATGGGTTAATTAGTAATTTCTTCACTCAAAAAACATATGAATAAGCAATATGAGATCAAGACTAAATATTGACTCAAAGTTTGTGATTTAGTGTCTACAATACCAAACATTGAAGAAATTAATAAGCTCATGGTGAGACCAGGGGATGGAATGTGATGGATGCAAGGAAACATGGTTAATTTTATAACATGGGATACACATCTTAGCTATAAGGAACATGTGACAAAAGGTTGTTTGGGATGAAGGTGTAAGTTGAACAAATGAAGGTATGAGACAAGCCGTTGTGTCAATATGCCCCTAGCACGAGGTATACTTATAGAGGATTCAAGAATAGAACTTCTTCAAATGAACCGCATTCATGGGTTCTTTGAGCTCTTCATCATCTTCAAAGCATAACTTGTGTAGTCATTTTTACACCCACCAAAGAACAAGGGAATCCCATGTGCGTCGGCCTATCACCCAGCAAGCGCTGGGCGCTCACCCCCAAGGCACGCATAGACGTCGAGTATCTCTTTTATGTGAGTTGAGTGGGAAAATATCATCAATGAGCCAAACTTAAAGGAAGTGAGTGAAAATGAGACATGCAAGCATCATAGAGCTCAAGACGACTTCTAGACCAGTACAGTCATTCTAGACAGAAAAGTACTTAACAGATTAAGAACTTAACCAAAACAAAAAGGGAAATGTGCAAGGATTCAGACTCATTCTATAAACATTTATAAAATAGAACCATGAAGATATGTAAATGCACCAAAATCATTACTAATCATATTCATATAAACTGGTAACCTCATTACATTCATTAGGTTCATTACAGAGCATCGTAGAAAGGCAGACCAAAGTCATGCATCATAACTGGATCCATATCACTTTAGCTCTCCAAAAGAAATTTAAACCCCAATCCCTTGATACATCCATCTCCTATGTTTTATCTATCCAACCCAATATGACTCCTTGCGGTATTTCTGCAGAGCTCCACTCTCTATTGATCTCTGTATATTATATATGATATCTAATCTCTCCTCTAGGTTTTTGTGTGTCCCTATTTCTTCTGTGGGTGCTTGTATATATAGGCATCCTAAAGTGCTAAATCATCCTTCTGCAGCCTCATATCCGATCGCCAAGTTTTTGAATGTGGTCTTCCATGGGAGCATGCTCCTTCAGGCCTGAGCTCTCCACTTTTTGCCATGATGTCTTATAGAAACTTCTATCGCAAGGCATATTCCTTCCTAGGCCAACCTGTCGCCAGGCTGGCACCTTCTCCACTTCTGCATGTGTAGTCGGGTCACGCTTTTCTCGTGTCTTGCTTGATACGCCAAATATGGATAAGTTCCGAGACCTTGTCTTCTGGCGCGCAACACAGCCCTTCTAAAACCCTCCTAGAACCTAGCCTTACGCGTCTTCTCCTTGTGCACCCATGCGCCTTTGTGTACTTAGCCAATATATTTTAGGGGCCCAACATCACCCACACTACACCTGTTCTCCATCTACAGGAACACTTCACCAATGAATAAATCATCACAAATAGACTTACGTCTTGGGAAAATAAAAAGGGGATGAAGAATTTAAGAAAGAAGAAAGAATGGGGAAGTGATGGCATTATTGCAACAAGCTAGAAAAATCTTTTTGCAAGTCGGCCTCCAACTTGTTCCAGGCATCGACTTCATTTTGCACTCTTTGGCAGAGGTCATCAACTATGGCGCTTACCTCCCCAAAACTCAATTCATCTCCTTGAGTGTTCATAGTGTCAATAATTTTTTCCAACTCCTTGCCCATGTCCTCAAGTGCATCCATCCTTCTGGTAATCTGGGGGTATAGCTCCTTTAGCCGATTCTTGATTGTACCCCTTAGGGACTCAATAGCTTCTGACTTATTTTCAACCTCGGCTAGGATTCTATCCCACTCTACTATGTTCCCTTTGTTCTTTTCTTAGAATTCTTTAAGCTTCACCTCATAGTTAGTGACTAGAATACCCACCACTTTATCTCTGTCTGTGCAGTTGTCATATTGCCTCACGTAGTATGGGCAATCTTTACATCAACAAGGACTTTGTTGTATTCAGCCATGATTGCTACTACCTTTAATTTATCCTCCTTCTCCAGGTGTGTTGCTACTTCTTCCATGAATTCTAAGGCTAGAGGTTGCCTCTCCATGGTGAGGATACACGTTAGGTCTTCAAGGCACTCAAGGGAAGATCCATACTTTTGCGCAGGTGGCGTCAGGTCCAGATGATTCAAAATAATGACATATGTGATGGATTCTACCTTCTTATGTACTTCACGTACCCTTGCCTTTTCTTCCTTGAGCTCACACTTTAGTTGAGCGCTAATTAACTCCTCCTGCTTTAAATCCTTGGCCTTCTCTTCTAGATCTTCCTCCTTTTTTAGCTCTTCCTCCTTCTTTTCTAGTTATGCTTCTAGAAATATTATCCTGTCATTCTATCTAAAGAGCCTAGCTTCAACCTCAACTGAGACCTTGTTGAGCACGTTGCATAACTGCTCATCTAAGAGTTGTTGAGCATTTACCAAGGGGTTGTCTCCTTTTGACTCTGGCATTTTCAGTAGTGCCCCCTGGCTTACCTCGAACTCTGGCTCATCGATGTGGGACTCAGTTGCCCAAGAGAGCATCTTCCTCATCCAAGGGTATGCACCTTCTTCATTGAACGACTTCATTGCTACGAGTTGATCTGTTGGGACGGTGCTTTTGAAGCGTGCGCACAACACCTTGCTTGGATCATTAATGTAGCTCATTCCTTGCCTCTGAATCTCCATGTGCTTTCCCCCTGAACGTGTGCCCTTAGGAATAGTTATTGATAGATTAGGGCCTCCCGCATGCTACCGTGATATTTTCCTGTGCTTTCTTCCTTATCCTCTTCCATCACTATATCAATGTTGCACTCCAATTCTCATTCTACCAAGGCCTCAATGATTTTCATTGCTTCTCTTTCTGCCACCTCATTTACTTGCTCCTATGTAAGGCTTGGAGTTTTCTGATCCTACGCACCAACCTCCTCACTTCTTCCCATGTCCTGGGTGCCTTCCTCCTCTTGGCTACCCTTACACTGCATGAATAAGAACTCATGTTCTTCTTCTCCACCCTCTTCTTTTGAATCATGCACGCTAAAAACAAGTGGCTCCTGGTCCCCTTCAGGATTATCTTCTTCACTGTCATCCCTCTCACCTATGTATTTCTCCAAGCTCTCCATTTCCTCCAAGTTAGCTTCCTCCATCACCTTCTGTTTCTTCCTAGCTGGGGATTCCAGTATAGGAGATTCTGCTTTCTCTTCCTCCTCCGGTGATTTCTCCTCTACAATAAGCTTTTCCTGTGTTGGCACCTCCTCTTTGACTAGAGACCTCTTCCTACACGTGTAAGTACTCATTCTTGCACTTGTTCTCGGGGTGCCTAATACCTATGTAACTTGGGCACTTGGTGCCTTCTTCTTTATTTCCTCTGTCTCCTTCTTCTTGGGCGTGGTTTTCTTCCTACATGTTAGGTCCTCAGGTATAGCTATCTCGTTTTCAAGATGAGTGCCCTTCTAAAACTTTAGGCTTATCTGAAGGTATATTTGTGTTGCGTACCTTCCTGTAATAGTCAGAGTCAAGGGTTTTACCATTTGGACTTCATGTGACACATACTTTTCCACATACGCATGCTTGTTGGGGTAGACAAACATCCTATGCATCTCCCTGTGGTCCTGGTCCAAACTTCCAAGGTCAAGCTTTAACTTTTTGGACTCCTTGAATTTGTTAACTCCCGCTTGGAAGTATTGAGCTGTGAAGGCGAATGGGATCTTGCACCATGGGCTTATGTTTTCATCCTCCAACTTAAATCTACCAATACAAAAGTGTTGGTATATAGCAAACTCAAATTCTCCTACTGTAAGCGCTGATAGTTACTCCGGTATCCTCCCCCCAAATGCATTCTTTAAGCGTGTATACCATTTTTCAAGATGCGCCTCGTGAACGGGTGTCATGCTATCACAATTGTATTTCTTAAATCTTTTTGTAGGCGAGGGGTCTTCCTCTGAGTACTCCCACACGAACTTATTTGCTGCATCGAGTACTCTGATTTCTGAGAACACAATGGTTAAGAGGACATTACCAAAGAGAATATTGTCTCCTTCCTGTGTGTTGGTGATAATTTCATCTATAATGTGTGCAGACAGATTGTAGATGGTGCCCTCTGATATTTTTCTATAAACATTTAACCAAGACTCGTTCACCTGTGTCCATCTTTCTTATGCATTGAGTTTTGTTACTAGGCACATGACCATTCTCATCACTGGGTCTAGGATATCCCCGATATCAAAGTACCTTTACCCCTTCTTGTACTCATACGTGGCCACTGTATCCTTAACTACTTCCTTTTTGCACAGGTTGTCCTCTAAACTTTCTCCCTCACAGATAAGGCCTTTGAATCTTGAAATTAGCTGAGGGGTTATGTGCATATTTCACCCCGCATAGTTAAAGTTTTCTTCATGTACGTGTGAAATTAGCCACTGATAGAGACACTCTAGCTTTCCAAAGTAGGGCAACTCATAGAGTTGCAATAATCCCACCTTCTCTAACTTCACCTTGACTTCATCGCTATAAATTGGTAACCCCTCAGGTGTTCTCTAGTTAGTCGGGCGCACTAACTCCAAATCCATTTCCTTTTCAATCACACTCGTGCGATGATTGTAGTCACTTACCGTCATTTTTATCAAGTGGGATTTCCATTCCATCCCGAGTGAAACCCCATCTGGGTACTGTATTTCTGCATACCATTCTTCGTTGGTACTTGCAGTGGTTTCTTGTTGTTTGCCCTTACCCTTTACCTTCTTAGGTGTTACTGTTGGTTTCTTGGGTGCCATTGCTTGGGTTATCACTTCAACTTCTCTTCCTAGCTCTTCCCTTCTACCCTTTCCAAGTTTAGATACCTAACCTATAAAGAATACTCTTTTCCAACCCGTGCCTTAGCTACCAAACCCTAACTAGAATATATTTTCACAAGACGATGCTTCTCCACTACTCTCCCCATGCCTGTGAATTACTTCCCCCCTAGTTTGTAGATCCAAACTAGTCACTCTTGTTAAAATCTTCCAATTTTTCTTCACATGGACTAACTCTAGAAACCCTAGTTTGCAAAAGCTCTTCCTTCTTCGTATTCACAATGTAAATAATGAAGTGCCCAACCTTCTATTTATAGTTTTTCCCACTTTTCAACATTAAATGCTACCTTACCTACCATCATACTTTCAACACTTAATGCGGTGTTTTC
This sequence comes from Taxus chinensis, assembly GCA_019776745.2. Taxonomy (NCBI): domain Eukaryota; kingdom Viridiplantae; phylum Streptophyta; class Pinopsida; order Cupressales; family Taxaceae; genus Taxus; species Taxus chinensis. Next base: position 965,273,456 of record CM034147.1, read on the forward strand.
AAACAGACTTGTCTTTAGCGCTTTAACTCACACGCCCAACCTTGCGTGGATAATTCCCCAACCTTATGGTGTGTAACCAATCCGTCTTGACAGGAGACTCTTGCACGCATGTAACCAACGCTGAAGGCACTTCTTCTCTCGTGATTTTTTCTCTCGCCTACCTCATGTTGCTTTTGCACTTCTTCCTCTCTTGTACGTGGATCCCCAATGTATCCTTACCCTAACACCAACCATCCCTTTTTCACCTCTCCTTTCATGTACTTCCTTCACAGGGCCATTCAACCAGGCTTTCCAATGAAATCCTTCATGGCGCTTCACACTTCAATTTCTTCCACCTTACTCCACCCCACACTAAAATGATGCATGGTCCTCTGCGTAGTTACAACCTTCAAAAAGTAATGAGACTACCGGCACCCAAGGTGCAACACAAAAAAAACAACGAGAAAGGGAAACACAAGAAAAGAAAATGCATTAAAGGAAAAATCTAAACTAACTGGCAATACTGCCTTATTTACAAACACTAAGAAGACTTATTTATAGGAGGGATTCAACCTACTCCCATTGAAGTTTCCTGGCAATCTTGTCCCATCCAGTGCTTGTAACTGACACGTGCCCAAATCAAGGATGTACGAGATTATGTAGGGACCCAACCAATGGACTTTTAACTTCACAGGATGGCACAAAAACTTTGAATCATCTAGTAAGACCATCTGCCAAACCTCAAAATTCTTGTTCTTAATGTGACGATCATGCTATGCCTTTTGTTTTGCTTTTTCCGTCTTTTGGCTCCACCTGGCGAGTGATCATCTTTCGTCCAATTGCATTAACTTGTCAATTCTTTCTTCCAGCACTTGTTCATCGGCCAATCCTTCTACGCGCACTATATGCAGAGAAGGTAACATGAATTCAAGTGGAAGTACAGCTTCTACGCCAAACACCAGTTGAAACAGTGTGGCCTTATTCAACCTCTTGTAGGTTGTCCTATATTCCCAAAGAATGGTTGATACTTTGTCATTCTAGTCCTGTCTACCAACATCACAAATCTTAGTCAATGTGTGGTTCAGTATTTTGTTAAATGCCTCACCAGGTTCCATTTTCCTGAGGGTGATAGGGAGTAGTTTTGTGATGGGCTACCATGAATTCTGATAGCAGAATCCTGACCGTTTCATTGAGGAAGTGCTTACCTCTATCACTTGTCAAAATCAATGGGCATCCATACATGCTGATTATGTTTTCCCATAAAAATCTAGTAGCGGTAGCTGCTATACTATCCTTTGTAGGTGTTGCCTCTGTCCACCTTGTCAAGTAATCAGTGTAAGTGAGGATATACCACGAAACCAGTCCTTCACGCCGCTAGCGAGATTGGTCTGAGAAAGTTGATAGCCCATTTTTCAAATGATTCCACGTTGGCTATTGGTCACAAGCACATTTCATCCCTTTTTCCAGGTTTTCCAAGGCACTGACAATGGTCACAGGCCTTTCAAAACTCAATGCAATCTTGATAAATGGTCTCCCACCAAAGCCCTGCGAGTAGAATCTTCCATGTGGTTGCATTTCCCGCATAGTGTCCTCCTACAATCCCACCATGTGTTTCTTCCATAATTGCAACGCGCTCATATTTTAGTACACATCGGCACAAAACCTCATCACGACCCATTTTGTACAAGTCTCCACTAATTAGCATGTAGGGCACAGACGCGTATGGCCAACTTCTTCTTCTCCAAGGCCTTCATTCCATCTGGCGCCACACCTATTTTAAGGAATACTGCAATATCCTCCAAATCCCGAGGGCGCGCGCTGCAACCTAAACAGTTGCACATCTGGCATAGTCTCTTCAATACTCTACGTGTCCTCCCCTGAATCAATCCTAGACAAATGATCAGGTCTGGAATTACTTTTTCTTAGTTTGACAACCACCGTGAACTCAAATTCTTAGAATAATAGTACCCACCGACATATGTGCCCTTGTAGAATGAGCTTGTTCACCAATTATTTCAATGCCATATGGTCAGTGTAAAATATAAAAGGGGTTACCAATAAATATTGTCTGAATTTATGAAGCGCGTAGATCACTGACAATTCCTTGTGCTTAGTTGTAGTATAATTTTTCTATGCTGGGTATCAATTTCCTACTTACAAAGCACAAAGGGATGATCAACAATCCCCTCACCAAGCTATGCAAGTACTACTCCAATGGTAGTCCCTGAGGCATCCACATGAACATAGAAAGGCTTATCCTAAGAAGGGAAACGTAGGATGGGCGCGGTGATAAACTTATCCTTCAAAGTGTCAAATGCCTTTTGCTTTGCCTCTCCCCAATGAAAGGAACTTTTATGTCTCAGTAACTCTTCTAAAGGCACAATGATCTTGGCATATCCTTTGATGAACTTCCTGTAGTACCCCATATGCCCAAGAAATCCACACACTGCACTCTTACTAGTAGGCTCCCTCAATCCCACAATTACTGTAACTTTTGTGGGATCTACTAGCAGGTCCTCCTTACATATGATGTTCCCCAATAATGTTCCAAACAGGGTAGTAGAGACACATTTCTTAATGTTGAGGGATATCCTCAACCGTCGACACCTTTCAAACATCAACCTTAAGTTGTCACAATGGTCCTTCACTAACCCAGATACTGTCCAATCATCCAAGTAGACTAGAAGGAATTTATGGATAAAGTCCTGGAAAGCTTGTACCACAATGCATGAGAACACAACATGCACATTCTTCAACCCAAACGACATGACTGTATAGGAAAAATTTCCCCACTCAGTGGTGAAAGTCGCCTTCCTTTGGTCCTCCTTTGTGATCCTTATCTAGTGATAGCCCGAGAATCCATTTGTGAAAGAATAGACCTCGTGCCCTGCCACTCCTTCTGGGATATCTTCAGTAAATGGGGTTGGGAAAGGATCAATGATACTTTACATTCTGGTCCCTACAATCAAAACAGATCCTTATCCTTTCATCCTTCTTGATGCTAATTACCATTACACTTATCCATTTTGACTCTTCAACAGCTTCAATAATGCCCGACACTATCATCTTGTCTATTTCTTCCTTGACCTTCACGTGTAGGTTATGATTCATTTATTATGGTCTCTTTTAGATTGGGCGTGCACCTTCCTTCAACTTAATTCTCATTTCTCCCAAGGAATAGTGAATTCCTTTAAGCTCATGATACCCGCGCAAGAATAAATCCTCAAACTCACGCAAAAGATCAATGATCTTAGAGACTTCCTTGTCCGACCAATAGTCTTTGATGATAGCCTCTTTAGGCTCTTCATCTAAACTGATGTTAACCTTCTTTGTCTTTAAAGGCTCATGATAGGCACGCGCCCGTTCATCAACACTGTCTATGACTTCGTGTGTCCCTACAGAATGGTCAACATCCAAGTTTTCCACTTCTTCACCATCAATAACATACACCATCTTCCCCTTTTCTTTTTCCAAACACGTGTGCTCAAGCTGTATCTCTTCTATTTCTTCTTCCTCAAAGCGTGCGTCCAGGCTGAGTTCACCTAACAACTCTAGTAGCCTATCTTTTGCCATGACACTATCCCCAATGCTAAGGTGCTTGACAACCTGCAATACCTTATCCACCAAGGGTTTTGTACTCCGATACTCGAATGTTTGAATGAGATCAGCTGCTAACTCTTGCAATCCCTGTCTGGTGGCATGTCTCAGAATGAATGTACCATGTGCGCGCACAACCTTGTAGGTGGAATACAAATTATGAAACTATAACAAGGGTGACAATGCTTCTGCACTTCCCGTCTAGGCTGTCTCACATGCTTGGATATGTAAAGAAGCAATCTCTTTACCATGGTAATCTTTTATAGTCGTGGGCGTGTTGCTCCTGCAAAACCTTATAGAGAAGGCAATTCTCACCTTGCACCATTCTAAGAGATTATCTCGATTCATTGCCCACCAGCGCGCAACAGTTTCGAGTAGGACGTAACTTAACATCCCCCCTCATTCATTTTCCTCCTTCCACTGAGCTTCCATCTCTTGCAAAAAGACCTCAGGGAAGGCTCGTCCTGAGTACTTAGGTAGCTCCTTTCCTCCTAGGCACCAGACCGTACATGCCTTTGTCACCTTTGTCACCGATCCTCTCAAATGTTGTCTGATTAACTCATAGGTTCCATGCACCCAATTATCACACGCTATACTGGTGGTGTCACTTAGGGACTGAGCATCCTCAAACTGGATAACTCCTTCTGTGGGATGAATTGTCTCTGGATCCCTAATTAAGTGCACATATATTCTATCTAGGACCTCTTCTCCCAAAGGTTCAATATAGGGTGTTGATTTCCCATCAGCTAGGGGTATGATGACCCATTCCTCCTCATTTTCAAAGCTTATGTATCCCTTGTTGAACCGAAGATCTGCATTGTTCTTATAACACCATGGGCGCCCAAGAAATGCTGGGAAATTATCTGTCTCAGCAAGCACCAAGACTTCGAAGTCCCCAATAAACTTAGCCCCTTGAATGATGATAGTTGCATCCTTTAAGACACCGATGGGAATTACCTTTGTTTTTTTGCCATATACAACACATTCGAGGACGACTGTAATGCAGGCCTTCCCATCTGATGCCATGCATCCAAAGTGAGAACATTACCTCCGCGCCTGTGTCAATGAGGATATTACTAAGGAGCCATCCATCTACAACCGCATTTAACGTGATCTCCCTATCATAGCAAAGGCTATGAGGGGGAAGGTTTACATGCAAGACCTACCTCTCGCGCTCTTCCCCGATGCATGGTACCTGTTAGTGCAAATTCACAGCACCCCCAAAATTGTACCTTTAGATCTGCATTGTAGATAATTGGGTCAATTTGGTGTGAATGCACAACATGGAGTTTTCCCCTAAGTGTGGGACCTTGCAAATTGGGAAAACTCTCCAGATTGAGGCTGGTTCCTACTCCTCTGTTTAGGTGTATGCATGTAATTTTTGCAGAGGTTCTGATTCAAAATTCATACTCTAAAACTACCAAGGATACAGGGTTGAAGAGAAAACATGGAAATGGAAACAAAACTAAGCAAAAAACACAAACGGTGATACACCAAAGGAGTGCTAGACTTCTTGCTTTGCAAAAATAGACACAGATCATAGAAGATTGCAACATCAAAAAAAATGCACAAATTACCAAAATGCCAATGAAAGATCGAAAGACAATAATAAATGCATGAGAGGATTGAAAACCGATCACAGAACATACATTATCATTTTCTAAGATTTGATACAATTACATTGCGATGGCGAAGAGGCTAAAAACATGAGTTACAATCTCCATGGGAGGTCTGAAACTTCTACAAATCTACCTGCTAAGGAAGAAAAGAAGAGCTTGCAAGAAGCAAGGATGTCCAACCCTTACAAAATGAGCCAAATACTAGCTTTTTAACGATGGAGCAGAACGAAGGAAGGGTGAAAAAACGTGGGCAAATTGATTCAACATCTCCAACCACTGACAAGATTCATTCAAAACAACAAGGGAACCCTCACAAATCCATTTTTCGAGGCATTTGGCCATGCTGGAGAAGAAACAGACGCGTCATACTTCATCAATTTTGGTGGTTGGGGGGTCAGTTCTGCATTTTTTTCCCATACCAGGGACATTTCTTCAATTTTTCTCCCATAAATCTACATCAAAATTTAAAACTGAAGGGTCCATCATGTAGAGGATTGCGAAAATCTTTCCAATGACACCAAAATTGTGAAAAATCGTGAGCTCTAGGTTCAAAAGATATGGCCCTCTGAAGATTTAGGGCAAAACTAGTAAAAAACAGAGTCAAAATTGGGGTCAGTGCAGGGTCAAACTTTAAAATTTTCCCTTTCGGAAAAATTTCCCAAAAATCTCCTATAGACCCCCAGGTCCACAATGAGACACGTGGTCAACTTTTGGTTCATCTGCGGGCTTCACAATACAACATTCTGCCCCATTTGCACAAAATTGGGAAAAATTTTCTCGAAAATCCCCTGCCGGCCCGACCTCCTGCTGATTGATGTGGACACATTGCGCCACCCTGATTCGGTGCAGATGGTGACCACGGGCTCAAGTTTTTACCTTTTCTCCTTCATGTGGCCTATGGCAAAAAACTGAAAATCCTTGACTTTCCTCGACACCCGTTAGACCAAAAGGACTAAGTGTCGTAAATTCCTGATTCAATGCGGGGCCCTGCGAGTCCCGTTTCCTTCCTTCTCCTCCACGGGCCCACAGGCTAAAATTTGTGACTTTGTGCCTTTTAACCCCAAAAGGGATAAGTGCCAAATTTATCTCCCTGTCTTTGCCGACATGCCAATTTCCATGGCAAATTTTCCAACTCCGCTCCCCTGGCCCGAGACTCCCTGGCAAATTTTCCTCCTTACCTGGTTGTGGGCCCATGCCTAGGGAAAATTTCCCCTCCAAACTCCGCTGAGCCCATAACTCAAAAAATACAAGGAGTTAAGAGGACTTCTTTACCTTTCTGGAAAGGGGAAAAAATCCTATCTGATGAAGCTATCTCCAGAAAAATTTGAGTGCCTGAATGTGTAAAAATTGGGAGTTGAAGTAAAAGGAAGGAGAAGAATAGAAGGCAAGTTAGCCAAAATAAGCAGGGGCTTATTTTGGATAACAATTTTGGTGACTCAGAGGGGTCATCTGCCTACTAGATGAAGTGATCAGCTACCTTGAAGCATCCATTGGGCATGGAGTCATGAGTAGATAGCCTGAAACTGATCTGAACTTTGAAAACTTTCCCTTTTAAGCCTCTTGGAAACCACTGAAAACTGAAAACCGGTTGATCTTCACCAAATGCCAAGACAATGCACTGGTGCAAGAGTAAAAACCAACACCACAAAAACTATGTACAAAATTGGAAATCATACATGCTCCAAAGTGGAACATGCAGAGTGTGCAAAAGCACTTATTCTTCTGAAAGAAAACCTACCTACACTATATTCTAACTGGAAGAGCAAAGGGAGCTTAAACAAACCCTGCAACTGGTTGTGTAAAATAGCTTCCCTTCCTTGAAAATTAGCAGCCATGCAAATGATTTGGAGCTGAACATGGTTGGTTACAATGAGTGAAAAACTAACAAGAGGCCAATCCTCCACCCAAATCATCAAGGTATCAACATGGAAATGGAAAATACCTCCTCAAGCTCACATGTATTTGGACTCTTGGAGGCATTCATGGTGACCCTTGATACTTTGATGATTCATCCTCATGCCCTAGAAGTAGGCATGACTAGTTTTGGTTTCTCCTTTGGCTCCAATGAAGCTAAGTACCTGATTGGGCATGGTCTGATCCTTTGAGATGTGCCCATTTCTTTGAAAATTCAACTCCAAAAATGGAGTCTTCTGTGGACCTTCTTGGGTGGATGGTGTGGAAGAAGTGGTGAAAATCTCTTGCTCTTTACCTTCCTTATTCCTTTGAAGAACATGGAAGATTGAAATCTTCCAACCTTGGTTCCAAAAGGTTGTTACAAAAATGCAAGCTATCTATGTTCTTCAATGTTCTCCTTCGTGGCAGTAGGCTCTTGATGTTGAAGAATGAATGGTGGAGAAAAGAATGTTGTAATTTCAGTTGGCTCCTCCTCAAGACATTCCTCTAAGTCTAGATAAAAAATTAAACTCTTTCATTGTCCCAACTCCAACAAAGCTGTTCAACCTCCTCCATGGGTATTACCTTGAAATTTGTAACTTGTTCACCATAGTGTTCCCTCATATTCAAACATGAAGTTTGTCAAGATCAAAGCTCTTTTTCAAAAATGGATTCTTGAAGGAGATGAAGTGGGGGGAAGAAACATGAAATCTCTTGTGCCTTTTGCTCACAATTTAGACCTATTTTGCTCACCTCCATAATGGCTTCATCGATCAAATAAGCCCCTTCAAATGAAAGCAAAAATGTATCAATAATGCTTCCTTCTTTTGCTGTAGCACAAACTGACTTGATCTCAATCCATTTGCTCCTCAAAAATTGGATTTGGGGGTGCTTCCTTTCTTCCTCCATAATGGACTGATTGTGTAGCTGTGATTTGGATCAACAATTTCCTTGGGAATATAGCGCTCGCATGGACACCTATACTCATCACTAACAAACTTTTGATACTGGTCTTCCTCTTACTCCACTGTTCTGCTGCAGACTCGGCCTCTGGGCCACCACTGTGTTCTTCAACTCCAACTTGACCTCTTCTGGCTTAACCATCAAGAGGATCTTTGTTACCCCAAATCCCAGCAGCCCAAGCTCTACTAGTATCTTTCTGATCTTTTCTTCTATGTTTGGCTCTTTTGTCTTGCTACTGTTCTCCTTGACTAGTTTTTCTAATTGTTTATCTTCTCGACATAGATTTGGGAATGCAAGAGGAGTGGGTGGGTTGGGTTACTCAATCGGTTTTGCAACTATTTGTGGTGATGGTGGAGGTAAAAATTCTTGTTTCTTTAGAATGGAATGGTTTTTTAGAATGGAGAAACAGGGTAGAGAAACTGAGGCGAGATGGGGAAGATTAGGAGGTGAAGAAGAGGGAATTAAAATTTAGGACAACAAGATGGGCAAGCTTGAAACTTGACACCGCTGAGATATGATATAGATTGGGAAAAGGAGGAAAAGAAAAAATATGAGGTGGTGTGCTTACCCATTGACAAGGTTATGTTGAACACTTTGCTCATACACCCTCATATTCCCTTCAATCCACTTGTGTAAGTAATGAGGCAGTTTTGCAACCATGAAGTCCAAGTTTCTCTTGAAGGGTTGTAATTTCTTGGAAAAGGGCCTTCCCATGGACAAGGTGCCCTGCAACCAATTCTGAAAAGCCTTCATTTGAGCTTGTAGCCCTGGATTGGCACAATGTTTGCCTCCATCTTTTGGATTTTCTCTAAAAAATCTACATTCTCCTTCATCGACTGTTATCATTAATATGCAAACCCTTGTTGCTTTGATATGATTCATAGCCAAACTGGTTTTGGCATTGTTCATATGGATAAGCATATTAGCTTTTGGATTTGATCAAAATGCTAATCTAGAGGAGTTTGAAAAATGTGTTGGAGGTGGGATACATTGCTGCTATTGTAAATGTGAATTCCATGATGCGAATGAAGTCATGATTGCACAACTTCATGGGATGGGAGAAAAATGAAAAATGGAAGGGAAATGGATGGAAAAATGAATGAAAATGAAAGGAAATAAGGTTTGTAACTTCATAGATGGATTGCTGATCAGATGGAGTCGCCAGATGTGTTTGCAAGTGCCTCCAAAGGCTGAAATCTTCACCAAGAGCACATGAACTTGATGAGATGAAGTGGAAGACCTCTAAGCTCCCACCGGGCATGCCAAAACTGTTAGTGCAAATTCACAACACCCCCTAAATGACCTTCAGATCTGTAGTCCAGAATTGGGTCATCTCGTGTGATCACACAACATTGAGTTTTCCCTAAGTGTGGGACCTTGTAAATTGGGAAAACTCTCTAGATTAAGGCTGATTCCTACTCCTCTGTTTAGGTGTATGCATGCAATTTTTGTAGAGGTTCTGATTCAAAATTCCTACTCTAAAACTACCAAGGAGACATGGTTGAGGAAAAAACATGGAAATGGAAACAAAACTAAGCAAAAAAAAACAAACAGTGATACACCAAAGGAGTGATGAGCTCCTTGCTTTACAAATTAGACACAAATCATGAATATTGCAGCACCGAAGAATGCACAGATTACCAGAATGCAATGAAGGATCAGAAGACAATGATAAATGCATGAGAGGATTGAAAATCAATCACAGAACATACATTATCTTTTCCAAGATTTGATACAATACGTTGCAATAGCAAAGAGGGAAAAAATTAGTTACAATCTTCATGGGAGGTCTGAAACTCCTTCAAATCCACTTGCTAAGGAGAAAAGAAGAGCTTGTAGAAGCAAGAACATCTAACCCTTACAAAATGAGCCAAATCTGGCTTTTAACGATGAAGTAGAACGAAGAAAGGTGAAAAACATGGGCAAATTGATTTAAGATCTCCAACCACTGACAAGATCCATTCGAAAAAGCAAGGGCACCCTCATAAATCCATTTTTCGATGCATTCAACCATGCTGGAGAAGAAACGGATGCCATACTTCATCAATTTTGGTGGTTGGGGATCAGTTCTACATTTTTTCCCATGCTAGGGACATTTCTTCAATTTTCTCCCATAAATATCCATCAAAAATAAAAATTTAGGCATCCATCATGTAGAGAATTTCAATAGCTTTCCAATGACACCAAAATCATGAAAATCTGAGCTTTGGTTCGAAAGATATGGCCCTCTGAAGATTTACAGAAAAATTGGTAAAAAATAGAGTCAAAATTGGGGTCGGCGGGGTCAATCTTTAAAATTTTCCCTTTTGGAAAAATTTCCCAAAAATCTCTACGGCCTCACCACTCTAAGACATGTGGCATCTTTTGGTTCAACCATGGGCTTAAAATAACATTTTGCCTCTTTGCACAAAATTAGGAAATTCTCTCGAAATTCTCCGCGGGCCTGACTCCCGATAACAACGTGAACATGTTGCGCCACCCTATTGGTCGATGGGACCGTGGGTTCAAGTTTTCATTTTTGTGCTTTTGTGGTTTTGGAAAAAAACTAAAAATCCTTCCCTTTCCCCTACTCCTGCTGACGATGTGGACATGTGGCGTATCCTGATTCAATGTGGGGGCCTTAACTAATTTTCTCCATTCTCCTCCGTGGGCCGGTTTGTGACTTTGCACCTTTTAGCCAAAAGGGCTAAGTGCCTAATTTCTCTCTGCGCCTTTGCTCTACCTTGACATGTGGCACTTTCTAATTGGCTGCGGGCCTGCTTAGGGAAAATTTCCCCTCCAAACTTCACTGAGCCGTAACTCAAAAAATACAAGGAGTTAGGAGGACTTCTTTACCTTTCTGGAAAGGGGAAAAAATCCTATCTAATGAAGCCATTTCCAGAATCTTTTGAGTGCTTGCAATGTGTAAAAATTGAAGTTAAAGCACAAGGAAGGAAAGAATGAAGACAAGGTAGCCAAAATAAGCAGGGGCTCATTTTGGGTAACAATTTTGGTAACTCAGAGGGGTCATCTGCTTGCTAGATGAAGTGATCAACAGCCTTGAAGCATCCATTGGGCATGGAGTCATGAGTAGTAGCCTTCAAATTGATATGAACTTTGAAAAATTTCCCTTTTAAGCCTCTTGGAAACCATTGAAAACTGAAACCGGTTATGACTAAATGCCAAGACAATGCACTATGCAAGAGAAAAAACTAGCACTACAAAAACTATGTACAAAATTAGAAATCATACATACCCCAAGTGGGATATGCAGAGTGTGCACAAGCACTTATTCTGCTGAAAACAAACCTACCTACTCTAATCTAATTGGAAGCAAATGGGGGCTAAACAAACCCTGCAACTGGTTGTGCAAAATTGCTTCCTTTGCTTAAAATTGGCAGCCATGCAAATGATTTGGAGCTGAACATGGATGTTACAATGAGTGAAAAACTAACAAGAGGCCAATCCTCCACCCAAATCATCAAGGTATCAACATTAATGGAAAATACCTCCTCAAGCTGACCTGCATTGGACTCCTGGAGGCATTGATGGTGACCCTTGGTACTTTGATGATCATCCTCATGCCCCGAAGTAGGCATGACTTGTTTTGGTCTCTCCTTTGGCTCTAATGAAGCCAAGTAACTGATTGGGCATGGTCTGATCCTTTGGATGTGCCCATTTCTCTGAAATCCAACTCCAAGAATGAAGTCTTCTTGTGGATCTTCTTGAGTGGATGGTGTGGAAGAAGTCATGAAAATCTCTTGCCTTTTCTCTTCCTCCTCCTTTGAAGAACATGGAAGATCAAGATCTTCCAACCTTGGTTCCAAAAGGTTGTTACAAAACACATGCTACTATTTTTCAATGTTTTGCTTTGTGGTAGCAAGCTCTTGATGTTAAAGAATGAATGGTGGAAAAGAGAATTTTGTAATTTCAGCTGGCTCCTCCTCAAGACATTCCTCTAAGTCTGATAAACAATCAAACTCTTCACTGCCCCACTATAACAAAGCATTTCCCTCTTGCATGGTGACCTCCAAATCTACATTTTCTTCACCATGTGTAGCTTCATTTTCAAACATGAAACTTGTCAATTTGAACTCATCCCAAAAATCAGATTTTTGGAGAGATGAAGTGGGAGAGAAACATGAAATTTCTTGTGCCTCTTGTTCACAATTTGGACATGTTTTGTTCACCTCCATAATGGCTTCGTTGACCAAATCAGCCCCTTCAAATGAAAGCAAAAATGTATCAATAATGCTTCCTTCTTCTGCTGTTGCAAAAACTGACTTGATCTCATCCATTTGTTCCTCTTCAATGGGGTTTTGAGCTGGTTTTTCTTCCTCCATAATGGCTAATTTTTTAGTGTAAATTGGATCAACATTTTCTTGGGGCAAACTGCCAACATGGACACCCAACTCATCACAAACAAACTGCTATTTTTCTTACTTCACTGCTGCTATAAAATCAGCCTTGTTTACCACTTGTTCCCTAGCTCTAACTTCCTCTTTTAGCTTCACCGTCAAGGGGATTTTTGAAAACTCAAACTTAGCAGCTCAACTCTTCAGATTTTCTATCATTTCTTCTCTGTTGGGTTCCTCTATTTGATGTTCTTCTTGGCTAGTTTTTTTATTGTTTTCTTCCCAACATGGACTTGGGAGGGCAAGAAGAGTGGTGGGTTGTAACTCAACTGGTTTTGTAATTTTTTATGGTGATGGAGGAGGTAGAACCTCATGTTTCTTTGGAGGGAATGGCCGTTTGGAATGGAAAGGAGTAAATAAATTGAGGTGGTGTGAGAGACTAGGGAATGGAGAAATGGAATCAACACTTGGGGCAGGAACTGAGGGGCTTGACTCTTGATCATGTTGAAATGGCAAATCTTGAGAGGGTGAAAAAGAAAGACAAGGAGCTTTTGAATGACTTACCCATTGACAAGGTTGATTTAGACTTTGCCCATATACTTCTATCTCCATAGTCCATTGTGTAAGTTGGGGCAACATTTCAACCATGACGTCCAACTTCTCTTGAGGGTTGTAATGTCTTGGAAAAGGGCCTCCCCATGGACAGGGTGCTCTGAAACCAATTTGAAATGCCTTCATTTGTGCTATGCCCCTTGACTGAACCATGCCAACCTCCATTTTTTTGATCTTCTCTAGTAGATCTACATTTTCTTCACTGTATGCATACCTCTGCTCTTGGAAAACTCCATAGCCAAACTGATTTTGGCACTACTAATCATAGGGGTAGGTATACTGATTTTGAATTTGTTCAAATTGCTGATTTGGAGGAGTTGTAGAATATGTTGGAGGTGGAAAACATTGTTGTTGTTACAAGTGTGAGTTCCATGGGGGAAATGAAGTCATGATTGCACAACTTCATGGGATGGGAGAAAAATGAAAAATGGAAGGGAAATGGATGGAAAAATGAATGAAAATGAAAGGAAAGAAGGTTTGCAACTTCAGAGATGGGTTGCTGATTAGATGAAGTCACTAGATGTGCTTGCAAGTGCCTCCAAAGGCTGAAATCTTCACCAAGAGCACATAAAATTGATGAGATGAAGTGGAAGACCTCTAAGCCCCCGTCAGGCATGCCAAAACTGTTAGTGAAAATTCACAGCACCCCCTAAATGACCTTCAGATATGTAGTCCAGAATTGGGTTATCTAGTGTGATTGGACAACATTGAGTTTTCCCTAAGTGTGGGACCTTGCAAATTGGGAAAACTCTCCAGATTGAGGCTGGTTCCTACTCCTCTGTTTAGGTGTATGCATGTAATTTTTGTAGAGGTTCTGATTCAAAATTCCTACTCTAAAACTACCAAGGAGACATGGTTGAGGAAAAAACATGGAAATGGAAACAAAACTAAGCAAAAAATAAAATGGTGAAACACCAAAGGAGTGTTGAACTCCTTGCTTTACAAATTAGACAAAAATAATGAAGATTGCAGCACCAAAGCATGCATAGATTACCATAATGCAATGAAGGATCAGAAGAAAATGATAAATGCATGAGAGGATTGAAAATCAATCACAGAACATACATTATCATTTCCAAGATTTGATACAATACATTGTTATAGAAAAGAGGAAAAAAACAAGTTACAATCTTCATGGGAGGTCTAACACTCCTTCAAATCCACCTACTAAGGAGAAAAGAAGAGCTTGCAGAAGCAAGAACATCTAACCATTACAAACTGAGCCAAATCTAGCTTTTAACGATGAAGCATAACGAAGAAAAGTGAAAAACGCAAGAAAATTGATTTGAGATCTCCAACCACCTTCAAGCTCCATTCAAAACAACAAGGGCACCCTCATAAATCCATTTTTCGATGCATTCGGCCATGCTGGAGAAGAAACTAACGCCATACTTCATCAATTTTGGTGGTTGGGGGTTGGTTCTACATTTTTTCCCATGTTAGGGACATTTCTTCAATTTTCTCCCACAAGTCTCCATCAAAAATAAAAATTGAGGTGTCCATCATGTAGAGAATTTCAATAGCTTTCCAATGACACAAAAATTGTGAAAATCTGAGCTCTGGTTCTAAAGATATGTCCCTTTGAAGATTTAGGGCAAAATTGACAAAAAACAGAGTCAAAATTGGTGTCGGCAGGGTCAAACTTTAAAATTTTCCCTTTTGGAAAAAATTCCCAAAAATCCCTATGGCCCCACCACTTTGAGACACGTGGCATCTTATAGTTCAGCCGCAGGATCAAAACAACATTTTACCTCTTTGCACAAAATTGGGAAATTCTCTCGAAATTCTTCGCGGGCCTGACTCCTGCTGACGATGTGGACACGTGGCATCACCCTATTGATTGATGGGACCGTGGGTTCAAGTTTTCATTTTTGCACTTTTGCGGTTTTGGCAAAAATCTTAAAATCCTTCCCTTTCCCCGACTCCCACTGAGGACGTGGACATGTGGTGCATCCTGATTCAATGCGGGGGCCTTAACCAATTTTCTCCATTCTCCTCTGCGGGCTCGTGGGCCGGTTTGTGAGTTTTTGCCTTTTAGCCAAAAGGGCTAAGTGCCAAATTTCTCTCCATGCCTCTGCTCCACCTTGACACGGGGCACTTTCTAATTGGCTGCGGGCCTGCCTAGGGAAAATTTCCCCTCCAAACTCCGCTGAGCCATAACTCAAAAAATACAAGGAGTTAGGAGGACTTCTTTACCTTTCTGGAGAGGGGAAAAAAATCCTATCTGATGAAGCCATTTCCAGAATCTTTTGAGTGCTTGCAATGTGTAAAAATTAAAGTTGAAGCACAAGGAAGGAAAGAATGAAGGAAAATTAGCCAAAATAAGCAGGGGCTCATTTTGGATAACAGTACCTTCTCTCTCAACCCTGCTCCTAGCAAGGGAATACTATTCTCTTGCCTAAGAATTTTACATACTTCCTTGACCTCATCCAGGTCATCCTTTTGCGCCTCGACCTTCCTTCTTTGCTCCTCCCTCCTGGACTGCTCCTTTAGACACTGAATTTCTCCTTGTAAACTCTGAATGACGTCCATGGTTTCCTTATATACCTCCTTTTGATGCGCAAGGTTTGGGTACTTCCCATGTACCACTTCTTCCCTTGAAACCAAGTTCTTTTACCTTCATATTTCCTTCACGTGTGCAGCCTCTGCTCTTGTTGTTACCATAATAGGTTTTAAGCCTGCATTGTGTGTCACCCGTGGCATCCATTGTGTGTCTGCTTTCTTAATGCTTACCATTGCAGTGCCCTTATCTTTCTGGTGCTGCTGATTCATATGCTCAAACAACTCAGGGCACTCCTCATACTTGCGCTTCTTCTCGCACCATGAGCACTGTAATAAATCTGGGCACTTGTGCTTGTAGTGGTCTATAGACGCACAATTAAAACAAGTTCCACATGGGAACTCACTCCCTCCTCCGTGGTTACCATGACCATAGAATCCTCTGTGAAATCCCCTTCCACGAGTGTCTCCATCTGCGTGCTCCTCATAATGGCAGTCATCATTCTTAGAACTACTGGAAATGCTGGTCTAGTGCACCCCATGATCAATGGCCTCATGGATCTAATCAATAAGCCTACAATCCTTAGTATCATGGGTTGTAGAGGTGTAAATATTATAGTAACAAGACACATTCTTCCAGATTACACACTGTAGTAAGGGGCATCTAATTGCATCATGATCCCCATGACAAATTTCACAATCTACTGTCACGGCACGTACTGTCCTCCGGGGGTAGCTATCCTTAACGTGCCCCTCCACTTCACAATTTGTGCACCAAAAACCACTGCGAGTCTCATGGGCTAAGTTCGTAGACAATTTTTCCAACTACTTGGCCATAGTAGCAATCTGAGCCTCTAAGAATGGGCTAACACTAGTATTAACACTACCAAAAGCCTCGGTGCACAGAGTAGCTTCCAATGCCTTGAAAGGGTCTGTAAAAGTTTTATGAGATAAGTCCCTTCTAAAAGGGGTGATCAATCCTCCAATAAACCACTGAGCATACAACGAAGGGTGAATATCATATGATAGTTTAGAAAAGAGAGTTTTAAAGTTTGCATCATAATCCTGCACACTCTCTGCCATTCCTTGTTGAATCTCCTTCCAAGTGCTGATGCTCTTCTGCTCAAACTCAAGAATGTAGAATTATGCCAAGAACGCATTCTTTAAATCAGTATAGTCCACCACTATTTGATGAGGGTCATATTTCCTATACCAGCTGTGCGTGCACCCTTGAAACGTGGTTGTAAACTGACTAGCCTTCAGTTATGGGGTTGTGATACCCTTTGTGTGCCATGGTAGTTCACACTTGTGAACATGTTCTACAGCATCCTCAATACCTCTATAATTAGGCAAATGTAGAGACATTTCAAAGAAAACTTTTGGGGGTGGTTGGGGCCCGAATCCTCCTCAGCTAGAGCCTTGGTTTCCACCCGAGTTTCCTCTGCCACCTGATTCACTAGGTCCACCAGGTCCTGAACCACCAGATCCACCAAACCCACCAGGTCCACCAAGTCATGAACCACCAAATCCACAGGTCTTGTTCCTCTAGACCCACCATCTCCTAAAGTGGTCATGCCAAGGGTCCCCATAGTTCTACTGAGCTGCACACCTATGGTCTACATTAATGCCCCACTACCAATAGTATACCCCACGCCACTCCTAGACACAATACCAAAATCTTGTGTGTCTATACCTTTCCTAAAAATTCCTAACATTGGGTTGGTGTTTGTAGCTATAGAAGGCCCAAACAAGAAATTATACCTCCTGGGTGTAGAACGATCACCTCCAATGTAACCAACTAGACTAGCAATATTTTCCCCCTGATCTAGAAAACCAAGCACCATGGTCCGGTCACTAGGTGGGCTCAGATACATGTCAATGATTCTTCTTTCTCTGGATGACGAACTTTCATCAGAATCCGAAGGGGTCTCTCTTATACGCTTGCTAAGATGGGGTTGCACAGACTGCTCAGGTTCCACGTCCTCAACGTGTGAACCTTAAATCCTTCCCATAACATTTACCACCATACATCCATCACACCTACAATATCGCATTGTCTAGCAATCTCCCTTTCATGTGCTTCACCATACTTGAGTCATCAATCCTTCCTTTCTTTCTCCATCGCAACATCTGCCATCTTCCTCCACACTAGCTTCCTCACCCAGTGCTCAGAATGGTTTAGCCAGACCATTGGGAATGCCTCTAAACTCATGGTAACCATCAAGATTTTCATAACCATAGGGACAACACGTAGAAATGATCCTCTGGGCTCTCACAAAAACTCAAACTCAGCAACTTCCAGACAAGAATATGTAGAAATATCATACTCCAGAGTGTAGCTAGTTAGTACTCCTTTCCACTAATGATCCACAACACGAGTCCACGTTAGATCTGCATCTTACAGCCTTTGGTTTTCTTCTTGGGTCCACGACACGTGATCTATAATACCAGCTTGATCTAGACGCATATGCTGAGAGCCATTCATACATTTCTACTGGGAAGCAACAGAAAAAAGTTTCATACAAATCATGGTAGAGGTTCTCTTCTACCCATCTACGTGCATCAAAATCAGGTCCAGTGCTGAATCTCTGAGAAAATTCATCCTTCTGTGCTCTTGAACCATGATTCAACATTTTCCAAAGTTAAAAACTCCGTCATCACTCATTACACAGATTATGATGTATGCCATTTCCCACTACAAATTTGAAAAGAGGTCCCGGCAACGGAACCAAGATGTAGTCATTTTTACACCCACCAAAGAACAAGGGAATCCAATGTTCACGCCGGCCTATCACCCAGCGGGTGCTGGGTGCTCACCTGAGCATGCATGGGTACCGAGTCTCTCTTTTATGTGTATTTAGTGGGAAAATATCATCAATGATCCAAACTTAAAGGAAGTGAGTGGAAATGAGACATGTAAGCATCATAGAGCTCAGAATAGCTTCTAGATCCTAATGTCGTCATTCTAGACAGAAAATTACTTAACAGATTAAGAAATGAACCAAAACAGAAAGGGAAGCAAGGATTCAATCTCATTCTATAAACATGCATAAAACAAAACCATGAAGATATGTAAATGCATCAAAATCATTACCAATCATATTCATATAAACTGATAACCTCATTACATTCATTAGGTTCATTACAGAGCATCGCAGAAAGGCAGACTCGAAGTCATGCATCATAACTGGATCCATATCACTTAGCTCTCAAAAAGAAATTTAAACCCCAAGCCCTTGGTACATCCATCTCCTATGTTTTATCTACCCAACCCAATATGACTCCTTGCGGCATTTCTGCAGAGCTCCACTCTTTATTGATCTCTCTATATTATATCTGATCTCTGATCTCTCCTCTAGGTTTTTGTGTGTGTCTCTATTTCTTCTATGGGTGCTTGTATATATAGGCATCTTGAGGTGCCAACTCATCCTTCTATAGCCTCAGATCCAACGCCAAGTGTCTAAATGTGGTCCTCCATGGGAGCATGCTCCTTTAGGCATCGAGCTCTCCACTTTTTACCATGATGTCTTCTAGAAAATTCTATCGCAGGGCATATTCCTTCCTAGGCCAACCTGTCGCTAGGTTGGTACCTTATCCACTCTGCATGCATAGTCGGGTCATGCTTTTCTCATGTCTTGCCCGATACGCCAAATATGGCTAAGTCCCAAGACCTTGTCGTTTGGCTCACAACATGGCCCTTCTAAAACCCTCTTAGAACCTAGCCTTGTGTGCCTTCTCCTTGTACATAGCCCATCCTTCACCTAGGCCTTGCACACCCATGCGTCCTTTGTGTACTTAGCCAATATTTTAGGGGCCTGACAACTTGTATGCTCTAGACCCAAATTTAGCAGTAACAATGTAAGGTCCCAACCAATTAGGTTCAAAATTTCCTTATTTTTCACGCTCTTTGGTTGCATTATTTTTGTTTTCCTTGAGTACAAGATCATCAATTTCAAACTCTCTTGGTTTTATTCTTTTGTTGTAACTACGAAGGAGTTAGTTTAGATACACTTTTAAATGATCCTAGACATGAACCTGCTTTCTCGTCTAAGAGTTCTAGTTTTGTAAGGCACGTTTTTTTGGTAATCATCTTCATAGACTAGATATTGTAATGATATGTGAAGGGATGGGAGCTCAAATTTTATGGGTAATACAACTTCATAGCCATATATAAGGGAGAAGGGAGTGGCTCCAGTTGGAATATGATATGAGGTTAAATAGACCTAGAGGGCAGGATATAGTTGTGTATGTCAATTATTGACAGTGCTTATCAATAATCTTTTCCAATGTTGATTTGATCGTTTTATTGGATGCTTTGAATTATCTGTTACACTGCATATAATATGGAGTTGCCTATTTGAGTTGGATATGAAACCATTTGGCTAACTCTTTGACATTCTTGTTCTTAAAGGATGTGTCATTGTTTGTGACAAGGGAGGTCGAAATCTCAAAACAACATATGATATGGTTAAAAATAAACTTGGATATATTTGACCTAGTGACATAGGTTAAATGCATAGCCTCTATCCACTTGGTAAAATATTCAATTAGGTTGTGATTATGAAGGTATGACTATTAGAATATGTGGGATTTATCTTTCCTACTAAGTTGAGCCCCCGATGGGAAAAGGTCGGGGTGAAGTGATTGGTTAAATGGCTTAGGAAGGTGTGTGAATAAGATTATTGTGCCTTTGGCATGCTTGGCACTTCTTGATGAAGTAACACACATGTAGACTCCATAGTGAGCCAATAATAATCTATGCGCAAGATATTTTTGGCTAATACCATGTTGTTTGTGTGTGCACCACAAATACCCGAATGTAATTCGATAGGGTTTAGTTAGCTTCATCCTGATTGAGACATATTAATCTAGAGTCCCATTATAGCCTCTTCTATATAGGGTATTAGCAAGGATGGTGTATGCGCGAAGCATGTTGTGGTAAGGATATTTTACTGTGGGAATTCATATTTTTAAGATAGGTTTTATCTTAGATAAAGGTGTATATGTCATGGTACCATGGATTCCCACAACTAACTATCGCACATACCATAGTTGATGTCCAACAATATTTTACATCTCTAAGTTTAGGTTAATGAATATTTTACATCTCTATCTTTAGAGTCTTAATTAACAATGATTATCTTCAAGATATAGGTTAACAATATTTTACATCTCTAAGTTTAGGTAGATATCCCAATGTTATCTTACATAAAATGTATTGCCTATTTCTTAGAATTCGTTGTGTCTTTATTAATCAATTTGCACGTTAATAACATCTAATGGATTCAAACCAAGATCCCCATCTTGATAACCCAAATACATTAGCTGTTCGGTCATATACTTAAAATATGTCCCCTTTTTGGCTATTTATTTTCATTTCTCATCTTACTTGTAGGTTTAATTACGCCAAATCAACATTCTTTCATTTAAATTATAGTAAGGGGGTTAAGGCTTGCAAATTCTAGAAATTGATATGACATGTCATATCAACGCAATATCAAATGACTTGCATTTTATACATCTGACGGTTATAGCCTATGACAAATGCATTTCTCTAACCATCTCTGTGGAAGAGTAGTATAGACTCTATAATGTAAGCTTCTGTCATGTCTCCTTGTCCTATCGATGCAACGTTGCATACTACATGCCCTCCACAAATTTCCACGACCCATTACTGATGTCATCAAATTTGCCAACATTTTTCTATGTCATTTCTCCCTCCCATTGTGTAGAGCTTCTCTTGAGAGAAAAATAGGAATGAGAGACACATAGTATCTTCATGGGAGGAAGGTGCTTCCACATGTTCTCTTACTACCTCCATTTAATTTATGGTGGATTGAGCTATTCTGTGATTCAACACTTGTGATTTAAATTACATTATCATGGAATCATTATTAACTCTAAAACATAGAAAATTATGGTGATGGGTTTGATGAAAATAATTTTTTGTACCCTCATTCATGACAAGCTCTACGGATGGCCTCCACAACACTGGGAGAGAGGACATGATGTCCTTTTAGGTCAATCAATGGTATATTCTCATCTCAAAATTCACCACGCTCTTCAAAGTGTCTTATAAAATGAGGAGGAAGTTTGTCCAACTTCTTTTCCAACAAAACTTTCACACCCATAAACTCCCCCATATCCTAACCAGTTAAGAAAAGGATTTCAACAAAGATGGAATGATTAAATATGTTCAAAGATGGAACTTTATAATTTCCACACTCTACATGAAGATGGAATAGAAAAGGGAAACAGTTGATGACACATGCCACCACAGATATGTGGAGTATATCTAAACACACCTTTGTTTCTAAGATTTTTATTGAGTATACAATTGGTGTAAAAATGTTGCCAATATTTCATAAGGTGTGGTTGGATTTCACACATGGAACCTAATGAATTTTTCCATTTTTACAAATTTTTATTTTGGCTCTTTTCCATGCAAATTGTGGCCTTATGAATAATGCGAGCAAGATTGAGACGATGAAGTTAAGCATAGATAACAAATTCTATTTTTTGTGGGACAATTTAAGTTGTTCTCTTCCCTTCACTTTTCTTCATGCTAACATCAAATATTGAACTCCAACTGAGCTTGACTTGATCCTTTGTATACTTTTATAAGTATTACATGTTACAATGTTGTTTTAAGGGGATCCATCCATATAAGAAATTGAAATACTTTGTGAGGGTCCTTCGACCACAAAAACACTAGATTTTACATCATGGAATCATATTCAATATTGTGATTCATACTTTCTCGCATATGGTATCTTCTTGCACCACTGACAAGATCACCCAAGTTTGCATCTTTCCTCAATTCACCCAATTTTTTTCTTTACATGCAATGATTAAACATTATATTGGTTAACTCTCTAAATAACTAGATGATGTAGATTACATGTATCCTCATGCCTTGACATATGAGTTGGAAGCTCTTCCAATTGTCCTCAACTTACATCCATGCATTCAATAGATTATATGTTTTCAAGATTCATTGGCTCATCACTAGATTATAATCCTTATGCTAATCAACCATATTATAATCTTCTAACTAATTGATCGAATTATGATCTTTAAACTAAACATTTTCCCTTTTTTATAACCTTATATGTGTTCTAGGAATGAAACATGACCAAAATGTGCACACAAAATGATTTTCCTCTCATGCCAATTCTTTAAACATTGATTATGCTAATAGGTGTTTCCAAATATGATTCTTGGTAAATTTTCCTGACATGAATTGGCAAAATGATAGGACAAGGTTTTGTGTTGGTGGTCATTGATGGAAAGTGCCATCAACACTACTAATGAGGGGAAACCCTAATTGATACCTTAATCACTTCATAAAAACTCTTATCACAATTTTGCATGGAATCAATGACATGAAGAACAATAAACATAGAGGTTCAGTGTATAACATATGTACATTTTGACATTCAAATGTGTGCAAGTTTCCCTTCAAACTATTCATCAACCATACCTTGCTTTCAAAGATATCTCTAAAGTATGTCTCCTCGATGAGTAGCACTTAACACCACCTTTCTACTTCACACGATTGACACAAATGACATGTGTTATATACATTCCTTGTTGTGAGAAAGGGTATTTTTGCATAGGTCATAGGCCCCCCTGCCATTTTTCACACCAATACACTTATCCTTTTCCAATCTCCTTCTCCATACCCCCTCTTCCTCCTCTAATGCTCATTTGCCTTAAATTTAACTTCATCAATGCATCCCCTTCGGTGTTTGCATCACACATTTCATGTGTGATTGCTTATTTATAAGGCTATGGATTTAATTAAAAGGCCTTGGGGTGGAGCCTAGAGGGTGTTGATTTGAAAACCTCACTCTCCCATAAAAAAACACATGGCCAAGCTGCCCTGAGTGTTTACTTCGAGGGAGTTCAATCCATGTGATTGATGTTATTTCATAAGTTTTGGAATGAAAATAACCAAAATTTACAACATTTTTCTCACAAATAAGATATTTTTTCGATATTATAATCTTAACACATAATTTATACCTAAATTTATAAGTTATTTCACTCATTTGGCGTAATATAAAGGAAAGTTAGGGACACTTGGAAAATAGAAGTATTTTTGAATATCTCTAATATCTTCTATGTCAAATATCCTCCCTTGGTATGCTTTTGATACTTTGTGTTTGTTCTCTCTCTCCATTTGTGTGTGTATCGGTATGCCACCTTGTATCTAATCTCTTTTTCTATTCCTTTCCTCGATCCAATTAATCTTGTGATTTTTTTACATGTGTGTGTCTGTTCAACTAGAATAATTTAAGGGAGAGGATCCAATCGTGGAGCATGGACCAATAATGGTGAGGATAAATGTAAATTTAAGGACTAGCACATGTCAATTTCTCACTTAAAATTTGAAAAAAGTAGCTAATAAAATGAGTCACATTAAACAATTACCCAATAAAATGATGCTACATGAGTGGAAAAAACGCATGACATAATGCCCTACAAATGGTCCACCCTAAATTTCTTTGTATGGAAAACTAATTGATTTAAATACCTTAAAAAACCACTTTCCATACAATATAAATGCTCAAAAGAAAATATTTGGATTAAAAATAAAAAATCTATTAAAGGGTATTTTAAATTTTTTTATGGTATTTATATGGTTTTTGTACACACCTCAACTTAGGGTACACAACCAGTGGCTCCTATCCCTTAGACTAGCTTGGTGAGTTATTATAAAAAGTATAATTTAGAATCCAAATGCTATGAGTTATGTTGTATGTGAGCTTGGTAACAAAACAATGTATAGTTGGAAGGACTACTCATGGTGATCTATATGGTGGTTTAAAGCAAGGCTTGGTTATCAAAGTATAGTTATGTAGAAAGGACTATGCTCTAAATACGAATTGGTCTCAATCCCAAGAAAAAAAAATCATGGGCATGTATAAAAATCAAAATAAAACTCAGCCAAAAGGATAAAAGATGTTGCTTCCAAAAGCTTATCACAGGGATTCAATATCCAACCTTATTTCTTTTAGGCAATCAATTTCTTTCTTTTTACTCTTCTTATCAATATTTTTTTAATTCTAAAAAACAATATGGACAATGACATCGTGATAGTAAGTGTACTATAGATCACTCATTAAAATTGTGCAAACAACATTACAATGCTCCTTATGATGAGAGCATGCACTATGATTATTTTCCCACAATCTAATTGGCCAACTTTGTCACAAAAGTGACTCATTCTAAAAAATATAATAAAATGCTAAATCACACAAAGGGGTTCTAAGACAAACTTACGGTTTAACATTTTTTTGAGCACTGTCATACACATATCAATTCTCTCTTGCAAGACCCATTACCACATCTTATCTTCTCTCCCCAATAATACCCTTTTTCACATTCCGAGAACACCGACACATGCACAAACAACAATACCCAGTGCATTATATGTCCAATATAATTAATCAATTTTAAATAAATCAGAAACAATATATTAATATTAATATTAATATTAATTATCGGAGAAGCACCATGGATCTACCGGTTCGAAGAATGCATAGGTGAATGATGCAAGACGTGAGTTTTTCCAAGACAAAACAATGCAAGCATACAAGACTACAAATTACGAAAATAGAAGAGAGATAATTGAAATAGCACATAAATATGTCCAACTTAATAGGATCAAATAGAATAATGCAAGAGATGTACATAAAGTAGGTGAATATGTAACCTCCTCCTAGAATCATGACAATCTCCACCTCGAATAGTGGTAACCAACAACTAGAATGGTGTAGTCAAGTGATGACTAACACCTATAATAGTGTAGTCAAGTGGTAACCAACACCTAGAATAGTGTAGTCAAGTGTATACCTAAGCAAACATATCCCATATGTATAGGGAAACTCCAAGTGAGGTGGAATAACTAGAGTAGGATAATACAAATACAACGAGGAAAATAAATCCTACACTAACAATAATCAATATCTATATTTCCATATCTGATATCCATCTAGTGTCTATTTAATTACCGAGAATAAATGTTTTAATCCAAAACACATCATAATGCTAATTAATAAAATCTAATCAGTAATAATATGTTGTATTTGGTTAATGGGGTTTTTTATATCCCCTTTGGGGGTCTCTCCCGTTAGGGAGAAGGGGGTAAAAATACGTGCGCATTTTTTAAGAGGGGTCGAAAGCCCTCCATGCTATATGGAATACACCTCTATCAGAGAATTAGTATAATAGGTATGGCATGAAGGGCCTATACCTCTAGGTGGTCTCTACCACCCAATTCTTAAAATAATAAAAAATAATAAATGCACACTTTTGGGATGTGACAAAAGTGACCACATGTGATATTCTTTTAAGACACTTGTGTTGCTTTAATTAATTTAATTAATCTTATTTTAATTTGATTTAATTACCTTGTTAATTAATTTGATTTTTTCCTTTTTTGGACATACAATTGGCTTTGGTTAAGTGGTTTTCACTTTCTTTTTTTTGGTAAACTTGAAATTGCAGGCCACTTTTGGGTGGAGTACAAGACATGAAAACAATGAACATGCAATTTTTTAAAGTGTTGTGCAAAATTGTAGGTAAGAAGAGTTAATGTGTGTTATTGTGTTGAGTATGAATCTTGTAGATGTGGTCTTGATTGATTTCCTTAGTTAGAAAGTTTTGTACTTTTAGAAGTTGCTCATGTGTAAATAGATTTTAGCCATGATTTTGTTTAAGACAAGTAATGGTTTCCCGTGTGGGATGTAAAAGCTTTAAATATTTTTGGTCAGGGTTTGTGTTGATATTGGAGTTGGATCTTGCTACATGGCACATTTTTATTAAACACTCCAACGTGCTTGTTTCTCTATTTATTTGGGTTTTGGCCAATGTCGAGGGGGTTATGCAAACTTGAAATATCGAGTCTATTTTTTATGAAATTTGAGTACTTGGAAGATGTAATTTTGGAATTATAGGTTATTTGTTGGGATTACCCCATTTACATGGAGAGAGCATACACTCAATAAGATCCAATCAACATATATTATTCAAAGAAAGATAATACAATATATAGAGAGTTTATCTACTAAAATTAGAGAGTTAAATCTCGTCTAGAATCTCCCAAAATATCTCAACTACTCCCTAAACTAATGTGACGGTTATGTGAGTAACAATTACATTATGAATGATTATCTTAATCTCTACCAAAGCTTATTATTAGGCAATTATTACTTAAGGAATAATCTATCACAATCCAAGTATCATTTACTCCACTTATTATTTTCCCACACATCTTATTTAACTAGTAATATAATTGTAGACACCACTTTTCGGTATGTTGTCCCCATCCCACATTCGCTCCTCCTTTATTCTTACCTTGCACATTTGTCCCGCCCTTCTTATCTGAAACCTTAATTTCCCTCTTATGCTCATACCCTACTCCTATTTATCATCCTAACATCATTTAACATCCTTCATTAAGCTCACCTAAGTACCCATTTAACCTACCTATCATTTTAATCACCCCATATGATTATTAATATTATTATACCCCCCATTTAATGCCCTTAAATCCCTCACCTACCGCCCCTTTTAACTCCCCCTAATTTCTCCCCATGTAGCCATACACACCTAAAACAACCCGTCACATCTGCCCTTGCCATTCTAACCCCCTTTTTTCAAAATCAAATTTAACCTCCACCTACCCATTGTGTAGTCTGCTCTAGTCATGAATGACTCATCCAGGTCACCGTCAACCCTATTTCTTCACCTTTACCCCTCCTCTCAAACGGATGATTTTTTTAGATCTCTAATATCCTTGCATGCTTGTTGTCTCCTTCCTCTTCCTTGGAGTTATTGTCATCAATTGGAATCAAATTTGGTGTTCTTTGCATGTTATCATTTGAGCTACGTATGCCTTAAAGTTTACTTGGAGATATATTTTTTGTCTTTGTTGCTTCTATTTTACAGGTTTGTAAGTTTCCCTCAAGCTCTTCCTATCTATTCAGCCATTTAAGATACTCTGTATGCCCCTTTTTCCACCATTCAACTTGTTAAATTCCAAATCCTGATCCGGTCACCATCAATCCACCATGTGTTGACCTTGTTCTCTATCTGCATCCTCGCCTGCTTCTATTTCCTATCTCCCCCTTCATCTAGAACACCCTACCTCAACCACCTACCTATTTTTCAACCATGATATGGATTTCTTGGCCTCGATCTTTGTCGACCCGACCTAGTCGCCGTTGACCCTACCAACCCCCACATTATATTTTCTTCTAGTTTCATCATCTCTTCTTAGCATAATTTCTACATCAAATCTATCACCTCAGAATAAGATCTAGATATGTCCCGGTTTATCCTTCAATCAACTCTGTACCATTCATCGTATGACTGTACCATTCAGACCTGGGTCATCGTCGACCCACTCAAGTTTTATTTGCTTATCAACATTTCACATTACTAGATCTTCATTTCAACATTTTTATCTTACATCATATGTCTGTTTTAGATTATTATCTGCATCCTTCCATCAGTTATCATTTATCAATTTTTATTATCAAACATGGGTTGACATCCATCCTAGGAAGCTGTCGCTTTCCCGGACTGACCTTGTTAGGCAACCCACCATCCTATCTTACCAATATTTTTTTTGTTAGTCTCTCTTTGATGTGTAGGTCATCAAGCTCATAGTAGAGAGTTCTTTTGCACATGTACCTTCATCATTTCCATCGTCATCTATATTATGAGGTAGCCTTAAACCCTACCATAGTTTGAGTTCCTTGATTTCTTGTATCCATTGTATTAACTTGTCACAAGAGAAGAAATCTTGTAGAACGTTCTGGCATGCTTGGTGGGACACATCCTTCCTCCTTGGTGACTCCTTAATCTTATTTTGTTTCATTTCCATTCTCTTCATATTCCATTTCTTTATTTCCACCAACCTCGCATGTAAGAGCTTAAATTTCTTGTGTGCATGGTGGTTTGCTTGCTTGGATCAATATCGTGCTTGTTAAAATAAAGTAAAAATAAAATATGGAAAATAACATTATCCAGGTATTCTTCTTTATGTTCCCTATTTTCTCCTTTCTGCATATTTTTGTGTGTGCTCTCATCGAACTTCGCATTTCATTTTTGGGTCTAAAAGGAACAACTTCATTCTTGTTTTCTCATCTAGTCTAAGTATAAGTTAGTTTGTTGCATTCACTTTCTCTCACACACATCCTAACTCACACATCAAACTTACACATCTCAAATATCTTCTATTAAGTGGAACTATTGGGATTTCATCACCCAATAGGAAAGCTTCCGTGATGTTCTGTCCACTTTATAATTTTTTGGCTATCGATATATTGGCTAAGCACCCGACACCCTTATTGCTGTAGTGTATGAAGTGTAGGGGTAGGCCCCAATATCAGGCCTTGTACTGGTATTCATCATAGATTTGTGCCTCACATACCTTTAGATTTATTAAACTAAAATAGAAATATTTTAGTGTAATCTAATGTTATAGGAGCAGTAAAATAACTAAATAAATGAAGTAATAAAATACTGAAATACACCCAAGCAAACTAAGCTAGAAAATATGAAACCCTAATGTGCAAGAAGGGTTAAGAAAAGCCTTAGCTGATTCACCGATGTCATGGGACTGTGTTGCAGTGTAGACTAGGTGAACAAGAAGAGGAAACTGTCGTAAAAAATCCCAAGAAAATGTAGATCTGAGTTTTCTGACTAGATTGCGGTGCCTAAAAAGGGATAGGGGCACTTGTGGGTGCCATCGTATGAGATATGGGCTCCTTGGTTTGCAAAAATGGCTAGGTAACCTCTTTTGGAGCGTCATTGGATGTTCATTTGTGTTTTCTTCCTATCGCACTAATTTTGTTAAACTATGGCGAATGTCGCTATGAATAGGAGATTGAGGAATCACCTGTAAAACCCCAGATAAAGCATCAAAACCCTAAAAAAGAAATTTACATTTGAAGGGGCCAGACTTTCCTCAGCAGCCACAATGGTGGACTTACTAACTGAGAGATGCACTACATCTTAGAACCAATGTAGTTCTAGATGTGTGTGTGTGTGTGTGTGTAAATCATGCCCCAGGTTGCTTTTGTGCTAGTCAAAATTTGTGAAGTAACGAGAAAATAACTAGATGTAGAATGTAGTAAATGTGTTCATGGAAACAATAAACTCCCTCCTATGAAGTGTGATGTAGATGAACCAACCGTGTGTGCCTTGTGATGGAGCTAGATGGATGTAAATGTATCTTTAAGTTCCTTTGATGGATACAACTCTAGATGTTGATAGTAGATGCTTAGTGCTTGGTCTGTCATTATGGTCACATAAATTTATATTTATATGGTTCTCTTTTCCTATTTTCGTAATTAACCCTGAAAAGGCCGACCACCAAAAAGATAGAAAGCTCAAACGGCTAGAAAGTGCCCAAAAGGTGAGAGTAAAGTACAAAGAGGATCAGGGCACCCCAAAAAGGACCATGGCACTTGGGGTGCCCCAGTCTAGGTTGGGTGTCCTAGTCTAGGTTGGGTGCCCTAGTCAAGAATAGTAAAAACGTAGAATGACAATACAAATTGGGAAAGTAAAGCTGTAAGATCAAAAATACGATAGTAAGCAATGTAAAAATGGCCAAAGACATGGGTTAATTATGAATCTTTTAACTTAAGAACCATATGAATAGTAGTGTGAGATAAAGACTAAATAATGACTCAAAGTGTGTGATTTTGTGTTTACATTTACCCCCACTTTATGTTGGTGAGTGGAAATCTCAGTAACATAAAGTAGATAGAGATGTGTACATGATATCCATGAAGAGTGATGTATAAGGTGTGAGGAAGGACTAGAAAAGTGTGGAGTGACAAAAAAATGGAGCGTGGATACTAAAGATGCAAAAGTGTAAAAAAAGTGATGAGAGTGAACCTAGGAAAAAAGCATGTGTGTAGATGCCAATGTGTGTGATGTACGCACATGTTAGTATGTGTGTGTGATGTTGATGTAATTTTTGTTTTTGACTTCTTTGTTCCCATACGGATGGACCTACAAAGGAGAAGATGATCAAGTAGTCAAATACACATGTATATGTGTAAAAATACATATAAAGAAAGTATGAAAATGTTATAAGAACATGTGCACCTGATCAATGATGAGACAAAAGGGTGTAGAGAGGATATCCTGTAACTATCGATGAAGTGCAAGTTTTTTGGGAGATCTCATGCCACTATGGCTGAAGAAGTGTAGGGAGAAAGTTGTGTTATTCTCCAACCTGTAACTGCTTCTATGAGAATATGAAGAGATCTATGTATTGTCTAGTTTTATGGGTGATCTGATGCCGCTGGCTGAATTAGTGTAGAGAGGAAAGTCCACTTGTATCCTCCAACCTGTAACTACTCCCCAAAATGCTAAAGACAATCTACCTTGTAAAAGTTACTATGTATGGGGTTCTATAGAATGGTATGAACCCACTTGTTGTATAACCCTCGGTGCGATGGAAAAAAAATAGAATGAACTGTACCGGTAATGTGTTGTGTTGTGTGTAAACCCAACTGATGCCCCCACTCTTTGGGGGCACATGTGACATCACAGATAGGAGAATGCGGCCCCAAAAGAGGACCACCGCATAAACTGTGCCCTGTAAGGGGAGAAGGAACTTGGTAGAAACCAAGGCACACACAAACAAGTGGCTAGAGAACAAGTGTTAGTATGAACATGCATGTAGAAAACAAGTGTAAGCTAGACAAATAATGTGTAAGCTAAAACATAAACATACAATGTAAACACCAAAAAAGACATTGTAGGCTGCACAAAGCTGGTTGCAAACATGGGACACCACTCATGATGTCACAAGAAACTCAAGGCCACAATATCCACAAACAAACAAGTGTGCACAAAAGATAAAGTGCAAATCCCGTAAACAAAAGTAAACAAAAATAGAAAATAAAACAAACAACTATGGAAGAAAATAATCCTACATAGAAAATGTTGCACATGAAACTCCATTAGCATGTTAGAAATATAAAATTTATGCCATAAGTGTGTATAAAAAATAGATTAAAGTGCTAATTACAAAATGAAACAATGACACCTGTAGTGGACAAAGGTGGATGTCCCCAGTAACCTTTGTGGGATTGGTAGGAGCCAAACATCCATGCTACATGTAAGATACCTGTATTTGTAATCAAAACTAGAAAAGGATGTGAATGCACATGTGTGTATGATAAAGATAATGGCATACAAGAAATATATCTAGCATGTGTAGTAAAGTGAACATGTACAAGTAAATGCAATAAAGAGTAAATGCAAAAATAAAATGCAGTATGATGTGGATGGATGGAATGGAATGCATAATGGATGATAGGAGCCACTGTGCCCCATGAGTGGGTGGATTCGTATGCAGTGAGGTTCATTAAGTATGCCCCCTCAGTAGTAAAGGATGACCAATAAATGAGAGTGCATCATTGGGAAATGGTCAAATTGTGTGTTGTGTGTAATGCATTGTGATGAGTGTGTATGTGTTTGATGATATGTGACCTAGAGATGATGTGTGTGTGACCCTATAGCTGAAGTGTATATCACGACAAGATGATCGAAGGAGTGATGATTTAACCTAAAGCATATATCATTATAAGATTAATAGAGAGAGGTGATGTAGCCTAAAGCGTATACCAATACAAGATGAACAGAGGGAGTGGTGATATAGCCTAAAGCATATACCACTACAAGATGATGGAATAGGTGACCATTTATCTCATAGCATATGTCACTAACCTAGGAGTGTCACATGATAAGAGGTTTAATGATGAACGTGTGATGCATGATGAGGTCCATTTGATTTATAAACCCTTAATATTCGAGTATAAACTGAGGAACTAGAGTGCGTCATAGGGTAGTGAGTGCAGTGTGTACAATTAGATGTATATAGTATATGTGATGATGAAAGAATGCCCATGTGATGTGTAAAATATGTGAAGGTGTAGTGTAGAATACAAATTGTCTAATGTGTAGTGGGTTCATGTGTGTAGACATTCCCTCAATAGTCAAGTGTGAACTGAAACACAAGAGTGTGTCATCAGGAATAATGGTTAAGGCTAATGCATGGAAGAATATGTATATAATGAGGTTTGAAAATGCATGAGTAAGAGGGGGGGTGGAAGATAGAAATTAAATTCCCCCAAGTGCATGTGATTGATTGAACTATCCAATGAAAGTGAAGGATGAAGGTCCCTCATTATGACTGATGCTGGTGATGAAGAAAGCATATGACCATGCACTAATAGTGGTGGTATAGTAGATAGATTTGCATAGGTGAGTGAAGTCTATGTGCATGTGATGGATGAATATATGATGAGTGCGTAGGCACCACAAAATGTGTAGGTGATGGAGATCGATGAGAAGTGGAGTGTCGAGGTGATGGAACACCCATGTGGAATAAAACGAGGTGGTGAATTACGATGAGATGTAGTAACTGTGCGAGGAATGGGCTTACATGCCAATGTGTAGGACTAACAGAGTGATGAGGCTGTGTAGATGGTGCATCTGAGTTGGTGAACTAGGAGTAGATTATGCTTTAAGTAACATGGAATGCCGATGTACTAGATGAAGTAGGAGATGTATTAACTGGTTCTTGAGGAGATGATGACCATGGAGTAGATGGAGGGACACCATCGATAGAAATAACTTGATTGTTATGTATGAATTTGAGTGCAAATGATTCATAGATATGATGGACTTAGACCTACAAATCCAATTGGGACCTAGAAGCATGTCATAATCGTCGATATGCTTGTTCAAAAGGAAATGTACAATCATAGTAAGATGGCCTACGTAACACAAAGTTTGATGACACCATAAGAATTGTTCATGGGATATGTAATTTGTGATAGTGGATAACCAATAGTCGATGAGAAGTGGAATAGAGCATGCGCTAATGGGCCAAGATGGGTCAACCTTAGTATTGTTGATAGAAATCAAGCCAATAGATGCATTGATATGTAAGTGATTAGAATTGAAAGTCACATGATAATTGTAGTTAGAGAAAGAGATGATCGGTGGAGAAGTGTCTAGTATGTGCAACTAGAAATTCAAGAGCCCCTGATCAGGAGGAGGCACTACGTGATATGCATGATTAGTTGAGGATTCAACCGCTTTCTTGTCATGTTGTGGATGTGGGTTATTAAATAATTTGAGTTTACAGTTTTCACTAACTGGTGAAGAGTCTGTAGATTCTGGGAATTCAAGCTTGTTGTTATCGATAAGATCTTGGATGATGGTACGAATCTTGAAACACTATTTGTAGAGTGTCCCACACATCGGTGATAGTCACATCAAAATTTCTCATTGTAACTTCTTCCTTTTGGTCATGATGGTCTATTTCAAGTGGTGGAGGAAGTGTAATAAGATTTATCTCTAGAAGTTGCTGCAATATGATATGTGGGGCCATAGGAAACTTAGTGAATGTGTGTTGAGGTGGTTGCCTGAGGCTCTTTAGTAGTAGTTACCACATTGACAATTAATTTTGTATTGGTTGGTTTTTTCGTAGATGGTCTAAATGTTGACTTGCTTTGAAAATGTGCAGAGGTTGATGCTTGTTCTGGGTACTTAAGATTTCCTATAGCTAAGAGCTTGGTTTCATGAAGCTTAAGAGTATGAAAAAGTTGATTGAATGAAGGATAGGTCTCAAAGAGAACACTCTCCTAGAGAGGTGGTAGGAGAATTTGAATGAACAAGTCCTGAAGCTCAGAGTTTGTAAGCACATTTGACATTTTAGATAAGTTGTTTTTGTATCTCAAAACATAATTTTCTAGGTGTTCATTAGATCCTTGCTTAAGTTGTGCTAATTGGGCATAGAAAATCTTGGAGCTGATGTTGATAGAGAAATGAGTGAGAAAAGCATCAGCTAGATGCGTGAATGAAGTTACCGAATGGAAAGGTAGGTCTTTAAAAACGTAATGCATTGCATAATCATGGAGACTATGGGAAATATCTTAGCCAAAATAATGTGATCATCCAAAAAATCAAGAGAAGCTACATGGAATGCGCAAAGATGCTCTTGTGGGTCACCATGCCCATTGAAAATGGGAAGCTTAGGGGTGACAAAAATAGGAGGAAGTAGAGAAGTGGAGATGGTAGGTGCGAATGGAGAATGCAATAATAAAGTGGAATCCAAAGATGGAGATGCACGAGAAGTAGCCTGTTGATACATGAAATTTGTGCTTGGAGGTCCTGATAGAGGGAGATTAAGTCCTGAGTGCCAATGGAGGAAACCTGTTCATGTGTGAGAGATAAGAGGTGGTGTGAAATGATTGGTAGGAGTAGTAACAAAAATGAGGATGGTAGAAATAGGTATAAGAGTAGAAGTAAGTGGTTGAGTAACAATGGAAGTAGAGATGATTGCAGAAGTAGTAAGCTCCACCAAATTAGTAGCTTCCTCACGAGAAGCATGTAAGACTAAGTCTAGATCTTGGGGATGTTCAACAATATGATCATTAAGGGATTTAATATGTGCCTCAATAAATTCACCATAAGAGTGAGCCATGGTAAGAGGAGGATAATAACCTAAGACAGAAGGTGGAGTCAAAGGATGGGTTCACCAAAATGATTAAACTAAAATAGAAATATTAATTTAGTGTAATCTAATGTTATAGGAGCAGTAAACTAGTGAATAAATGAAGTAATTAAATAATGAAATACACCAAAGCAAATAAGCTAGAAAATATGAAACCCTAATGTGCAAGAAGGGTTAAGAAAATCCTTAGTTGATTCGCTGATGTCACGGGACTATGTCGCAGTGCAGACCAGGTGATATAGGAGGAGGAAACAATCATAAAGAAGCCCAAGAAAATTAGATCCGAGATGTTTGACTAGATTAGTTTGGGATTGGGGCACCCGTGGGACCTTGGTTTGAGATTTGATCACCCTAGTCTACAGAAGTGGCTAGGGAACCTTATCTGAGAGTGTCGTTGGATGTTTTTCTGTGTTTGTTTCCTGTTGCACTAATTTCATTAATTATGTCGAATGTCACTGTGAATAGGAGATGGAAGAATCACCTGCGAAACCCTAGAAAAAACATCAAAATCTTAAAAAAGAAAGATGCATATGAAGGGGTTGGACTATCCTCAGAGGCCACAATGGTGGAATTACTAACTGAGAGCTATAATACATCTCATACCCAATGTAGTTCTAGGTGTGTGTGCGCAAATCGTGCCCTAGGTTTCTCTTGTGCTATTTGCACTTTGTGAAGTAACGAGAAAATAACCAGATGTAGAATGTAGTAAATGTGTGCATGGAAAAAATGGACTCCCCTACTATGAAGTGTGATCCAGATGAACCAACCTTGTGTGCCTTGTGATGGAGCTAGATGGATGCAAATGTAGCTTTAAGTGTCTTTGATGGATGCAACTTAGATGGTGATAGTAGATGCTTAGTGCTTGGTCTCTCATTAAGGTCACATAACTTTATATTTATATGTTTCTATTTTCCTTATTTTGTAATTAACATTGAAAAGGCCGACCACCAAAAATATAGAAATCCCATATGGCTAGAAAGTGCCCAAAAGGTGAGAGTAAAGTACAAAGAGGACCAAGGCACCTGGAGGTGCCCCAGTAAGAGAATAGGAAAGATGTAGAATGGCAATATAGAATGGGTGAGTGTAGGTGTAATATCAAAAATATGACAGTAGGAAATATAAAAATGGCCAAATGACATGGGTTAGTTATTACTCTCTTCACTCAAGAACTCATATGAATAGTAGTATGATACCGAGACTAAATAATGACTCAAAGTGTGTGATTTTTTGTCTACATAGGTACATCGAGGACGCCATCCAAAATATCCTGAAACTAGCCTTAGATCAACCATTTCCTAGGTTCCCTCTAAGACTTTTTCTTGTTATTTTTCACATATTTTAATAAATAAGATAATTAAAACATTTTTTCTTGTCTTGTTTTTCTTAACAACATCTATATAGGTTCTTGTTTGTTTCATGCCCATTCTTACTAGATCCAAAATTAGAAAAATGAAACAAACTACCTCATCTAACATCCCCACCATCCAACAACCTATCCCATAAAACATATGCCCTTGCTATTGGTTCTTTGTTTCCTCTTATCACATCCTCTTTGGTTCCCCAAACCCACCATTTCTGTGACTCCTTCCAGTGAACCCCTTTCCATCTAGACTCATTCCCATGTTGAAACCAATCCTTTCATCTACCACCCATTTAGTCCCTTCCTGATCAGCTACACCTCCATCTGCCACTTCATTGGATACCTTTGGGCCTCCCATTATCCACCGTGGATGCTCAGAGTTCCAGGAACTCCTAGATGGTAACCATGTTTCCCTTTACGATTACCTTCTCCATAGATCTACAAACCTTCACATTGACAAACCCCCTCTTCAAAAAAATATACACCTATCACTTTCATCCCGAAACCACTCAAGCCCTCACCTCCCAACTCATTGTTATCTTCCCTAGATCTATGAATGAACTTGCCATGACCACTACGTGAACTTGTCTCCCATCAATCAATGATCCCCTAGACTCATTAATCCACTCAATTGGTGGTTCATATTTCACTAAATATTCCTCGTATCAACACCACCATTCCTTCTTCCATCCCCATCATTTCCTCATCCATTGTTGTCATTAGTACCCCTAATCAAACTTTGTAGGAATCCCAGCTTCTCCTTCCACCTCTGAGAAACATGATCAAAATTATGTACCTATCTCCACATCCAAAATACATGCTAATGTCATCACCTCATAGCCCCATCCTTCATAATAAACCCAGACCCATCAACCTCTCTCTCCGGAATGTCTTTCGTCATATCTTTCTTCATTAAGCTACCTAAAACTCTCAACCACTCTATGCCTACATCCCCACTCATCCCACATAAAACCAATTTAACATCCCCACTTCTAAAAAAATGGGATCACATCCATCTCATCATATCCCTAAATATTAGTAACATCCAATCTCCCAGCCTATTCAATCACAACCATTTAATTATCTTCCCCTTTACCAACCACGTCCACCGACACCTACCTATCCTCCACATTATCAATTAAATCCTCAACCCGATCCTTCCACTTCCTATAAACCATAGCCTTATCATTCAACCTCTTATCCCCACACATCCAATGACCCTATGTAGGCTCTGTTAAGTAGGCTTGCTAACCTTAAAGCTGCCACCTTTGGTTCCCAAAACTCATTCACCTAAGAACAAATTTATAATGAGCCTATCCATCCATCAGTCCCTATCAAACCTTATCCTCCACATTGGGATTTCCCTAAATTTTTGAAATTCAACAATAAGGAGGACCCCTATTAACACCTCCTTTCCTTCAGGCATGTCTGTTACCTTATTACACATCATTAGGACCTCATGCTCTGTACTTTCTCCATGTTGTTAGTTAGTCCTGCCCTGGACTAGTACAATGACATTCAATAACACTCCCTCTTTTCATTCACCCAACTCACATAATTGTTTTTAGAACACTTCTCCATTAATATTGTGCATAAAATTACCATCACAGACCTTTATGTAATCAAACAATTCGATGATGAATACATCACATATTTCATCACTAGATGGCGGGGTCTCATCAATTAGTTATCTTTCTCCCTTCCTCAAACCGAGCTCATTGAGATCTTCTCTCAATCCTGTGCAAAACATATTTCATAAACCCTCTAGATCTAATCCTTGCAAAGCTTCAAAGAAGTGTTTACCATGGCTTGTAAACTAGAATTATGCACCCTTGAGCAAGGCCATGTAAAACTTATATCCAATAAACCAAAACCCGAGTTCACCAAAACATACAATCACAATGAAAAATACAAAAACACTGCCAATGCCTTCGTTGTTAAATCTTTCATCACATCTACCTCCCATACCGAGTCTCCACAAAGGGATTATTTACCTACTCCCAACTATACCCCCCT
The DNA here is from genome assembly GCA_019776745.2 of Taxus chinensis. NCBI lineage: Eukaryota > Viridiplantae > Streptophyta > Pinopsida > Cupressales > Taxaceae > Taxus > Taxus chinensis. The sequence goes on from CM034147.1 coordinate 965,311,889, forward strand.
CAGGGATTCATATAATTCAATCTTCTATAATCTCATGACTACCCATCTCATCCATCTTCCCCCTATCCATGATGTTGATGAAATGTGCCTTAAAACCACGTGGTACTGTGAAGGCCACTATTACAAACACCATTAGGTCTGTGGTCACGACATTGAAAAGTGTCACAAATTCAAAGAAATTATCCAACGCCTCATCGATCAAGGGGATCTCCTCCTAGCTAATCCTAATGCCCCTCCCAACTAACCTTTGGATGTCTATAAACATCCATTCCCTAACTGCTTTCCGACTAAAAAAACAAATCATTCCACATCCCAAGCACCAAATGTTCACACAACCAATACCTTAAATCAAGAATCAATATCACCATCTTCTTCCATTATCCCTCCATCTACCTTACCCACCTCCATTCCTTTGAAATCTATAACCATATCGACACCTACACCCATGCCCACATCCCTTGAATCGACATCCACCCCATCTGCATCTACTATGCCCACATCCCTTGAATTGAAATCCACCCCGTCTAAATCTAGACCCACCATATATAGATTTTCTATGCACCTACATTTTCCATACTCATACCTATCCCTACATCAACACCTATTTCTACATCCATGCCTATAACCCCTTTTTCACTCGCACCTTCGATCAAATCCACATCTATAATTTCAGTTGTGTCCATGCCTGAATCTACTCTCATATCCACACCTCCCCTTCAAACATCTAATATGCAAACATATTCACTTGACACAGCCAAAAAGGATGTCTGACTCTCATCCTCATCTTCTATACCTGCATCTTCAAAACCATGTATGACCCCTTCTGATCTCATCAAACGCATTATCCAAAACCACTTCCATCTTCCATCCCCACATCTTCGATGAAACATACACCTACGTCACCTAGTTCTGTCTCTGAGGATCCCCTTGTTGAAATCATTGGCATCCTTGCCAAGGGTAAAGCCTCACATTAGAAGTCTAATAACCTTAGCATTCCCACTCAAAAGTCACTCAGCCATCTACATAAGAAGTTGGAACTTCCTCCCTTAAAACCCCATCAATCCAAGTCTCTAGCCATCTAATCATCTATCTTAGGGCCTTAACCTTCTATTTTAGGCTGTGCCCTTCATCCAAAACATCTGCCACTACCCAATCTCAATCTAAGGCATTTATCCCTCCTTAAAATCCATATCTACATCTAAGTCATCCATGCCCTCTTCCAAATCCACATTTAAATCACCCAATATCTCTTCCAAATTCACATCTAAATAAGTCGTTTATCCTCTTCAATCTGAATCGCAAGTGCCTAAAGAAAAATCCAAACCCAAGGCTCCTATGAAGCCTCACAAGAGAAAAACACCCCTCTTACCTTCTTCACCCTTACCTAAACCAAATCTACCCCAAATCCATACCACTTCACCTTCATAAACCATTATTGGATCTTATATTGAAATATTTTAGCGTCTTCTCTAAGAATTTGCAATCACCTTGTCCCCTATCAAGCCTTTCAATCCATGAGGACCAAAACCCACGTGGTTTGATTCCAACACCGTATGTGCCTATCATCGTGTCCCTGGACATGACAAAGAACATTGTAGGGCCCTTCACACCCTCATCGATAACTTTATCGAATAAGATGATCTTCTCATCAAAGATGATCACCCCTCCCCTCTACCATCCAATCTAATTCAATCCCTATCCTCCAACGAAGTCTATAACATCCAAGGTATGTTCCTCATCAATGTCCTTCATCATTATCCCTCCTCCCACCTTTACCTCTCCTAAGGATGGTCCTCCTATTTATATCAACGTTGTCTGTATTACCATCCACTATCTCCCTCACAAGCTTGAACCATCTATGTAATCCAAATCAAGGGTCATCATCGCCTCTCCCTCAGACAAGCCCAATTCATCCCTTTCTTTGTCAGAGGCGAAGGTATCCATCTTAGCCATGTCGCCAAACTAGAAATTGGCCGTCGTTCAGCAGAGCATCCTGAGGCAGCTATACCAAACTCCCATTAAGATGCCTCTTTATGATCTTATCCATGACTCGCCCAACCACCGATATCCCCTCATTGAGGCCTTGTAACGTATCTCCATCTCCTCCAAAGAATCTCAAGCCTTTATAACCCTTGTTGGGGATCTCAATATTTCTGCCACCATTTCCATTGCCGACTAGTACCTAAGGGAAAGAGAGGGAAAATGAAAAATACCGACATTGAATAGATAAATCAGATCTAAGTGTTGCCGGGACCAGGGCACCCACGGGTGCCCCAGTACTACCCTAGGTGCCCTAGTCAAGGAATAGAGATGAAAAACGACCAAATAACGACACCTGAGACTCCCTGAGAGATGACCAAAACTGTGTAAATAACTGATGACTATGAAAGACTAATGATGCCAACGACCAACTAACTGATGACAGGACTAGGGGATAGGTCATTGGTGAATACTTTCTTTACATGAGATCCATATATAAAATAACCTATTTGGCAGTATAAATGTAATACCAAGTGCATGATTTTGTGACTGCAATAGCATATTCCTCATGGAAAAGTTCTTCCTCCCCAGTGGGAACCTTGTAATCATTACATTCATCACCCTTTTACCTAGCTATTGGAACCATGCTAAGGGTCCATGGGTGTCGCTTGTACATCTTATCTCCCTCTAGCCAAGTGGTCTACTTGGCTATCCCTAACTCTATCCAAATTCAAAAATCTAGATGATCATCTCAAAACTAAAAAATAGACCGATCCCTCGAAGGATAACTATCATGCATATCTGATCATGTCATCTAAAAAGTAAAAATTAAAAATATCAAAAGGAAAGTCCTAATCATAGACCATTCCTTGAAGGATGGCTACCCCTTTTCATGGTAGCGAAGGCTTCCCCATTGATCAATCTTATTTAAAATATCAAAAGCAAAAATGAAATATCAAAAACAAGCACCCTTAGAAAGATTCCCACATCAATCAACTTTCCCATCCTTCGTAAACTTCCTAATTTGATCAGTTTGCGTGATGTTGTTATGAGTTGGGGCATAGACCTAGGACTATCACATAAGGAAAACCTATTGTCCCCCATACAAGCTCCATCTTATTCCTTTTATCGTGACTACAATGGGTCTATAAGTACACTTTCCATATTTCCCTTGAGGTCTTAAATGTGACTAACGATCATTAGTTATGTGTTAACACATGTCATTGGTCGTAAGTGCATTGCTATGTGTTTTTCCCTCTCATGCTTTGCCTCTAATCCAGTTCAAAAGTATATTTTATATATACACTCCTCTGTATAATGAAGTGTACTTTCTCACACTTAGGTCATCCTATCAATGTCGCACCCTTTTCCCTTCCCTATCCTAACTTTTGCAACCATATCCAATCCTTCATATCACTTTCGATCTAAAACTATCCACCATTTATACCTAAACATCTAAGCTCATCCAATTAATGTATAAATCACTATCCATCAAATCAACAATATCTACATCATTTAATCTAAATCCATCATATACCCCTAACATTTAATCAATATATAAATCACTGTAGACGCAAAATCATGCACTTTAGACATTATTTAGTCTCGGTCTCATACTACTATTCATATGGTTTTTGAGTGAAGAAAGTACTAATTAACCCCCGTCTTTTGGCCATTTTTACTTTGCTTTTTGTAGTCATTTCCGAACTTCAGCTCATACTTACCCACTCTATTTTTCATCATTTCTCATCATTTTAGCCTTGTCTGGGGTGCCTAGGCTAGTACTGGGGTGCCGACGGGTGCCGTGGTCCCAGTCGAGGTGCCTTGATCCTTTTCCTACTTTCTCGCCACTTTTTGGGCACTTTCTAGTTGTTTGAACGCTTTATCTTTCTTGTGGTTGGCCTTTTCAGGGTTAATTATGAAATTCGAATAAGAGCACCATATAAATATAAAGTTATGTGACCATAATGAGGTACCAAACACTAGTCACTACTATCATCCACCTAGAGTTACAACCGTCCAAGGCATCTATAGCTCACTTGCATCCATCTAGCTCCACCACAAGGCACAAGGTTGGTTCATCTACATTACACAAGCATTAGAGGGAAGTTTGTTTTATTCCATCCACCATTCTATTACATTTTCTACACATAGTTATTGCTCGCTACTTTCACAAAGTGCGACTGACATAAAAGCACCTAGGGCATGATTACACACACGTGCACATAGAACTACATCGGGTCTAAGATGTAGTGCAACACTTAGTTATTAAGTACACCATTGTGGCAGCTGAGGATAGTCCAACCCCTTCATATGCATCTTGCTTTTTTAGGGTTTGATGCTTGTTTTGGGGTTGTGAAGGTCCCCTCTTCATCATCGGCTACCAACGACATACAACTGAGTACAAAAAAGTTAGTGTGACAGACAATGAGGGTTTTAGATCATCTAACGACCCCATAAGTTTGGTTTTTGGACCTCCTACATAGACTGGGGCACCCAGAACACAGACTAGGGCACCCATAGGTGACATGATCCTCTCCCATGTGCACTACTCTAGTCAAACAGTTCAGATATGGCCTTTTTAGGACCTCTGCATGTTTGTTCCTACTTCTAGAATATTTAGTCTATTTTATGATACATTTTAGATCAACCTACGAATCAGATAATCTCCTTCTAACCCTTCTTTTCATATTAGGGTTTCTAGTTTCATTAGCCTAGTTTTTTGGGTCAATTATTATATTTCTTTAGTTGTTATTTACATCATTTTAGTACTGTTATTTTTTTTCCTAGTTAGATTAACTACACATATTCCCCATTTTAGTTAATAATTTTGGTGAACCCAAACTCGATCTTCATGTTTATGATCCTAATTTTTCCTCTATCATGGGTTAAGTTTATTTATATGATTTAATTAAGCGATATCCCAATTGCTAGGATGTTTTGCAAAAATCCCTAGACACCTTGTATCTTGAGGATAATACCCCACCACACGAAATATGTCCTATATTTTATTTTCTATATGTCGACCCTAGTGATCCTCCATCTAATCAACTCCTATTGGAATCAATTCAGGATTTACATTCTTTGTTTCAAGACAAGTTTAAGGCTATGGAATCTATGATTACATCCCTCAAATCTTAAATCCAACATCTTAAGGATGCTTCTAAGGCCAATTTTTGTTATACTTCTACATCTAATTCTCATTCTATGTCTTCTACATGTGCTCATATTAGTGATCCTTAGGTTATACCATTACTAGAGCCTCTCATCATTAATCATAATACTAAGCAACATGACCTTCTTACTGATCTCCTTAATCGGCAATTGATCACTTTACTGGCTACTCATTGTTATCATCCTTATCGACTAACAAAGTATCAAGGTCATCCATATTTCCACTATCATTGAATAAATGGGCATATTGACAATGATTGCTACACTTTATAATGCAGCATCAAACATCTTGAGCATTAGGGATTTATCTCATTCACTACACAACATTCTCTTGCATGTCTATTTACAAATACTCCACCTCAATGGGTTCCTAAATCTTATTACACCATGTCTACTGAGCATCCATTCATCACTTCTAATGTTTCATCTTCTGTCACTCAAGCACCACCTATGCAATATACTCAAGTAAAAAAACCACCTCTTAAAATTAGTCTCACTCTCCCTCCTCTCAAGGCATCTACGACATTACCAAGTAAATCTAAGCAACCTCATTTACAACTCAGTGCAACTTGGCCTCCTATCAAGCCTTCAAAAACACCATCAACACCAAAAAATATACCACTATTTAAAATACCTCCTCATCCTAAACCACTTTAGTAGCCAATCATTTTTATCAAAGCAACTCACCCGTTCTACTGCTGGTCAAGACACATTACAAATTACACCACCACATGGTCCTACTATTACTCTTTCCCACCATGCTTCCACTAATTCACGCAAACTTGGTATTTGGTAGGTGAGTCTTGTCACCCTACCCTCCTGATGAAACATTCATATTATTATGGTTCTTATATGATTGTTGAGGGGTATGTTCCAATATAGATCCTCATTTCATCTTACATTAACATATCTATCTATTACATAACCACTCACACATGCATAAATTTATGATCATCTATCTTTCGTCACACATACCATATAATCTCTCATCATTTATCCCATCACTTAATAAATCTTACAAAATATAAGATACCTCACCACCTTCATACATCACTTCTCTATTATTTTTCCTATATCATTTATCGTATAATATACAAACCATCACGCACTTTGGGGGCATAACATCCAACACATCCCCCCATATTAGCATTAACACATCTCTCATATTTACACTATCATACATCACTCCCATATCATAGGCACATTCATCCACACTACATACATTTCCATTTCCCGATGACACATTCTTGTGCTTTGGTTCACACTTGACTGTTGAGGGATACATCCTACACATGAACCACATACACTGCACGATAGGTAATACACATTGTGACTCTTCACACATCTGACATCATACATCATACATCATACACCCTACATTCAGGCTACATCATTTTGAATATTACACATTTACATAATGTACATACTTTATATATCATACTAGTGATCATCATACATATGTTACACCCCTATTATCCACGAGTCTAGCATTACATCCTACTCATTATATTATACTACTCATCATACACATAACATAACACACATTTCACATTATTAGTCTATACATTTTTGCATTACATCCTCTACATTGCATATCAAGCATCCTACACATCATATGGTCGTTTATTATCATCAAACATGCCACATTGTCATCTACATGCCGCACTCACTACCCTATGATGAAATTTAGTTCCTCGGTCCATACTCAACTATCGAGGGTTTACAAATCAAATGGGCCTTATCATACTCACACGATCATCATTTGACCTTCTATAATGCAACATTCTTAGGTTACTGATATATGCTATGGGCTAAATGGTCACCTATCCCTTCATCTTGTACTGGTATACGCTTTAGGCTACATGACCACTCCCTACTATTTATCTTGTAGTGATATACACGTTAGGCTAAATCATTACTCCTTTATTTATCTTTTTGTCATTTACGCTTCGGCTATAGGGTTAATGACACATCATTTCTAGGTCACATCTCATCACATTAGTAATCCGGTGGAGGAGCCTAAGGATGAGGACTTGTTGGTCAGAGTGGGTAAGATGGAAAAGGAAATTCAAGAACTTAAGAGTGTTATTAGAGATATGGATAAAGCTAAGGGCAAAAGGAAACTGCAAAATTATGATGAGGAGGATATCACTGCTGAAATTTTCAAGAAGCTCCAATCTCTAGATGGCAGACTTGGAAATGCAAAAGGACATAATGACTGTATCCTCTTTGCCCTTAAAAGTATCTATAATTTCATCGAAGAACATGTTCGTAGTATTTGCAGTCTCAGCAGTATTACCGAGGACATTTGGGGCTCCAAGGAGAAAAGAGATATTGCAATTACTCAGGTGGATTTGAAAGACCCTTCCCAGGCCACCGCCATTGCATTCTTTGTCTCGCTTCAAACAATCAAAGCCAAGATTGACCGGGCTATCAAGTGATGCGGAGTTATGTTGCTGTTTATTGGCTGAAAAGTTGCTAGTGACTGGCGGTTTTGGTGCTGTCTTTTGGCTGAGATGTCCAGTGATGGTTATCTCTTGTTCATTTTTTGTCTCTTCTGCTTTTATTCGAATCACTGTACGTCTTGATCATGTTTTATTACTGATTTGTATTATCTGGCTATTGAGCCCTCTGATGTTGGACGTTTTGCTCTTTTTTGGGCTGTTTTTACCTCTTTTGATATTTAGCTTTTGAGCCTTATGTATATAGGGTATAGTCCCTTCAAAAATATTTACCCATAAATAAAAAAAAACATCTCATCACCACATACACACACATTCCTCACAGTGCGTTAGACATAACACACTTCGACCATTTCCCGATGACAGACCCTCATTTATAGTTCATTATTGAATGCTAAGGGGGAAAACAAAATGAACCTCACTGCATACATTTCTATTCACTCGGGGGGCACGTGATTCCTATAATCCATCTTGCATTCCATTTCATCCATCCATAACATAGTGCATATCTTGGTTTCTTTTACTCTTGCTTACATTTTCTTGTATATGGTCGCTTCATTACACATGATAGTTAGATATCTTGTATGTCATTTATCTATACCATCTAAACATGCGCATTCACGTCTTTTTCTAGTTATGATCACAAATACATGTATTTTACACACAACATGGATGCTCGCCTTTTACCTGTTGAGTAGACATAATATTGTTCTAAGGAGAAGACACACAAAGAATACACACATGGGAACAAGGTGCATTTGAAGTCAAAAAATAATAGGAAAGGAAACAATGCGCTAGAACAGTTGGCTTAGGAATTAGCCCATTTTATGGATATAGGGATATTTTTGGAGATAACATGCAGAGCACACATTGGGATGGATACTTACGTGACATGCAAAAATGGTATTTTGGGAATGAGTGGATGATAAGTGCCACACATCGTTGTAGTTAATAATAGGATTAATTCTTCTAGTTAGCTATAGGACATCTATTATTAGCGCACTTACATGTGTGCATGTTATTGTAAAAGTGCATGGCTATTAACAACATGTGACCTATTTTGAGAAGTGCGTAGGTGGTGAAGGGAAATTCCCCACCTCTATAAATATGTATTGAACTATGTGTAGTTTAGAGAGAGACTAGTGTGTGAGTTATTGTAGAGTTATGTTACTGGATCTGATGCATGTATGACTTATGGGCATACTTTATAATGTAAGAAGCTTCTGTGTTTTATAGTGTTTAATGCAATGAATGATATTGGCTAGATAATGGTGTTAGACATAACTAAAATTAGTTCATGTATGGTTAATATTATTATAGTTATTATTTAATTCATGATTATCTAAGATCTAGATCTGGATTATGCACTGTGGAATGTTTATGTTTAATTATGGATCTGAATATGTCTTATCTTCATCACACTAACATCCTTTACAAGAAACTTTAAAGAGGGGCCTGTACCTTTGCATACACTTCAGGTGAGCACTCAACTCAAGCTTGGTGATGTGCCAATGTACCTGGGTTTTACACAGTAGATTCTAGGCAGCATCATTGGTTCCATTTCTGAGGACCTCTTTTTCAGCTATTTTCAGGATGTTTCATGATGAAGACATACTGGTTGACCTTAGCAAGTGTTGAGGAGTGGATAAAAGATCTGGAAGAAGAGTACACTCAGAGGTTCGACACTGGATCTGAGTTTGACGCATGCGGGTGTGGGTAGAGAAGAATTTGTATGACTGTTTATATGAGAGCTTCTTTGCTATCTTTCTGGTAGAGCTGTACAAGTGGCTGGTTGCTTATGCATCTAAAAGGAATTGGAGGTATCACACACTTGTCTTAGATGTAGGAATAATTTCAAGGCCTCTATGATGTTGATTTGATTTGGACGCGCAATGTGGATACTTGGTTCCATGGTGTTTTGAATAGCTATATTTTGGAGTACTCAATTTCCACTTATTCTTTCCTAGAGGTAGCTGAGTTCCATTTTTTTTATGTTATCCCAGGGGAACTTATTTGTAAGGCATTCCACTGGCAATCAAAATCTTGATGGTAACCCTGAACTTGGAAGAAAAGATGATGGCTAGCTAAACCCTACCACATGTAGGGTTAGGAGAAGGTTTGGTGAAGGATGGTGGACCTAGCAGTAGAGAGAAAAAGGGAAGAAAGGAGGCTTAAGTACAATGAGGCACGCGAGAGGGAGATAGAGAAACAATGTGATATTGCAGAGTGGATGGCATTGAGGAGAGAGATGGCTCAGTGAAGGATTTGTAGCTCACGTAGAAGGCATGGAGCCAGAGCATCTGGAACTCCCCCATCTGGGAAAGCATGATAAGGAACTCTCCTTGACCTCACATGGGAGTGCACCATTAGAGATGACATGGGCTGTAGGGGCATGCATCTGAATCTACCTGGAAACCTAGCCCTTGCGCTTGGTTTTCTAGTATCTAGTACAACTAGTAGTCAATAAGCTAGTTTGGGGAGTAGTAGAAAAGGAGTAAATCAAGTAGAAAGTGCATCTATGGCCAGGAAAATGTCTTCTTTATTATTTGGAGGTACCTTTTTAGGTGCATCGTCAGCACAGAACTCAAGTGCACAAAATTTTGGACTCACTTCTGGGAGTAGTACCACTTCACAGACTGTAGGAGTTTAGTTTAGTACCACTATTGGGACACATGGCAGTACATCTACTGGTCCACTTCCAGCTACAGGTGGAGGATCAGGGGGCATAGGTGGATCTAGTTCTGGTGGATCTGGTGGTTTTGGAGGTAGAGGTAACATAGGAGGTTCTAGATCAGGTGGGCAGGGTCCTCATCAACCCCATAATATTTACATAGATATGTCTCTTAATCTTCTAGAGTATAGGGGAATAGAAGATGATGTTGAACATGTGCACATGTGTGAGATACTATGGCACACAAAAAGGAATCACAACTTCTGAGTGCAAGGAAAGTCAGTTTGTAACTACATTGTAGGGACACACTCATAGTTGGTACATGAAGTTTGACCCTAATCAGACTTGCGTAGATTATGCAACATTACGAGAAGATTTCCTTAAGGAGTTTCATATCCCTGAGTTTGAGCAGAAGAGTATAAGCGTGCTAAAGGATATTAAGTAGGGAACTACTGAGAGTGTTCATGAATATGATGCCTATTTCAAGACACTATTGTCTAAACTTTCTTATGATATTCATGCAAGCCAGCATGCACAATGGTTCATTAGGGGCTTGATCACACCTTTTAGAAGGGCGTTGTCACATAAGACATATACAGATCCACACGAAGCACTTGAAGCCACTTTTGCATGCTGAGGCAGTCATGAAGTATAGACACTGGAGTGAGCCCATTCCTAGAAGCGCAAATTACAACTATGGCAAATAAGTTGGAGAAACTATTAGAAAATTTGGCACATGAGACGTGCACACTGGGATTTGGTGTAAAAATTGTGAAGTGGAAGGGCACACTAAAGATAGTTGTCCTCACAGGTCAGTACATTCATTGTTACTAGACTACGAGATATGTCATTTAGACCATGATGCAAGCCACTGCCCATTATTACAATGTGCAATAAGGAAGAATGTATCTTGCTATTGTAATATTTTCTGGTCCACAACTCACAATACAGAAGACTGTAGGTTGATTGGTCAGATCCATGATGCCATAGATATTGGTGTGCAATAGATAGGAGTATCAGATAACTCTAAAGGTAAAAGTGAGCACCATGACCATGATCACACCAAGGGCACTATGATCGAATAAATGGAATTTTGAAGGAGGTCGTGATAGAGGTCGAGGATACCTGTGGTGGATTCAGGGGCCAAGGCTATGAATGGTGGATGAGGTGAGTTTCCTCACAGAACATGTTTTACATGCGGATCTCCTGACCACTACAGGAGTGAATGTCCTTAGAATATTACTTGTTATTTTTGTGGGAAGAATCACAACTATGAGGAATGCCTCAGACTTATATGAGCATCTTAGAAAGAAACATAAACAAGAGAACAAGGGGCAAGGATGGTTAGAATACAACCATAGAAAATCAATGGATGCCAAAGTTGGCACTGGAACCTGAGGTAGTACCTGTGAAGATTACTACACACACTGAAGCTACACGTGCACCAGAGAGACATTACAAAGAAGCCTACCATCACTAAGGAGGAAGTTTTACATGTAAGGTACCCAGATCCTACACATCAGAAGGAGGTTTATCAGGATACCATGGAGGTACTCAGAAATATTCAGGGTGAAATACAATGTTTAAAGGAACAGTCAAGGAAGTTGGAACAAAAGAAGGCAACAGAGATAGTCCAATCAGATATTGATGACTTGAAAGAGGTATGCAAGATGTTGCCTAGGAGAATATCATTCCATTACTAGGAAATTGGCTAAAGGGGAACACTCCATGTGTAAGTATTGAGAATGGATGGCAGATCCTGCATGCTAATCTTCCCCCTCATAGCTTGGATTATGACAAGGAAATCACTTTGAATGTTGTTTTGGATGGATGGATTTTGAGAAATATATTGATTGACACATGCATGGAAGTGAATGTGCTTACTTTATATGCATGGGTACAGATGGGAAGACCTCCATTACAGCCATCCTGCTAATGTATTATTTATGGCTAATTCAAACTAAGGCCACTCCAATCAGAGTTTTAAAGGATGCATCCATTACTATACAAGGGGCCAAGTTCACTAGGGAATTTGAGGTCTTAGCACTTGCAGAAGAAGATAGCTTCCCAACTCTACTTGGGAACCCTTGGTGTTATACAAATAATGTTGATCTATGGTTCAACAAGGGGTATATAAGTTTTGAGAAAAAGGAAGAAAGAGTTATTATCCCTTTAACAGATGGGAAATCTGCACCTTATGTTGAACCATTGAGTGAGGAAGACCTAAACATAATTTATGTACACCATTCGGGATCAAGAAGTACTTGAGCCATCTAATGAAGGAATCCTCTAGTGGGAAGATGCACAATCTATTAGTGATACTACAAGTATTTATTGTGATAATTGGGCACATGGAACCTATGAGATGGTTGGGCGCAAAGTAAGAAGCACATTTACGTGGAGAAGCAAACCTTTTGTATTAGGAGGATAGGTAATAACTTTGTACCCCGGTATACTGGAGAAGGATACCCTACGGTATTCTTGCGTGCCATGGAGGAGCAGTGGATAAATCAAGTTGAAAGAAGAAATATGTTAGTGTATACCTATGTGGGGACATAGCAACACACTGGTGGATGGTTCACATGGATAATCTCATAGAATGGAATGAATTTAGAATTGCTCTAACCACTCAGTTCTTCAGGAAGCAATGCACCTACTCAAATATGCATATATTATGGTAATCAACCTGTTCAACACCACATTCATTAGTGTGAGAGAATTTGGACAAAGGGGCAAGAAGCTTTACCACCTTCACTATGGGTGTACAAAAACTTTATTCCACTTTGCAAGGCTGCACACATGCTTGGTATGTTTATGTGGAATTGCATAGGGAGACTAGAAATTGGCAAGACTTGATTGTAGGAATGACCCAGACTTTTGACTACTTCTCTACTAAACCTCATGGTAAGAGAGGCATTACGGGTTATGGAGCGCTTAACTATGGGAGATAGTGTAAAGGCTAAAGAACTCATTCAAGATTTATTTGGTGAGGAAGACTCATGAGCACATTTTGATGAAATAGATGATACAGATGCCACACTATTTATGCACGCTTTCTTTGAGAAAGGAGAAAGGAAAGATGGTCTACATAGTGGATGATGAAGAAGTAGAATATTTGGACATAACTCATTCAACAAGTACATGTGAGGTGTTAGACACTATACAGATAACAATGTGTGCACCTATCATGAACCTATGAAGATAAGAAAGTGAACATTGGCATGGATGTTGAACCTAAGGAGGCCATAATTGGGGATTATTGGTCTGATTCTGAAGTGGAAAAGATAATTGAGTTACTATGAGATTTTCAAGATTTATTCCTAGGGGCTACCATGAGTTAAAAGGAGTGCATGAGTCATTAGGTGAGATGAAGATTAAGCTTAAAGGAAGGGTGTGCCCAGTCAGGAAGAGACTTTACAGGATGAACCTGAACCTGTGCATAAAAGTTAAAGAAGAAATTGACAAAATGTTGAAATTTGGCATCATTAAGCCCCTAGAAGAATCAGAGTGGGTTAGCCCCATGGTAATTAATATAAAGAAAGATGGTCAGATTAGGATTTGTGTGGATTACAGGAGCTAAATTTTGCATGTGTGATTGATCCTTTTCCTACACCTTTCACTAGGAGGAAATATTAGAAGGCGTTGCAGGGTGTGAAGTTTACTCTTTTACAGATGGATTCTCTGGGTATCATCAGGTTAGAATTGCACAGGAAGATCAAGAGAAAATGACTTTCACCACTGAATGGGGAAGTTTTGCATATACTGTGATGCCCTTTGGTTTGAAAAATGTGCCTGTGCTGTATTTTCACGCATAGTTGTTCAAGCATTCTAGGATTTTATTCACAAATTCTTGCAGGTTTACTTGGATGATTGGATGGTGTATGGGATTGTTAAGGATCATTGTGACAATTGTGCACTTAATGTTTGAAAGATGTAGACAGTTAATCATCTCTTTAAACATCAAGAAGTGCATGTTTGCTACACCTTTTGGAACTCTGTTAGGGCATATCATCTGCAAGGAAGGTTTGTTAGTAGATCCAGCTAAGGTTGCAGTTATTGTAGGCCTGGAGGAGCCTACCAGTTAGAGTGAGGTGCATCGGATTCTTGGGCCACACAGGGTATTATAGAAAATTTATCAAAGGGTATGCAAATATTGCCATGCCCATGGAAGAGTTACTAAAAGGAAAAGGGACATTCTATTGGGGAGAACTGCAACAACGCACATTTGAGGCATTGAAGGAGAGACTTACTACAACACCTATTCTACATTTTCCCTCATGGAACCAACCATTTCACGTACATGTGGACACCTCTGGCACATCCATTAGCATGGTGTTAGCTCAGCCTGGAGAAGGTATTATAGATCATCCTATCTATTTTTCTAGTAGAAAGTTGACTCCTACAGAACAAAATTACATAACTACAGAGCATGAGGCCTTGTCAATGATTTACGCGCTGCATAAATTTAGACAGTATTTGCTAGTAACACCCTTTGTATTTTATACTAATCACATGACATTAAAATACTTGGTAAATAAGCCCATTTTATAAGGGCACATATGTCGATGGGTGCTCTTATTCCAAGAATTTGACTTCACAGTTGTGGTAAAACTAGGTACAAGTAATTTTATCTAGACCACTTATCAAGAATTCAATCAGGAGAAGACATGCAAACAATTGATTATACAATCTCAGATGTATAGTTATATAGGTTACATCACATACCTTTAGAATTGGAGGATATTGTTGTCTTTTTATGCACGTAGGTATGGTGCTAGAAGGAATGAAGGCCTTAGAGAAAGAAACAACTTGCGATTCGCGGCACCCTTCATGTTGATTAGTGGTGACTTATAAAAACTAGGTCGAGATGAAGTATTACATTGGTGTGTATTAGAACATGAGTGCACATATATCATGGAAGAGGCTCATGGTGGTATTTCAGGTGGGCACTATATAGGTGATGCCACCACGCATAAGATTCTACTCACTGGATTATGGTGGGAGACCCTGTACAAGGATTGTAAAGAGTATTGTAAGGTGTGTGATCACTTTCAATGCCTTGGAAAACCTAGGCAAAGAGATGAAATGCCTTTGAGGCCTATTACTAGTGCAGAGCCATTTGAGAAATGGGCTATAGATTTTGTGGGTCCTATTTCCCCAGCCGCATGTAGAACTGGATCACGTGCTACATCATCACTTGCACAGATTATCTTACAAGGTGGGAAGAAGTAGCACCTACAAAGGATTTTACAACAACTACAATAACCAGGTTCTTATGGGAAAATATTCTTACTAGGTATGGATGTCATTGAGCTTGACAAGTGATAGGGGCACACAATTCTTGAATGAGACAATCGGGATATTATTAGATGATTTTATGGTCACACACCACAAGACTACACCTTATCACCCTCAAGAAAATGGGACTGCTGAGGATTTCAACAAGATATTGAGCTAGACCTTGACAAAAATTTGTGATGTTGGAAGGAAATATTGGGATGATAAAGTTTATGCTATACTTTGGGTGTATAGAAAAACCTACAAGAGGTTGAATAAGGCCACACCATTTTAGTTGGTGTTTGGCATAGAAGTATTTCTTCCAATGGAATTCATGTTACCATCATTGTGTATTATGCGCATGTGGAGGTCTAGCTGATGAACATGCATTAGAAGAAAAAATTGACAAGTTAATACAACTGGATGAGAGGCGCACCATGACATGTTGGAGTCAGAAGCAAGAAAAGGATAGGAAAAAGGTATGACATGACAGAACATATCAGGGATAAGAAGCTTGAGTTTGGACAAATGGTTCTTCTTTATGATTTCAAGTTTTTTGCGCCATCAAGGAAAACTTAAGGTGCATTGGTTGGGACTGTATGTTATCACTCATATAATTGAATCAGGTGCTTGTTAGTTAGAGGTGCTTGATGGAAATGGTTACATGGTTACTTTAATGGGAGTAGGCTGAATCCCTACTATAAATAAGTCTTCTTGGTGTTTGTAATAAGGCAGTGTTGCCATTTAGTATAGATTTCCTCTTTCTATATTTCTTTTAATGTATTTCCTTCTTTGTCGACTATACTTTGTCAATTTAGTTTGGTGTTTTGTGTAATAAGCATGTTTGTGTGCTAGAAGCTAATTAAAATATGAAGTATTTTTATGTGCAGAGGACTACACATACCATTAGTGTGGGGTGGTTATTATTTATTGTTCAATAAATGGGTACACATGAGAAAAAATTGGTACATGTGTTATTCAAGTATGGAAAGAACATGCTAGAAATAAATTTTCTTCTAAATGAAGACCATAGATGGAAATAAATGAATGAACATTATAATGTGAGGTAACTTGCGGTCATGGAAACTATTAGGGGAAGGTTCAGTGGCGAGGTACTTTGGTGCATGGGAGCACGTAGAAGAGAAGTCTATAGCCAGGAGGTAGGAAGGCATGCTAGAAGGTTATACTATGTGGAAATTGAGAAAATGGTCAATTAATGAGAGGATTGGTGGTAGGTGAAGGAGTAATAAATGCACTAAATTTTTGAAAATCTATATAAAGATGTGATGTAGGTTCATTTTTACCTATTGATCACAAGTTTTTGAGTGAGCTAAGTGTGCAACTGAGCCAAGCGAATCATGTTAAGGTGCAAAGAGTTGTGAAACAAGATGTGGAGAGTAGAATTTATGCATGGAAGTGGCTTGCGTCCCCATTTGTGAAGGGTTTGAGTGTAGTAGAAGCATTGAGAAGGAGCTAGGGCACGTAGTTTCAAGCTAAGGAACACAGTTTCAAGCTAGGGGTTTTGAGCTAAGGTTTGAAATTACTTGACATAGAAGAAAAAATGTGTGATTTTTACAATGGCACCAAAGAAAGCACCTGCAGCAGGTATGAAGGGGAAGAAAAAGGTGGAAGTTGAGGTTGAAGTTTCTCCTGAGAGAAATTTGCAGAGATGCAGTATCTAAGGGAGTTATAGTTAGATGAGATTGGGATTCCCACATCTGCAGATGTAAATTAAGTGATTACAACCACTGCACCACCAACAACAAGGGAGAATTAGATTATTTGTCAAACAAGAAGACCAACAAGCGCATAGTGGATGATATGCCAGTGTATGATGACGTTGGGGAGAATTTTCTTTAAAAGGTAGGGGTTTAACAACTATATGAACTCCCATATTTTAGAAAACTAGAAGCTTTATACCAATGGCTTATGAGCAGATTCCATGAGGAATTTTTCTATTTTGTTAGACAGAGGGTAAGGATCACAACAACCCCAATTATTACATTGACAGGAATGAAGGGCACAAGGAAAAATATTATTACTAATATGAATAATAAAGTAGTTGTTATAGCCACAAGAAAGGAGTTGGGATACTCCAAGGGTTCCATGTGGAATGGACATATATAAATTAAAGAAGTATCCATGTAGTGCAGGCAGCCGCGCATCTACTCACTAAGTTAAATGATCAAGAGAGATGGTCACAAGTAAATACAATGTGGCTATACATCACTGAAGAAAATGTCAGAGGATAAATCTACAATCTTGGCTGGATACATTGCAGAAACTATTACTGAGGAATCATGCACATAGGTGAGAAGATAAGTTTTGTCACTATTCTATTATCTCTTGTCTCTGTAGAAATTAGAGTTCTTGATGGGCCATAGAACAAAATTTGGGAATACCCCACTAGAGAAGAAGTCCCTCACAGAGAGGTTTGAGAAGAAATACTTATGTGAAGGATCAATGAGTGGCCCATTCAAGAAAAGGAAAGAAATGTGGTATGCCAAATTTGTGTAGCATTTGAGGAGGAATGGAGCATTCCAAAGGAGCTACCCTCAGTAGTGGGCAAGGTAGTACAGTTCTTGGTGTATCAACATTTTTGCATCATGTGCGGTTTGCAATGAAGGATGGGACATGGAGTCCATGGTGTAAACTTCACTATGCCTTCATAGCACTACATTTCCAGGCCTCAGTTCATAGGTTTATTGATGTGCATCGTTGGCTAAAATTCAATGCAGATAAGGTAGATTGTGACTACCATACTCTCATAAAAACATATGTTTATCCAGTCGGTCTGCCTACATTGAGAGGCTTATTTCAGATGTTATAAATATGAATCTTGTAAGTTTGGTTATTGGGGATAGTGGATCCATGCTTGTATATCTTCAACTCAAGCCTAGGTTGGAGAATAACTAAGTATGTGGAGAATGAGTTCATGCTACCAGGGCCGCCTAAGGGAAAACACATGGTTGGAGAATGTGGTAAATCCAAAGCCTTCAATGACCATAGAGATAGAAAGGAAGAAGAACATGAGGATAGTGGAGGCTTGGACCATAGAGGCCTGGAGGCAACCCATAGATAGAGTGGAGAGTGAGCATGCAGATACTCCACCATAGGTGCAAGAAGGAGAAGGAGGACTTGGACATGGATGCAGTCCTTGAAGAGTGCCAGTTTAAGAGGGTATTTAGAAGAACCAGGACCTAAGGCGTAGGAACATCATATCCTATAATAAGATCACCTCGAACTCTCCCCTCAGAAAGAAGCACGAGAGAGAAGAGAAAGAAAAATTGAAGCTTAATGAGGAGGTGGAGGAGTCCAAAGAGAGCACGCCTTGGAACTCAAGTTCAACCAGAAGATGTGGAGGATCCCAGGGATGAAGAAATGAAAGATGAAGAAGAAGGGGTAAAAGAAGTAGAAGAAACTATACACGAGCAATCCAGCATGCCAGTTACAACTCAGATAGGAGAAGGGCCAACTATAAACCTTGGTGCTTAGGTTCCTAAGGGGCCAAGAAACAAGGATAAGTGAAGAATATATTGTGCCAAGTATGGGATACGATAAGGACACAAGAAAAAATTGTTTGCGCCTTATTTCAAAGCACAATGGACCTTAAGGAATTATATGGATGGGAATTGATGGATCTAGATATGGCCACTACACATGCAAGGAAATAACTATCTTGGTCCATGTAGACCCATATGGATGAACCATATTTTGATGTATGTGCAAGGAGTCTTGTGTCTCAAGAAGAGTGAAGAAGGCACCACATATTAGGCACATAAACATAAAGCCCACTCTTATGTCTGATGAGAAGGTTATCAATGCCTTAGTCAAGGTATCTACTGAGGTGGCATGGAGAAATATTGATAAGGCCACCACCATTAGAGCATTGATGGAGGATAACAAGGAAAAAACTATAGAGATAGAATGGTTAAAGGAAGAGAAGGAAAAATAATGGACAAAGAATGAGGCCTTCGTTGGCATGGCTGAAGAAATTGGTGATTACATTCTGAAGGCAAGGCCTCATCTTGAACCCAAGGTACCTGAAAATTTTCCTTCTGTTATGCATTATGTGTGCACACTTTGGTTGATTTGGTGCTAGAAGATGGACCACTTAGAATGCCCACACCAAAAGATGTTAAACAAGAAGTAGAGAGAGCAAGGCCTCTATGATAAAAAAATTTTCAATGTATGAGAGTGTTGCTCCAGACTTTAAAGGATGAGCTAAAGAAAGGATACCAAGCTCTTAATTTGTGTGTAGCACCAGATGCAGTAATAAGGACCAAAAATCTGGTTGAGGATAATGAATTTTTTGAAGCAATGAAAGATGAGACTTTAGGGCACAAAAAAGATTGGCACTAGTGAAACAGAAGCACAAAGCCCTTGCAGCAGACCAAGATCCACATAAGGAGAGAATAGATGAGATTAGGAAAATCATAGCATAGAAGATGGATCTTATGGAAGGAATGATGTCTGCTATGGCCAATTTTGTCCGAGTACTGTAGAATGAGAAGGAAAATATTACTCACGATGATTTAGATGCCATAGCTATAGACATCCCAGAGAAGACAACAACAATGCTAGATGAATGGTAGACATTAGAGGATGAAATCAAAAATGAATATCTAGAGGTGATCCTCCCAATTAAAGAAGAGGATGATGTAGAGTAAAGATTCATTCTTTTGTATAGTGATTATTTGAATTCTTGGAATTATTATTATTTATAATTTGGTAACATTAGAAAGAATCCTCATTGTCGGATGACAATGTACTTTAGTGTGGGGTATTTTTGAGTAGACATAGTATTTCCCTAAAGAGAAGACACATATAAGGATTCACACGTGGGAACAAGGCACATTTGAAGGCATGGAAAGATAGGAAAGGAAACATGTACCATAACAAGTTGACTCAAGACTTAGCTGTTTTTATGGATACGGGCTATTTTTGGAGGTAGTACATGGAGCACATATCAATTTGGAGACTTACGTGACATGTAAATGGTATTTTGGGAATGAGTGGCTGATAAGTGCCATGCATGAGTTTAAGTTAATGATAGGATTACTTCTTCCTATTATCTATAGGACATCTATTATTATCACACTTGTATGCGTTCCTGTTATTTTAAAGGCTCGTGGATATTTTAAGCATGTGACATATTTTGAGAAGTGCGAAGGTGGTGAAGGGAAAGTCCCCCACCTCTATAAGTATGTAGTGAACTATGTAGTTTAGAGAGACTAGTGTGTGAGTTATTGTAGAGTTATGTAGTTGGATCTAATGCGCACATGACTTATGGACATACCTTATATTGTAAGAAGATTATATATTTGATAGTGTTTAATATAATGGATGTTATATCGGTTGGATAATTGTTTTAAACATGACTGTAACTCATTCTTGTATGGTTAACCTTATTATAGTTATTTGTTAATTCATGATTATCTAAGATATAGATTTATATTATGCACTATGGAATGTATATGTTCATTTATGGATATGAATATCTTGTTATCCTCATCACACTAACATCCTACATAATAAAATATCTAAAGTGGGGGCCTGATACCTGTTGCATGCTTCACGGAATTATCATCTCAGGCTGGGTGATTTGCCAGTGCAAATTGGGTTTTACTATAGTATATTCTAGGATGTATTTCACTATCCATCCTACATTGGACAGATGGGCGAGTATTTTTCACATTCAGGCTCTAATAACCCAGGTGTTAGGAGTTTAATTTCCAAAACCGACAGCCACTAGTTAAGCATTACTTGCATTGGATGGACACTCTTTAGTTTACTAGATAGAGTTGTTTTACACTTAGTACATGCTTAATAGGGTCTACACTGTAGTTAACATTTGATGATAGAAGAGTTATTGGCTTATAGGTATTATTTGTTATTTGTGGACTAAGTGTTCATTGTTTAGGTCATGGGATAATTCATATGTGAAGGCGACCTATGTTTGTACGTACATTAGATAATGTCCAAATAGCAAGGCGAAAGTCCCCACCCATATAAATATCTAATGAAATCGTAGTGTAGGTGTGTGCATGTTAATAAGTATGTATTGGTAGATTACTTTGTGAGGAATTGACTATCGTGATTTTACATTACTATGAGCATAGGTGATTACACATTACTTACTGTCAATGGTAGCTTCATGATTATTCATTTAACAGTTATTTTGGCTATCCTTATTGATTTAGTGGAAGGTGTTAATCATGGTCAAAGTTTATTACTTGCATGTACTTTGATTTCATACATCGATTATTATTTGAAGTATGATACTTTCTAGATCTAGATCTGAATATGCACTCATAGAATGATATATTAGTCATGGATATGAATGCTTTAAGTATTCATCATGTTAATATCCTATAACAAAAACAACCGTAAAGAGGGATCTAGTACCTTTGTGCACTTTACGGTGACCACTAAAGTCTAGGAATGAGTGATGTGCCAGTTCGTATGGGATTTTACTGGCGAATTCTAGGCTGCATCATTGGTCCCATTGTCTGAGACCTCTTTTTCAGTTGATTTTAGGATGGTTCACAATGAAGATGTACCAGTTGACCCCAACAAGTGTTGAGGAGTGGATACATGACCTAGAAGAAGAATACGCATGAAGGTTCAACACTAAATTTGAGTTTAACGTAATGCACATGGATGGAGTATATTTGTATGAATTCACTTTGTAAAGAGATTCTACACTATCTTTCCGGTAGAACAATATGAGTGGCTGATTGCTTATGCATCTAAATGTAAAATTAGAGGTATTGCAGTATGGTTTTCTAGACGTCAAGAATTAATTTCAAGCCGTTTATGATGCTGAGTTTGATCTAGAATCACACCTTTTGGATACGTGGTTCTTATGGTGTTTTAGAATATCTATATATTGGAGTACTCAATTTCCACTTATTCGTCTCCCATAGGTAGCTGAATTCCATTTTTATGATATCCCAAGGGATAACTTACCTACAAGAAAATTCCACTAGCAATCAAAATTCTGTTAGTAACTTGTGAACTTTGGAGAACAAACTAATGGTGAACTAAACCACACCACACGTAGGGGTAGGAGAAGGCCAATTGGTGAAATATGGAAGACCTAACGATGGACAAAACATCCCTTTTTAAAGAGATATGAAAGGTACACTTCAGTATAATAAGGTGTGGGAGAGGGAGATAGAGAAGCAATTGTATATTGCAGAGCAAATGGCGTTGTGGAGAAAGATAGTTTCTGGGAATGGAGTTGAAGTTCAGTTATACATGTAAATTTTTCTAGATCCAATTTGACTCCCTCATTTTGGAATGCATGATAGGGAACCCTCCTCGGCCTTAACATGTAAACGCATGCCAAAAGAGATGGCCTATGCCGTGGGCGTAAGCATATGAATCCACCTTGGAAACCTTGCCCTTGTGCTTGGTTTTGAACAGTATCTTAGTACAACATACAATCAACAAGCTGATTTAGGTAGTGGGAGAGCCAAGATTGACTCATATAAAAAGCACAGTGATGGCAGCACAAATAACTTTGTTCCGTTATATGGGAGTACCTTTTTGGGTGTATCATTCTGCATAGAATTTGAGGCTCACAGAATTTTTGGACTCTCCTTTAAAGGAGTAGTAACACTTCATAGAATGTCAGGGTACAGTTCAGTACTACATGTTGGGACATTAGGGAAGTAAATATTTTGGTCCAAATCTAGCTACAGGTTTTGGATCATGAGGTATAGGTGTCTTTAACTCCAGTGGATCTGATGGTTTTGGAGGTAGAGGAAACACCAGGAGGTTCAAGATCAGGTGGGCAAGGTTTGCACCGACCTCTATAATATTTACATGGAGATGTCGCTTCATCTCCCAGAGTATAAAGGCATAGAAGATGTTGCTGAACACGTACACATGTGTGAAATAATGTGGTGTGAAAAAGTAATCATGGCTTTTGAGCGTAGGGCAAGTCAATTTGCTACTAATTATAAGGGCACGCACACAGTTGGTACATAAAGTTTTGACCCTGATCAGACTTGTGTAGACTATGCAGCTTTAAAAGATGCTTTCCTTAAAGAGTTTCACATCCCTGAGTTCGAGTAGAAGAGTATAAGTGTGCTTAAGGATATCAAGCAAGGCACTACTGAGAGTGTCAGAGAGTATGATGCCCATTTCAAAACACTGTTATCTAAGCTGTATCTTATGATATTCATGCAAGCCAACATGCACAATGGTTTTTTGGAGGTCTGATTACACCTTTTAGGAGGGCGCTATCACATAAAACATACACTGATCCATGTGAAGCACTTGAAGTAACCTTATGCACTGAGGAAGTTGGAAGTATAGACACTGGGGTGAGCCCATTTTTAGAAGAACAAATCACTGCTATGGAAAAGTAGTTAGAGAAACTATCAGATAAATTCAGCACATGAGACACACATAGGGATTTGGTGCACAGATTGTGAAGTGGAAGGTCACACAAAGGATAGTTGTCCCTGCAGATCAGTGTGCTCATTGTTGTTGGATTGTGAGATATGCCATCTAAACCATGATGCTAGCCGATGCCCATTACTACAACACATGATAAGGAAGAACGTTTCATGCTACTACAAAATATGTAGGTCCACGACTCATGACATAGAAGATTGCCAGACTAATTGGTTAGATCCATGATGCTATCGATATCAGTGTATGCCAGACAAGAGTTTCAGATAACTCTAAAGGAAAGAATGAGCATCAGGATCGGGATCACAATTAGGCACGCTATGATCAGAATGAAGGGCATTTTGAAGGAGGTCATGTGGCAGAGGTCAAGGGTTTCGAGGAGGATATGGAGGCCGAGGCCGTGGTGGTGGAAGAAGTGAGTTCCCTCATGAACGTAATGTTATGAGGAGTTAGACATGCGGATCTCAAGTAACATAAACACTACAGGTGCGAATGTCCTCAGAATATTACATGTTCTTTCTGTGGAAAGAATCATAGCTATGAGGAGTGCCTAGACTTATAAGAGCATCTTAGCAAGAAGCATAAATAGGAAAGACAAAGGTGTAGGGAAGGTTAGGATACAACACGTGCTGTGGAAAATTAGTGGATGCCCAAGTTGGAACCAAAATCTAGAGGGCATTGCATAGGTAAAGATCATGACCCGCACTGAAGTAGCACGTGCGACAAAGAAGCATTGCAACCAGAAGCCTACCATCACTAAGGAGGAGGTTCTACATGCATGGTACCCAGATCCTACCCATCAGAAGGAGGTTTACCAGGAAACCATGGAGGTACTCAGGAATCTTCAGGGTGAAATACAATATTTAAAGGAGAAATCGCAGAAGATGGAGCAAAAGAAAGCATCAGAGATGGTCCAAACTGATATGGATGACTTGAGAGAAGTGTGCAAATTGTTGCGCTAGGAGAATATCATTCCACTATTGGGGAATTGGTTAAAAGGAAACACTCCACATGACAAGTACTGAGACTGGATGAAAGATCCTGCATGCAAATCTTCCCCCTCATAGCCTAGATTATGATAAGGAAATAACTCTAAATGCTGTTGTGGATGGGTGGCTATTGAGTAATATAATGATTGATACATGGTGCTGGAAGTCAATGTTCTTACCTTAGATGAATGATTACAAATGGGGAGACCTCCATTACAGCCATCCTCTAATGTATTGTTCATGGATAACTGGACTAAGGCCACTCCCATCAGAGTTTTAAAAGATGCATCCATTACCATACAAGGAGCCAAGTTCACTAGAGATTTTGAGGTTTTAACACTGGCAGAGTAAAAAAAATTCCCAGCTCTATTGGGGCATCCTTGGTGTTATGTAAATAATGATTGATCTTTGGTTCAACAAGGGTTATATCAGCTTTGAAAATGAAGGAGGAAAGAGTTATTATCCCTTTAACAAATGGAAAATATATGCCCTATGTTGAACCCTTGAGTGAAGAAGACCTGAATAGGATTTATGTACGTGCCATCCAGGATCCAGAGGTACTTGAGCCATGTAAAGAAGGAATCCATCAATGTGAGGATGCACAATCTATTAGTGATACTACAAGTGTTTCTTGTGATAATTGGGATCATATCACTTATGAGTTATTAGAGCACACAGTAAAGAGCATATTTCCTAAAGGTAAAAAAATCACGTTATATCAAGAGAATAGGTAACAGATCGATACCTTGTTACACTGGAGAGGGACACCCTATGGTGTTCCTATGTGCCATGAATGAATAGTGGCTAGACCCACTGGAAAGAAGGAATATGCTATTATATACCCTATGCAGTACAAAAAAGTGCTGGTGGGTAGCCCAAAAGGATAATCTTGTAGGGTGGAATGAAGTTGGGATTGATATTACAACTAGGTTTTTTAGGAGTAATGCATCTACTCAAATTTATACATATCATGGTAATCAACCTGTTCAGATCCACATTTAGAAGTGTGAAATACTCTAGATAGTAGGGTAGGAAGCTTTACCACCTTCACTCTGGGTGCACAGGTTTTATTCCACTTTACATGGATGCACGTGTGCTTTGTATGTATATATAGAAATTCATAGAGAGACTGGAAATTGGCAGGATTTAATTGTAGGAATGAGCCAGACGTTTGAATTTTTCTCTACCAAGCCTCTGGTGGAGGAAGCATTAAAGATCATAAAGTGCTTAACTATGGGGGATAGTGCCAAGGATGAAGAATTTATTCAGGAGTTATTGAAAGAAGGAAAATTAGGAGCACATTTGGTTCAAGAAATAGAGGTTGATCCCACACTACTTCAGTTTGCTTGCCTTGAGAAAGAAAAAATAAAAATGATCTACCTAGTGGATGATGAAGAAGTAGAAAATATGGATATAAACCATTCAACAGGTAAGCGTGAGGTGTCCGATAGTGCAGATAAGACCACACACACCTATCATGAACCTATAAATACAAAGAAAGTGAATATTGGATGAGATGTTGAGCCTAAGGAGGCCATAATTGGGGACTATTGGTCAGACTCTGAAGTGGCCAAAATCATAGAGTTACCATAGGATTATCAAGATTTATTTCCTTGGGGGTACCATGAGCTTGAAAACGTGCATAAATAATTAGGGGAGATGAGGATAAAGCTTAAAGAGGGTGTGCACCCAGTTAGAAAGAGACCCTATAGGATGAACCCCAACTTGCGTAAAAATATTAAAGAAGAGATTGAAAAAATATTGAAGTCTGGAATCATCAAGCCCCTAGACGAGTCAAAATGGGTTAGTCAAATGGTGATCAGTATCAAAAAGGATGGTCATATTAGGATCTATGTGGACTATAGGGAGCTAAATGTTACATGTGTGACTGATCCCTTTCCTACACCATTCACTGAGGAAATACTAGAAGGCATTGCAGGGCATGAAACCTATTCATTTACAGATAGGTTATGTGGGTATCATCAAGTTAGGATCACCCATGAGGATTAGGAAAAGACTAATTTTACTACTGAATGGGGTAGCTTTGCCTATACTATGATGCCTTTTGGTCTGAAAAATGTTCATGTTGTATTTCATGCATAGTTGTTCAGGTGTTTAAAGAATTTATTCAAAACTTAGTACAAGTTTATTTAGATGATTGGATGGTGTATGGACTGGTCAAGGACCATTGTGACAATCTACACTTAATTTTTGAAATATGTATACAATTAAGTATCTCTTTGAACATCAAGAAGTGCATATTTTCTACACCATTTGGAATACTGTTAGGACACATAATCTGGAAGGAAGGTTTGTTGGTTGATCCAGCTAAGGTTGCAGTCATTTTAGGCCTAAAAGATCCTACTAGTCAGAGTGAGGTACGTATATTTTTGGGTTATACAAGATATTACAATAATTTTATTAAAGGATATGTAAAATATTTCCACACCTTTGGAGGAGTTACTGAAAGGAAAAGGTACGTTATACTGGGGAGAATGCAACAGTGTGCATTCGAGACATTAAAAGAGAAACTTACTACTGTGCCTATTCTATGTTTTCCTTCATGGGACCAACCATTTCATGTATATGTGGAATACTCTGGCACGACCATTGGCGCAATATTAGCTCAACATGGAGAAGGTATTATAGATCATCCTATATGTTTTGCTAGTAGAAAGATGACTCCTGCAGAGCATAATTACAAAACTACAGAGCGTGTAATAGCTTTGTCAATGATCTATGCGCTACATAAATTCCAACAATACCTGCTAGCTACACCATTTGTATTTTATACAGATCACATGGCATTGAAGTATTTGGTAAACAAGCCCATTTTACAGGGGCACATATGTAGATGGGTACTCTTATTTCAAGAATTTGATTTCATAGTTGTGGTAAAACTAAGGAAAAGTAATTCTAGACCAGACCATTTATCCAGAATACAGTCAGGAGAAGAAGCATAGGCCATTAAAGATACCATGCCTGATGCACAATTATATAGGTTACAACGAGCACCATCAAAATTAGAGGACATTGTTGTCTTTCTATGAACATTATGACACTAGAAGGAATGAAATCCTTGGAGAAGAAACAACTTGCCATATGCGTGACACCCTATATGTTGATTAGCGGTGACCTATACAAATTAGGTCAGGATGAAGTATTGCACCGTTGTGTACTGGAACATGAGCATACAAATCTTATGGAAGAAGCTCATGGTGGTATTGCAGGTGGCCACTATGCAGGTGACGCCACTGTGCGCAATATCTTACTTGCTGGATTATGGTGGGAGACCTTGTATAAAGATTGTAAGGAATTTTGTAAGGCATGTGATCACTGTCATCATCTTGGAAAACTAGGTCAATGAGATGAAATTCCTCTAAGACCTATTAATAGTACAGAACCATTTGAGAAATGGGCTATAGATTTTGTGGGTCCTATTTCACCAGTCACGCGCAGGAATGGATCGTGCTATATCATAACTTGCACAGATTATCCTGACAAGGTGGGTAGAAGTAGTTCCTACAAAGGATTATACAAAATTTACAACAGACAGGTTTCTATGGGAAAATATTATTACACGGTATGGATGTCCTTTAAATTTAACCAGTGATAGGGGCACACACTTTCTGAATGAGACAATCAGATTTTTTTTGGATGAATTCATGATTGCACACCATAAGACTACACCATATCATCCTCAGGAAAATGGGACTACTGAGGCTTTCAACAAAATTTTAAGCCAGACATTGACAAAAATATGTGATGTTGGAAGAAAGGATTGGGATGATAAAGTATCTGCAGTACTTTGGGCATATCAAAAAACATATAAAAGGTTAAACAAAGCCACACCATTTCAATTAGTGTTTGGTGCAGAAGCAGTTCTTCCTATGGAATTCATGTTACCATCTTTGCATATTGCACACACTAGAGGTATAGCTGATGAGAAAGCATTAGAAGAACGGATTGAAAAGTTAATTAAGTTGGATGAACGACAAGTAATAGCACATTGGATTTCAAAAAAAAGAAAAGGAATAGGCAGAAAGCATGGCATGATAGGCACATCAAGGATAAAAAGTTCACAATTGGACAGATGGTGCTCCTTTATGATTCTAAGTTTTTGTACCATCCAGGAAAAATCAAGGTACATTGGTTGGGGTTCATATGTTGTCACTCACATACTTAAAACATGTGCTTTCCAATTAGAGGCGCTTGATGGACATGGTTACCTATATACTTCAACGGGAGTAGGATGAAGCCCTACTATAAATAAGTCTTCTTGGTGTTTGTAATAAGGCAGTGTTGCCATTTAGATTAGGTTTCCAATTATGCATTTCCTTAATGTATTTCCTTCTTCGTTCACTATGCTTTGTCAATTTAGTTGGTGTTTTTGTGTAATAAGCGTGTTTACATGCCAGAAGTTAATTACTATTTGAAGAATTTTTATGCACAGAGGACTGCACATACCCTTAGTGTGGGGTGGTTATTGATATCCAGGTACAAGACTATTGAAAATAAGTACACATGAAAGGAACAAACTACTATGGGTGCTATTCAAGTTGGAGAATTGAAAAAAAAGAGTTCTTTTGGAAATGAGGACCATAGGTGGAGGTGAATGAAGAAACAAGTATAATGTGAGGTAAATAGAGGCCATGGGAACTACCAAGGGAAGGTGCAATGGTGAGGTACTCAGGCACATGGAGGTGCATGCTGAAGAGAAGTCTACAGCTAGAAGGTAGGAAGGTGCTCTAGAAGGTTATAGCTTAGGCACAAAGATGTACCACATGGAAGGAATAAAAATGTTCGATTAATGAGAGGATTGTTGGTAGGTGGAGGAGCAATAAATGCACTAATTTTTTAAAATATATATAAGGATGGGATACGAGTTCATTTTTACTGTTGCAATTGAGAGAATTTGAAAAGAGCTAAGTGTAAACGAGCCGATAAATCATGTTGAGGTGCGAAGAGTGTGAAACTAGATGTGGAGAGAAGGTTTGTGCACAGGAGAAGCTTGTGTTCCCATAGGTGAAGGGTTTGAGCAAAGAAGATGCATTACAAATGAGCTAGGGCACATGATTTCCACTAGGGCATGGAGATTTGAACTAGGGTTTCAACTTTCTCGATTACAGAGGGTAGAAAAGAGATATTTTTCAAATGGCACCAAAGAAAGCACCCGCAACAGGAGTAAAAGGGAAGAAGAAGGTCAAAGTGGAAGAAGAAATTACTCCCAAGAGTAATTTCTTAGAAATGCAGTATCCAAAGGGTGTGATCATGGGACAAGAATGGGATTCCCACATCCGTCAATGTAAAATCAGTGATTACAACCATCGTACATCAGATAATAAGAAGGAGCTTGATGCGTTGTTGAGCATAAAAATGAACAAGTGCACAACAAAAGATATGTTAGTGTATGATGACGTTGGTGAGAAGTTACTAAAATAGATTGGAGTCTACTAGTTGTATGAGCTGCCATACTTTGGAAAGTATGAACCATTGTATAGATGGTTGATGAGTAGAGTCCATGAGGACTTCTTCTACTTCGTCAGACAGAGGGTTAGAATCACAACCACATTGATCTCAACAGTAATAGGGTTGAAAGGCACAGGGGTAGATCTAAACGGTGATTTAACTGATAAGGCCGCAATCCTGGAGACAAGGAAGGAGTTGGGGTATACCAAGGGTCTATGTGGCATGGACATAAAAAAATTGAAGTACCCAGTAGTGCAGGAAGCTGCACATCTTGTAACAAAGATGAATGAACCAAGAAAGGTGGTCGCAGGTAAACACAATGTGGCTACACATTGCGAAGAAGATGTCATAGGGAGTGATTTACAACATCTCTAGTTACATCACAGAAACTATCATTGAAGAAGAACACAAAGGAGAGAAAATTAGTTTCAGGGCTGTTCTATTGTCTCTGGTGTTTATGGAAATCGGGGTGCCCAATGGGCCAAAGGAGAAAATTTGGGAATACCCTATGGAGAACAAGTCACTTGCAGAAAGATTTGGTAAGTACTTGTGTGAGGGATCAATGAGTGGACCATTAAAGAAGAGGGTAGAGAAATGGTATGATAGGCTCCACACAGCATTCGAAGAAGAATGGTGCATACCCAAGGAGTTACCTTCAGTAGTAGGGAAGGCAATGTGCAGTTTGCAGTATACCAACACTTTTGACATCATGCGCAGTTCACCATGAAAGATGGGGCTTGGAGCCCATGGTGAAAATTACCATATGCCTTCACAACATGATATTTCAAGGCATCATTTCACCGGTTTTCGATTGATGTGCCATGCCTAAGCTTCAATGTAGACAAGGTAGATTGTGACTACCATACATTGAGAAAGACATATGTATATCCAGGATGGATTGCCTACATTGAGAGGCTGATCTCAGATATTATAATCATGAAGCCTATAACTTTATCCATTGGAGATGTTGGAGCAACGCTTGTGTACCTATGCAACTCAAGCCCAAGTTGGACAAAAATAAGTATGTGGAGAATGAGTTTGCACTCCCAGGGCTGTACCAAAAGGTAAGCATACAATGGAAAATGTTCCAACACCTAAGCCCATAGAGACAATAGAAGTAGATGATGAAGAGGAGGAGCATGAAGATAGTGGTGGTTTGGAGCATAGAGGAAGAAGATAGCCTATAGATAGGGTAGAAGATGAGCACATGACTACTCCACCCCAACCACATGAGGGAGATGATGAGGACTTGGATGTAGTCCAAGGAGAGCCTGTTTCAAAAGGGTGTTTAGGAGAACCAGGACCCAAGGTGCTACTCCAAAATCAGTGTGTAGATCACCTCAAATCTCTCCACAGAAGGAGACAATTGAGAAGAGAAGAAGGAAGTTGAAGCTTGACGAGGAGGCAGAAGAGTCTGAGGAGAGAATGCCTGAATCTCCTACACCTCTAGAGAATGTGGAAGAACCAAAGGATGAAGAAATGAAGGATGGAGAAGAAGGAGAAAAGGAGGCAGATGAGACAATGAATGAGACTACTCAGGGTATGGTAGAACAAGCTCCAAATCTTGAAGCCCAAGTTCCTAAGGGGCCAAGATCAAAGAGAACAAGTAGGAGAATATGTTGCATCAGTCATGGGCTATGCTGAGGACACAGGTAAAATTGTTTGCATTCATTTTCAAAGCACAATGACACCAAAGGAGTTGTATGGGTGGGAGATGATGGATGAAGATATGTGAAACCATGTGCACAAGGAAGAAGCTGTCATGGTCTATGCACACATGCACATGGACGAACCTGGAATTTGATGTATGTGAAGAGTCATGTGTATCAAGGAGGTTGAAGAAGACACCTCAGGCCAGACACATAATAGTAAATCCTACTATTATGTCAGATGAACAAGTGAGCAATGCTTTGGTGAAAGTCTCGACAGAGGTGGCACGATGAAATGTGGATAAGGCTGTACAACAATTAGGGTGTTAAGGGAAGAGATCAAGGCCAAGGATGTAGAAATAGTGTGCCTAAAGCAAGAAAAATAATTGGCAGAAGAAGAACACTATTTTCATCAACATGGCAGAGGAATTTGGGGATAATATCATGAAAGCAAAGCCACACTTAGAGCCTAAGGTACCCAAAACTTTTCCTTCGGAAATGCATTATGTACAAACCTTGGTGGACTTGGTGCTTGAAGATGAACCTCTACGCATGCCAGAACCAAAGAATCCTAAGCAGGAAGCAAGAGCGAGAAAAGGCTTCAGTGATGAGAAATATTACATCATATGAGGGGTTGCTTCAGAGCTTGCAGGAGGAACTGAAGAAAGTAGATAGAGCACTGAATATTTGTACAACCCCATAATCCATTATAAGAACCAGGACCATTATAGAGGATAATGAAGTCCTAAAAGCCATGAAAGATGAGACCTTGGGTTGTACAAATGATTAACACTTGTCAAGGAGAAGCACGAGGCCCTTACAACAACACAAGAACCACACAAGGAAAGGCTAAATGAGCTTGGGAAACTCATCGCGCAAAAGATGGACTTATTAGAAGGAAGAATGACTGCCATGTCCAACATTGTTTTGGTCTTGTAGAATGAGAAAGGAGAAATTGCAAAAGATGAGCTAGAGTCAATTGCAGTGGATATCCCAAGAAAAAGTAAAGGCCGCGCTCAATGATTGGTAGACTTTAGAGGTAGAAATAAAAGAAGAATATCTAGAATTGATTCTTACTGGTTGAAGTAAAAGATGTTGTAGGGTAAATTCATTCTTTTATTTCATAAAAATCATTTCTATTCTTCTATTCATATTATTTGATTCATTTTGGAGACAACCATTGCCAAGGGGTAATGAAATTAGTGTGGGGTAATGTTGGTCAGTAAAAATATGGCACTTAGTGAAAAACATACAGAAGGTTCATGCAGAAGAGAAGAGCACATTCAAAAATGCAGGAGGATCGGGAAGGAATCACGCACTAAGGATAGAGACAGATTCAAGACTTAGCCATTTTCACGATGATGAGCTATTTTTGGAGATAACGTGCCGAACACACAAACTAGTTGGAAAATTGCGTGACACGCATTGGCTATTTTTGGAGGATTGGCTACGAAGCACTTTGCATGAGTACATGATGAGAATATATTTACTACTGACAATTAACTAGAAGAAGTCTATTGTTAGTGCACTTGCATGTGTGGCTATTATTGTAACGACGCTTGTGGCTAATAATAGCATGTGACCTATTTTGGGAATAGATAAGTGGTGAAGGGAAAGTCCCCACCCTTATAAATATGTAATGAACTGCATAGTATAGTGTGTGTGAGAATAGTATGTAAGAACTGAGTTATTGTGAGGTTATGCTGTCAAATTTGATGCATGCATAAACTATGGTAGTATCTATTGTAATAAGCTTTTATGTATTTATCATGTTTAAATGCAATGGAGTGTATTGGATGAAACAAAGTATCAAATCCTGAGTATAATTGGTTCTTACATGCTTGATTTCATCATGGTTATTATTTAAGTCTGTTATTCTCTAGATCTAGATCTGAACATGCACTGTAGAATGATATATTAGTCATGGATCTGAATGCTTTAAGTCTTCATCATGCTAACATCATGCAACAACAACCCTAAAGAGGGGCCTGGTACCTTTGCATGCTTTGGGTGAGTGCTCAGTCTAGGTTGAGTGATGTGTCAGTGTGCCTAGACTTTTACTAGTGAATTCTAGGCTGCATCAGTGTGTGCCTTGGTTTCTACCAATCACATTCCTTTCCCCCTGTAGGGCAGAGTTACAAAGTTCATTAGGTTGGTCCTCTTTTGGGGCCACATTCTCCTATTAGTGATGTTGCATGCGCCCCCAAATAGGGGGCATCATTTGGGGTTTTTTACATACTACATAACACTTCTACACTGATTCAGTTCAATTAGTTTATGCCCTTGGCATTGTGGGTTATACAACGAGTGGGTTCAGAGAAGTTTATGAACCACATCCACAAAAAATTTTATAGGACATGATTGTCCTTAGTAGTCTGGGGAGTAGTTAGAGGTTTAGAGGTTACAGTGGGTATGCCTCCCTACACTACTTTAGATAGTGACATTGGATCACCCAAAAAACCAGACAATACAAAGATATCTTTACACATATTCAAGGAAGTAGTTACATGTTGGAGAATAAGGAAACTTTCTCCCTACACTTCTTCATCATATTACGTTGGATTGCCCAAAAAACCCAAGACAAGATATCCTCTTTTTACACCCTTTCTCTCATCACGGATCAGGTGCACATGTTCCTTTTACACTTTTCATACTTTCATTTCAATCTTTTCATTACATATACATGCATCTTTTACATGTGTTTTTGACATATATACATGCGTATTTTAATACTTGATCATCTTCTCCTTGTAGGTCCAACCGTTTGAGAAAAAAGTAGTCAACAAAAACAAAAATGACAATAATGGGGGAAATAACAACAACAACATTTTACGGCAACACACACCATACTGACCATGCAGGTACATTACACACGTCAACACTACACATGCGTTTCCACCCTAGGTTTATCCTCATCATTTTTTTGCTCTTTTTCATCTTTATTTTCCATGCTTCATCATATTTTTGTCATTCCATGCTTTGTATAATTCCTTCAGTGTATTTTCTACTACAATATTCATGGATATCAGGTACACATCTCTATCTACTTTATGTTACCAAGCTTTCCACTCATCAACATAAAGTGGTGGCAAATGTAGACACAAAATCATGCACTTTAGACATTATTTAGTCCCGGTTTCATACTACTATTCATATGGTTTTTGAGTGAAGAAATTACTAATTAACCTTCTTCTTTTGGCCATTTTACTTTATTTTATGTTATCATTGCCGAACTTCAACTCATACTTTCCCACTTTGTTTTCGTCATTTCCCATAATTTTAGCCTTGACTGTGGCACACAGGATAGTATAATGTTCACCCACTAAGTGGTGAACCAAAGATCAGATGCTCTGAGCTCCAATCCATGTCCTTTGGGATTTAAGTCCTATCCACCTCCCTATCTATCTGGTGCAGGGCCCTGTCTCTCTACTTTCCCTCCCACAGATCCACCATTTGCACCCAGATCACACCTCGACTGTGCTTTACTAACCATGCTCGTGGATGACGCTGATCATTCTGAACTCCCTAGTCTCCACTCCCCTATTAGAGAGGCTGCATACCATGGCACATTAGCTAGTCTAGATTTAACAATACACTTGCAGTAGCGAGCCTCTGTACCCAGTGCCTTGTACTGCTATAGTGATATAATACTAGGTGGAACCATCTGACCGGATCCCTGTGAAGCCTCTAGTGCTTCACTCCCTAACATTTTAACTATGGATACAAGATCCTAGAAATTTGACCTTGTAGGCCTCCCCCCTACCTGTGGTATTGGTCCCGCTACTGTATGGTGAGGTATCTCTCTTGACGTAACCCCGTGACCTCCTGTCATTCTACGTCCCTCTGCTGCTTAACATCTAACTTTACTTGTAGCCTAGCTATCTCAACCACCTGATAAGGCCAGTCCTGTGATAGGATGGTGGTTTTCCTGACAAGGCCAGTCCCAGGAAAGAAATAACATCCTAAGATGGATTTCAACCCATATTTGATAATTAAGATCGATAAATGATAACCGACGGAAGGATGCAGATAATAATCTAAAACAAAGATATGATGTAAGTTGAAAATTCTTAAATAAAGATATAGTAATGTGAAATATTGATAATCAAACATAACCTAAGTGGGTCGACAACGACCCGAGTCTGACTTGTACGGTATACAATGATTGGTGTAGAGACGATTACAGGATAACCTAGAAATAATGCTGAGTAAAGATGATGCAACTGGAAGCAAATATGATGTGGGAGTTGGAAGGGTCGATGGTGGTTGGGTCAGATTAATGGTGATTGATTCTAAGAAATCCAGATCAAGGTTGGAAAAAAGGTGGGTGACTGAGGTTGGGTGATTTAGATGAAGGGGGAGACATGAAACAAAATTAAGTGAGGATGTAGACAGAGAACAAGGTCAACACAGGGTAGATCAATGAAGATCAAGATGGGTCAATGATGACCAGATACAAATTTGGAATTTAACAAGTTGAATGGGTGGGAAAAGGAACATGCAGAGGATCTTAGATGGTTGAATAGATGGGAAGAGCTCGAGGGAAAATTGTAAACCTGTAAAATAGAAGCAATAGAGAAAAAAAGATCTCTAAGTAAACTTTAAGGCATACAAAACTCGAATGATAGGATGCAAAGAGCACCAAAGTTGATTCCAGATGATGAAAATAGCTCCAAGGAAGAGAGAGGAGGTAGAAAACATGCAAGAATATCAAATATCTAAAAAATTTCAGCCTTGACGATGAGCGTTCTCAGTCACCGTTGTAGACATAAAATCACACACTTTGGGTAATTATCTAGTCTCGATCATATACTACTATTAATATGGTTCCTAAGTAAGGAAAATACCAATCAAACCATGTATTTGGCCATATTTTGTTGCTTTTTGTTGCTAATTTTGGTCTTGTACCTTTATTGGCCCAGTTTATCTTTTCACACTCTAGTTTTACTCTTTCTGGACTAGGGTGCCTAGCTAGGACGCTAGTGCCAGGCACCCTCTTCCCCTCTGGGAACCAAGTCCTCTTTTTACTTTACTCATGATTTTTGGGGTCCTTTCTAGCCATTTGAGCATCTTATCTTTTTGGTAGTCAACCTTTTCAGGGTCAATTACAAAATTCAAGAGAAGGAATCATATAAATATAAAATTATGTGATCATAATAAGGGACAAAACACTAAGCACTAACTATCACCACCTAAGTTTGCATCCATCAAGGCATTTAGAGCTCCATTTACATCCATCTAGCTCCATCACAAGGGACAAAGGCTGGTTCTTCTGCATCACACTTCATAGGATGGGAGTCTATTTTTTCCATGCATACATTATTTACATTCTACATCTAGGTACTTGATCGCTACTCACAAAGTGCGACACGCACAAGAGCAACCTAGGGCACAATTCCGCACATACACACAAAACTACATTGGGTCTGAGATGTAGTGCAATGCTCAATTGTAAGCCCACCATTATGGCAGATGAGGACAATATGAACCCTTTATTTACATATTTATTCTTTAGGGTTTAATGCTTTGTTTAAGGTTTTACAGGTGATTCATTCATTCTAGATCCACAATGACATTCGGTGGAATTCAGCGACATACATATGACAAGCAGTGAGGGTTTCACATCATTTGATGACCCTGCAAAATTAGCTTCTTGACCTTCTGTACATACTAGGGGGTAAAAAATTAGGCTAAGAGTTCCCCAAGCACCCCATCCCTTCTCTAAGTGCCCCATTCTAGCCAAATCACTCATATCTACACTTTTACAGGGTCTTGTTCGATGGTCTTCCACTCTTTTTTAGCTGGTAATCATTGCTACATAGTCCCGCAACATCTTTGAATCAACTAAGGATCTTCCAACCCTCCTTGCACATTAGGGTTTCACATTTTCATTTGCTTAGTTGTTTGGGTATTGTTTTAGTATTTCATTATTCATTTACTTATTGCAAAATTACATTAGATTAGGCTATTATTATTTACATTTTAGCATTATCATCGAATCAATGGACATAATGAAAACAATTGCTATGCTTTAGGATGAAGAATCAAACATCTTGAGTGTAAACGCTTTATCTCATTTACCACCCAAAATTCTGCTACATGCCCATTTACACTTATTGCATCCCAATGGGTTCCTAAATCTGATTTTCTTGTCTAATGAACATCAAGTTATCACTTCTACTATGATTTATTCGATCAATCAAGCACCACCCATTCAATCCACTCAAACTAAGTAACTACCTCTCAAAATTAGTCTCACTTCACCTCCTCTTAAGTTATCCAAGGAGCTACTAAGTCACCCTAAGAAGCCACCTCTTAAAATCAGTCCATCTTCTTCTCCTATCAATTCATCTACACCGTCATCAATCCCACCTAAGTTACCACCATTCAAGATTCCTCCCCATCCTACTCCACTTTCATTTTAAATTAATTTCGTCAAAGCAACTACTGCTACTGATAGCCAAGACACATTTTTGCCACCATTGTATGGGCCTGATGGTGCTTTTGTCACACATGCTTCCACCACTTCACGAAAAGTTGTTCTATGGTAGGTGAATCTTGTCACCTTATCCCCTGATGGAAAACTTATGTTCTTATGGTTCTTACATGACTGTTAAGGGATCTCTTACAATAAGAACCCCATTTCATTGTTGCATTACATGCTTCATGAACATATCTATCTATTACATAATCACTCATACATACATATACAACCATTTATCTCTCATGATGCATACAATACAATCTCTCATAATTTATTCCATTACTCAATCAATCTTACAATATCTATGTCACCTTCATACATCACTTCTCTATTTGTTGTCAAACACCATTTATCGAATAATACACACATCACCATATACTCGGGGGACATTGCACTTATTACTTCCCCTTAACATTGAAACACATCTAACATTCACCCTCTTATGCACCTAAATTCTCACATATACATCTTCATTCATGCTAGCATCGATATTACCCGATGACACACTCTTGTGCTTCGGTCCACACTTTACTGTTTAGGGCATCTTATACACATAAACCTCACACACTGCACAATAGATGAAATACATTACACATTTTCACACATCTTATAATTTTTTACGTACACATCATACTACATCATCACTACATCTATTACACATATTACACATCCTACTTATCTACTTATACAATTTGCACTCATTACCCGATGACGCACTCTAGTCTCATGGTCCATACAAGACTGTTGAGGGTATACATCTAAAATGGACCACATCACTTTCACACATTCAACCATTTAACCTTCTTCTCATGTGACATTCCTAGGTTAGTGATATATGCCATAGGACACATCATCACTTCCTCTAGCATCATTAGTCATATATGCTTTAGGCTACATCATCACTTCTTCTATCATCTTGTAGTGATATATGCTTTAGGCTAAATCATCACACATTCTCACACCTCATCACTATGCCGCATATCATCATTACACATTCAACACACCATGCTACATATAACACAATGTTTGACCATTTCTTGATGATGTAATCTCATTTACGGTTCATTCTTGACTGCTGAGGGGGCATAAAAAAATGAACCTCACTACATACAACTCCATCCACTCGGGGGGCATGCGGCTCCTATCATTCACTCTGCATTCCATTCCATCCATCCACAACATATTGCATATTTTGGTTGCATATAATTTTACTTACTTATGCTTTTACATGTTCATCTTATTACATATGCTAGATAGATACATTGTATGCCATTATATTTATCATACACATATACACGTTCACTTGCTTTCTATTTGTGATAGCAGCCTCTACAGATCTATACTTGTAGCATGGATGCTTGGCATAGTACCTTATACTAGTTCCACAATAGCTCTTGAGGGCATCGAATTTCATACGCTACATGTGTTATTGTTTCAATTTTTTTCATAGAACACTAATTTAGAAGATTATATATGCTTTAACATACATTTTATCTTTCTAACATGTTAATGGGTGCTTCATCTGAAACATTTATTTTGCAGGACTATTTACCACCATGGTTATCTATTACATTGCTTGTACTTGCTTGTCATTGTTTGTCATTGTATGTGAGCTTTTCCCTTTGTTTGTATGCACACTTGTATGCTTTTGGCTTCATCAGCATTGATTGTCTTGTGACACTGTGAGTGGTGTCCCATGTTTGCAACCTAATTTTCACTGTCTCTATTGTCTTCTTGTGTGTTTTAGCTTACACATTGTCTGTTTAGCTTACACTTTGTCTTATACATTCATGTATATCTTTTCTTGTACTAACAATTGTCTCCCAACCACTTGTTTACATGTACCTTTGTTTTTACCAAGCACATCCCCTCCCCTACAGGACAAAATTTTAGTGATTAGTCCTCTTTTGGGACACATCCTCCTTTAGTGACATTACATGCACCCCCAAATAGGGGGGCATCATTTGGGTGAATCAATAACCCCACAAATAGTATATACAATACAACACAATACCAGTATAATACAATTTTCAGATTTTGAGGCTAAGAATCAAACTTGGGTCCAAGACACAACGGCCCTTCCTGGAGTGCTAGTAACTAGGGGGAAATACAATGGTCCTTCTTAGAGTGCCAGTAACCAAGGGAAAATTACACAATTACGACATGTAACAGAGGCTTTTGTCAGGGCAGAGAGTCCTTTAGCACTTGGCATTTACACAATGGCTTTTACAGGGTAGAGAGTCATTAACACATGCACACCATCTGCAATGGTGTTTTATTCTGGGGAATAGTTAAAGGTTAGAGGATGACACCATAATTTACTCTCTATACTACTTCTGCCATGGTGTAGGATCACCCAAAAAACCAACATTTCAGAGTGCTCTACATCTATGGGAAGTGGTTAAAGGTTCGACACCAAAAAGTTTATCCCTATACTTCTTCCATTACATTGTCATGAGATAGCCCGAAAAACTCGTGCACATCAACATCATCTGCAGGATCCTTTCTACAATATTTCCTCATCATCGATCAGGTGCACATATTCCTTTTTTCACATTTTTAACATTTTCTTTTATATACTGCATTACATGTTTTTTATACATATACATGCGCATTTGACAACTTGATCGTCGTCTCTTTTGTAGGTCCATCTGTATGGGAAGCAAACAATCAAAATCACTCAACATCACACACATTAACACCAAGAATAAGTACATCACACACATCAACATTTACACACATGTTTTCCGCCCTAGGTTCACTTTCATCACCTTTTCACACTTTTGCATCTGTAGTCTCTATGTTCCATCTCTTTTATCAATCCACGCTTTGTCTAGTCCCTCAACATGCTTTCTACATTAATATACATGGATATCAGGTACACATATCTATCTAATTTATGTTACTATGAATTCTTCTCACCAACATAAAGTGGGGGCAAATGGAGACACAAAATCACACACTTTGGGTAACTATCTAGTCTCGATTGCATACTACTATTCATATGGATCATAAGTAAGAAAAGTACTAATCAACCCATGTATTTGGCAATATTTTCTTGTTTTCTATTGCTACTTTTGGTATTGCACCTTTACTGGCCCAGTCTGTCTTTTCATAGTTCAGTTTTACTCTTTCTGGACTGAAGCGTCCAACCAGGATGCCAACACCAGGCGCCCTCATCCACTCTAGGCGTCCTAATCCTCTTTGTACTTTAATCAAAAATTTTGGGTCCTTTATAGCTATTTGAGCATCTTATCTTTTTGGTAGTCTAACTTTTCGGGGTTAATTAGGAAATTCAAGAGAAGGAATCATATAAATATAAAGTTATGTGATCATAATAAGGGACCAAACACTAGGCACTAGCTATCACCACCTAAGGTTGTATCCATTAAGGCATCTAGAGCTCCATTTACATCCATTTAGCTCTATTAGAAGGGACAAAGGTTGGTTATTCTGCATCACACTTCATAGGATGGGAGTCTATTGTTTCGATGTACACATTTTTTACATTCTACATATAGTTACTTTCTTGTTACTCACAAAGTGTGACATGCACAAGATAAACCTAGGGCACAATTCCGCACACACACATAAATACATTAGGTCTGAGATGTAGTGCAACGCTCATTTGTAAGTCCACCATTGTGGAAGATGAGGAAATTCTGACCCCTTCATTTACATCTTTCTTTTTTAGAGTTTGATGCTTTGTTTGGGGTTTTGCAGGTGATTCATTCGTTTTAGATCCACAACGACATTCGGTGGAATTCAAAAAAATACATGCAACAAGAAGCAAGGGTTTCACATCATCTGAAAACCCTATGAAATTGTCTTCCATACCTTTAGTATAGACTAGGGCACCCAAAATCAGGCTCAGAGCGCCCCAAACGCCCCTATCCTTTCTCCAGGTGGCCCAGTATAGAAAAATCACTTAGATATGCACTTTTATAGGTTCATGTGTGATAATTTTCCACTCATGTTTAGCCAGTCATCACTATGACATAGTCCCCCAACATTTTTGAATAAGCTAAGGCTCTTCCAACCCTCTTTGCTTAATAGGGTTTAACATTTTCATTTGCTTAGTTGTTTGGGTATTATTTAAGTATTTTATTATTCATTTACTTATTGAAAAATTTCATTAGATTAGGCTATTATTATTTACATTTTACCATAATAAACCATCGCTCGCCCCTTGACACCCATCCAAAATTTAGAAAAATAAAAAATAACAACAACAATCAACTAAAAACTCAAAGACAAAGCTAGGGTTCGAATCTTACTATTCTCTGAGTCCTCTAAAATTTCCTCCCTCCTCCACTAGCATCCATCTCTCTCAAAATCACACAAATATTTCACTTTCAGAGCTCTCAATTTATAATCTCACACAGGGAAAGTGAGCCCCTTTCACCTCCCTGGGCGCTTACATAGGAATCCCGACCTAGTCGTCGTCGACTCGTCCCAGTCTCCGACGACCTAAGCCAAGTCGTCAACGAGTCACCCAGTTTTCATCAAACCAACCCATAATTTAGTTCCTTTTCCATCATCTTGACCAATCTTATCATTTTTATTTCCTCCATCTCAAACTTGTGTTTCAGCCATAACACACTTTGGCTTATCCTATTGTTGATCAGAGAACACTTGACATAACTCACACAAGAAGTCTGCACGGGAAAACAGGATAGGTTTAAGGGTGTGAATGGAAAGGAAGAGCACACACGTGGAGGGCAAGTTCATAATTCAGGACTTAGCCTATTTTGAGCGTGAAGACATATTTTTATAAGATTGTGTGTGGAACACATCAACGATGTAGGGACGTGCGCGCCATGCATTGTCTATCTTTAGAGGATCAGATCGAAGCATTTTGCATGGAGACGATATAAGAATAGGATTTTCACTTCAGTTAACTACAAGAGGTCTATAGATAGCACACTTGCATGTGTGGCTATGCCTGTAAATGGTGCGTGGCTATTAATAACATGCGGCCTATTTTTGGAATAGAGAAGCGGTGAAGGGAAAGTCCCCACCCTATATATATGATGTGAATCACATAGATAGAGATATAGAGAGATATACGATGGGATTACTGTATAAGATCCATATGCACATTGGTATAGAATTCCATTATTGTAAGGAGCTTTTGTGTTTATTAATAGATGGAAATTATTGGCTGAATCTAAGTGTCATTCCTATGTGTAATCAAGTAGTGCATGTTCTTGATTTAATCATGATTATTGTTCAAACTTGTTCTTTCATAAATATGAATATGATATGCATTGTAGAATGATGGATTAGTTATGGAGCTATAGGTTTCTTTATTCATCACACTAGCATCCTGCTACAATAACATTAAAGAGGAACCTGGTACCTTTGCGTGCTTCGGGTGAGTGCTCAGTCTAGGTTGAGTGATGTGCCAGCGCAACTAGGGTGTTATTTGGTAAATTATAGGTTACATCATTGGTTCTGTTGCTGGGACCTCTTTTTCAGTTGTTTTTAGGATGGTTCGCGATGAAGACGTATCGATTAACTCTAGCAAGTATTGAGGAGTGGATACACGATTTGGAGGAAGAATATGCACAACGGGTCAGCAGTGGATTTGAGTTTAACACATGCAGTTGGGTAGAACAAAATCTACATGAAAACCTGTATGAGATATTTTTTGCTATCTTTCCAGTAGAACTATATGAGTGGTTTACTGCTCATGCATCTCAGTGGAATTGGAGGTATTGGGCACTTGTTTGGACACACGAAGAATTCCAGGCCCTTTATGATGCTGATCTGATCTGGACTCACACTATTTATACGTGGTTTTGTGGTGTTCTAAATAGTTATATTCTAGAATATTCAATTTCGATGTATTCTTGTCTAGAGGTA
This sequence comes from Taxus chinensis, assembly GCA_019776745.2. Taxonomy (NCBI): domain Eukaryota; kingdom Viridiplantae; phylum Streptophyta; class Pinopsida; order Cupressales; family Taxaceae; genus Taxus; species Taxus chinensis. The sequence goes on from CM034147.1 coordinate 965,356,339, forward strand.
GCTGAATTCTAGTTTTTACGATATCCTAGAGGAGCATATTTACAAGGTATTCCACTGACAATCAAGATCTTGATGGTAACTTTGAACCTGGAGAGTAAACCGATGACTAACTAAACTTCACCACACGCGAGGGAAGGAACATGTTTGATGAAATATGGTAGACCTAGAGGTAGAGAGGTAGAGAGAGGAGAGGACGGCTTAAGTATAATGAGGCACGTGAGAGGGAGATAGAGAAGCAGTGTTCTATTACAAAAAGTATGGTGTTGAGGAGAAGGATGGCTCGTGAAGGATTTACAACTCATGTAGAAGACGTGGATCCAGAACATCAGGAACTCCCCCATCTTGAAAAACATGACAGAGACCCCCCCTTGGCCTCACACAGAAGTGTGCCAATAGAGACTACCTGGGCCAAAGGCGTGCATCTTAATCCACCTGGTGACCTAGCCCTTGGACTTGGTTTTCCAATATCTAGTTGACAAGTAACCAACAAGCTAACTTGGGAAGTCGGAGATCAGGAGTAAGTTAGGGGGCAAGTACATCAATGACATGAAAGATGAATTCAATTATATTTGGAGGAACATTATTAGGTGCATCACCCACACAAAACATGAGCATGCAAAATGTTGGATTCACCACTGGGAGTGAAACTACCTCACATTTGTAGGGGTTTAGTATAGTACTACTTTCAATGCATAGGGGAGTACATCTACAGGTCCTATTCTAGCTACAGGTAGAGGATAGGAGGTATAACTAGTTCTAGTTCCAGTGGATCTGGTGGTTCTGGAGGTAGAGGGAACACATGAGGTTTTGGATCAGGTGGTCAAGGTCCACAAAAACCACAAATACAGAGATGTTTCTTCATCTCCTAGAGTATAGAGGTATAGAGGATGCTACTGAACATGTGCATATGTGTGAGATCTTGTCACTAAAGGGATCATGGTTCCTGAGTGAAACACAAGTCAATTTGGTACTACATTATAGGGATGTGCATAGAACTGGTATAGAAAGTTTGACCCTGATCAAACTTGTGTGGATTACGTAGCATTGAAGTATGCTTTCTTGAAAGAGTTCCATATCCCTGAGTTTGAGAAGAAGAGTATTAGTGCGCTCAAGGATATCAAGCAAGGCACTATTGAGAGTTCACTTGAGTATGATGCTCATTTTAAGACACTTCTATCTAATCTATCTTATGATATTCACGTAAGCCAACATGCACAATGGTTTTTTGGTAGATTGATTACACCATTCAGAAGAGCATTGTCACATAAGACATACACTGATCCATGTGAAGCACTAGAAGTAGCTTTGCATGTTGAGGTAGTTGGGAGCATTGACACTGGTGTTAGTCCATTCTTAGAGGCACAGATTGCAGCTATGGCCAAAGTAGTTAGAGAAGCTATCAGTGAATTCAACCCATGAAACACGCTCAGGAATTTGGTGTACACATTGTGAAGTAGAAGGTCACACCAAGGATAGTTGTCCTCGCATAATAGTATGCTCATTACTGTTAGATTGTGAGATCTATCATTTGAATCATGATGCTAGTCACTGTCCTTTGTTACAACATTTGATAAGGAAGAATGTATCTTACTTTTACAAAATTTTCTAATCCACGACCAATGATACTGAATATTATCGATTGATTGGTCAGATCCAGGATGCTATAGACATTGGGGTATGACAGACAAGTGTAACAGATAATTCTAAGGGTCAAAATGAGCACATGGATCAGGATCATAATCAAATGTTATGCTATGACATTTGAAGGAGGTCGTGGAAGGGGATGTGGATATCATGGTGGATATGGAGGACGAGGCCGTGGTGGATGAAGAGGTGAGCTCCCTCGTGGAACATGTTATACATGTGGATCTCTTGAACACTACAGGCGTGAATGTCCTCATAATATTGCATGTTCTTTTTGTGGAAAGAACCATAGCTATGAAGAGTTCCTAGACTTATATGAGCATCTGAGTAAGAAACATAAGAAAGAAAACAAAGGCATCGGGATGGTTAGAATCCAGTGCGCGGTAGAAGATTAGTGGATTCCCAAGATAGCACCAGGATCTGAGACATTAACTGTGACGATTACTACATGAGCTGAAGTGGCACGTGTAATAGAGGCATTGCACCAGAAGCCTACGATCACCAAGGAGGAGGTTTTACATGCAAGGTACCTAGATTCTGCTCATTAGAAGGAAGTTTACTAGGATACCATGGAAGTGCTAAGGAATCTTCAGGGTGAAATACAATACTTAAAGAAGCAGAAGAAAGCATCAGAGATAGTTGAAACTAGATATCGATGATCTGAGAGAAGTATGCAAAATGTTGCACTAGGAGAACATCATACCACTATTAGGAAGTTGGTTAAAAGGGAACACTTCACATGTAAGTATTGAGACAGGATGACAGATCATGCATGAAAATCTTCCCCTTGTTAGAATTGGCTATGAAAAAGAAATTACTCTGAATGTTGTTATGGATGGATGGCTGTTGAGCAATATTTTGATGGATACAGGTGCAGAAGTAAATACACTTACATTAAATACATGGGTACAAATGGGGAGGCCTCCATTACAGGTGTCATCTAATGTGTTGTTTATGGAAAACCAAACTAAGGCCACCCCCATAGGATTTTTGAAGGATGCATCTATAACTATATAAGGGGCCAAGTTCACTGGGGATTTTGAGGTATTAGCACTTGTAGAAGCAGACAAATTTCTACCCTTACTTGGATGCCCTTGGTGTTATGTGAATAACGCTGACTTGAGATTCAATAAGGGGTATATCAGCTTTGAGAACAAGGAGGAAAGAGTTGTGATACCTTTGACAGATGGGAAGTCTACACCATATGTTGAGCCTCTAAGTGAGGAGGACTTAAATAGAATCTATGTCTGTGCTTTTCAGGATCCAGAGGTCAATGAGCCATCAAAGGAAGACATCCTACAGTGGGAGGATTATCATTCTATCAGTGATACTACGAGTATTTCTTGTGACAATTAGGCTCATGGTACATATGAACTAGTAGGGCGTGAGGTGAAAAATGTGGTTGCACGCAAGAAGGGACTTTGTTCTATTTGACGAATAGGTGGTGTAGTACCTTGGTATCTAGGAGCAGAAGATATTCTTGTATTTTTGGAAGCCATGGAGGCACAATGCATAGATCAGGTTAGGAGAAGAGACATGTTAGTATATGTCTTGTGTGGGAAAACAATGCACTGGTGGGTATTTCATAGAGATAATCTTATGGAGTGGAAGGAGATCAGAAGTGCCCTATCTACTAGGTTTATAAGAAGTAATGCACCTACGCAAATCTACACTTATAATGGTGATCAACCTGCTCAACATCACATTCAACAGTGTGAGAGACTCTGGACAACAGAGACATGGAAGCATTACCACCTTCACTCTGGGTACATAGACTGTATTCTACTCTACAAGGATGCACACGTGCCTGGTATGTATATGCAGAACTACATAGAGAGACTGGGAATTGGAAAAATTTGACTACATGAATGATCCAAACCTTTGACTATTTTTCTTCCCAACCTCCAATAGAAGATGCATTAAAATTTGTCAAGTGGTTAACCATGGGAGATAGTGCAAAGGTGGAGGAACTCATACAGGAATTAATGGGTGAGATAGAATCAGGCATGTATTTTGAAGAAGAAGGAGAAGACTCCATATTGCTTGGATTGTTGCTTTTATTAAGAAACAAAAAGGTAAGATGGTGTACATCGTGGATGATGAGGAAGTTGAAAATTTGGATATTGACCATTCACATGGGGCATGCGAGGTCTTGGATAGTGTAGATAAGGATACACGCGCATACCATGAACCAATGAAGACCAAAAAGGTCAATATAGGATCGGAGGCTGAGCCTAAGAAGGTCATAATTGGAGACTACTGGTCAAACTCGGAGGTGGCAAAGATCATTGAGTTACTTAGGGATTATCAGGACTTATTCCCTCGAGGGTATCATGAACTTAAAGGTGTGCATGAATCACTTGGGGAAATGAAGATAAAGCTTAAGGAAGGTGCACACCCCATGAGAAAGAGACCTTACATAATGAATCCTAATTTGCGTGAAAAGGTAAAAGAAGAAATTGATAAAATGTTGAAATATAGAATTATCAAGCCCCTTGATGAGTCAGAATGGGTTAGTCCAATGGTGATCAGTATCAAGAAGGATGGACGAATTAGAATATGTGTGGACTACAGGAAGCTAAATGATTTGCCTTTGTAACAGACCCATTCCCTATGCCATTTATGGAGGAAATACTAGAGGGAGTTTCAGGGCTCAAGATATATTCCTTCACAGATGGGTTTTCTGGGTATCGTCAGATTAGGATTGCTTAGGAGGACCAGGAAAAGACTACATTTACTACTGAATGGGGCAGCTTTGCTTGTACTGTGATGTGTTTTGGATTGAGAAACGTGCCTGTTGTATTCTCGTGTATAGTTGTTCAGGCATTTAAAGATTTTATTCACAACTTTTTGCAAGTTTATCTAGATGATTGGACAATATATTTGTGAAAGATCATTGTGACAATCTCTGCTTAATGTTTGAACGATGCAGAAAATTGAGTGTCTTTTTAAACATCAAGAAGTGCATATTTGCTACACCTTTTGGAATATTGTTAGGGCATATAATCTTCAAGGAAGGGTTGCTGGTTGATCTAGCTAAGGTTGCAGTCATTGTAGGCCTAGAAATTCCTACCAGTCAAAGTGAGGTGCACGGATTTTTGGGTTATACTGTTTACTATCGAAAGTTCATCAAAGGGCATGCTAAAATTGTTGCACCCTTGGAAGAATTACTAAAAGGGAAAGGTACATTTCATTGGGGAGAACCGCAGCAGCACATGTCCGAGATATTAAAAGAGAAACTTATTACCACGCCCATTCTACGTTTTCCCTCATGGGATAAAATATTCATGTGCATGTGGAGGCTTCTGGCATGGCCATTGGCACTATGTTAGCTCAACCTGGCGAAGGTATTATAGATCATCCAATTTATTTTGCTAGTAGGAAACTGACTCCTACTGAAAGGAATTATATAACTAAAGAGTGCGAAGCTTTGTCAATGATTTATGCATTGCACAAGTTTTGATAGTACTTATTAGCAAAACCATTGTTTTTTTATATAGATCACATGGAATTAAATTATTTGGTGAACAAACCAGTCTTGCAAGGGCGCATCTACATATGGGTACTCCTATTTCAAGAGTTTGACTGCACAGTTGTGGTGAAGCCAGGGAAAAGTAATTCTAGACCAGATCACTTATCTAGAATTCACTCAGGAGAAGAAGCACATACAATTAAAGAAACCATGCCAGATGCACAGTTATATAGGTTGCAATGCGAGCCCAAAAAATTAGAAGAAATTGTTGTCTTTCTATGAACTGGTATGGCACCAGAAGGAATGAAGGCATTAGAAGAGAAACAACCTGCTGTATGCGAAACACTATTTATGTTAATCAGTGGTAACCTCTACAAGTTAGGTAGAGATGAAGTATTACGCCGTTATGTATTAGAGCATGAGCATAAGGATATTATGGAAGAATCCCATGGTGGTATTGCAGGAGGCCATTATGCAGGTGATGTGACTGCCCGAAAGATCCTACTTGTTGGATTATGGTGGGATACATTGTATAAAGACTGTAAAGAATATTGTAAGGCATTTGATCATTGTCAGCACCTAGGAAAACTAGGGAAAAGAGATGAGATGCATTTGAGACCAATTACTAGTGCCAAACCATTTGAGAAATGGGCCATTAAAATTTTTAGGATCTATTTTTCTAGCCACATGCAGGACTGGGTCCATGCTATATCATTATTTGCACAGATTATCTCACACAGTGAGCAGAAGCAAACACTTACAAAGGATTGTACAATAGCTACAACAACTAGGTTTCTATGGGATAATGTTCTTATATGTTATGGATGTCCTTTAAGCTTGAAAAGTGATAGGGGTACACACTTTTTGAATGAGACAATCAAGATCCTATTAGATGATTTTATGGTTGAACACCATAAAACTACACCTTACCATCCTCAAACAAATGGAACTGCTGAGGGTTTCAACAAGATTTTGAGCCAGAATTTGACAAAAATTTGTGATGTTGGAAGAAAGGATTGAGATGATAAAGTGTCAATTGTTCTTTGGGTATATAGAACAACTTATAAGAGATTGAAAAAAGCTACTCTATTTCATTTGGTATTTAGCACAAAAGCCATTCTCCCTATAGAATTTATGTTACCTTCTTTGTGCATTGCATGTGTTGGAGGTCTAGCTGATGAGCAAGCTTTAGAAGAGTGTATTGAGAAAATGATTCGATTGGATGAGTGAAGAGCCATAACACGTTAGAGTCAGAAGCAGGAAAAATCCAGGTAGAAAGCATGGCATGACGGAAACATAAGGGATAAGAAGTTTGAGATTGGAAAAATGGTACTTCTTTATGACTCTAAGTTCTTGCGCCATCCAGGAAAGCTCAAAGTACATTGGTTGGGGCCGTATGTCATCACTCACATACTTGAAACATGTGATTTCCAGTTAGAAGCACTTGATGAAACATGACTACCCTGGTTACTTCAACAGGAGTAGGCTAAAGCCCTAATATAAATAAGTCTTCTTGGTGTTTGTAATAAGGTAGTATTGCCATTTATATTTGGTTTTCAATTATGTATTTCCTTAATGTATTTCCTTCATTGTCATTATGCTTTGTCAATTTAGTTGTTGGTCTTGTGTAATAAGCGCGCTTGCGCACATGAAGCCAATTACTATGTGAAGAATGTTTATGTGTAGAGGACTATACATACTTTTAGTGTGGGGTGGTTATTTATATTTAGGTACAAGATAGTGGGAATTGAAAGGATAAATGAATAAGCTCCTATGGGTGTGCTTTAAGTCAAAATAAGATTGCTTCTCAAAAGTGACCAAGGATGGAGATGAAAGAAGGAAACAATATAACACGAGGCAAGCAAAGGCCATGATAACTACGAGAAGAAGGTATAATGATGAGGTACTCAAGCGCAAGGGCTGTCCACACTAAAGAGAAGCCTATGTCACCAGAGGGTAGGGAGGCACGTTAGAAGGTTATAGCTTAGGTGCACGAATATGTACCACACACAGAATGAATGAATCTGGTCAATGAATGAGGGGATATTTTTTAGGTGAAGGAGCAATAAATGCATTAAAATTTGAAAAATCTATATAAGAATGGGATGCGAACTTCAATTTTACCATTATAATTAAGATTATTTGAAAGAAGCCAAGTGAAAAGAGCTGAGTGATCATTTTAAGGTGCGAGAGGTGTGTAACCATTCGTGATCGAAGATATATGTGTACGCATAAGAAGCTTGTATCCCCAGATGGTAAAGGGTTTGAGCGAAGTGAGGTGTTGGAGATGAGTTACGAGTATGTAATTTCACCTAAGGAACGCTTAATCGAACTAGGGTTTGCTTCACACATTGTAAAAATTTGAATGGAAAGGATCTATAAAGGATTGCAAGGTAAAAATGGCACCCAAGAAGGCAAGTATGCAACAGGAGTAAAAGGAAAGAAGAAGGTGGTTCGTTGAGTAGGAAGAAATGGCTCCAGAAATCATTTTTTTGGAGATGCAATATCCAGAGGGGGTTATTGTCGGCCAGGATTGGGATTCTCACATAAGGAAAAGAAAAGTAAGTGATTACAATCACTGTACCATTGAGAACAAGAAGAAGCTTAACACATTGTTGAACACGAAGACAAATAAACGCATGATAGAAGATATGTCAGTGTATGACGATGCTGGTGAGAAGACTCTTGCAGAGGATAGGGGTTTACCAACTTTATGAACTACCTTATTTTGGAAAGTATGAGCCATTATACCAGTAGCTTATGAGTAGAGTGCATGAGGATTTTTTCTTCTTTGCATGGCATGGAATCAAAATTTTAGTCGTTCTCATCATCCACAGTGACAGGGTTGAAAGGAACGAGAGATGATTTGCGAGATGATCTGATAGATAAAACCACAATATTGGAGACCAGGAAGGAGTTGGGATATAAAAAGGGTCTGCACAGTATGGACATCGAAAAACTAAAGAAGTATCTAGTTATACAAGTGACTGCACATCTTATTACAAAGCTCAATGACCATGAAAGGTGGTCACAAGTGAAAACCACGTGGTTTCTCATTGCCAAAAAGATGTATGAAGGAGTAGTCTACAACATTTCACTGGTATATCATAGAGACATTCATTGAAGAAGCATGCAAATAAGGAAAGAACAGCTTTGGAGCTATTTTTTTATCACTAGTGTTCATGGAGATCGAACTGCATGACTGGACCGAAGGAGGAAGATATGGGAGTAACCGATGGAACAAAAATCACCTAAAAAACACTTCAAGAATTATCGTATGTGAGGGAACTATGACAGAGCATCTTAAGCAATGGGCTGAGAAGTGGTATGATAGGTTCTATGTGACTTTTTGAGGAAGAGTGGTCGCATCCCCAAGGACTTGCCTTCAGTGGTTGGGAAGGCAGTTCAATTTGCTGTATACCAACATTTCTGTATAGTGTGGTTTGCAATGAAAGATGGGGCATGGATTCCTTGGTGTAATTTTCCATATGCATTCACAAAAAGGTACTTCCAGGCATCAGTACACATGTTTACAGACGCGTGCGATGAATGATGTTCAATGCGGATAAGGTAGATTGCAACTGCCACATACTAAGGAAAAAATATGTGTATCCAGGGTGGGTTACATATGTTGAAAGACTCATTTATGATGTTTTGAGCATTAAACCAATAAGTTTGGTGGTGGAAGATATTATAGTAGCACTGGTGTATCTCCAACTAAAGCCAAAGATGGATAATAAACAATTATGTGGAAGGTGAGTTCGCACTTCCACCACCACCAAAGGGAAAGCATACAATGGAGAACATCCCAGGACCTAAGCCCATAGAGGTAATTGAATTGGAGGATGACAAGTAGGAGCAGTTCGAAGATAGTGATGGTTTAGAGCATAGAGGTAGGAGACATCCTATACATAAGGGTGAAGCTGAGCGCACCACTTACACCACCTCAACCATAAGAGGGGGATGATGAGGACTTGAATGTAGTCCAAGGGGGGAACAAATTTAAGAGGGTGTTTAGGAGAAAAAGGACCCAAGGTGCTACTCTAACCACGGTACTGCAGATCACCCAAAATCTCTCCACAAAAGGAGCCAACTATGCAAAGAAGGAGGAAACTGAAGTTAAATGAGGAGGAGGAAGAGTCAGAGGATAGTGCGCCTAATTCTCCTACACTTCCAGAGAACATAGAAGAACAGGGTGAGGAATCAAAGGAAAGAGGAGAGGATGAGAAGGGACTAGAGGAGACAGCTACAGAGAATTTTCAAGACATAGAGACACAAGTCCCAAATTTGGAATCTAAGCTCCCTAAGTAGCAACAGGGTTTGGAAGAACGAGTGGAGAGAACATTCCACTAGCCATGGGGTATGAAGAGGATGCATGTAAAATTTTCCACACCCGCTTCTAGAGCACAATAAAACAAAAGGATTTATTTGGCTGGGAGCTAATGGATGAGGATATGGTGCATACTTATGAACACTCGAAAGAAACTATCATGGTCAATGCACACCCACATGAATGAGCATGACTTTGATATGCATGTGAAGAGTCATGTGTTTTGAGATGGCTAAAGAAGGCACCCTAAGCTAGACACATGAGAGTAAATCCTACTGTCATGTTGGATGAGCATGCCAGTAACGCATTGGTGAAGGTTTCTGCTGAAGTTTCAAGAAGAAACATGGACAAAGCTACAACAATCAGAGCACTATGCGAGGAGCTGAAGACAAAGGATGTTGAGATAGCGCACATAACACAAGAGAGGGACTTGGCACAGAAGAAGAATAAAGTATTTATCAGCTTCATAGAGGAGATTGGGGACAATGTTATAAGAGCTAGGCCACACTTAGAGACCAAGATACCATAGACGTTTCCCTCAGCAATACATTATGTAGGAAATTTGGTGGACTTGGTGCTTAAAGATGAACCTCTACACATGCCAATGCCAAGGAACTCATAACAAGAGGTAGAACGAGAGAAAGTGTCAGTGATGCAAAATATTGCATCCTATGAAGGGCTGCTACAAGCGCTACAAGAAGTATTGAAGAAAGCAAACTAGGCCTTTGAACATCTGTACAGACTCCAGAGGCACTTATCAATATGAAGACCCTAGAAGAAAAGTAATGAGGTCCATAAAGCCATGAAGGACGATACATTGGGCCACATAGAAATATTGTCAATAATTAAGCAGAAGCGCGAGGCCCTGACAGCAACACAAGAGCCACATAAGACTTGGCTGGAAGAGCTTGGGAAGCTCATTACGTAGAAGATGGATCTTCTAGAAGGAAGAATGACCTCAATGTCTAGCATTGTGTTGGTTCTGCAAAATGAAAAAGGAGATATTGCGAGGGATGAGTTGGAATCCATTGTTGTGGACATTCCAAAGAAATCAGAACAAGCACTTGCTAAATGGCAGGCCTTGGAGGCCAAAGTAAAGGAGTATCTAGAGTTGATACTTCAAACTGATGCAGAGGAGGCTGCCTCATAGCCTCATAAAACTTATTTATTCATCTACATTCTTTCTTATTCTTTCCATTATTATATTCTTTACTTCAATTTTTAGAGATAACCATTGTTAAGAGTGACAATGAGATTAGTGTGGGGTAATGTTGATCAGAGAATACTTGTTAAAGAACTCACACAAGAGGTCGCGTGGGAGAGAAAGCCAGGATTCAAGGGCACGGAGGGACAGGAAGAACCCACGCATAGAGGGCAAGTTCAGTATTCAGGACTTATCTGATTTTGAGCATGAAGACCTATTTTTAGAAGATGGCATGTGGGACACACCAACGATGCAGATACGTGCGTGCCACGCATTTTCTATCTTTAGAGGCTTATCAGATTGAAGAATTTTACATGGAGACAAGCTGAGAATAGGATTGACACTTCAGTTAACTTCAAGAGGTCTATATATAACACACTTGCATGTGTGGCTATGCCTGTAAATGATGTGTGGCTATTAATATCATGCGGCCTATTTCTGGAATAGATAAGCGGTGAAGGGAAATTTCCCACCCTATATATATGATATAGATATCACATAGATATAGAGAGAGTCTAGAAGAGAGATGGATGTATGGAGATATAGAGATATGGGCATATTATTGTATTATTGTACCAGATCCATGCACGCATTAGTATAGAATGCCACTATTGTAAGGAGCTTTTGTGTTTATTAATAAGATGGAAGATATTGGCTGAATCTAAGTGTCATTCCTATGTGTATAGTTCAAGTAGTACATGTTATTGATTCAATCATGATTACTATTTAAAGTTTGTTCTTTCATAGATCTGAATATGGTATGCATTGTAGAATGATGGATTAGTTATGGATACTATATGTTTCTTTCTTCATCAGGTTAGCATCCTACTACAACAACCCTAAAGAGGGACCTGGTACCTTTGCATGCTTCGGGTGAGCAACTCAGTCTAGGCTGACTGATGTGCCAGCGTGGCTAGGGTGTTATCTGGTAAATTCTAGGTTGCATCACAGTAGTATCTGATCATTATTGTTTATTAGTACTCTTGTGGTTTTGTTTTGCATTCACAGGTAGTTCCTCCTAGCAAAAAATAATTTCTCACAATCAGCACTAGATCAGGAAATCAGAATGCATGCACTCTACCTTCCACCTTCATTCATAGGTATTCCTCCTCACCCTGACCCTATCTATTTTTCTCATATGTACGCAACTTATTGGTGAAACACCAAGCAATCAAGAATATTTTTAGGCAATTTGGTTCACAAACATTCCCTAGAAGTCAAGTTAAGTGAAATCATGCATGTTAAAACCATGCATGAAGAGTTATGGAAAAAGCGTGTAGGACCGTCGGCCTACGCAGGGTGGCAGTGGAAAAAGCATGTAAGACCATCGGCTACGCAGGGTGGCGGTCCTGACACTAAAGGCCAAAACATGCACAGAAATGAGTGGGAAACAAGAAGAAAGCATGGAAAATATAAGGATGTCTAGGCTACAAACATACACTGCGAATGGGTTTAGGAACTCAAACACCTTCTAAAAGGACATGAATCATCATTGGGGGACTTTTGTAACTATTTTCTGACAATGTAGCACATGTAATTTTGGGTGCGTACAGTCCCCTCTTGTCAATAATATCTTAGATGACATTTATAAATTAGTGACACCTTTCGATGTTATGGCCTCGATCCTGATTGTATTTACAATAGTTGTTTTCCCCGATACCACAAGGAATTCTAAACAGATGTGTCAATGGTATGGATAAGAGGAAGGGTGATCATACACAAGACTAGGGGCTTGTCGAAAATTGTGCTTTAGAATTCTCCAATGGGGGTGTAATTACATTGAGGAGGAGAGAATTCATAATTTGAATGTCCTTTTGATGCGGTTTTCACGATAACCACATTCGTTGAGCCTTTAGATTTTTTGTTCACTAAAATATGATTTAAACAAAGACTCGGGTTCACATTCGTTAAGCCTTTAGATTTTTTGTTACTAAAATATGATTTAAACAAAGACTCGGGTTTTGGTTTCTTTGATTGGGGATTGACTTTACCATCTTCGAGAGAAATAATTTATAACGTACCGGCCATGGTAAAGGCTTCATCAAATATTTGGAAAGATATTTGTGTGTGCATGATCGAGTGAAAAACTCAATCAGTTGGGTTTGTGGAAGTGAGAATAATAGTTTATTGATGATCCCATGCCAACGAGTGACAAAATTTTATAACAGATTCATCTTCGAACTATTTGATGGCATAAGTTCTGTAATAGAAATTTTTGTGGGTGATATTTATGGAAAAGTGTTCTGGAAAAGTTTGTGTGAGATGTGTGAAGGAGAAGAGTTAGTATTTTTGGATAGTGTTATACCAATACAATGCAAGCCCTGTTAAGGACATAGGGAACGTCCTTAACATGAGGTCTTGATCATGTGAGATAAGGTAGCACATGTGATAGAAGGCTCATATGTGTTGTTGAGGGTCCCTCCTTACTGTAGAAATTGACAAACTTAGGGAGTTCCCAATGTGGAGGATAGGCTCTTTATAAGGCACTGATGGATGAATTTTTCCATTGTAAGATTTGTTCATATGATAGTGTGTTTTTTAGGACCCATAGAGGCGGCTTCTAGACTAGAGATATTGTTCATCAATGCTTATAAAGGATCATTTTGGGATAATTTCTGAGGGTTAAATGATGAAGGGCGCAGTTGATTATGGATGTATGAGTTTGACTATTGATACGAATGATGGGAGTAAAGGGATATTGTGTTGAAGGGGAATGTTTGTAGGGATATTATAGATAGGTTGTGAAACCAAAGGCTGTGATTGTTGGATATACTAATAAGGGATTGTAATAGATGTATTGATGAGGGGTTGATATGGATAAGGTACATAATGAGATGAGATAGAAATAGATGGGTTAACGAGAGGTTGAGATGGTTGAATAATATACTGGGATGGGATAAGTGTTGATGAGAATTTGAGATGGTTCAAATATATAGTGGGAATGAATGTGTGAGAAAGGAGTGGTCGATTCCTATTGTGAAGAGGGGTGAGTGCTAGCAATATAACTTCGGGGTGAATTCTAGCAATATTAACTTGTATTAATAAGGGGTATAGACGTGGGGATGGATATGACTACATTATGGATTGTGGGTGTGGGTTATTATGAAGGGATGGGTTGAGACACATTAATTGAGATGGCTACTGAGCTCACTGGAGGTGTAGAAGAGACACTGGAAGCTACAGGAATTTTTGGAAAAACAACAATTTAGGGGACAAACAATCCCTCCTCTTTAATGGGGAGGTTCCCTTATTCAAAATCCAAAACCCTAAGTATTTACAAATGTATAGAATTATTACTATTTGATGAGGATATTGGTGATCACGAATAATGAAACCATTACTCTCAATATATATGATAAACAGGGGAAAGACATAGAGGAGTTATAGCATTATGAATAGGGTAAGACAAGTTGATTAGGGAAACACAATTACAACTAACCAACTGATCTAGGATATATAAATCCTCCTTGGTTATCCAATATTACCAACTGGTTGTAAAAATAGAAGAAACAAGAAACAACACTTTCAAATAAAGAGATTTCATATTTTTATTCTACTCATGCATGCAAATAGGAATAAAAAAACATGTGTGTTTGCATAAATGAAAAATTCATAACATGTAGAATGCAAATTGAAACAAATTTCAACACATTTTCCTCCATGGATTTGAACACAAAGTTTCAAATTTCAAATATGAAAAAATCATCACATTAATCATATTGAAGGAGAGAAACAAAAAGAACTTGAATAGAAGAGAAGTTTTTGTTCTGTATTGATCAAAAATCTATGCATTACATCCAGATGCACCAATATCCAACCCCCTTTATAAATGAAAATGAAGTTCCATATATAGGCTAGGGGAGGATGTAACTACTTTTCCTAACTAACTTCTCTTAATTAAGTGTTAAGCACTTAATTAATTAATTACATAAGTTGGTTTTATTTTACAATTTTTCTTTTTAGAATAATAAAACCAACTCCAAAATAGAACAATAAGAAGGCTTTACAGAAGACGAAGGGGTAGTAGGAACAGCTAAGGCTGGCACTTTTATCTTGAGCACTTGTATTTTGAATTTTATTATAGTAGTTGAAATCTCCATGCTCTTGGGATAATGGTGTTTGTGAGAGCATCTAACCAACTTCTAAGAGAGTACTCCATTTCTTTGGAAATTCCACCATTTTGTACCAATCCCTTTGTTATTAGTTAGGAAATAAGGGATAAAATATGTGGAACAATCCCACAAAGAATGGTAATAGTAGAAACTAATATGTAGAATAATATCATAGATCTAAAATAAAAGAGTAGAAAACACAAGAACAAAACATAGAGACATTATTTAATATGGTTAACCCAATTTGGGCTACGCCCACCAAGAATCACTTGCTCAGATTTTTATTACAAGCCACCTCTTTCTCTCAATACGGTAACCAAATCTGTTTGGATCTATGCTCAAAAAAATCTCCTGAATTCACACTGGAACTCACACATATTTACAATGTTACATCAACCCTACCATATGCAAAAAATCAAATAAATAGGAAACTTCTTAAGCAGTTTTAAAATACCATGGGTACCAAAATCATGGGAAACAACCACCCCATAAACCTATGGGTAAAAAATCTTACCCATATGAGAACATTACATTTCCCGAGATACTAGGCATAGTTTTTTGAGGCCCAGTGCCGGCTCTGAACCCTAGTGAGAAAATTGTGGATAGTTAGTGTACAATCTTCAACACTTCCACACATGAAAAAAAGCTCCACAACATAACAATATCCCACTTGGAGACTATTTTTCCTCTTGAGCAAGCTTCTCAACCCTTTAGTGTCGTTTGTGAAGACCAACCAAAGCTGAACACATCTTCAGTTTCTCCCTTGTGACCACCTTAGTCATCAGGTCTACAGGATTATGACTGGTATGAATCTTTTTCAGCTTCAACTTCTTTTCCTCCTAAATTGTCCTAATAAAATGGTACCTTAACTATATATGCTTTGTGCTAGAGTGGAAATCAGAGTTCTTAACTAAGTGAATAACACTCTGACTATCACTATGTAGCTTCCTTTCCTCATGCTTATACCCCAGCTCCTTCAAGAAATTATTGTAACCAAATCATTTGCTTTCCTTTGCAAGCAGCAACATACTTTGTGGCTGAAAAAGCCACCAAATTTATAGTCATGAAATCCAGCTCACTGTTTTCCCACCTATAGTGTATATATAACCTATTTTTCTCTTGCTATTGTCTACATCTACTGTCATGTCTGAATCGACATAACCATGAAAAGTGGTGTTTGATCCACTGTAGCAAAAAACTGTCCCCGTGGTCCCTCTCAAGTACTGAAGGATCCACTTTATTGATTTCCAATGATATTTACCTGGATCAGTCATAAATCTACTTACTGCTCCCAGTGTATGTGTAATATTAGGTGTAGTGCACACCATGTTATACATCAAATTGTCAACTGCTGTTGAGTGAGTTACATTGGACATTTGGTTTCTTTCCTTCTTTGTCTTGGGACACAAAACCTTTGATAACTTGAAATGGCCTGCCAAAGGAGTCCCAAGAGGTTTAGTATCTTGCATATTAAACCTCTCAAATACCTTCTTAATGTACTCTTCCTGAGATAAAGTAAGATTTAATTCTTTCCTATCCTTGGATATTCTCATACCAAGGATTTCTTTGGCTTCCCCCAAATCCTTCATATCAAAGGAGTTCACTTAGCTACTTCTTGATTAATTTTGTTTCCTGCATGTTTTTTCCTACAGCCAACATGTCATTCACATACAGACACATGATAATATAAATGACATCTTGAAATGTCTTTTATATAAGCAATGGTTAGAATGGCATCGAATATAACCTTGATCCATCATTAAGCTATCAAATTTATTATACGATTGACATGGATCTTGTTTCAGGACATACAAGATCTTCTTTAGTTTGCACACCATCTCCTCTTTACCTTTGAAATCATATCCCTCTAGTTTTTGCATTTATAGATCCTCATCACAATCACCATGGAGAAATGAAGTCTTTACATCTAGGTGCTCTAGGTGCAAGTCTTATGCTGCAACTATTCCAAGAATAGTTCTAACAGAAGTCATTTTTACTACAGCACAATAAATATCATAAAAATCTACACCTTTTTTCTATGTAATCCCCTTGACCACCAACTAGGCCTTGTATCTTTTCGTTCCTTCTTTCTCTTTAAATTTGTACACCCACTTGTTCTGAAATGCTATTTCACCTTCAGGTAGCTTCACCAAATCCAAAGTATTCTCCATGATAGATTGATGCTCCTCATTCATGGCTTGGTCCCACTTATTCCTGGCATATACCTACATTATTTCGTCAAAGATCTTTGGCTCTCTATTATCAATGAGTAATAAATAATAAAGAGAAGGAGAAAAATGCTTAGGTTCTCTTCTTACCCTAGAAGACTTCCTCAATATAGGAATTTATGGTTTTTGTTGAGTATTTTCTTGAACTAGTTCACGTGTCACTTTCCCATCTAGAAGATCCTCTCCCAATGCATATTATTTCTTGGATTCTTCCCTGTTTTCCTGCAACTGTTGCATATATATAAATTTTTCATTAAATACCACATCCCTAGATTGAATGAATTTCTTGTCCTTAATATTCCAGCATTTAAATCCAAAGTCATCACCACCATAGCTAATGAAAGTGCATTTTTCTGATTTAACCTCTAGCTTAGTCTTATCATCCTTGTCAATATGAATAAATACCTCACATCTAAAGACTCTAAGAAATTAGTAATCAAATTTCTTCCAAAACCAATCCTCCTTAGGTATCCAAAGCACTTAAGGGTCCTCTGTTTATCATGTACACAGTTATTCTCACCACTTTTTCCCAAAAATAAAGAGGTAGTCGTATATGTAACCTCATGCGCCTAGTCCTATCCATTATTTTCATGTTCATCCTTTATAACACCCCATTTTGCTACGGAGTTCCTGGAACCGTCGTTTTCCTGCAAATTCCATTCTTAGAACAATAATTATCAAACTCATTATTGTAATACTCCCCTCCATTATCTAACCTGAGACATTTTAGCTTAAGACCTATTTCATTCTCTACCAAGGATTTTGATTTAATAAAATTTTGAAATACATCAGATTTATTTATAATACAATATAACCAAACTTTCCTTATTGCATCATCAATAAAAGTAAAATAATAATTTGAATGCCCCAGAGATGATACCGAAGCTACCCTCGACACATCGGAAAGTACCAACTCTAACTTACTCTCTTTCTTCGTTGGTCCAACACTGAGAAAACTTACTCACTTCTATTTCTCATATACGCAGTTCTCACACAACTCCAAATGTCTTTTTGTATTTCTAAGCAAATTCTTATTTATTATCTCCATGCCCTTATGGCTCATATGACTGAGCCTATAGTGCTACGATGTTGTATCTACGTCTGAAGCCACAACATTACAAACATTAGTACTATCATTGGTTAAATACAAAGTTCCAACCTTCTTACATCTTGCCACCACAAGAACACCCTTGGTAACCTTCTAAGAGTCTGTTGTAGATATCATAGTACAACCATAACTTCCCCATTTCCCCGCCAATACCAAATTTCATCTTAATGTAGGCATATGTCTAACATCCTTCAATAGAAATGTATTCCCATTCTGCATCTTAACCTGAGAAGAACCTTTTCCAACTATGTTGCAAGGCTCATCAGCACCGAGAAAAACATGCCCAAAATCCCCTTCAACATAATCAAAAAAATAATGCCTATGTGTAGTAGCATGGAAAGAATCCCCCGAATCTAAAACCCAAGATTCAACAATATTATGCAAATAAAGAATCAAAGCATCTTGACATGCATTACCCGTTTCCACATTTGGCTCCTTGTTTTCCTCCTATTGTTTCTTCTTATCACAAAGCTCCCAATAATACTTCTTTGCATTCCTAGACTTTCCATAATGCCAACATAACATCTTGCTTTTGGTTTTTTACCTTACCCTATCTTACGATTTTCCACGGCTTCCTCTATTCTTCTACCTCCATCTAGTTTCCACTATAAAATACTTCCCTAAATTAGATGATTTCCCAGATCATTTTATTCACATTTCATTGTTTAGAATCACCCCTAAAAAAATCCTCAAACTTGAACTTTGAGTTAGATGGAATCAATTTTCTTACTGCCATTACCAAGCTATTTTAACTCTCTGGTAAAGAGTACATAATTAATAAAGCCATAACTTCTTCATCAAATCATATTGTAACAAAGCTAGCATATTCAAAACCATGTTAAATTCATTCAAATGATCTACTACTAAATTATTATGAGAAATCTTCATATTAAACAATTTTTTCAGTAAAAATATCTTGTTAGAGGAAGATGGTTTTGTTGATGCATAATCACAGCACCCCTGAAGTCTGCAACTTGATGGGTTGAGACTCACAGTGTGATTGCATAACATGGAGCATATATCAAAGTGTGGGACTTTATAAATCGAGAGAGATCTCTGGATGAAGGCCGGTTCCAATTCTTTTGTTCAGGTGCACACATTCATATTGCAGAGGATCTAAAATTCTAAAACCTACTCTAACTTGCGAAAGAGACAGGGTTAAGGAGATGCAAGAGATAAAACCTAGAATAACAAGGGTGATGCACCAAAGGAATGATGAACACATGCTTTGCAATAAACATAAACCTAGAAAAAATAATATAACTACCATGCAAAGATAACCAATACTGTGATGAGAGATCAGAAAGGAGGCAATGAATGCAAGAGAGGGTTGAAAATCACCCACAGACATGCATTATTGCTCCAGAGTTGATACAGTGTACTAAAATGGTCAAAAGGAAAGATTTGTATTACAATCTAAATGGGAGGCTTGAAACTTCCACAAATTCACCTGTAAGACAGAGAAGAAGGGAGAGTGCAAAGCAAGAGTGTCTAACCTTTAGAAAATTGCCCCTCCTTACAATATATAGGAAAAATAAGAGAGAGAGAGGAAATAAGAATTCAAAATCCTACTCGAACCACCCAGAAAAATGCATTGAGTTCACCTACTCTAACCACCCTAAAAATGAAATAAGTCCACCTCCTAAAATTGATGGGTTCCATGACACAACCCATGCCTTCATCAATGTTCCTTGTTGGGAAAGAAAGGAAGACCAAACCCCATTATAATGGTAGGTGAGAATCCTAAAAAAACCTAAAAAATGGTTGTATTTAATTTAAAATTATTCATTAATGGTGGTGGGTGAGTAGCAGACATTGAAAGCTTTCCAAAAAATCCTTTCCCGCTCAAATCTGAGCTTCAAGTTGAAAGATATGGCTATCTCAGGATCAGGGTCCGGTGTTTAATGCGGGATCACAATATTTAAAAGAGTCTATCCATGTAAGATCCACGTGGCAACCTTGTGCATCTTAAGGTTTCAGCCCCCTCCTTTCATTCTTGAAGTTGTGCCAATTGGACACTTGGCCTCATTTGTGGGCCTGTTCTTTTTCCTTTATGTTTCACTAAGTCCCTCCCATTGGCGTTGAGCACTATGTCTGAACCTAGACACGTGCAGGGCTAATGCTCATCTAGAGACCGATTTTAGACTTGACCTTTGAAGGTACGCCATCGAGACACGTGGGGGCTTCTGCTGACTCTCTTATACTTAGTTGATTCAGGGTCTCAAGTGAACACTTCCTTTCTCCATTGTTCTCCTGTTGAGCTCTAATATCCTTTAACATTGTTTGGCCTCATTTCTTGACCTTGCTACTCCATCGTTGAGCTCACCTGATACTTAATTTTTGGGATCAAATGTGAGCTCGCACGACTAAACCAACCTCTCTGCGTCTCATATGTAAGGTGGTGTTTGATCAATTTTTCCTGAGGGGAAAAATTAGATAACAGGTTTTTCATATAACTTCCCTAATGCATCCATAAGTTATTTTGTAGTCTATTCCTTTGAAACATTAAATAATACCGAAGATGTAATATATATCCAAATTATTCCAAGTGCCTTCCTATCCAGCAAATACCACTCTACATCCGTCATGCTCGAGGGTTTGATCCCTTTCTTAGTCAGTGGAATATAAGGATCCTTATGATAAATGTAATATTCCATCTCCATCTTCCAAAGACTACAATTATGTCCATTGAATTTATCAACCTTTGATTTTCCATCATCTTCCATATCTCCCACTCAAGTTAAAAATTTCCCTATGATTCAACACTTCAACAAACCAAACCAGGCTCTGATACAAATTGTTAGGAAATAAGGGATACAATATGCAGAATAATCCCGCACACAATCACAATAGTAGAAACTAATTTGTAGAATAATATAAAAGATTTGAAAGTAAAAGTGCATAAAATAACAGAACGCAACACAAAGACAATATTTAACGTGGTTCACCCAATTTGGGCTACGCCCACCAAGAATCACTTGCTCTTATTTTTATTATAGACCATCTCTTTCTCTCAATATAGTACCCATATCTGTTTGGAGATAAGCTCAACAAAATCTCCTGAATTCACACTTGAACTCACACACATTTGTAATGTTACATCAACCCTACCATTTGCAAAAAATGATATAAATAGGCAACTCCTTAAATAGTTTTACGATACCATGGGTACCAAAACCATGCACCAAAACCACCCCATAAACCTATGGGTAAAAAATCCTGACCATATGAGAAGAACATGTTTCTTCATATATCGGGCACATTTTTTGAGGCCATTTTTTTTCTTAGGGGTAGCGCTCCCGAACCCTCACTTAGGGCCCGACACAGCCTTGAACCCCAGAGAGAATACTGGATAGAGGGTGTATAGTACTTTTAGTGTACAGTCTTCAACACTTCCAAACATGAAAACAGGCTCCACAACATAACAGGTAGATCGACGACCGAATATTTAAAGTGCTTCAACATCCTGCATGGTTGTACCTCTGATCATCAATTTACGAGGGAATGTTGAGCAGTAATGTTGAATAAGGGAAAAGTGGGTATTTTAGAAAGGAATTGGAACATGAGTGCACATTACAAGATCCTCTTTTACATTCCATAACGCTAGAGGGGGTGATGACAGTGTAATTAGTAGCACACAACTCATATGTATATATGACATGGTGTATATATTGTATGTGATGGGAGGTGGGTTCATGAATTTTCATACAATGGGTGGATGAAAGACTAGTGGGGGGTAGAGAAAAATAAAAATTGGGATAATCGATCTCAGACATTGATTGAGATAATTTATAGCAAGGTGGAGGAGTAAACTCCTAGGAACATGGATTCAACAATTTACTTGACAGCTCAAATTTTCCACCAATACTTTTAACAACCTCTTCCTCATCCTTTTCTCTGAAGAATCGACCTCGACCTACAAAACACCTAGAGATACCATGGTTGTTTTTCTTCCACTCAACTATATTCCATGGTTTAGAAATGTACAACTAGAAAACATAACCCTAAGAATTCAAAGATAAAAAATTAAAATATGAGGCCACTGCCTCCTCCTCTAACCAAGTTTGATAAGGAAGAATTGCAACAACCTTTAAGGAAGGATGGTACATTTTCTTGTTGGGAATAATTGTCCTCCAAAGATAGCCACTAATTTTTGGAGGAACAAAATTATGTGTTGCTGGATTCACTTCTTGAAGATGTAGATAAGAACCAGTCATTAAATTTAGAGACATTTCTTGAAGAGGGTTTAGAGGGCATTGATTTTGTTTTGCTAATGGAAGAACATGTAACTCTTTTTCTTCAACAGACCAAACAATAGCTGGAATTCATAGTTGACATCTAGTACACAATGTGCAAAAAAAATCAACGCTCAAATACACTTCAAATTTTATTTATCTTTTATTCCTTTTTCTTGTATGATAAAACTGTTTAAAATTGTAAATGTGGATAACATTCAAGCCCTTTCTTACTAATTGTGAACAAAGATGAGATTTGATGTCTAACCCACCCATCAAACCAAAAATTTATTACGTTAAAGGGTGTTAAATAACCTGTCCATCTCTTTCAAATATTTTTTCTTTATTAAACAACTTAAAAAATACATTGTTTTTTAGTTGTATTTATGAGTGTCGGGTAAGTTTCATATAACAAAAATATATTTTCAGCAAAATATTTTATTTAAATATTTATGTAATGATGTAATTATATTTAAATTGAATGTGTTCATAGTGATAATGACAGTTTTTCCAAAATCGTTTACGTTAAATAGGGAGGGGAAGACTATTTTTCAAAGTGTAAACTATAGTTAAAACATGCAATTTTTTTTGGGACGAACGTCTAATCTCAGATCTAATTGTGAGCCACAAATTATATTCAAATAACTTCAATTTTTTTTTACTTGTACGATAATCACAAATGTGGATAACATTCATCCACAAACGGTATAAGGCATTTGTTACAATGGGAAAGCCCATCGGGTCTCTGACATGCACAGGTAGATCAGCAGCCCAAAGTTTAACGTGCTTCAACGTCCTGCACAGTTACACCTCCGACTGTCGATTTGCAAGATAAAATAAATCCAAAATCAAATTAGTTGCATTTATTTTCCATTCAAATTGATGCAACAGAAAACATTACCTCTTGTACTATGTTTTCCTAAGCCACCTATGTAACACCAACAAAGAGCTTTGACACAAGAACATGAAAAATATTGAGAAAATTAGGTTTTATGCATCCTCCCAGCCACACACACCTATCTACGGTCTCCTCTTCCTCCACCTGCGAACCCAACCTCTTTTTTTCCAAACACAATAATTTTAAACTTCGCCATCAACAACCTTATTTGTTTCAATGTCCACATACTACCAAAATCCTCATGGTTGACGTCCTTCTCCATATTAATGTCCACGTCAGTATCAAATTCCCTGTTTGACCTTCAACAGCTGGCAATCATTGTTTGACTGGTGTATAAATTGACGTAAATTGGATTAAGGGCATGCGAGATCAAGATCCATCCCAAGTGATGGCACACATAATCAAGGACATGTCATGTTTAGAGATAAAGTGAGGATATTTATCAATGATTAGTGTATCGTAATTTTTCTTTATTTTGAATATTTTATACAAGTGAGAATATATGATTATTTAAATAGATGCATCCTAATATGGATGAAATTTGATTTTTTGTTTTTATTTTAGATGCTTAACCAATATTGTAATAAAATACAATATAATATCTTACATACTTTGAAGCATATTGATTATGTTCTGAAAAAAACTTTTTTCCCATTTCATTTTTATCTTGTCACATATTTAATGTTGAAATTATGAATGTAATAAAGATACACTCATACATTTATTATGTTGAATCTCTTTGGAAGCCTTTAGTAACCATCGAGAAAGGAGTAATGGTGGCTTGTCCAATGATAAGTGGTCAACCTTCAAGCAAAACTTCTATAAAATGTCTACGACTTGCATTTTTAATATCGGCAGCAGGCACTATTGACAGGGAATACGCCACTCTGCCTTGAAGCTGGGAATGCAACAATATTGTTGTTAAGGCATTGTATTTCTTCCTTGATGAGGGGAACACTTTCGCAATGGATATCCCATGCTCCACTCCTTTGCCAATCTCGGGGACCCTGTGTGCACCAAAAAGAGGGAGTTTGTTTATTGTAGGGTGAAAAGATGCTAAGTAGTCTAAGTTGTAATATTGAAGTTCATGTTGTGGAAGATAGATACGTCCATTCTTCATGGTTGGATGTTGAATGTACCTTACCACTATGCAAGTTTCGATGACAAACTATGAGAAATAAAGTAATCGTTCCAAATCTACATTGAATATATATAACTTAGATCTTATATATCAATTGCCTGTTCCATCTAGTTAGATTTGTAAATGTTGCTTGTTCGCTTTATAATTCTAAATTTATATGACACCATTAAAATCCCACTATTCAGTCATATATTCTTATCAATGTACCATTGGATACATTCCATGGGCTTTGACAACATGCTCTATTAATTGTCGTCATCCACGTCCTTGCTCATGTATTAATGTCAACATATTATCAAAATCACTCACCATCAACATACTCTGTCCATATTCAACGTCCATGTCAGTATCAAGTTCTTTGTTTGACCTTCAACAACTGTCATTCATTATCTGACAGGTGTATAAATCGATGCAAAGTAGATCAAGGGCATACGATATCGAGGATCTGTCCTAAGTGATGGCACGTGCAGAAGCAGGGAGATGTCATGTTTAGAGATAAACATGAGGGCATTTATTAGGGATTATTGTATCGTAAGTTTTCTTTGTTTTAAATATTTTATATGAGTGGTTGGGGGGAATACATGATTATTTAAATAAACACATCCTATTATGGATGCAATTTGATTTGATTATTTTTATTTTAGACAGTATATCCAATCTTTAATCGAATATAATATAATATCTTACATACTTTGAAGCGTATTGATTATGATTGGGTAATGTTAGTCCCTTTTTATCTCATCACATATTTAATGCCATGAAATTACGAATGTAAAAAAGATACCCTCATACATGCTTATTATGATAAAATCTCTCTGGGAGCCTTTGTGACCATCAAGAAAGGAGTAATGGTGGTTTGTTCAAGTAGAAAATGATGGGCCCGACCCTCACATGAAACTTCCCACAATGTTTCAATGCTTGGGTTTTTTAATATCAACAGAGGCACTATCAACAAATATTACATTACTACCTTGAAGTTGGGCAAAAAAAGTGTTGTTGTTAAGGTGTCATCTTTCTTCCTTGATGAGGGGAACAATTTCACATGGATATCCCATGCTCCACTCCTTTACCAATCTGAGGACCATGCGTGCACCAAAAAAAGGGAGCTAGTCTTTTGTAGGGTGAAAAGTGCTTAGTCTGAGTTGTATTATTAAAGTTCTGCTGTGGAAGATAGAGTGCACGTTCTTCATGGTTGGATATTGAATGTACCTTACCACAATGAGTTCTGATGACAAAATGTGAGAAATAAAGTAATTATTCCAGATCTTCTTTGAATATATATAACTCATAGCTTATATATCATTGCCAAGTCCATTTAGTTAGATTTGTAAATGTTGCATGTTCACTTTTTAATTCTGAATTTATATGACACCATTAAAATCCCTTTGTTAGTCATCTATTCTTGCTATGTACCATTAGACAAGCCATCGTTGCAAATAATAACAGAAAATGAAAACAATGAGTAGAAATTTGTCAAGATATAAGACATGAAGCTCGTCAAATCAACTTCAATAAGAGCCACATCCAACTGATTTAGTTGTTTAGGTATGGATCTAGTTGCTTCATTGGAATTGATTTTTTAGATTTTTTGGAATTGAATTTTGAGATTTGTTTTAACATTTTAAACACATTTAACTCTAATTTAAATTTGAATATTATTAATAGATTACATATTTTTAGTAACTAATTATTCCATGCTATAATTTGCAAAGACATGAACCACTTAAACATAGACTAAACACATTAGATCTTAAATTAAGAAAACAAAAAACCTCTTTCCACTTGTACATTGCATAAAACACTTTGATGGTTTTATTAGTTCAAATCCCTCTTTCGAATGGGAAATAAAAGCACGTGTTTCTCTCATTTGGCCAACTACTTAAAGGACATTGAATATCAATGAATTTTTGTGCATCAAATTTTCTCATGTGCTTGCTCAAGCTTGAAAATGAAAAGGGAAGTTTGTTGGGGTTTTCTCATTTTTTAATTTTGGCCCCTTTAAACAAAAATTGCATTCATGTTAATAATACAAGTGAGATCGAGATGATAGAGTGGAGCACATATCATATATTGTTTAAAGGTAAGAAAAATCTAAGTCTAGAGAATGGGCGTGGGACATGTAGGAATTTAATTCCCACATTTTTACTAAGACATCACCTGTTCCCCTACAAGTACTCGAGCTTGAAACTGAAAATGAAAATTTACAAGGTTTTCCTCATTTTTAAATTTTGCCCCCTTTAAATGTGAATTGCATTCATGTGCATGATGCAAGAGATATAGGGAAAATAAAGTGGAGCACATAACATATATTATTTGGGGGGAACAATCTAACTTGTGGAATAATTGTGGGGCATGCATGTATTAGATTATCACATTTTTTCCAGAATCTTCAATTCATGTCTTTTTCTTCCTTGAACATTCATTTTATGTGTCCTTGCTACATGATCCCAGGGAAGTAATTTCAGCTTTTGGGTTGCCATCTCAATCCACCTCTCAAGTGAGAAAATACATTGCCAAAAGTGTTCCATTTCCCTTCATGCTTCCAAGGTGTGCTTCACCTACATCATTCACATCTACAAAAACTATGTGCCTCATGGCTAGAGGAAAACTATATTTATCTTTTTTGATAGCTATACAAAAACCCTAATCAAAATTGTGTATGAAACCCCAACCCTTGGGTTTTAGGTCCAATTGACATATCCTTGTTTCTAAATTATCCATTAAAACATGCAAGGGAGTAATGCCAAATATCGGGTTGCAATATCAACAGACCTCCCTCCCAATTGCAAGCATCACCCTGGCCATAAGTGACATTCCATTGCCCTTCACATTTCTTGGTGTACTTCACCTCCATCATCCACACCAAGAAAAACTGTGTGCCTCATGGCTAGAGATAAACCCTGTTCATTTCCTTAATAGCTATAGAGAAACCCTAATTATAATTGTGTATGTAACCCCTACCCTAGAATTTTAGGTTCACACCACATATCCTTATTTCTAAATTAACCCTTGACACACATAAGTGAATTCCTCTTGCATTTATTTGTGTTTTAAATACTTGTAAAGTGTAAGAGCTAAAATTGCAAACATCAACTATTGACATCGACAGTATATATTGAGTGCTCTTTTCTTTTTTAGATATCCAAAAAATATGTTTCCTTGACATCTTTCACACCTGTATTTTTTGTGGTCAAGTTCTGAAGTTGGAACATGTTGGCTTTTCCCTTTTTTATTTTTCCCATTTGGACGTAAATTGCACTTGTGTGACTACTACACTACCCTGATCGTTAACTTGATAGTTGGAGAAAAACACCAATCTAAATTTTATATGAAATCGCTACCTGAGCATTCTATGTACAATCTACTTCTTCTGGTCCCTGTCGTGTCATAGTGAAACATGCATTCAAATTCCCCTTTACATTTACTTTTTTTAACAACCCAATAAAGTCAAGAGCTACAAATTCAAACAAGTATTTTCCTCAACAACAATTTTTGTCCGCTACTTGAATTTTAAGATATCTCCCTCTGTAGTTTCATCTAAGTCTTCCTCAACATGATTTTTCTCCTTCTTTCCATTGATATACATGCCATGCTTTTGGTAGAGCATTTATTTTCACATTGGATCCTCCATTCCTCTTTCCTTTCCCATGCACTTCTCTAACCTCAAACACCATTCGCTACACCCATCTTCCTTTCCCATTGTTCTTCTCCATCTAGTTTAGCTTCTTCACTATATCTATTTAGGCGTTCACATCATACATTTCATGACATTGAAATGAAGGATGGATATGTGGGGAATAGATCTCACCATTCATCCATGGTAGGGGATTTCGTTTGTTGCTACAAACCTGAATCACAGGTAGCTTGAATTGTATTTCTTATGATAGGAGATAAATTCTTATATTGTTCATAGCTAGGACTATATATTAATATGTTTAGATCCAACATTGACTGTTATTAATTCCCTTATTGTGGTGTAGGATACACATGGGGAGGCTTTTTTGGACTTCCTTGACTATCTGGATTGGGATGGTGGTGTGCCTATATTCTGTGTCAGATATATAACGTGCCACATCATCCACCGCTAAGTAATAGTGTTGTCAACACCCATTTATGGATTATAATTTGTAGAACTTGAAAGATAGGGAAAGATGAACTTACATGAGTTGTAATATTTTTTTTAAAAAACTTACTAGGCACTGGGTAGTTTATATCAATCTTTATTTCTTCACATTTCTTCATAGATGTCCTTCGTTAAAATATGACCTAGATTACTTTTTTGGATGCAATCATGCATGATTTAAATACTTAATATCTTTTTTTAAAAAATATTTAGTAATTTATGATCATATATTCAAAAAAAGTACTTTTTTTTCTCAACTTGTGTTCTCATATGTGTAATGTTCTTTTTTTAATACAGAGGAATCCTTAAATATTACAATTAAGTGTTGGCATATGGTCCTATTAAGTGTTGTCATTGATTCAAAACCACATTAAAGAAAAATTTGATGTTGTATTAGGGTCATATGATGATGTATAGGATGTTGAAACACTGTTTCAGATGTGTTTGTGTTGGTATAATGAGATTTAGTGAGGATTGCTTGCTCTTGCAAGCCTATTCAGGTGCCTAGGTGATGCAACTTGCTAGTATGAGCTTCTTGGGTCCTTGGGAAGCATGTTGACATGATGGAGAGAACTATTTTAGGGTTCTTGGGCACTCAAAATAGTGGCATGGTGTAAATATAGGTGGTTCACTATGTTATAAGTGCTCATTGGGAACAAGTATGACAACTTGGAGGTGTGACAATGTGGTTTGGAGCTATATGAGATTATGTATGATTGAATTCAGGTATGTCATGATGTATCAAGTATTTTTGGGTCATTTTAAGATGTTTTATCACGAGTTATGACATTATTTCAGTTGACCCTAGCTTCTATAGTGAGGAACAAACATGCAAAAATAGGTAAGTCTTAATGACTGGAGAGATTGATGTATAAATTTGACATTATGATGATTTAAGATGTTAGAGGGATGTGTCATAGTGATTTGAGAAAAAATTAAGGTTGTGATGATGTGAATTTTGTAAGATATGTCGGTTTATGTGAGACATGGTAAAAAACAAGTGAAATTCCAACTTGAAGTTAAACTTCTGATGCTTGTTGTGAATAGTGTGATTTGCATGGTACCTTGTGGATTTTATGGATGCTTATATGGTGAGTTTAGAAGGTTTTAGAAAAATAATCAGTTCAGTTTATCGTCATGTTTTTATAAACGGATGTTAAGAAGATAAAGTGGTCTAAAACCTTAGTTAAACCCTAGCTAGGAGCAATTGTAGAAAGAGAGGTATAGTGACCCAATTTTGATTGTTTCATAAAAAGTGATGATTTGATGATTTATAGGACTATATTATATTTCCAAAAATTTATGGTTGAGGTCATGATGATGAGTGGGTGACACTAAAAAAAGTAAGATTTTGAAGAAGAAGGTTTTGGGACAAGGTTTTCCAAAGGAGTAGCACAATAAATTGATGATATGGAATTTATGTGAGCTGGTGTTTATTTCAATTGAGTTTTTAAGACACGTTAATGCAAGTAAATTTTCATTTGATGTCCTTACAGGTTGACTGGTCAAAGGGTAGTTTTGGGGTCTCAAATAATAGGGTTTAGTAAAATGGCCATAACTTGAGCTAAAGGTGGAGTTTGAAGATGATTAAAGTTGTGTTGGAAATAGGATTCAGAGATAATTATAGTAATATGAGATTTTATTCATGATGATGTAATTGACAGAGTTTCTAGGTCATTTTTTGGACATGAAGTTTTTTGGCAGTGCAAGACAAGATTGTTTTGGTGCAAGTTTGGCGTGGTTTGAAACATGAGATGGATTGGGTAATGATTGATATCACTTAGAATGTGAATATGGATGAAATTAGAATCCAATTAATCAATTTTTAGGTCTCGAATGTATGTAGAAATGTTTTTATGAGCTAACCTTTGGAAACAATGTTTTTGGCAGGTTGATTTGGTGAAGACAAAAGTAGCTATGGTTTGAGAATGAGGTTGATTAAAGTATTATAGCTTGCTTAGAAGTTTTATAAAGGTTATAAAATTTCCATCAAGTGGTTACATTTCATTTTTTTCTCATGTTGAAGTGATTTGGTTGTCTAATGAAGTTTTCAGGGTGCTGATGGGTGAAGGATACAACTATTTTAAGAATTACAAAGTGAACTAGGCCCATTAAATGAAATAATTTGATTGTTTGATAAAATTTATGACCATGTATGAATGTAAAATGATATTTTAATCATATGTAAGAGGTTATGGGTCATAACTATGTATTGATCTGATCTAAGGGCAATTTTATCTTTGTGCTCATGGGGTTTTGAGCCATTTTTGGCACATGCAATGAGAGTTTTAGCTAGGAAAACCTACCTGGGTCATTTTTGATTGTTGTAATTAAAATTTTGGATGTTTAATTGACGTATGGGTTGAGCCAAAGGAGGGAAAAAATTCGTGCCTAAGTTTGAAATGATGAGGAACTTATAAAAGCATGTTTTTGGGTACTTTTTGAGGCGAGTGAAGTGTGTGCAAGGTGAGCGACCTAGGTGAGAGTTGATTGCAGTTATTGGAGCATGATTTGGGGCTGAAACAAGTGTGTTTCAAGTTGAGAAAAAATAGAGAGAATGTGTGCAAGGTTTTGATGATTTTTGAAGTGATTGAAGAGCTAGTTATGTGAAGATTGGTTACCTAGGGTTTGATTGAAGAAGTGCAAGCTGTATATTGGATCTCTATCAATTGTGGTAGAAAAAAATTAGATATATAAACATCATAAGGTGATTGAGTGGTTTATTGATCATCTTGGGGGGTTGTGGCCTCCTTGTGGAGTTGGTGCTTCACAAAATTAGGGGTTGGTGCTATACTAAACTAGGGGTTGGTGCCTCACTAAATTCAAAAACATATCAATATAAGATTATGTTTCAGTGGGTTTTATTTTATCATGGGATAAATTTCAATTTAAAATGTTCCCTAAACTACCCTAAATCATGCTAGCATATTAGAGCTTTCAAAGAGCTTTTCGATGACTATATGAACGTAAAAAACAGACACTCTGAGCTCAAAATAGGTCCTGTCATCACCAATCCGACACTATGATAATTCTTCACCGGGAACTCCTCGTGCTATGATTATTTACTAATGCACAACCTTTAGTTTGGTGGACGTAATCTGGAAACAAAACAACAACCGAACACAAGAATACCATCGACTATGATAAGACAGAATGATGACAAATCTGAAATATCAAAGTAAATTATAATATTAACATGAAATTGTTACAATCTCACCCATGAGGTACTTCAACAAGACTATGGGAGAAACTTTACAATTACACCTCTATATGGCTTCTTCAACACACCTTTAATTGATGGCTTCCTTTGCACACTTCCTACAATATTTCTCACTACTTCTTTCTATGCTAAATGAGGGGGGTGGCCTCTCTATTTATAGAACTTCCAGGCTTATCCATCCTATCTCTAAGATAGGATAAGAAATCCACTCTGACGAATCATATTCCATACCTTAACTCTTATCTGTACATGTAAGCTTATCTCTTAAGATAAGATAAACCTTATCATTTTACATGGGTTCCACATTTTTAGACTTTTTACAAATAAAATACACAAAATATTTATGACCTCACTCCTTGTCCTTATTACCAATATAATATTTCTAATTCCTAATCATGTAGACCCTACTTCTCTAATTACCCAAACTTTGACATTTTAACATTACCGGACCACTTACGACAAATATTTACTTTTTACCACAACATTCCTATTGTACTTTGACTGTTACCGTATTCCACATTATTGGCGGCACCGTATTGACGGCGCTGTTATCTTCTATCAGACGCTACTACTAATTATACTTAACAACATCCTATTCCTAATACATACATTAATGAAATAGAAATTATGGAGGAAAATTTTAGTGTCGACATCTTCCCCCTTCCTAGCTTCTACTCCGTCCTCGGAGTAGACTATTCTGGTGCTTGGAAAATCTTCAACTTGTTGTGGTTGACCCATTTCGTAATGGGAGTGCCATCCAATTCCTCCAGTCGGTACGTACCATTTTCATGCACAGCTGCTATTTTGTAGGGCCCCATCCATTTTGGAAGAAATTTTCTCTGTCTTCTTTTTTTGTATCTGGAATCATATACTAGAACCAAGTCATTCACATGAAATGGAGACCACTAGATATTTTGATCAAAGTATTCCTTCTGCTTCATTTTCTTCTTATGGCTTGTATCCTTTACTATTTCCCTCATTTCCTCCAGCAAATGAAGATGTACCAACCTTTCTTTTATTGAATCACTTTCATCCATCCTTTCATTTTTCATAACTCTCACAGTGGGAATATCAAACTCAATAGGAAGAACTGGATCAATGCCATAGGCCAACTGAAATGGGGAGTATCCTGTTGCTGACTTTGATGTTGCCCTATATGCCCACAATGCTGCATGAATCCTTTTATCCCATTTATGTACCTGCAAGGCTGCATCTTTTGCTAGAATTTGACACAGTACAAAATTTGTTCGTTCCACCTGTCCATTTGTGCTTGGCTTGTATGTTGTTGCCTTCCTGTGCTTAATAGAAAAATTATTGACTAGGGCTTATACCACCTCATTAATGAAGTGGCTTCCTTGATCTGTTACAATTTCTAATGGACAACCAAATCTGGTGACAATGCGTTCATATATGAACCTTGCCACTTCATCCATGGAAGTTGTTTTCAATGGCCTAGCTTCAACCCACTTGGTTAAATAATCTGTGGCAACTACAATATACTTATTTTGGCGTGGACATAATGGAGCTGATGAAGTCTTACGATTACCATGTGTTTGAAAAATATCACATGTCTTACAATAATTATAACAATCTTTAAAAAGAGTGGGCCAGTGATAACCTACATCTAAGATCCTTCTTGCTGTAAGTTGTCCAGAGAAGTGCCCTCCACATGTACCATTGTGGAATTCTTTTAGCAGCTCCTTTCCTTGATCACGTCCAACTGCCCTCTTGTACTGTCCATCAGGTCCTATTCGAAATAATGCTCCATGCAGAATAGAATATGGACGACTGGCTTGAGTAATCTTTCTCTTAGTCTTTACATTGGCACCATCAGGAAACTTGAATTCATTCAGATAATTCCAAATATCTATGTATTCACTAGGGATTGTGTCAAGGGAGAACAATGTTGCATCGGGGAAATCATCATCATCACAAGATGATCCTAAACCATCATAGGCTCGAGAGAGTGCGTCTGCATTGACATGCTTCTTTCCTGGCCTATCTATAATATCAAATTCAAACTCTTGTAGCAAAATTATCCATCTTGCTATCCTCCCTAATGGGTTAGGCTTATTTACAATATATTTTAGAGCCTGATGATCTGTTACAACTAGAAATTTTTTCCCTAGTAAGTAATTTTTAAACTTCTTTATAGCAAAAATGATAGCCAGAGCCTCTTTTTCAGTTACAGTATAATTTACCTCAGCACTGCTCATTTGTCTGCTCCCAAAGTAAATTGGATGTTCATTCCCATTCTCATCCTTTTGGCTCAAAGTACTTCCTAGTGCTACATCTGAGGCATCAGTGTACACAATGAATGGCTTGCTCCAATCTGGATTCTTCAAAACAGGTGAAGACACCAGGGCTTCCTTCAATTGTCCAAAAGCTTCATGCGCCTTATTTCCTGGTTCATAAGTAACATCCTTTTCTATTCATAGGAAATGGTAAATCTTTGATTTTTGAAACTTTATCAGGATCAGTACCAATACCATCTCTGGATACAACATGCCCTAACAAAACACCTTTAGAACATCCAAAGACACACTTTGTAGGGTTTAGTGAGGCTTGTGCTTCATCTAACCTTTGAAATGCTGTCTCCATTTGGTGCAGGTGGTCCAACTTGCTCCCATAGATGCAAAAATCATCCAGAAATACTCTGATGAAGGTCCCAATGTAGGGTTCAAACACCATATTCATCAAATGCTGGAATGTTGCTGGAGCATTACACAACCCAAAAGGCATAACTCTATAAGCAAACGTTCCCCAAGGAGTGGTGAACGTGGTCTTCAGCTGATCTTTCTCTGCTATCCGAACTTAGTTGTAGCCGCTATATCCATCAGCAAAACTATAGCACTCCTGGCCAGCTACTTCGTCCAAGATATGATTTGAAAATGGAAGAGGGTAATGATCCTTCTTTGTTGCCTTATTGAGCTTCCTGTAATCAACACAAATGCGTAGCTTCCCATTCTTTTTTATTGAGATCACAATGGGAGAAACCCATTCTGAATTCTCCACATCAAATATGAATCTTGCATCAAACAACTTATTTATTTCTTCTTTTACAGTCTTGAAAAAATTAGGATTCATTCTATATGGCATTTGCTTTATGGGCTTAACACCATCTACCAGCTCAATACAATGTTCTACCCCAACTTACTTGACGGAGTTCCTTGTAATCAAAAGTGAATAGGTGTATATACCTTTGAAAGAGCTGGAGGTAGGATTCCTTCTCACTCTCCATCACAGCATCACCAATCTTTATTTGTTGGAGACGATCATCAACTTCTTCTTCAGATAATTTTATGGGGTCATGAGTTGGTGTGACTGGAAGGATATCCATGACTGAAACATCCACCTCACTTTCTTCATCTTCAGTGTCCGCTTCACTGGTACTAGAGTAATTAGAGGATGTCCAATCATCAGTTTCATCGCTTGAATCCACAGGTTCTGCCTTATGATGTCGAGGGATCACATTTATCTTCACCCTCTCTCTACCACGTCCAAGTGTCATGAAACCTTCATTCCAGTAGTTTCTTGCATGAACTCTCCTTAGCCATGGTCTTCCTAGCAGCATTGGTTACGCAACAGTACCATTTTTCATCACTTGAAAGTCTACCACACATACCACACCCATAACAGATATTGCCACATTTGAAACTACACCTTCTGGTTTAGTTTTTCCTTTATTTAATGACCTTAACATAAGTGTTGAAGGGCGATCAATTTTTAAACCCAACATATTCATTACAGACTCGGTCATTACATTAACTGCAGCACCTCCATCAACTAAGACATCATGAATTGAAATACCATTACATAATACCTTAGCTTGTGGAGCATAGGGATCTGCCTCTACCTCCAAAACAGGGACCTCAACCTCCTCCTTGAGAACTAAATTCCTTTCCTTGAAGAAGATTAATAGTTAACTGGCCCATCTTCCTAAGCAGATCTTCATACTCAGTAGATGTACTAGGAGAAATATTTGTGCTCACGGGGAGTGGTTGTGGATTCTGGACCAAAGGTGCTGGTGTAGGCTCTACTTTAACAACAATTTCTTTGGGCTCCTCTTCCATGCTTTCTTCTTGCCTTCTTGTAATCTCCTTTGCTTGTTCAATGGTAGCTAGGCGGTCATACTTCACTCGTTGTCTGATCTCTGGCTTCATCCCAAGAATGAAGTGCTTATAGAGGAGATTATCCACGCCATTCATCAACCCATCCGCTTGTCCTTCCTTCTGGATCTGGGCATCGAGCTTCCTCCTTAGCTCTAGAACACGAGCATGATAATCCCTTATCTTCTCCTTCTCTCCTTGGGATAGCTTTGTGATCTCGATCATGAGATCTGCATATTTCTGTTGTTCACCAAATTCTTCAAGAAAACTTTCAGTTAATAAATCCCATGAATTTTTCACATTATCACCTAGTGTTTCAAACCACCTAAGTGCTGAACCATCCAAAAAGGTAGGAAAAAATTCAGTCCATTGTTCCCTTCTTATAAGGCCATTACAAATACAAGATCGCTTAAACTCTTGAATGAAAGAAGAAGCATCTTCATTAGATTGAGCTGAAAAAACAGGAATCTTTCCCATTTTCAAAAGTAACCACCGTGAAATACCAACTCACAAGTACAATCAACAAGACTTATGTGTACAAATAATTGGAATTACTATAGAAATGACCACGGTAAACTATGGTAAAACTTGACTTACTACGGTAAAAACTGATTTTACTGTGGTAAACACTATTCACGGTAAAAAGTGAAGTTACTGCGGTAAATACTATTCATGGTAAAAAGTGACTTTACTGTGATAAATACTATTCACAGCAAAAATGACTTTGTCATGGTAACTACTATTCACGGTAAAAATGACTTTACCACGGTAACTACTATGCACAGTAAAAACAAGGTTACCCTCCAATTGATTTTTGACTTAGTGGGAATATCTCTCCAGAAAATCCACCAACGAGGAATGGTCCCGGCAACGGAACCAAAATGTCATCACCAATCCGGCACTATGATAATTCTTCACCGGGAACTCCTCGTGCTATGATTATTTACTAATGCACAACCTTTAGTTTGGTGGATGTAATCTGGAAACAAAACAACAACCGAACACAAGAATACCATCGACTATGATAAGACGGAATGATGACAAATCTAAAATATCAAAGTAAATTATAATATTAACATGAAATTGTTACAATCTCACTCATGAGGTACTTCAACAAGACTATGGGAGAAACTTTACAATTACACCTCTCGATGGCTTCTTCAACACACCTTTAACTGATGGCTTCCTTTGCACATTTCCTACAATATTTCTCACTACTTCTTTCTATGCTAAATGAGGGGGGTGGCCTCTCTATTTATAGAACTTCCAGGCTTATCCTATCTCTAAGATAGGATAAGAAATCCACTCTGACGAATCATATTCCATACCTTAACTCTTATCTGTACATGTAAGCTTATCTCTTAAGATAAGATAAACCTTATCATTTTACATGGGTTCCACATTTTTAGACTTTTTACAAATAAAATACACAAAATATTTATGACCTCACTCCTTGTCCTTATTACTAATATAATATTTCTAATTCCTAATCATGTAGACCCTACTTCTCTAATTACCCAAACTTTGACATTTTAACATTACCGGACCACTTACGACAAATATTTACTTTTTACCACAACATTCCTATTGTACTTTGATTGTTAACATATTCCACATTATTGGCGGCACCGTACTGACGGCACCGTTATCTTCTATCAAACGCTACTACTAATTATACTTAACAACATCCTATTCCTAATACATACATTAATGAAATAGAAATTATGGAGGAAAATTTTAGTGTCGACAGTCCAGTCAAAGTTTGGTCAACCGTAAGGTCAATGTTGGTCAACATGTCCAAGGTGACGTGTACATGTGCACAATTGGCTTAGTCAGCAATGGACAAGTGGTAAAAGGAGAAAGGACAAAAATGAAGTATTGGTTTGTGACCTCCGGTCTTCGTCAGGCGTAAAAGTTGTTTGTTGAAACAAGAGGCTCAACTTTTGTAACGGAAGGGAGCCCGACCACCGTGAGGACTATTATTCCAATGCCAACATGGTGGGTCCTCAAGCCACCACATAGATCACCACCACTTTTCCATATTTCATTGCATGGTCGAATTTTACATTACTTGGATCAAATTTCATATTACTTTGTAATTTTTGGCATATTAATTTCCATGTCACTATGTGTGGTGCCAAGTCACAATGCTTGCTCAGTATTATTTCCACCTAGATCAGATGCCTTACCAAATTATGTCCCATCGAATAGTTCTACATGCATGTTTAACTAAACATACAACCTAGTGGGTTCACACTTATCAAAGCGAAGAGCTCGTCATTTGAACTGTTGAATACATTCAACACATTTATCCAATATGCCATGACGAGTCACAATCTAGCCCAACCTTAGGTGATTCAAATATACACGCCACCATATTTGTTTGGTGCAAAAAAAGGTGGACTAGATGTGGCCTAATCCACAAGGATAAATGGCGGTCTAGCCCAATATAAACCCTCATCCCTCTTTTGACGCCTACAATGTGAGATTTACCCACTTCAAAGAAAAACAACATGAGATCAAAGGAGTAGGAGGCAAGATTTGAACCCACGACCTCAAACATACCAACCCAAGTGCTTAAACAACTTTCCTAGTAGCTCTCTTGGAGTATAAATTGAACTTGTAGAATTTTATAGAAGATAAATGTCATGTCTGTGTATAGGCAGAATAGGGGTACTTGGAGAAAAATGCAATTTTGAGGCACTTCCACTCAAAACCAAATCTCAAGTTATGTATGAAAATTGTTCAAAATTTTGAGACAATTGCGATGGTGTAATAATTTTCCCATTTTGGAGATTTTGTGACAGATTTTTTTTCTATTGAAGTCACATGAAGGCGTAGAACCAAAGGGAGACATAACTACAAGTGGACCAGGAAGGTAAAGGACAGGCTATGAGCTCTATTACAGTTCTTTGAAGGTATGATAACACATATTTTCAAGTTTTTGATTTATTATTGGTTAATGTAAAGGTTATTGTATTTACATTTTTAACATTATTAATGGATCGGTTCACCATGAACCCGAGGATGTAGGAATTCTGATCCCTGTAAATAATTTGGGTGTTGTGTTCTGATTTTTATTTTTCAGTTTCTGATTTCTTGCAATTAATTAAGTTCATAATATGAATATGGAGGAACCATTAATCAAAATTGCACAATTCAAAGAAATAAATTAAATATGAAAGAGTGATTTTTGGGGCTTCGATTAAACAGTGAAATTTTGAGTAAATTACAAACTTAATTTCAATTTGAATTCAGTCCTAAATCAGATTTTAATCAATATTTTGGAGTATTAAGACCTTGAAAGTTGATTAAATTTAATGATCCCTTGAAAAGGTTAAAAGTGTTAGTTTCAAGCACCTGTTTTTGGATCAATCTTCCACTTGAGGGTTTCCCACTTATATCTTGTGTTCTTGTGTTGATTCTTTGTTTCATGGTTGCTTTCATCTTTGATGGTTTATCATGTGCACACATTAAGTATTGATTAAATGGATATTATGATTGAATGGTTATGAGATTTTGAATATTTAGATTTGAAATATAATTTGAAATATTGTAAGGACCGATTCACCCCCTCATTCCATTGTGCTTCTAACATTAAGTATAGTCTCTCCAACCTCGTTCAACGATTTTATCTTGGTGTGAGGGCAAGGACCACCAGCTGCACAAGTTTCATATTGCCTATGTTTAGTTGGTGCCTAGGTTTCATAATTCCTCCATACATCAAGTACACACTTTATATTGCCTCCGTACAATTGGAAAACACTCAGGGACATTGGTCGGACTAATCCAACAGCATGTAAGGACCTCTATATACTTGTCACAAACTCAGGGAATTTGGACAGAATACTCCAGAAACATGCATGAACATTGGTCAAAAATTTCCTCAGGTACAGACATGTCAATGGGGGGTCGAACCTTGGACCTCCTCTTAGTAAACGCACAGACTTTACCAATCAACAAAGACCCCATTGGCTAAAAAAGTGCTTTTGTTACCTCTCGTGTCATAATACCAGGACATGCCTTGTCACATTGAACACAAGATTCATGCCTACCCCGACCTTTGTCACATTGAACA
Organism: Taxus chinensis; assembly: GCA_019776745.2. NCBI lineage: Eukaryota > Viridiplantae > Streptophyta > Pinopsida > Cupressales > Taxaceae > Taxus > Taxus chinensis. The sequence continues at coordinate 965,396,241 of CM034147.1, forward strand.
CCAAGTTGGATTGGCAACACGGCGAGAGCCACCTCCACCACAAAAGCAACTGACCCACTTGACATTTCCTAGCCAAGTAACGATGAGCTATAGAGGTGGCCAGTCCAGGAGAATGGACCCCGAGACCTCCCACATATAACCCACATTCCCCACCGCTAGGGTAAATCAGTCTGCGTAATGTTCTTATTCATGATAACATATGCATGAGATTACTAATTTGGTGAAATGGGCAGGGTGTCAAGTAACATGTACCTAATAACATGACTTTGTTTCTTTAGTGGAATGATTTTATGACTTTTTTCCCCATGTTGAAGCGTTTAGTAATTTGTGGACGTTGTATTTATTAACATAGTGATTGTGTTTTCCGATATATTTTTTGGGGATGATCACCATTGTCTTAGATCTATCTTTTTTAGTCTTTCGGTAAAATTTTGATAGAGTGTAGTGTTCTTGTCTCATAATTATTATAAATATAGGATTTATCTAATTAAAATCTAATCATATATTTATGTTGAGAGAAATTTTTTGCAAGAAATTGAATTATATTATTATTTGTTTAGGTTTTTCCAAATTTAAACAAATATATATTCAAAAATTGTATTCTCTTTACTATAAATAAGTGTAAATTGAGCAACAGGGGCAGAAGCTTGATAAATTATATTAAACTCAATCAACCAAATTACATTGGAATGAGATGCAATACTTATAGGTATTGTACAACTGAATACATACATAAGAGATATGTTGCACAGGTGCAACAACAAAATATTTCACACAAGCTTCCAAAAAGGTAATCCAGGAAGCATAACCAATATTAAATACAATAAAACAATTATATTGTTAAAACAATATAATAGCACCCATATTGTCTGAATACAAAAAATAAGATGGTTATGATTAAATATAACCATATAAACAATAAATAAATACACTAATTAATATTCAATGCATAATTAATATAGGTAAATAATAATTAACCTAACATTCCCCCCTTAATTGTGCATTGTCTCAAGGGATGAGGAGAGGAACTCTCTGAACAATTCAAACTTGTCATGTGCAAGTGACTTCGTGAAGATATCTGCTTGTTGTTCAGTTGTTGGACAAAATTGAAGCTAAATGTTGTGCTTCAACACATGCTCGCGTATGAAATGAACATATACTTCAATATGTTTTGTTCTTTCATGAAACACTAGATTGTGAACAAGTTTGAGAACACCTTCATTGTCAACATACATGGTGGTCGGTTTGTCCTGTGGTATTCCAAGTCCTTCTAGTATGTGACGTAGCCAAATCGCTTCACGTAGACAGCTTCTCCTACAGAATGATACTCAGCTTCTATGGAAGAACGAGAAACAAAGTTTTGTTTCTTGCTTCCCCATGATATTGGTCTAGATCCCATAAAGAATACAAATCTGAAGTGGATTTTCTGTCATCAATATTGCCTACATGATCTGAATCCAAATATCCTGACAAGAAGAAGTTTTCATTCTTCTTGTATTCTAGACCAAGATCCACTGATCCTTTGAGATATCTCAAGATGCACCTTGCTGCTTTCCAATGACAAACTTTGGGTTCCTACATGAACCTGGATAAATAGCTCACTACAAAGCTTGATATCTAGTCTAGTGTATGTCAAGTAAATGAGACTCCCAATCAACTACCGATAGAGAGTGGCACTTACCTCAGGAGATGGATCTGAATGAGATAACTGCAATCTATTCTCCATAGGTGTAGCAATTGGTGTGCAATCCATCATCCTAAATTTCTTGAGTCGTTGTCTTGGTATATTTCATCTGAGAAACAAAGATGTGATTCTCTTTTTTCCATACTTCCAATCCAAGACAATAGTGCATTAGCCTGAGATCTGTCATGTCGAATGATCGATTAATGATCTTTCTTCGTTGCATCGATCATCCTCACTGAACTTCCAGTGATGACTAGATCATTGACATAGACAACGACAATCAAAATCCACCCCCTTATTTTTTGAGGTAAAGATTGGGATCATATGGATTTCTAATAAATCCATGTTGTATGAGATGCTCATCAATTTTGATGTACCATGCTCGGGGTGCCTGTTTAAGACCATACAGATATTTCCTGAGTTTGCATACCTTTGTTTCTTGACCAGGTACAACATATCCCTCAGGTTGAGTCATGTAGAATTCTTCTTGTAAATCTCCATTCAGGAAGGCACTTTTTACATCCATCTGATGGAATTTCCATCCAAACTGTGCAGCTAGAGACAAAGATCATGTTGATCGTCTTGATCTTAGTTGTGGGAGAAAATGTCTCCTCGTAGTCAATGCCTTATTTTTGTGCATACCCCTTTGCTACATAGTCTCACTTTGTACTTGTCCACTATCCCATCTACTTTGTACTTTGTTTTGAATATCCATCTGCATCCAATGGGTTTCTTCCCTGGTGGAAGATCGACAAGCTGTCAAGTGTTATTTTTCATTACTGACTGATATTCAGAGTCCATGGCATCTTTCCAAGATTTTGACTGTAGGGCTTCCTGGACTATAGAGGGCTCATCAGACTCAATAAATCTACTCATCAAAGCAAAAGTTAACTTCTTCTCTTACTTTACCTATGATTCCGTGGTCCAAGGGGTGGATGTATTCGGTGGAGCATCCATTCTTGCATCTCATAATGTGCTAGTACACCACTTGGGAATACACTGAACTATTCCCATGGGTCGTGGTTCTATTAGATTAACACCATCATCCCCATCATCACTTTCCTCATCTGTGGGAACATCAGCTTCAATTTTTACAACTGGTGAAGAATCTACATCAGGTGAGTCTAGAGGAGGAGACTTTGCTTCCTTCTTCTAAAAAAACTCAACATCTCTGCTGGTGTAGACTTTTCTGGTCTTTGGATCCATCAATCTATACCCAAGAGTCTCTTCATTATACCCAATGAAGATGAGTTTCTGTGACTTAATGTCCAATTTCTTTCTGTTTTTCTTGGGTATGTGCATACTTCTTTTCACCAAAATACTCTAAGGTGTGCAATAGATGGTTTCCTCTTTGACCATGCTTCTTGTGGTGTTACTTTCGTCAAGAGAAACTATGGGCACTCTGTTCAACAAATACACTGTTGTCTTTGTTGCTTCTACCTAGAATGTCTTTACAAGTCCAGAGTCATCGATCATGCATCACACCATTTCCATGATAGTATGATTTCTTCTCTCAACAACACCATTCTGCTATGGTGTGTGTGGAGGAGGCATTTTTTGATGAATCCCATGAGTTTGTAGGTAGTCTTTGAACTCATTACTAGTGAATTCCCCCCCTCGATATGAGTAGAGAGTTCTGATGTGATGACCGGTTTCATTCTCAACTGCTACTTTGAACTTCTTGAAAGTTTCAAAAGCTTCACTTTTCTTGTGAAGAAAAAAATCCACATTTTTCTTGAATAGTCGTCAACACATAGCATGAAGTACTGAAATCCAGAATGACTTGGTTGCATCAGAACCAAAAATATCGGTATGAACCAGATCAAGCTTACCATGAGCTCGATATGTACTCTTCTGGAATGAAGCTCTATGTTGTTTTCCTGCTAGGAAGTGAGGACACTTGTCTGTATCCTTCTAAAGAGATGGTAGCCCATGTACCATATTACGCCGACATAGTGTCTCGAGATACTTGAAACTAACATGACCAAGTCTCCAATGCCATAAATGTGCTGAGGTAGAGTTCTTAGCCACAAGTGCCTGATCATCTCTGTGGAAAAAATCAAGTTGGAACATGCATCCCACATTGGAGGATTTTGTAACTATTTTTGAGCCTTGTGATTTGTCTCGAATCAAACATGTTTTCTTTTGGAATGAGTATCAAAGTCAATTTTTAGGTTGTGATCTAGGAGTTGACTGACTGAAAGCAAGATTCTTTGTCAACCCAAGGACATATAAGACATCTGATAGTCTGCAGTTGTGTGAACCAAGGGGTAGAGAAATGTTCCCAATCCCCTGAACTGTATATGAAGAATCATCACCCAATGAAACATGGTTTTTCGAAGGTGTGTCCCTCATTGAGGTAAACCAAGTCTCTGTGGCCGGTCATGTGTCGAGTGGCTCCCAAATCAACATACCAGACATCACTAGATGATGTGGATGGTTCACTTGATTGAGCAGTGTACAAGAAGTCTTCATTATCTTAATGTTCTTCTTGCTCAACAATATTTCCTTGTTGATGGGGTCTTCTTTTCCAGTTCCCCTTTTTCTACCCTTGATTTTAGTTTGTATGTCCCTTGTGATATTGTTGTTGTGGAGGTCCAGAGTTTCTTGATGAACCTTTCTTGTAAGTATTATACCAACAATATTTTAAGTCATGTCCTCTTTTACAAATAGGACATTGCTTCTTTTGTTGTTTTTCCCCATGATACTGATTTTGATGTTGGGAATTTTGATAGGAATTAGGTTTTCCTTTACCTTTTCCTTTCCATTTTTGATGTGAAGAAAGTGCCTGCTCCTCTTCATCATCCTTATTATGCATGGCTTCCTCTTATTGTAGTAGGTTTACCAGTTTGTCAAAACTAACTGTCGTATCTGACATGTTTAGTGTTGTGACAAAAATGTGGTAAGAAGAGGGGAGTGCTCTCAGAACAATGGGAATGAGAGCATCATCTGTGACCACTTCTCCCAGGGCTAGAAGTGAAGCCCTCAACTCTACAACTCTTCTTAAGAAAGCTTCAATTTTCTCATTCTTCTTGAACTTCAGTGTATGTAACTGACTCTACAAATTTAGTATGACATTCTTGTTTTTGGCCTCATATACTAGGTGTGTAATTTATCCCATGCTTCTTTGGTTGTTTTAGCATCTCGAATGTGGGGTTGCACATCATCGGACACTCCAAACAAGATGATGAGTTTGGCCTTCTGATCTACTTTATCAAACTACCGTTGTTGTGTTGTATCAGTAGTTGATCTGGTCAAGAGTACCATTCATAACAGTCCAGATCTCTTCAAACTCAAGTTGTGTCTTGATTTTAGTCTTCCATGTAGCATAGTTGTTTCCTCTGAGTAGTTGTGAATCTGGAAGAAAAAATTTGGGGCATTGGTGCCCATTTTGTAGAAATCACTGACAGGGTTTGGCTCTTATCACTCTAGGTATAAGGTCTCCCAATCTATATACCATCAGTCTGATATACCGAACCTTTCTATATACGTGCCCTTCTGATATACTTGTTGGTACGTGGAAGAATCTTTCCCTTTCTATATACCCAGATGATATGTGAAAGAGGCATTAACGTACGTGAAATAATTCAATATGTGGTACCAAGATAGTACTAAAAGGGGTCTGTGTGATTATTGACACCAGCTCAAAGAAATATCCTCATATGCATGCGTAACTTCTCTATATACTCGGATAATTTCTCAGTCCGGATTTATGTCATGCAATCATTCACAGACAGATGGGATGGCTCATAGTGTGTGCACTGTGACCTTATTACTCCCCGTTGATTTAAAGGGTCGATGCCCAAACGATGTTGTTGCAGCTATATTAGGCATTAAGTGCAGTAGTAGTCACGATGGCTTTACCCGTAAGCGCTTCCCAGAGGCACCGTATATACCGAACGCTGCGAATGAGATCTAGGATCTCGTGAGTGTTTTAGAACCAAATTTTACTATTTTGATTACAATATCTCTGCCAGTTTCTTAGCAGTTACAATAGTTTACAGTTGTCTATGGCAACCTACAAATTAGTACAATATACTGAAGCATGCAATTACATTCAAAATTTTGGAAAAAATTGAATGGCAGGAAAAATTTTTTTTTTGTTTTGCGGGCCCTGGTGGCCTCTTGAGCCCAATACAACCCTCTATGCCAAAAACCATTAAAAAATAGCTCAAAATGAGGTTTTTAGACAATGTTCCTTTTGCAAATGTTGTCCGAAATAAAAAAGTAGGCCTAATAGGAGAGAAAAATTTTTTTCCCCTAAATTAGGGTTTTTCTCGCTAAAATATTTAGAGGCCATTGTTTAGTTATAACTAAGCTATTTAGAGGTGGTTTTTTCCGCTAAATGCTCCTCCAAGATTGGCAGTTTTCCCAAATTTTCCTCTAAATTTCAAAATTTGAAAAAATTTTTTTGGGGGTGGGGTTTGAACCAAACTTCCCTTATCCAAGTCGTTTCCACTTATCCAACTTAGCTCTATGAGCGCTTATGCTAAAATTTGAAGCATATATATTTAAAGAAATGAAATTCAAACTAACCTTTTGAAAATGAAATGTGGATCAAAGGCTACCTAGACTGTGATTGGAGGAGTATGTCGATTAGGGTTCTCCAAAAATGGATCAGTTCTAAGTTTTCTATCTCCTTTGCACCACTATGTTGATTTCTTTCCTTTATTTATCCTTTTTATTTGATTGCAGGTTTTGATTGATCTCATTTTTGTATGCCTGTTGAGAGTAGAATTTTTGAATTTTCTCCACCATGTTGTTTTTTTGTAATTACAGGCTTTGTTTTCCTTGTGTAGGTCATGGTTGCAGGTTGCAAGGGTCGCTGTTGGGAGGAGTGCTCGGCTGTATCTGAAGGAGTCACCAACTCAGCTTATAGACTTCTTCAATTGTGGTTGGCTGAACTATTTTTTGCAGAGTTTGCATGTCGTGAGATCCTTTATGCCTACTTTTCAAATGCGAATGTGTATGGCTCTATTTGGATGTTTTCTCACCTTAAATCTTCATTGCATTTGGCATGCCATAGAGATAGTTGGGCTCGGTTTGGTGACACGCCTATTATAATGAGTGAAACAGTTTAAAATAAAGCTCTGCCACACTTGGTTGTAAGATGCAGATCCAGCTCGGATCTTTTCAAAGGTCTTGGTTTTGAATGAGGTGTCTTAGCTCGCTCCAATGGATGAAAAACATAGCTCATGCTAAGTGAACAAAAATTGTCTCGATGTTGGATGAAGAATAGCCAGTGACTTGGTGCAAACAACAATACCTCCTCCAAATATGATAGTACATATAAATTATCTGTAACTAAACAATTTAAAGACAAAACCCCTGATGGGGAAATTTATTTTTTATTTTGCAAGTTCTAGGAAACAAATTTTCCTGGTGCAGAGAGCACCAAGGAAAAAAAAATTGCTTTACATTTACCTGGATTTCACATAGGAGGTTGTGGGACTGCAAGGGAGATGTGGGAAGCTGCTAGAGGCAACACTGGCTCTCCAAAGAAGCATATTTCTTCTCCACGATTGTTCTTCCTCTGCAACCTCTCTCTAACCTTTCCAGGAGCTTCAATTCGCTCTGGTACCAAATGTAAATTGAGCAACAGGGGCAGAAGCCTGATAAATTATATTAAACTCAATCAACTAGAATTACATTGGTATGAGCTGCAATACTTATAGGTATTGTACAACTGAATACATACACAAGATATGTTGCACAGGTGCAAACAACAAACTATTTCACACAAGCTTCCAAAAAGGTAATCCGGGAAGCATAACCAATATTAAATACAATCAAACAATTATATTGTTAAAACAATATAACAGCACCCGTATTGTTTGAATACAAACAATAAGATGGTTATGATTAAATATAACCATATAAACAATAAATAAATACACTAATTAATATTCAATGCATAATTAATATAGGTAAATAATAATTAACCTAACAATAAGATATTATTATACTAGAAGAGAAATGTTGAATGCATAATTATCATATAAAAGTCATTGATTAGCATGTGGTTGCTCCTAATATCTAATGCCATGGCTAGAAAATTACAACACTCGATGTCCTATGCTTCTATTTTTTATCTCCATTTTTCTACTCCTACTATACCAATGATCCTTAGGTCAATGGAGCTGACACTATAACGGAAGTAACCCTCATACAAGTATATTGGATGCTTAGGTGAAAGATAAGTATCGTTGGTTGTTCAACCTTCCCCTCTCTTTTTCTGCAGATTTATAATACCCAAATAAAGTTGGTTTAATTGCATCTTAAAATCATGCCTTGTTATGTCAAGACATATATACATTTATTTTCATTATTTTGAAGTGATTCTATGACTCTTAAATCCTCATTTATGCAAAACATTAATCCCACATTAGTTGGTAGGATTAGTCCATAACAAAATATAAATCCCAGTATAGGAAAATACTTATGTCAATGGAGGTGGCACCTAAACAAAAATGGCCCTCTTAACATAATATTTCATTAGTTTTGGGATGATTATGTTTTCTTTCTCAAACTTTACCTCATCCTCCTTTGGTATTTCATGACATTCAACTATTATATTTTTCGAGGGCTATCTCTCAATCTTTCCAAAACTTAGACACTTATAATAAATATGTGTGTTTTCTTGTCTGACCTTCCGTTTTCCTCTTCCATGGATTCATAATACTCATTTTGTTTTGTTCAATAATATATTAAAAACATGCCTTACTATACCAATATGGAAATTCCTTACTTTGCATTTATTTGAAGCATGTCTATGACTCTAAAATCATCATCTATACAAACAAATAATAAACCTCATATTGGTTGGTAGGCTCAATCCATAGAAGCATATAAGACCCAATATAGGACAAGACTTATATCAATGGGATAGAAACAAAACTTTAGTGGCCCTCATAAAATAAAGATTCATTGGTTATGGGATGATTATATTTATTTTCTCAAACTTTACGTCTCCTCCTCTCTTGTTTCATAGTGTTTAATTATTATATTCGAGAGGTAGCTCTCAATATTTCAAAAACTTACAAACTTATAATAAATATGTGTGTTTTCTTCTTTGGCCTTCCCTTTTCCTCTTGCATGGATTCATAACACTCATTTTAAAAATTCAATTCCATATTAATAAAATTTCTTACTATAGCAAAATGCACATGCCTTACTTCCTAATTATTGGAAGTGCTTCTACAATACTAGAACCCTCATTTTTTCAAAAACATTATCTCACATTGGTTGGTAGGATTAATCCATGAAAAACATAGAAACCCCAATATAGCATAGTCCTTATATTTGTGGGGGTGAACCCATAATTGATATAACCATCCTATTAACATAATTATTTATTAGTTGTGGGATGCATATGATTCATTAGTTGATCCCATTTTCAACTTGTTGAAAATGATCAAATAACATTTCCTTTTATTTTATATACCTTGATTCCCCTTTCTGCATTTCCATTGCACCTTATAGGTGGGGGTGCCTTTTCAATGACCTTGTGACTTGCATTTATTTCTCTACAGAGTGCCACAAGATAAAATTTGCATACATGATCCAAATATTTCCATAAACCACTACCCATATGGAAATTTGATTTGACCTTATATCTTTTTTATGTATATTAAAAATAAGAGAATAATCCATCTACCCTGATATAATTCACCTCTGGTGTAAGTGGCATTAATAGGCCTAATATGATTCAGATGCCATAGAATTTCAATACCCTCTTACAGAGGAAGCAAGAAAGTCTATCACAGTCCAACCAACAATGCAAACACAAAATAAACAATAATTTTTTCTTACTTTGGGTATTCCTTTTTAATAAAGAAAATGATGAGCTATGATGTCATAAGCTTATTCAACAAATAATTTCATGCAAAGAAAACATGTTCAACTCATTTTTTAAAACAAATGGTCAACAAAAATGAAAAAAACATGGTATATTAAGAATAAATTTTGACACATATTTTAAGGATCATATCAAAATATATGTTTCGTATTTTGAGTAGGGGTTACTAGAAAGAAATTTTTGTTGAGCCACTTCTTTGTTAACAAAACATTTTAAACAAGCTTCTTGAAATGATAAAGCTTCTTCATAAGGTTGAACCTAAGATTTCTCAGCACACATTGAAATATCCTTGTCATATTTTCATGTAACAAATTTTGGGTGGTAAGTGGTGCAATGTGGCAAACGATAGAGATAGTTTTTTTCTTTACCAAGTCAAAGTTGAAATCAAGTTTTTTTTAATGATATGATTAGTTGTATCTCTTTATTTTTCAGTGGTTGGGTTCTCAGTTACGATTTCCAGTGGGAATGTTGGTGAGTGATCCAAGGAAGAAGATATCATTTATGCAGGAGCAAAAACTCAACATCTTGGAAATTCTCATGATTAATTTTGTTCCCTCTCGTCACTTTCTATAAAGTGTTGTTGCATTTAAAAAAACCCAACGCAATCTGGATATGGTAGTCCCCCTACTTACGAAATCCTTTCACTTCCATGTAAGCCACATCATACTAGATTTTGATCATGGAAGTGTTTCTAAATCAAGGCAATGTCATGCAAGAGGGCTTGATATCAAACTCAATATGCCCCAAGTTGTTCCCTATATTTGATATCGAACATACTTCTCCTACTACAAATTTCAATGCTTATGATATTTCTCAGTGTTTACTACCAATTATATAACTACATAAATAACCAAATATATAATCCAAGTGGATTCAAATCCTCATCCTCTTGATAAATTCATATGGTAGCACCTTTGTGTCAATATTATAAAAATTCAACAAAAAAATCATTTAGGCACCTCACATTACATTTGAGATATTGGTATTATTTTTTTCATGAAATATTATTTCTAATTGGGTCTATCAATTGCCACCTGATATTAATATTTCGATAAAGTCACAAATGTATGATCCCTTCTCAATTACCTATGGGCATATATGGATCTTCCTTATTTTCCAAGAATATGTTTCCTTGCACTATATATGCCCTTGATTACTTTGGTAAGGGTGATGCTTTGAATATGTTTTCTAATGCTACTAATATTATCCCTCATCATCACATGTCATATCATATATCTTCAATCATAATGGGTGTCATGCATAAATAAAGATCAATATCAATAAATTGCAATATCTTCCAACACAATACTCCAATCACAAATATCTATTCAAATCCTTCAATGCAGACTATTTCTAATGAGTATATACATGTTCATCTTTTAATCACGCTATGAAACCTCTACAATTTTGACATATACTATGAAAAATTTTAGGCCCGTGCCTCCACCATTTAGGATTTTTCTTCCTATGATCAGACTCTCAGTGGATAGCCCTTGTGCTTCCCCTCTCCTTATACACAACTAAATTCAAGAATACAAAAAATACTCAAATATTTGCAAAAATACAAAACCAATACCTATACACATAGCTTGAGTTCTTATAACTTTACATTACCTATGTTGTTTTTCACTATGGTTTGATAGATAACATATATATTTTATAAAATCCTTACACACATGAATTCACAAGGTATATTGAGCTTTATGCAAGACACACATAGATTTTCACACAATGATAGGAGCTATCTTGGTTCCTTAAATTCTTCTCTTGGGGGTATCCCTCCACACTATAAATGTGTTATTTTTTGGTTATATTTCCTTTATACTTCCTCAATACACTTTATTATATATGTTGTGTACATGTTATCTTTTGAGCTAACGAGACTAACACATGTGTCTTGTGCAACGCTGACATATCTTGTTTCATATGTCTTTCTTAGTATATGTTATATTACTTTTATCATTCTTTGACATCAATTTTTTCTATATACATGGTTGTTACTTACTTGTGTTACTACTTGTCCATTTCATTGTATGTGGCCTTAGCATGTTTTTTGTCTTGTGACATAGTGGGTGTCCCTTTTTCTCTATGTCTTTCTTGTGTTGCATTTCTTCTCTTGTATGAGGCCTAAGTGCCTTGATTTTATTATGACATTATGGGTGTCTTATGTTTGTAGCTCTATTATTTTATATGAATCTTCCCTACATTTTATTACTTATGTTTTCTCACTTAACTATATTGTTATGTCTTTACACTAGGTATATTACATTATCATTATTGTTATTACCACTTCTCGTTGCTATCACTACTATTGTTGTTATAATTTTTGTATTTTTTTATCTTTGCATGTCATGGTCTCCACCATGCACAACCTATTTTTTAGGTATAGGTTGTCAAAGGTGGCCAACACTTTATCATTCCAAACTCTCCTAAAAGTTATCAATATGGGTACACATCTATTTTTTTTAGCCACACACTCAAATGATTTATCACACACACCTAAAAAGAGGGACAATTCATCAAAATTTATTCTACACATATAGGAATATTTATGGGTTCAAGCACAAGTTTTATAGAGAATAAGTCCTTAGAAAATCTCCAAATACCTAAATTTGGTAAAAATTGTACACATGTGCAAAATTGTAAAAAAACAATCAAGACCATATGTATGTTCCTATCCCTACCATACATTTCTTCCTTAGGAGTAGTTACACTAGATTTTTATATATTTTCATATTTCCACTCATGGATATAGATTTTTGGCATAATTTTAGACTCAATTGACGTAATTCAAAGTATTTTATAGGGGGCATAGATATTTCACTCCACACACTTCAATACCCGGTTTTTGTTACAAAATACATGGTTTTGGGGGAAAAAGTCTCCTTATCCATAATCATTTCAACATCTTATACACTCTTACTCGGTTGTGTGACACACAGGGAGGGCATTAGGGCACCCATTATTATTTCATACTTTGTGTCTATATATACATATTTGGTCTTAGGTTCATTTGCAACAATGTTCAATCTGCAGGGTTATGAAAAGTATCAAAGTAGATAATTGAACTTTATAGGTAGTATTTTCTATTCTCTTTCAAAGGGGAAGATACTATGGTTACAAAAAAATTAATACATGGTCTTCTTCCTTCATTACCACAAGGATTCTGGACTTGGAAGAGGAACGTGCTATTGAATTGGAAAGGCAGAGACAAATTCTAGCACCCCAAAGAAGAGCATAGATTTTCAAGTTGGTGGATATAAGATTCAGCTGGAAACAGAGACAAGGAGGACAAAATGATCCCATTTTTAAGGAACTTCAAAGGAGACAAGAGCTACTTGAAATCTAGAGGCTTCCTTTTCAAGCAACTGGTCACGTTGGGAACCTGAGTGTTTCCAATCCTTTGGATGGTGAATTTTCATAAATAAATAAGAAACTTGTAGACTTCACTAACGTGAAGACCGAAGAAGAAGCTAGAGAAAGAGAAGAAAGACCCGATGAAGAAATAAGAGCTCAATTTGAAGAAATCAAGATACTTCAATCCGAGGTAGATGCAAGAGCAGTAGTAGAAGCCGTAGCCTTAGAAAGGCTGGAAGATAGAAACAAACACAGAATGGGGGATCAAGATCATGAGTGTGAATGGGATCATGAATCCTATAGGCCTAATCTACCATGGGGAGGAAACACCAGTCCACTGGATCTTTCTCAACCACTCCATGAGCTACCGAGAGGCTCGAGGAAAAACTTCCCAAAATTCAGAAGGGATGGTTCTGAAAGGAACGATAATCAAATCATACCAAGCCAAGAACATAGATGCTAATCAAACACCACGATCAATAAGATGAAAGCAATTCACCAGAATAACTTTACATAAAACCTTTGCAAACAAATGAGAAACAATATCATATATTATTATGGAACTCAATGCAATACATTGAGAATGGGCCTTGCTTAAATAGGCAAGGAATAACAATCTAAGAACCTGTCAATGTCGTAGATCAAGCCATAAATCAAGGAAATAACTAGTCATCAAAGAACTAGTTAAGACCATAGATTTAGGAGAGAACTAGACATCAAAGATCTAGTCAATACCATAGATCAAGGAAAGAACTAGTCAATACCATGGATCAAGGAAAGAACTATACCTAACAACTAGATAATATCTCCTAATATCTAAATAAGATAAAAGAAATATCCACACACATAAGTGGGTGAGGATAAATACAATAAAGGTAAATAAAGTACCTAGGTGAACATGAGCTAAGGTAAATACCTACTCTAATAGGTTCTCAGTTCCCCAAAGAACATGTAGTAGCATTCATCACTGCTTATGGAGTGTTATGAGTTAAAAATGAAGATGTTTCAGTGAGGCTCTTTGTGGAGTCACTCCAAGAAAAAGTTGTTGAATGGTTCTACATGCTGCCCCCCAAGATCTGTCACATGTTGGGAAGATATAAGAAGTGCATTTGAACATAGGTTCAAAAGTACAGAAGATTGTTAGGATCTGTTGGTCCAATTGGTTCAGATGAAGAAGGAGACCTCCGAATCAATGAGAGATTTTGTAGCAAGGTATGTAGGGTTAGTACATAATCACAGGATCCCTGGACACGCATCAGGTAGGTTGATGTTCAGGCATCCAGTGTGATTGCATAACATTGAAAAGCTTATTCTCCAAGCGTGGGACTTGTAAAACCGAGAGAGGAATCTCCAGGAGGTTGGTTTCTGCTCCTCAGAACTATCCTGCCACCAAGCTATTCTAATGCAGGGAAGTTCTAATCCTAATCTTGCCAATTGAGACTGAGAGAAATGAAAAAACAACAAAATCTACACTAAAACGGTGATTCTAGCAGAGAAGTGATAATGTTGAACATCTATCAAAATGCCATGGAAGCAAAGAGAGGTCAGCCAGTTGGGAAGGATGGACAGAAGCACCACTGATCCAAGGATAGATTTCACACAGAAAATGTCCCAAAACTCCATGAACACTAGCTTGCAAACTTGCAATGAACATTCAAACTATGCACAAATCACAATGAGGAGATGCTCTAAGAAGACAAGCAAAATCGAGAGAGGATGGACAGATGCATCACAGAACACGTTTTGTTACTCCAGAGGTTTCCTCAGAACAGGATTGCATTTGGTAAAAGGCAAGAACACCATTACAGAGAAAGGGAGGAGGTTCCAACTCCATTTTTGACACTAGGGAATTAGAAGAAGGGAAGCAGAGCATTAAGAATGAACAACTTTTTTTTTAAAATGAGCCAAAGCTTTTACAAGCATGGATCGAGCCTATGACAGAACTATATTGAAAACGTGCAAGATTCCTTATTGACTGCAGATGCATTAAATCAGCATGCATGATCTTACCAACCCATACCTTGTCACTTTGAGCGATTTAGGAAGGTGAATGAAGAAGCTCCATTTGTATTAATCATGGCCGCTAAATTGTCACTTCTGGCCGTGCACAAGAAGAATGGACCCATTCAGCCTCATCGAGTTGTTGCAAGGTCGCTTCTGAGCCAGTACCAACGAACAGAGCCAAGATTTTAGCTCTTCAAATCCTCCACCTAAACTCGAGAGATCCTAGAATCATGTAGAGCATCTCACCAGCTTACCGTTGATATAAAGAACATGGAAATTGAGCTAGAGAGAAAAGATATCGATCCAGATTTAGGGCACGGAACAGATCACAATGCTATGCCAAGTAATGTTATCCCGATTCTTCTCCATCTGGAACATGTGGCAATAAGCTGATTGGAAGAGAAACTCTCTTCTAAATCTTTCACGGGCTTTCCTTTTGCAAGATTACTTGTGGGCCCCTTAAACTTTCAATCAAAGGTTCGGTATCAGTGCCCGATAACTCGCCTCCTTTGACCAATTGACTTTTACATCCTGTGAGGACACGTTGGCAGTTTCTAATTGGTCTTCGGCACCTTCGCGTACTTCGAAGCATTTGTCCCAGATGTCCCATTTGACTTTGGGCCCTTCCTCATTTCTACCGGTAACTTCGGGCATTTTTGGCCCGCTTGTCCCACATTGCTTAGACAAAATTGAGTCTTTTCAGCCGGTTCGGCTGGTTCGAAATTCACGGAATGTCCTACAATCACTTTTTGACTGTCTGTGCCCATTTTGACAGATTCATCAAGGTAGTCCGGGTTTTTGGCCCGAACGTCTCGAGCATCACTTAGCCAATTTTTCTTCCTAATTCGGCCGGATCGGCTTTACTTCGCGTCACTCCGCGTATCCAAACTGATTTCTCAAATGCATGTTGGGCTGCCTGGAGGCTTTTCGGCCGATTCGCACCTTGACGTCCCAAAATCCCAATTGATCCCTTGAGTAGGACTTAGCCAATTTTCACACTTTTTCCTGGATCAACCTAGGTTTCCTTTCTGCAACCAATTGTATTATGCATATTTTGGAGCTTGCTCCTTCCTTAATCGGCCTGGGGATGCTAGCAAAATTCCTGCAAGGGACTCTTGAAACCTGACTTTGACTCGGGTAAATCAGTCACATTGCCTTGGGACTCAATGGACATTCTGACACATGTTATCAAATTTTACCATGGGGGTAGTGAAATTTTGGATTACAGGATGCTCAGGTTGCACTAAGAATGATGATGTTACCCCCTGAAAATAACTTGAAAAGCTTACTCTTGAGCGCATTTCCATCAGAAGTTGGCAGAATATCCCAACCAAGAATATTGAGGGAAGTTCAAGAATTTGCTAAGTTGATGATGAGTAAGTTATTTGTAGCAGAAGTGAAAGGACCAAATGGAGAAGATAAAAATGGATCAGAGTTCAAATCAGTCACAACTGATCTCATGTTGAAAGGAGAAATGCAAATGAACTAGCTGCCAATCAAAAAAATGAAGTTTATCAGTAAGGACAGTGAGGATGATCCAAGGAGACTGAAATCCTCCTAATAGACCAAGAATTACTCCACCTCCTCGTAGGATTACCTCTTGAAGCACCACCATTCAATGTCATCTGTGACACTAGGGAATTAGAAGAAGAAGCAGACATTAAGGAAACTGAAGAAGAAAGCATGGATGACTATGAAAACTATATTGAAATTGAAGAGTTTGGCATGCATAATGGCCTGATTGAATACGTTGATGATGAGGAGGAAGGTGATGAAGAAGCTCCAAGTATTTCATGTGCTATTTTCACTCTTGCACAATCCAAGAATGGTGTTTCAGCCTCATCAGTTGCAACTGAGAGTAGGAAGAACAAAGAAGATAGCTCTTCAAATCCTCCACTAAACAAGATCATCAGTAGGAGATCACCATTACCACCCTCCATGGAATTAGCTAGAGAGAAATCAGAATCACCAATTATCAGAGGATCACACTGCTGTGCCAAGTAAGTTATCTGATTCTTCTCCCAACTCAAAAGCTGTTAAGAGAAACTCTCTTCTAAATGTTGGTTCTGCAAGAACATCTAAATTTCAATCAAAGGCTATACCCCCATCTCCCTCCAAGCCAATTGCTACATTTGAAAAGGATAACCCAACACCAAAAGTAATGAAGCATCCACCATTTAAGTCCTCATCTACCATAACTTCATTTGACTTTGTAGAACATGCTAGCAAACCCCAAAGTCCAGCTCTCTGCAAATTGAATACCTACAAACACATCCTGCCCATTTTGACAGATTCATCAAGGTAGTCAGGGGTGGTAACTCTACATCCCCAATCTATAATTCTAAAGGCTTACTTCCCACACCATCCAAACCATCTTCTCAAAACATGTTAGCCCTAGTGCCTCCACCACCAAAATCATTGATCCTTTTTACCTCACACTTCTCATCAAAGGTTTCCAGCTGAACAATTGTATTATATATTTTGGAGCCTCAGATAATGTGATGCCAGCAAAATTTGCAAATGCTCTTGGCCTCACTTTGACCCGGGTGAATGTCACATGCTCACTAAATGGAATCCAAACAAGTTACATTGGTAGGAAGGATTAAGGATGCTCAGGTTGCACTAGTTGATTACCCTGACAAGATATACTCCTAACCATTTGGGTGGCAAGATGATCCCAGCATCTTTTGGTATGCTATTGAGTAGAAGTTTTTGCAATGACCCAGGTGGAGAAATAAAAATGGATTGGTCATCTACAACTATCTCAGTGAATGGAGAAATGCAAATGACTGCTGCCAATTAGAAAAATGAATTTCATAGTAAGGAAGTATGATGATCTAAGAGTTGATATCCTGTTGTGTAAAGATTGTGGGCTTGGAAATTACCTCCTGACATCACAGAAGGAAGAGGACTTAGCCACTTGTCATGGAGGAAGAAGAAGACCAAATCTGGATAATTGAGTTTGATGGTAGACATTCCAGAGTAGGTTAAGGAGCTGCATGTGGGACTAATACTCTCCCTCCAATGAAGTATATCCTTTCGCCTACAAGCTAGCAATTAGGATAATACATGCTAATAGGATAGAGTATGAAGCATTGGTCTTAGGCATGAGTATAACATGTGACATGGGAATTTAGAATTTGAGATGTAACTAGGTGATTTAGAGCTAGTGGTAAAGCTTTGATCCGCCAACAATATCAGGTGAAAAATTATAGACTCAGGCACTATAGAAACAGAGTGTGGGACTGCATTGGGTCCTTTGATGCATTCTCAATTGAATTGATCCCTAGATAGATAGCCTGACGAATGTGTTCAATGAAAAGTTTTGCAAAAGTCTATTGAAATGGAGTAAGACCCCAAAGCCTTGTGAGAAGTCCCTCAATGGACCATATGATAAAAAATGAGGAAGGAATCCTATTTAGCATGTATTAAAGATTGAAATATTAGCCAACACATAGCATTGATCTCTATTCTTGAAAGCTTAACAAAATATGCCTACTAAAGACTTAAGCAATCAGTTTTGTTGTTTACTCCATGAGGGTGAATGAATCTCACTAAATGGCTACATGGCCAAGTTTAGCTATTCCATTACTAACCTAACATGGGTGCAAGATGAAGCTATTTTAATGATGGATGACCCAAGATCAAATTCCTTATTAGCTTGGATAATGCAAATGAGCTCTTAAGCTTTCTTAGGCTTGTTTTGGTTTTGTGTTATGTAAAGTTGTGTGTTTGAATGGGTAGGCTTAGCCTTGTATTTATAGTTTTTGGTTTGGGAGACTTTGGAATTTGGGTGCATGTGGGACTAAAGCTCAAAAAGGATAAACACTTTAGGATTAGATTAGGATAAACATAGGGTTTAGGCTAGTTAACTAGGGTTTAGACTAGATAAACTTTGATTAGCAAGTGATTTAGACTCATTGAGAGTTGGGAGATAACCAATTGTGACTGATAGATTGCCTACGAAGCCAATAGAAGTGGTCTAGAGAGAACTAGGGAGGTTCTGAATGGCTGAAAAGGAGGAATGTTTAGCTAATAAGAGAGATATTAGCTGAATAAGCTGATTATGGGAAGAATACGAATAAGAAGAGTGTCGTAATGGGCATCCAAGAATGGAGTGAAGAAGGGTTGATTAACGAACTGGATCGTCAATTGACTAAATTTGAAATGCTAAGTGTAAGCATACTTTAGGTGTCTACATTTTCCCCTCTTTGAGGTGGCATAAGCGGTCACTTCAAATAAAGTAGACAAGCATAAACAAGTAGAAAATTTTGAAGGGATAGAAGAAAAATGAGTAGAATGGAGGATGCCCCCTTGATTGTCGACAGGGTGATAGAAGAACTCGAGATGATCGAAAAGATGACAGAAAGAGAACATAAGAAAGAATAGTGTGAAGAAGAAGAAAAGAAAGGGGATATAGAAGAAAATGAGTATGAGGAAGGGGGAATGAGATAACATCCATCCAGTGCCTTTTAAACAACTTTATTTTTCATCATATTGCTAAGGATCTTCATCATTGGTTCTTATTTAAAAAGAATGAACAAAAGTGTAGCATGACATGAAAAGCCATATATGAACAAATGTCCATTGCCAAAAACACCAACTCCATGTAACATACAAAATTCAATGCAATACGAGAAAGTAAAAGATGCCTAACTCCATGCAACATACATAATGCAATGCAATACGAGAAAGTAAACAAGACAAACCTAACAGAGAAATAAGTACCATGTTTTTGTTATCCAACTTTAGTTCTGACCTATGCAAATTAACGACAAGGGTTAATGATGGTGCCCCAAGAAAGGATACATGCGAGGAGAATAATGGAGGACACTTCGGTCCTATGAAAAATAAATGTGCACTACGAAACAGTACCAGGAAACTCGTTGTGCCCCAGAGTACAAACAAAGTAAGTAGCTTAACTTTTGTTGATGGAGGTAGATCAAGATGATCCGCGAGTTGCACACATGAACAAGTGAGAACCAAAGAGCAACGTTTTGTAGGATGATTTATATTGTTTAGAAGTTTTCTGAAACATATTTGAATGCATATTTGAATGTTTTTGATTTTTCTAACATATTTGAATGTTTTTGGATGATTTTGAAAGTTTTTTGAAACTATGTACATGAAGACGAGGAAGCGTGGATGCCCCTAGAAATAGATGGGATGTAGAAGGGCATAAGGCCATGTGTGTACGAGAAAGGTGAAGATGCAAAAATGCCCGAGCAGATTAGGTGGGAGTATTCAAAGGAAAACTCTTCACAGGTAGAAGCAGGAGCAAAGGCCATTACAAATATGTCCAAAATTTCTTCACAAAAATTTTATTAGATGTTGAATGTGATAGGATCTCTAAGAGGTCATTCGTTCTTTAATTTACCAAGGTGATAAAAGACCAGGGTCAAACGGATACCATAGAGATAAATGTCGTAAAATGCGTGTGAAAAGGCTAACCACAATATCACTGAAGGGATGAAAATGGTAGGAAGACTTGTAGAGGAATGACAAGAAAGGGAAGAAAGAAACATCCATGTGTACACAATACCTGATTGCAATGTTTGATCTTTGTACCTTTGATTTTTCTTGTGTTTTCTCAATGTTTTTTGTATTTTTGACATTTTTTTTTAATTTTTAGATTTTTTTATAGTTTTTGGAAAGTTGGGACAAAAAGTTGTTACTCCATGTGGTAAGATCCAACAACGATGTTTGCAACTTCCTTGATAAGGGAGACTAGGTGCATTTTTTTATCAAGAGTTATGTTATCCCCTATCTTGATGATTGTGGTGAGCTCATACTCAACAAATGACTACGATTTATCCTGAAACATGGATTTTGTATGTGGGATATTGAGTTCCCTATCCAGAGGTTTATGCACTTTGTGTCATACTTGATGGTTACGTTGATGTGCATTCTTGAATCGCGTTTGATTTTTAACCTTAAGATCGTTCAAGTTGTTGGGGCATTTTGAGCTCTTGAAAGTTTTGATCTGAGCTTGATAATGAACCTGTTTGGGTTTCTTATAAGCTGATGCATGATTTGTCTGATCCCAAGAAGGAGAAGAAAGTGAACGTGGATGTTTATGAACTGATGTGAGAAATAACTAGCGGGATTGCCACAACCATTGATAGAAGAAATATGTGATGCATGAAAAGGATACGGTCCAAGAATTGAAGAGGATGGGCTACGAGGAGGTGAGCCACCAATAGAAGATGATAAAGGGATGCTATAATATGGCCCTAAGATGGAAGAAGTTGGGCTACAAGGACATGGCTCAAGAATAGAAGAATGATGATGAAGGGTTACTAGGGTGTGGCCCAAAGTATAGATGAGGAGGGACTACTCAGGAGGTGTCCCATAGATAGAAGAGGATGAAGGGCTACTAGGACGTGGGCCAAGAATAGAAGGGAATGATGGGCTACTCAAGTAGGTGACCCAAGACAAGATTTTGATTAAGGAATGATGATAGATAAGGAATGAGTTGGTAATGAGAAGATAGGCCATGGATCAATGCTAGACCCTGACATCTCATCATGCTTCAGAAGAAGGTGAAGATGGAATAGAAGAAGAATCAAGTTCCATGACCTTAGGCACTTCCTCTATGTTCTGATAAAAGGAATCAACTTCTTCCTCCCCATACGCGAGGGTATCGAGTTCTAGAAAGAATCCTTGTTTGCAATCCTCTAAAGGGGTGTAATATAATTGTTCCTTCATTCTGAGAGAAATCAATTAGTAGAGGTTGTTGTTCTTTGTCCATAGAAGGTTGAATAGAAGAAACAAGTCTGATAAGCGGGGATGATTGATTGATAGAAGAAGATGAATATTTTAGATGATGTAGATGAGGGGAACGGTTAGCCTTATCACTCACACAAAGAGTTTTGATAGTGCATTGAAAAGATATCTTAGCACATGGATTTTTTGTAATGGTTTGATGTGGTTGCAGACATTGATCCTTAGAAGATGGATGAGGAAATGGCATGATATGGGAAATGGATCAAGGGCTCGAAGAGGCATATGAGTTGACTGATAGCAGAAGATGAATCAAGAGACGAAGTAGGCTTGGAGGCATGCGTCTCATGAATGGATGATTTGTATTTGGACCTAGGTTTTTTTTCTAGAAGACGACGTAATGTAGGTTGGAAAGTAGGATTGCATAGCCATTCGTTAAGTTGCGACGTAGGAGTCGAATTGGATGATTGACTAGAGGTAATCCGAGTCGTGGAACTCTTTGACGGAGGAAGAGGTCATTGAGATGACTGATGAAGGAGGTCCTGCAAAGAAAGGGAGGACCATGACTCAAGAACCAAATTAGATGTTCGATTGATGGAACTTGGAGTCACATGAGTCTTCAAAGGAGGAAGACATCGTTGAGGTGATTTGGAATAAAGGTCCTACGAAGGAAGGGAGGACTGTGATTCAAGATTTGATCTAGGGGTATCTGAACAATAGTTGGGATCCGAATCTTCAAAGAAGAGTGGGAATCCGAATGGTAGTTTGGATCTGAATCGGAAGAAGAGTGGGGGGAACCTGAATAATAATTTGGATCAGAAGCATCCAAACCATACCACCAACTATGAGCTGAAGGTGGGGAACAGGGTACCCGAGATGGGCCCTCTAGCACGAAGAACCAAACGAGGTTTAGTTGTAATGGGAATCTTTTGATTTGAATTTCTAAACCTAGGTTCCGTATTGTAGTAAGTGTGAGAAACCATGCGATATTCAGTCATTGTTGGTGTCATTTAAGCACAAATGTCTAGACCTAGATAGTGTGGATGGAACTCCTTCAAAGGGAAGGAAGTGACATGTTGATTCAGGGTAGCATAATGACATCCAACTAGACATTTTGTAAGTATGGAGATGTGTGCATGATTTTCTAAAGAAGGTCTAAGGAAAATAGACATTGTAATGACGCAATCTCGATGAGATCAAAAATGATTGTCCTAGAAAACAATTTTTCTAGATGAATAATCACCAAGGAACAATCATGCAAGTGTGAAACACAAAGCCAATCAACAAGGAAATACACCCTATGCAAATGTGTGTGCAAAGTGAGTTCGATGCAAAGATGATCAACACAATGTCAATATTTACTTCAAGCTCGAAATGAACAAGGCGTAAATATTAACAAAGGGTAGATGTGACTCCCAATCAAAGGATACCATGACATAAGTTCAACAACCAACAAGGCTAAATGTTAAAGGACAAGGATTACAAATGTAAGCCACATAATCACACCAATTGGACACGTCAATCAAGCTTCACGAAGAAGTGAGATATTAGTGCCAAAGTGGTATTGAAATGACACAAACACAAGTAAGTGACACTCTTCAAGATTTGGGACAATGTTTGAAAAAAACAAGTCAAAGTATACTAAGGATGTGCTAAAATGTGTGCAGCGTAACACCACAATGTGGATACTTAGATCATGTTTACGAAAAACATGACATAAGTATCTTAATTGTGTCAAGACAATGCAAACAAGATAACCATGTCAAAGGGAGATCAAATGATGAATCAATCCGAACTATGATGATGATCCTAAAATCAAGATCAAGTGGCCATCAAAGATATGAGGATGCATCCACACACTTTAGACGTTTAACAACTCAGTCGCAAACATGGATGAGTGTAAATGGACAAAAAAGTGGTGAACACTATCTATGACAACACTCCCGAAAGATGCCTTATGTTGACTTCCAAATGGGAAACAAGAACGCAAAGGTGTAGATCAAAAGATGTGAAAATAGAACTAAGCATTCACTTGGGTAGAGTTTCGCCTCGTCCGAAGGTGAGAAAGAAGCTAAGCTAAGTGAAACGTCGTCTAGATTTCCATGATGAAAGGCACTTAGATCCAACTTAAGTGGATTCTTTGCCTTGTTCGAAAACAAGGTTCTGAATCCAAACAAGTTATCACTTCGTGATGGCCAAGACGATGCGAAAGGACTAGTAAAGTGGGCCTCCAGACAAAATGGCCTCCTTAATAAGTTATCTCAACTAGGTGTTACAAGGTTGTCTAAGAGCGGGCGCGATTTACCCAAAAAGTCGCAATGACTAATTTGGGAGTATCTCGGCTTTTTTACCCCCTTCAAGCATAAAGGGCAACTAATGCATCCATCATGTACTTTCCCTAGGGTCGCGATACGGACAACTTGTAACTCTATCTCACAAGGCGTACTAGTCAAGTGGGTAAGCGAGAGCGCTTCCTGTTTCATCCACGAGGTTACTCAGCGGTGGACTACTTTAGGGTTCCTAGAACCACCCCCATTGTTATAGCTTAAGGCGTTATGCCAAAGGGGTTATGTTCCAGTTGAGCGGATAGGGACGTACCCTTTTCTGAAACCTGCAATACAGTGTTTTGAATATGGTGTGTTTTTTTATCTTTCTTAACTTAATGTGGTTTTAAGTAGCACACCATTTGGCAATCTGCGAGAACACGTGTATTAGAAGTTTTCATTTTTTTTGTTTTCGACACCTTTCTTTGACCAATCGTTAGGTCCTGTAGACAACAAGTTTTAGTAGTTTTTCTAGTTCGCCGGTTGATGTCAAGAAAGAGAAATTTACACTGTTTGCTTTTGATTCCTAAGATCGCCAAAAGGCGCGAAGGAAGAGCATACGCAAAGTGAAAAATCCTACTAAAATCACATAAAAGTTTTACTTCATCCTTTATAAAATAAGTGTTTTTTGACCGTTTGATATAAGTTTTGGTATAAGTATTTCTGATCTCCAAGATCGCTTCTTAAGGCACGAGGAGAGAGCATACGCACCTTTTACAAACTTTAGTTTTTAAGCTAAAAATGAAAAACACTTAACTATGCAAACTGAAAGACCAAAGAAAAACTTTGTTTTTAACTTGTTAGTTCTAGAAATATGTATCAAAGATTAGAAAAAAGTTTTTACAGTTTACGGAAAAAAATTCAATTTTTACACAGACACCTGCGCGCCCAAATCAACACCAACACTTCCTGACCAACGGGTACGCGCCCAACCAACGTATGAGCCTACAGACAAAATTTAGTGAAAGCCAGTATATAAAAAACATAGATGCTTGCAAACAGACAAGGACACTTGCATAATAACGTGGACACCTAGGTTTTAACGTGTACGTGCCCAAGCATAAAACAAAATTTTCAATTTTTTACACAGTCAACCCTATTTACGCATACACATCCAGAGAGACAAATACGTGTACCATATTATGGAGACGCGTGTGCATCCCTGTAGAGGTGAAAATTTACATTTTTTTTACACAGTCGAGCACCTGACGTACGTGGCCAGAGAGATGGATACGCGTGCCAGACCAACGGAGACGCGTGTGCGTCCCTGTAGATGAATTTTTTTACTAAAAACATAGAGGATTGTTAGACAGGTACGTGCTTGTTCCGATGGAGATGCTAGTGTATTCAACGTGTACGCGCCCCTTGTAAACACCTACGCGCACCCTGTGAAAAACCTGCAAAAAACATGGATTTTCAAATTTTCAAGAGCAAACAGGTTAGTTGTTAGTCAAAGTGTCCTATTTCTATATCAAACCCACAAAATGCATGTAAATGAAGGTCATTTATCTAGGTGTTAGAAACAAAAATGAGGAAATAACAAGTGATTTTAACCCAAAAACTTGAAAATGAACTTTGAAAAACCTAAAAGACCTCCATTAATGGAGGATGGACATAAGTTTCCCACCGGGCGTGCCAAATGTGTTCAATGAAAGTTTTGCAAAAGCTATGGAATGGGTAAAGAACCCCAAAGCTTTGTGAAAAGTCCCTCAATGGACCATATGATAAGAAATGAACAAGGAATCCTATTTGCATGTATTAAAACTTGAAATAAACAAGAAATCTAACAAATAACATTAATCTCTATTCTTGAAAGCTTAACAAAATATGCCTACTAAAGACTTAAGCAATCAGTTTTGTTGTTTACTCCATGAGGGTGAATGAATCTCACTAAATGGCTACATGGCCAAGTTTAGCTATTCCATTACTAACCTAACATGGGTGCAAGATGAAGCTATTTTAATGGTGGATGACCCAAGATCAAATGCCTTATTAGCTTGGCTAATGCAAATGAGCTCTTAAGCTTTCTTAGGCTTGTTTTGGCTTTTGTGTTATGTAAAGTTGTGTGTTTGAATGGGTAGGCTTAGCCTTGTATTTATAGTTTTTGGTTTGGAAGAATTTGGAATTTGGGTGCATGTGGGACTAAAGCTCAAAAAGCACTTTTAGATTAGATTAGGATAAACATGCTTTAGGCTTAGTTAAGCTTGGTTTAGGCTAGTTAACTAGGGTTTAGGCTAGTTAAACTTGATTAGCAAGTGATTAGAGACTCATTGAGAGTTGGGAGGGGTCTGGATAACCAATTGTGACTGATAGATAGCCTACGAAGCCAATAGAAGTGGTCTAGAGAGAACTAGGGAGATTCTGAATGGTCAAAAGGAGGAATGTTTAGCTAATAAGAGAGATATTAGCCAAATAAGTTGATTATAGGAGGAATACGACTGAGAAGAGTGTCGTGCATGGGCATCCGAGAATGGAGTAAAGAAGGGTTGAATCAACGAAGTGTCGTCAATTGGTTGAATTGGATGAAATGATAAGTGTAAGCATACATTAGGTGTCTACAGAAAAGGTTGATTCTCTAGCAGTGTCAAGCTTCCTTAGTGACACCTCATCCTTCTCTTGGCAAGGATAAAGTGACTATTGAGATGGTGTTCAGACCTAGCATACCACATAATGCAAATCACTAGCAGGTATTCAATGATGACAATTAGATCCTAGTCTTCTTAGAACAAAGGGATAACTTCAATAATATTTTCTTTGAAGGAAGTGAAAATCCACACCGTGAATCAATCCCCAAAGAAGAGAAGGAAGGCCCAAATTGAAGGAATTGATGAAGAGGGAGCAATCAAAATGAAAGGAAACAAAATTCCCAAAGGCCTAGTTTCTTTGGAAGACCTCTTTGACAAGCATGATAGGTTCATCCAAGAGAAATAAAAACCGTCTTCTCAGTGTCCATCTTATTTTGATCAAGAAAACATTGGCCACTTTAGAGAATCCAAGGATGCTTTAACATTGGTAAATGTTGCTCACCAGAAGAGAAGAGAAATTTTGTTGCTCTACTAAAAAAGTACTCAGATGTCCTGGCCTTTTCCTATTATGAACTCAAATATTTTCAGCTTAAGGAAATGCATCACTCCATTCCTTTGAAGCAAGGAGCTAAGCCCTTGAGGGAAAAAAAATTCCCTACAATCCAAATATTGCCGATGTTATCAAAGAAGAGGTGATAAAGATGCTCAATGCTAGAATCATCTTCCCCATCCATCATTCAACATGGGTGGCTAACATTATGCCAGTTAAGGAAGAAGAATGATTAAATAAGGATTGTGTAGACTTCCAAAATCTGAATCAGGCATCTCTCAAGGATAACTACCCTCTTCCAATCATGGATCATATTTTGCAAGAAGTCACTGGATTTGAAATGATCTCTTTGCTTGATGGATTCTCAAGGTACAACCAAATCAAGGTGGTAGAAGAGGATTGCAACAAAGCAACCTTCACAACACCTTGGGACACTTTTTCCTACAACAGAATGCCTTTTGGCTTGATCAATACTAGAGCCAATTTCCAGAGAGCAATGGAATTGGCCTTCAAATCATTTGAAACATTGCATTATCATTTACCTTGATGACCTCATGAATAAATTTTTCAAAGAGGAGGGGAGATCATATTTGTCATTTAGAGAAAGTCCTTGCAAGGTGTAGGAAACATAAGCATTTCTCTAAATCCAAAGAAGTGCATTTTTGGAGTCACAGAAGGTAAGTTTATGGGACACATTGTGAACAAACATGAAGCACGCATTAATTTCAGAGCTATCTAAACACTAGCCTTACTAACCAGCAAGAAGGGATTTCATTCATTCTTTGGAAAGGTAAAATTCCTTCATCATTTTTGTGCACAATGATTTTTCTGAACTGGCTAAGCATATAACTTCCATGATGAAGCCTCAAGCAAGTTTCAAGTGGAATAAGGAAGGAAAAACTACATTTGAGGAGATCAAGAAAGCCATTGCCAAAGCTCCAACTCTTGTATCTCGTAGATTTCAACAAGGTGTTCATCATGTATCGCTATACATCAAAACATACCCTCTCTGATGTCCTTGTTGAAAAAAATGATGAAGGTTTGGAAGTACCCATTGGTTTCATGAATTGTCCTTTGAAAAATCATGAGCTAAAGTACAACAAATTGGAGAAACCTACCTACGCATGGTCAAAGATGTTAAAAGTTTTAGATTCTACATTCTTAATTCCCATACAGTGGTAATGGTCCCTGGAAGTGCAATCAAGTCCATTTTGACTCAACAAGATCCTGGGGCTAAGAGAGGAAGTTGGATTGTAAAGACCCAAGATTATGAATTGGAGATTAGACCCTCTAATCTGGTAAGAGTAAATGGTTTGTACCAGCTGATTGCTAAAGATGAAGCTCTTAGGGTTCAACATGGAGAAAAGGATGGTGTTTTCTCAACCTGTTTAGGAGACAGTCCACAGACGCTCTTTGTCAGCATTACTGATGAGTGGTATGCTGACATTACTTACTACCTCACTTATGTAAATTTCCCTCCTCATCTTGATTACAAAAAAATGAAGGACACTTAAGCTAAAGGAAACCAAGTTTGTGATTTGGAATCGTGCACTTTACAAGAGACCCTAGATGGTTGTTTCCTCAGGTGTGTAGAAAAGGAGCATCAAGAAAGGTTGCTCAGGGCATATCATGATCAAGCTTGTGGTTGAAATTTCTCAGCAAAAATCACCTGCACAAAAGCTCCCCAGAGGGAGACATTACTGGCCCTCCATCTTTGCAGAAACTGAGGATTGGGTTTCTAAATGCAAAGCATGCCAACAATTTGCAGAAAGCCACTACTAGCTGCATTGCCACTCAGGCCTGTGGTGATTGAAGAACCATTTTAGCAATGGGGGCTAGATTTTATTGGTGTTCTGAATCCGAGTCATTCTAGTGCATGGCATACTTAATATTCACTGCAACTGATTACTTTGCTAAATGGGTGGAAGCCATCCCGACCAATCAAGCCAGCTCAAAACAGTCTGCAACTTCATCAAGGAGAATATCATTGTTCATTTTGGAATGCCATAGAAATTTTTTGTAGACAATGCCACTTATTTCTCTTCCAAGGAGCTCACAGAGTTTTGTTATGGATTTGGGATCTCCCTATCTCACTCTTCTGACTACTACCCACAGGTAAATGGGCAAGCTGAGTCAAATAACAAGAACATTGTGACCATTGTTCGCAATTTTGGTAGATGAGAATCAAAGGAACTGGCACAAGAAGTAATATGATGCATTATGGGCCGATAGGATCACTCCTAAGAAGGCAATAGGTATGTCACCTTTCAAAATTTTGTATGGAGTTGAGGTAGAGATTCCCCTCACAATTGAGATGTCATCTCGAAAGTTGCTGCAAGAAATAGAACATGGTCAATATAAAGACTCCATTGACAAGAGGATCCTCTTCCTGGAGAAGTTGGAAGAAAGAAGATGCCAAGTGGTGGATATAATTAAAGAACACCAATTGAAAGTGAAGAAGATATTTGAAAAGAGGGCAAATGCAAGAGAATTCAAGGTTGGAGACTTTGTCCTTCTATGGGACAAGAGAAGAGAACCAAAAGGCAACCATGGAAAGTTTGATTCATTATGGCTCGGCCCATTCTAAATTCATGGAGCTTGTGGTGATAATGTTTTTCTCCTCTCATACTTGGATGGAATAAGCCCATTGGAATTACCTCGAATCTGGGCAATATTTTGAAACTGTATCACCAGTAAAAGTGGGTTTTCCCCCGCCTTGTACCATAGGTGATTTCGTAGGTGTGTTTTTCCCTTTTCTGTTGTGTGGTTTTGGTTTAATTTTGTTTGGTATTTGTTGTGTGTGGTTTGGCTTGTGTGTTTCCTCATTCTTCCATTCTTTTTTGGAATTGTACATGACTTTGTAAGGCCTAATGGATAAGCTAATGGTCAATGTTATACGATTTTTTTTTTTTGAGATTTTGGATCCTCATACCATGTCTTCGTCAAGCTCAGTCCATGCCATGTCCCCAAGCTAGAGGCAACTGTTGTCTCCCAAAAACCACTTTTCATTTTCCAATTTAAATTAGAAATTTTGAGCTCTTGCTCTCCTAAAGTATTTAAGCCAAGTTGAAGGTTCGAAGAAATAGAAAAATCCATGCCCTAGTGTTGTTTAAACCTCTGTTTTGCTCGTTTTGATAAATTCTCCATCTCTCGGTCATGTGCACGTAATATCCTCTTTACAATATCTTTTTTGATTGAAATTGGTTGATTGTTCTATGTCCTAGGTTGTCAAATCATTATTTTTCCTCCATGCATCCAGCTTGCGAAGGAAATTCAAAAATTGGACTCAAAATGATGAAGTACTCTTCCTCTGTGTATTTTTCCCATAGTTGGGAACGTCATGGGCATTTTCTTCCTTGTCAAATTTTAGCCCCATCATCCATGGGTACGTGGACATACCTAATTGTAAAAAAGGTGAAAAGTTAAAAAACGACCCGCGGCCCCGATTAGGCTATAAAGGTAAAACTCAAATTTTGAGCCCGCAAAGAAAAGTCAAAATTGAAGCCCACAAGGAAAAATTCAAAGTTGAATCCCGCAGGGAAAAATTCAAAGGTGAAGCCCACTGTTGAAAAGTCAAAGTAGATGAGCGACCCATCGAAGCACTTTTGGAAATTTAACCAAATTCCCAAAAGTGAAATAAAATTTCTAGAATGCTCTGCCAAGGTCTTGCGCCTGCCATTGAAAAGTCAAAGCGGTTGAGTGGAACGACGGAAAACTTTCAGTTTTTGAGCCTTTTTCCAAAAAGGTTTAAATGTTGAGAAAAGGGCTGCGACCCCATTTCCAATTAGAGGATGCCACGTGTCAAGAGTTCAATCAGAGTAGTGGTTTGGCAGAGGAATTTGAGTTGTTGAGCCTTTTTCCAAAAAAGGGTAAAATGTTAAGAAAAGGTCCGTGACCCCATTTCCAATGAAAACGTGCCACGTGCCTAAGTTAAAAATTTTAAGTGGGGGTGTGTGCCAATTTTTTCTAAATTACCAAATATCTAAAAAATCACAAAATGCAAAGGGTTTTCCCCCGTACCTACTCCAATCTCTTCCTACCACGTGGACGACTCGATTTCAAAGTTATAAGAGAAAATCAAATGTAACGTTCACGTTGCAAGATCTGGTTTTTAACCCGCCAAGAGTGGTTTTCTTTGCAATGAAGAAATTTGAAGATGCATAAATGATTTGTAAAGTTGTAACCATTTTGGCATGAGATATAATGGCTCCTTAGAGTCATTCCTGGGGCAGGCGATTGATTTCAAAAAGACCAGAGTGCTCTTTACCTAGAAAGATATAAAATTCAATACTTCTTCTATTTTCCCTTCTCCTAAGAATTTCCTCTATTATCAAAGCTCTGTACAAACTCTACTTTAGCTTCAATAATAAAAGAACGAATTTTCACCTTTTTTATTAAGGGATTAATTAGTACCTTGTGACCAATGAATTCTATTCATTCTTGTAGCTTCTCCTATGGATTTTTTTTTCTTCTAACTATAAATGCATGTAAATGAAATTTCTAATTAATGTGTGTGGTCATTTGATATTCTACTCACAACATTAGTTTTCTCCTACCTCCATTTCCACTCCCCTTCCCCTTTCCAAGACAAATTTTCTTCTCTAGTGAGACATTGCTAGCTTTGCCACAGGGTCAGTGGAGTGCCCCTATTGGTTCTCTGGTCGAAAGGCCACCATTGAAATCCACCTTTTTGCGTGCACCTATGGAAGCTGCACTGTTCAAGTAGAGGGACTTATATTCCCATAGCGTTGGCTTGAAACCCACCAATTTTTCCAAAAGAGAAATTTTCTCGCCAACATAAAGATAAATGCAAAACCCTAAGTGCAAGAGGGAGGAAAGAAGGCTTGGCAGATTCAAAATAATCTCGTAGATGGCCTGACCTGGAAAACTACTGGAACAGTAGGGAGGACTATCGCAACTGAGCCCAAAAAATTGTGTGAATGATACAAATGCCAGAACTAGGGTGCATGTATAGGGTCAGGGGCATTGTAGTCCTCCTTTGGGAGTCTGTGACTACTCAGGGGTCATGAGATGTTTGTTGGGTATCACCTTTAGTCGTATGTACTTCACTGCTTGATCGCCAAACTTTTCTAAAACTTACAAAGAGAAAGAGCACCTGTAAAACCCCAAAACACATCAAATCCTAAAAATAAAAAGATGCAAATAGGGAGTCATACTAACCTTGACGGTCACCTGACTAAGTGAACTTATGATTTAGCTATAGTACATTTTAGACTCCATGTAGTTTTGCACGCGTGTGTGTAGAATCATGCCCTAGGCGTCTCTTTTTCCAGATGCACTTGAATAGTGAGTGATAGCTAGATGTAGAAAATGTAGATAGATGTGTGCATGGAAAAAAGAACTTCCCCTCCTATGAAGTGTATGTAGAAGAATACAGTCCCTTTTTCCTTGTGTGAAGCTAGATGGATGCTTGAATGCTCTTGTAATGGCCTTTAGATGTAACCTTAGGTGGTGATAGTAAATTCTTAGTGTTTGGTCCTTTATTATGGTCACATACTTTGTATTTATATGATTCCCTTGCTTGAATTTTGTAATTGACCACTAAAAGGTTGACCACTAAGTAAAGAAGATTCCTAATAACTAGAAAGGAACCAAAAGATGCAAACAAGATACAAATAGGTCGGGTGCACCCAGAGGGGATGGGGGTGCCTAGGCACTGGTTTCCAGACACATAAAAACTAAAGTTTCGGAAGTTAGATTGGGAAATAAGGTGTGTAAGACCAAGAAGGAAACCAGAAGGAAAGCAAAGAGGCCAAAGACAATAGTCAATTAGCACATTTTTCACTTAGGAATCATATGATTAGTGGTATGTGACTATGACCTAGAAATGTGCCCAAAGTATGTGATTTAGTGTCTACAAGGGATTTAAGAAACTCTAATTGTATATACAAGAATAGAATACACTCAAGGCTCTCGAAATATTCCCAAATATGATGCACATCCACTAGGGAATCCATTACTATAGTTCTCAAGCAATTAACCAGGTCAAGGAGTTCAAATATCACCATTTCCAAGCACTCAAAAATCCCAACTCAATGTCTTAGCAAGAGAACAATCATCTCAAGCATGGTCAAAGTGGTTCAAGTTTCCAACTAGATGCATCCATATAAATATTACATGTTAGGTTGATAACTACATGTGGTTTGAGGCCTCTTCGAAGTAATTTCGATGTAGGTGGTGTATGAATTGTACTTCAACTAAAACACTAACCTTCTTCTAGGGTATCCCACCCACGTTTAGGGTTTGAGATCAATTTATCTAATTTTAGATATTTTTCTAGGATTGTGAGACACTTAGGGTTTGATCTAGCGAGACCTATTTCTAGATCACCGAAGGGCACAACAAGCTATAAAACCCCATTACAAGAAGGTCCAAGACCATACAACAAGTACAAGACTCTACACTCAATCATAGAAGATCTTTATGGTTCTATACCAATGTAGTTTCATATCACAATCATCAAAACAAAACATCAACAAGTTCATCATTCCCAATTTGTCTAGTATGTGATCCAAAAATGGGATATTATACAAGCTGACTTAATTTCTCCATTTTCACATACTTAATGAATTTTCTATCTTTTTACATGAAAATTAGATTAATAAATATCAAATTTGATTCTAAGTGATTAGATCATGAAAACACTCACTAATTCAAAAATTTCAGACATCAAACTTGAATTTCTCAATTTCCCATAATTTCCCATAGTTTCATAAAAATTGGCTAAAATATTAAAAATTAGACTACTACTGATTTAAAAATATAGGTAATAGAATTAAAATAGATAACATTACGCTACAAGTAGTTATCATAAATCCTCATGTAGTTATCCTAGTCTTGGTGTAAGTGGTGTATGCAATCTAAGCCAACCCCCGATGTTTGCTCCTCATGTCTCTTGACACAAAGATAACATGTGTAACTATAGATATAATAGAGATGTATGAATGCCATAGTAGTGTGATGTGTTGTGCTTTAGATGTTAAACCTAATCCCCTTTATCCCTTAAGACCTTTGGAAATGCTTGGAGTGACTTTATATTTATAATACATGGCTCTATGGCCTTTGAATGCTTGCAAATGGAGGAAGTTAAAAATTTAAGATTGGTTTTAGTGCTTCAAACCTTTGTGATGGATACTCTAAATGATGTGCAAATTCTTTACAATAGGAGTGCTTGAGAGTGATATGCGAGTTATAAAGTTCATTTGACTTGCTTATATAGGCTTCCAAAGATTAAACATCCACACTATGGATGACCTATGGAAGATGAACTGACACATATAAGATCTTGAAATTATAAAAAAAAGGTTGTTAAAAAAAGAGATATAGGACCGCATTGGTCAACCTAAATCATAGTATTGTTTGGCCCTATTTTGTGTAATCTTGGAAAAGTAATTAATGATGACATAGAAAAAGTCTAGGAAAGATGTCTGGGGATAGGTTATTGTTTTAAATATTTAATATTACATGGATGAATGATAAAAAAAAGTGTAGAGATTAATATGTTATGTGAGAGAGAAAGATATGTCGATATAGCTTAACATGTGAGCATTTGTCTTAGCATAGGAATAAAGCCAAACTTCTCATTTCCAAAGGACTGATTACCAAATTTGAGTGTCTACAAGAACTACATGAGGTATATTTGGAGTATTTCCAATATACGCAATGTATGGATTACACTTTAACCTAACCACTAACCTATTATAGGATCTCCTACCCATGGTTAGGGTTTGAAATTATTTCACATTATTCATAAAATTTTACAAATGTGTGGCCCTTAGGGTTTTGAAGTGAAGCATATTTCTAAAGGTTGTATAGGCATAGAAAGATGCAGAGTGCTAATGCATCACCATACAAAACTATCTAAAAGGTACCAAACCACTTGACATTTCCATACATACTAGATGGCTTCATACATATTTAGTTTTGCAATCTAGTTTCCAAAGACGAAACACTTCTAGATCATCTCCAACCTACAAAATCACATGACACTTCCATATCAACTTCTTGAGTCTATAATCTACCAAGTGCATCCAATTTCTTATGTTTTAGCAGTCGTTTTGATATTCTATCTTGCATATTACTAATGAAAGGGCATTTTGATTTATGCATTAATGTTTATTAATTAGTTTGAATATGCTACATGTTGATAATCCTTTTGACCCTTAGCTAAATAACAACCGCATTATCCCTCAAAAATATTATTTACTTAAATGAGGTTAAATCAACCATCTTACGAGTCCTCTCTATTCCACTCTTTGGAAGCTCAATTGTCGGTGGAATTTTAATTCTTCCTCCTGAACATGGTTTTCATGTAAACTAGATGTGGAATTCAAAGATTGAGACAAAACTTAATCATTTTATTTTGTGTTTATTCTATCAAGTTTTACCACTTGGGGACATACTCATATTAGTATCCCACATCCCAAGTTTCTTGTGTGTCACAGGCTTGATACTCTTAAACACTTATTTTGGGCTTGTACATGTGCGCACAAGGCACGACAATAGATTCACAGCATTTTCACACACTTCCATCCAAAACTTATCAATTAGAGAATATATTTATTTTGAGATTATTGAGTGGTCATCATATATTACTTTATCTGGAATATTTTCAAGGTTACTATGATTTTCCAGCTTTCGAAAGATAGGAACCTTGTTATACATATATTTAATCATGAAGATATTTCTGATCATTTTTCAACGAAAAACAAATTTTATTTTCTCATCTCTTCCATCTTTCAAATTCAAGCATGAGCATAAAATGTAGTTGTGGAGTTCCAGTATTTGCAAGAGCTTTTTAACCATTGGGGAGTGTTCCTTGCACCGTTAACAGAGTTATGTTGATCATCTTGTCACCATGACATTGTTATCTTCTGCCACCTCATTGGTAGTAGCACAATTGATTCCCTAGTCTTTTCTCCTCTCCTCCTTAGGGGGAGGGGTTGGGGTTGGTGCGGGCTATGGATTCCACCTCTATAGGGAATTTTTTTTACTGATCTATCACGTTGGAATTCTCTTGTGAATATAGTTAACATGTTGAAATTTTGGTTCCTTCGTTGCTTGGTAGGGAGGTGTTAATGACACTGGCTATGTAAGACTTAGGTAAGGAAGGATGGATGGTGCTAGATGCGTTTGTCAGGAGATTGATCTTCTTGGGTTTGTCTACATCACAAGGATGATTTTCCACCTCCTTATAATGTTTTTGTATGTACAAATATAAGAGTTCAATAAGGTCCAGTAACATGGAACCTCTCAATTCTAATTATGTAATATGAACAAGTTAGTGAAAACCATTAGCAAAACATAAACTTGTGGAATAAACAATGTATTTTGAGAAATGAAAAATTTCTTCTATAGTTGGGAGGCATAGGAATTTATATAGAGAAACAAAAGATAAAATACAATATATTGTTGTCCTTGTTTTTAAAATTTTAATTAATTCAATTTTTCAAAAAATTACTATATATACATAATATATCATCGATATACATTTCTTTTTTACTTTCTTACTACATTGTGATACTTTTCGAACTCCACATAGATTTAGTCATAACCAAACACGCAAAATACAAAATTTAAAATTTAATTTGAAACTCAACACAAATAGAAACAAATAAACACAATTTGAAAGGCCTTGAAAAACATTCTACCCTAGAGAATGTTAAAAGGTATCTTATCTTATAGGGAAAGAACATGTTATCATTTCAATTGACATGTTTAAATGGAGGAAAATACGTGAGTTAATTGAAAATATAAGAAGTTTGATTTCAATTAAAAGAAAAACCGATCCAATGTGATCTTTTAACTCTATGCCAATATCACATACTCAAAAGGTATGGTTGGGATAATAAAATCGTAAATACTTAAAACGAAAGTATTTAAAAACAAAATCTGAAAGATTTAAGTCTGAATGGCCTAAATCTCAAAGATTTTTGGTGTGAGTTAAGGTGGAGATGCATGGCAAGATTTGAAGAAGCAAACAGTTTCACATTCACGCAAAACTAATAATAATATTGCATTAATAATAGTTCAACTGTTACATTTAAATAATTTCCTATTGACCGCTCCTACAAATACAGATCGATAAATAGTATCAGTAATATTGCAGGGTAATTGAGATGGCTAATAAAATTTTGGAAAAAGGGGGAGAAAAGAATTATGATGACAGAGCTAGTACTAAGGTTTTTTACTACGATTTTTGCAATATTTGCCCTAATTCGGGCTGTGAGTGTACAGCAAACAATGGTTATATTTGGTCTCCAAAAAGAAGCTACATTTAAGCAAAGCAAAGCTTTCACGTAAGTATGATCGCATATGTAAAAAATTAGTATTTGAGCCATTATTTTTAAAACAAAATTTCATATTGAAAATCTTGCAGATTCTTGGCGGTTGTCAATGGAGTTTTATGTGGCTATTCTTTCATTCAACTGATAAGAACAGCCTGGAGCATTTATATTACAAGTCCAGTGCTGAACAAGGTCTTTGCATGGACAATTTTCTCTTGTGATCAGGTGCACCCACTTAATATTAATATAAAAGCATCGAGGTTTTAATCAGTTAATGGTTTCATAAATGATATTTCATCCTCAGGTCATAGCCTATTCCAGTTTTTCAGCAGCAATGGCAGCCATAGAATCTGCATATGTAGCAGAGGAAGGAGAAGATGAGTTTCAATGGTTTAAAGTATGCTTCTTTTTTGAAAGATTTTGTAATCAAAATGGGTTAGTACTTGTAAGTTCTGTGTTAGGAATTTTGTGCATGCTGATTGTGTCTCTCATATCTTCATACAAACTTTTCCGACTATATAAATAAATTCAAACCTATTCAAAATTATTGAAAACGAAATTGTATGTATTTTAAATTTTTTTATATTTTTTAATTTTGAAGTAGTGTAAAAGTTATATATAATAATAATTTAGAGTTATTGTTTATGGGCTGTTGTTTCGTTTCAATAAAAAATCTTATTTGTTTAAAGTAATAGATAGCATTGTAAGTACTTCTAATATTTTTTATATTAAGGAAAATTAATATTTTTAAGATGCACAATTTCGATATCTTTCAAATTATTATAAAATGCTTTTTAAAATTTTTATGGCCTGTATTAATATAATTTCAATTTAATAATATAATAAGTTAACTTTTTTATAGTAAGTTAAGTATATTTTATATCAACATGTTAACTTAAATGTTTTATATTATTTTTAATTTGTTTTTTAATGTGTTGTGTTTTAATATAAAATTATTGTTTTGACACAATTTATTTGCATAATAAAATAAATTTAAATTTAGTTTTATAAATTAAATGAAAAAGAGTCTCACATACTCTAATACTTTATAGTAGATATAATAATAAACATAGTTATTTGTATTGCCCCAACTAATAATATTGCAAATAATTGTTGTATTTTTCTTGCTTTTTGTGAATATCAAATGTTTACACATTAAAATTGCAGTTTTTTACCAAAGGGAATACAAAAAATTATTTAAGTGAACATTTAGTGGATGGAAGAAGTTGAGATTTTATTGTAGCTTTCACGTCTTTTTACGCACTTGAAGTCAACAATAATAGTCAATATCATAAAATTGATTGTTTTGTTTTTTTATTAAACAACAAAACAAATTATTTCAAAGGAAAAACATTTTTACAATTTCGACTATGCCAAGCTTGGAAACTATTAGTCCAATCCTAAGCATTATAAAGGAAAATAAACATATTAGAAATAATTGAGGATAATCTAATTTTATAATAGCTCTCATATCTTCCTGATCCCGTTGAGGCCACCAAAGAGGAGGATCATCATAGCAACTTATATCATGATTATCCATAGCCCAATTTGCCAATGCATCTGCCACTTGATTTCTCTGTCTAGGAATATGTCAGATAGTTTGAGCTCCTTTGTTTCTCAGTAATGGTCAACATCCTAACAATGATCTTGGAATCAGATTCCACCTGCACTTGAGTCCACCCACACTTAATAGCCTCTTGCAGTCCCGGATAAACAACTTTGACCTCAACAATATTATTAGTAGTGGTTCTCAGTTTTTCAGCAAACATAAAGACAACTTTACCATCATGAGTTCTTCCAATACCCCCAATCGTAGTATTTCCCAGATTTCCCCTGGAAGCCCCATTTGTATTCAATTTACCAAACTGCATAGGAGGAGGTTCACCCATGTTTTCTTTTTGTCATCTCCCTTTGTCATTTTAAATACAAGTAAAGTGAAACTTATAGACTGTAAAGAAAGCACCTTACATATATTAGCCCATTCCAGAGTAAGAGTAGAGGGAAGGGAACCTTTTGCTTGATACTTTTTTCCATATTAATTATAATTTTTTGCCACACATCCCACCTATCTTTAATCTCTTGCTAGAAAATTATTTTATTTCTTTCCTTCCATATATTCCAAATTGACAAAGAAATGCATGTCCATAGAGCTAGGAGTAAATTTTAAAAAGTTGTTTTATCTTACATCATTCTTTTCTTTATAATATTATAGTACTCTTATAATATTATAAAAATAAGCAGTGGAAAAAATTTCGGGGTCCACTCCAAATGTTTAGAAGCCTTCTTCGACATACATCATGGAGCATGAGGAAAAGGCTATGTTAGTGGAATTTCTTGAGGTATTTAGAAAAATCAGCAGTTGTATGCATATGTAACGGGCGTTGGCCATCTACACAGGCCCTGCATCAGTGGATACATTCAATGTGGAAAAAAAGGTGAGATTTATCTATGTTCAAAACATTTTTTTGTTGCTCTATTTGGGGATTAGGAGATGGACCCTGGTTTTGGGGTAATGTGCGGTTGTTCATTGCTCTATGGTTTCCAGGGTTTGATCAAAATTCTCTCTCAATGAATAAAATTCTTATATGGGTTCAACTTCCCAAATTTCCTTTGCATCTCTATCACACTCTCAACATGATAGGTGATGCTTTGGGCACCTTCATCAAGCATGATGAGAAGAAATTTGAAGTGGGTTTGTGTACTTTTGTTCGCATTTGTTTGGAGGTAGATCTTAGTAGGGGATCACCAAATAAATTGATACTCAAATGGAGTAGATCTCAACACATTCATGTGATGGATTATGAAAATACAACTTTATGATGTCAGGACATGTAGACTTCTAGGACATCTACAAGCTACTTGTCCCTAGAATAAATCTCATCCACCTGAGACAAAAGGGAAAAAATAAAAGCCTAAAAGATGTAGTTCTTTGGTATCAGAAGTTGATTATGAAGATGATGATCAAGATGCACCTAGAAGAGACTTATCCTGGTGGAGCTTATCGTCAAGACACAACTAGTGGTCATGAAAAATTGGACAAAGGAGAGGAGAAGGTGGCCTCATTGGAGATGAATTTGAAGGAATCATAGTCAAAAGTATTAAGAGAGTCCATGTTTCTTAGAATTCATAACTAGATAAGGAGTTAGTGACTTATTCAGATCCTGAAAGAACCCTAAACTCTACAAAGAAAATTGCATGACTAACTAAGGAAGGCTAACACCATTGCCACCTCTAGTCAAGACTCTAAGTCTAGGAATGCAACATTAAGATAGAAGCTTAAAGGAATGCTTAACTAACATGAATATAATTCAAAATCTAACTAAACATGCCTACTAATATGCTTAATTACCTAACATGGGCCTAAATAGACCTAAGAGGGCAATCAAATTGGTATGGTTGTTACTCCAAACAATGGTGAAATGATCTCTCCAAATGAATTGTTAAGTCACTTTAGATATTCATCTACTAACCTTGTTGAAGGATTTAGGCAAGGATTGAACTTGGCTATATATCATATTTATTATATGAGATGCAAATCAAAGCATGGTGTAAAGTATTAAGATAAGAGGTGAACTCTTTTTATAATTTTCCTTTTGGGAGAAACTTGTATTTTGGTGCATGTGGGACTAAAAGCCCCAAATTAGATTTGAATTGTTAATCATGATTAGGCCTTGCTAATCACAATTAGTGAATTAACAAGTGATTAAGATGTGGGAGCCTTAATCAACCACTTAGGGTCAACTAGGAGACTAAGATAAGCTTTTGAAGCTTTCTTAGATGTTGTGGAGGAAAGTGGGGTGATTTTGAGTGTTGAAAGAGGGGTTTAAGCCAATATTAGGATATATTGACCAAAACAAGGGAAAAATAGGCTTAATTAGCTAATAATCGCTAATTGTTTATTTTGAAGAGGATTTTGACTTACGATTCATCGTAAAGTGGCATCCTAAATGCGAAAGAGGTTTGGTAACCAACCAAGCATTTTTAATTGACCAAAGTGGTAAGAAACATTAGTTAATTAGTGAAAATCACTAATTATAACGGAATTGGTGAGAATGAGAGTGATTTGTGTGCGTTTTGGCAATAAGATTGTAAAAGCGGAATTTAGGTGTCCACATATCCTGAATACCTAATCTCATACTCTCCTCTTGGTAATAAGGATTTATATTTGTAAGTAGTCACGAAGGAAACCTCTCATGGGGGGTGGTATGTAGTTAAAAGGAAAAGAGGAAAAAAGGAAAATATTGATGTTGATTTGGGGCATTAGCCCATATTCTTTGGGGTCTTTCCATTAACTTGTTTTGGTCTATTATTTCTCTCTACTTGGATCAAGTTGTTTTGGTCATGTTTGGTGCCTATTGTTAGTGATCTTTCTTAATTTATCATTATGTTTTGTACAAGGTTTTGAGAGTATTTCAAAAACCCTAAAAATTTACCTAATCAATTATTTTTATAATAATATAAACAAGAAAATCTTATTTATCATAACAAATTTTAATATATATTTATACGTATCAATATAGTGTGTACATAAATCTATGAATATAAATTTATATAGACATCGACTATTTGAAACCTAAAAGTTGGACAAGACACTCAACTCAAAATTTCAACTCTCAATTTTTAACTTTGAGATTCATTACTATTACTAAAACTTAACAATTCAATTTTATAAAATTACAACAATATTAACCACAATGTGACCTTATTTAGTTTAGATATGCCTTTGATGTTAAAAATATAAATTATTCTTAAGAATTAATAAGAAAATTATTACTCTTCTTATACTACTAATGTTGTCCCATATTTAGTCTCTCTGAATAAATCTATCGACTTTTACAAACATAATTTCTTTTATTTCATTTTGTAGCAATTTAAAAAAAATTAATGAGCAATAGGGACTCAATCTAGACTAATCTCATCCTTGTAGAGAATTTCTTGTTATCTCACACAAATTAAAATTGTTCTTCAAGGATAATGGTGATAATTAGATTCTTGAAGAGGCCTTGTGATTTCAACAAAGAACAAAAATCTCATGTCTACTTAGAGAGGAGAGTAATCCATATTCCATCTTGATTTACAAGGAAATTATCTCATTTCTTGGGTAAGAAAAATCTTGAGACTTCATGCCAAATTTGATCTCAACATCGAACATATATGAAGACCTCATTCCAAATATAGCTTCAACATCTCTCTAAGACTAAAAATATTCAAGGTCTCCTTAAGACTAGAGAGAGTCCTTGAATATATCCTATATTTCTACACAACTCCAATGTAATAT
This sequence comes from Taxus chinensis, assembly GCA_019776745.2. Classification (NCBI taxonomy): domain Eukaryota; kingdom Viridiplantae; phylum Streptophyta; class Pinopsida; order Cupressales; family Taxaceae; genus Taxus; species Taxus chinensis. The sequence goes on from CM034147.1 coordinate 965,438,851, forward strand.
TATAATGTCATAAATGATCCATATTTCATTCCTAATGCAAAGAACTTATATTGTTTACCTATTAGGATCTTACTATAAATACTAACCTTGGAATTTTGGTAGGAATATTATTTATAAGGAGTAGCAAATTTACTAGGCGACTTCTACTAGGGTCTTAACTCTTCGTCCCCTTCCCCTATATCATAGGCAATAAGAAGTAAAGCATATGGATTTTACTAATGTGTTTGTATTGTTGTTTCAAAATTGTTTGTGTGACCTCAGGGTAAGTGCATGGAGATAGAGGCCAAAAGGGGGTCTTAAGTGGATTTTTTTTTTTATGAAAAACAAGAAATGTCAACTTGTACAAGTTATTTGAGATATCTACACTAGAAATTTGAAGATGTTAGAAGAACATGAATTATATCATTTCGAGTCTAGTTTCTAAACTACTATTTTTAAAAAAAAATGGTTAAGTGTAAGTGGGTTACAGATCTAAAATGCCAACTAGTGCTCCTGTTTTTTCAAAAAAACATAATGTAGAGTTGGTCATGCCCCCCTCATTTTTAGCACTATTTAGTATTTTTTAAAGTTGTATGATGGAAATATACATATAATCATCTAGTTTTGGCTATAATTTTTATTAAAAAATTAGCGAGTATTTGTTTTTATATCATTTTCAAGTAAAGAGACTTTGAAATTTGAAAAATAATGGATAGTCAACCGTGCCCCCCAATGATCCGGAGATCAAATCAATGGAAATCGTTTCCATAAATCTCCCAAGATCATTACAATAAGGTAGAATATTTTGAGATCTTTCTATCACCTATTTGAACGTGAAAAACAGACTCCATTGGAACAAGTTACCGTTCACAGAAGATGTCAGTTGAAAGAGAGAAAATAGGGGCAACTAGCAAATCACGCTACGACACATGGCAAAATGAAATGAATAAAAAGTATAAAAAATTGGTTTTGTGACTCCGGTCTTCGACGCTCATTTTCAGATGGGTGGGCCTTGTAAGTTTTTGGCTAGGGGGCCTCATCCAGGGTCGACACACTCTTTTTGAGGAGGGGTGCCTTTGCCGCCATTTCTTCATATTTACATTGTCAAATTTTTGTATATATATGCCTCATAATGTAATTTTGGGATGCATGTGGTACATATCACATATTGTAATGTAATGTAATGTTACATTGGAGGACCGAGCTGCATTGGGTCAACTCGGCGAGCTCCTCTTGGCCATCTCGGTAAGCTGCCACCTCACTACCATCGTTGTTTGGCTTAAACCTCTTGCCAACCTCATGCACTGCTTAGGCCTAACTTACCACATTACTCAACCCTATCTCCAATAGCTGAGATAACACACTAACCATCGAGCATGTTTATACATTGGCTAAACCATTTCGAAAACAAAATTAGCCACTGCCAAACGACTTTACAACGTGGCATTCAAACATTTCTGGCCACAACAACTCGGGCATGGCATAACAATCACCAACCAACCAAGCCACGTGAGTGGAAAAAAATTATGAGCATGGTTGTAGCCATGGATTAATAGATTAGGCAAGCCAATTTTAAACAACCGGCTCACCCAAATCCCTATGCATGTGGGATTATATCCCAAAGCGACAAAACCGACTGATGGTGGAGGAGAGGGGAATTGAACCCTAGACTAGCTCAAAGAAAAAAAATAGCTTGACCGTTGTTCCACACGAGCTCAATGAGCTATGAATTGGGTGATTTGACATTTGAACAGGTTTTATTGCAGGACTGTGTGAGGGGTAGAAATAGGGTAGTTTGGAAAAATAGAGTTTTTGAAGCCTTTAAGAATCGAACCATGTCTTGGAGCCAACTAGGAAGTTGCGTAAAATTCAAAGACGAATCTGGTGATATAATTGTTTGTCCATTTTGGAATTTGTATGCCATTTTTGTTAAGGTCTTTTTGTGTAGCATTGATGGAGAATTGAAGGAAAATCAACTATGAAGCCAAGAAAAAACAAATAGAGAAAAATATGACTATTTTCAGAGATCACAGGTTCTCAGAGACTTTTGGCAGGATTTATATGGTTCATTATTTGATTTGTAATCTTATATTTGTATTTGAAAATATAAACATTAATGGATCGGTTCTAAATGAACATGGGGACGTAGGAATTTTGAACCTTGTAAATAATCCCTGTGTCGTGTTTTTAATTTTTGCTTTCAGATTTCAAATTATTTTCAGTTGTTTAAATCTAGATTTTCAGTTTTGGAAGAAAACTTAATTAGTAAAACAATTTACGATCAATTGATAAAATCGGGTAAAATGGAAATCTGATGGCTCGATGTGAATTTGATATGAATATTTAAATTTAGTTTTAAAATCAATGTTTGAATACATTTGGATCAGTTTATAAATATGATTTTAATTAGTTTTGAAATTGATAAAATTCAAGAAACTGATGAATTAAAAGATCCTGGTAGACAGTTAAACTAGTAGTGGATTTTTACTAGTGTTTACGAATCACCCAACCACCTCAAAAAATATCGAAAATTAGTTATATATTTTTTGTGAATATGTATAAAATCAGTCCTAGTTTGAGACTATATAATTTTTATTCAATTTAGAGGAGTGAAACAAAAGATACATGACGAAAGATAAACATTTATAATCACTAAAAAATAGAGGTATAAAATGCACAATTTGAAATAAATATATATAGAAACTTACAATCTAGTCAAAAAATTAAAAATTAAATATTTAGAAAGAGGATAGTTTGCTTTGCATTATAGGCATATTTTTAAGAAAGATATCGATCCTTTTTATTTGATTTATCATGATAGAAGATGAATTTATGCATTTTCAACGAAAAACATGCAAAATGTTGTGGTGTAATAGTTGCACGACTTAGGGTTAGAAAACCAAAGTGTTTATGAGCCTATTAGCACTTGCTTTTAGTGCATAAATCAAGGAGAACTTACGTGTTATAACGTGTACATGTTCCTCTTAGAAGTGTTGTAGATGTGTATTTGGAAGCTATATATTTACTAAAATATTTGGAAGTATAATTTTTTCACTAATTATTGTTTATACTTTATTATTTATTATACTTTAAATTTATAATAGTAAATATAAGAAATTAGGGTCACTATGCACCTTATATGGAATTAGTCTCACATCTCCATGAGTGAAGTTTTAGAAGATATATTTTTATAATGTAATTTTGTAAGTGCATATATATTTTTCAAGATTTCAACATTTAGCCTAAATATATTACGGTATAAATTGTATAATCAATGTTTGTTTTTGGAAATCATATGGTCATTTTGACAGGTTTTGAGGCCTTTCGGATTGGTTACTAACATTTGTAGGAGTTTTAGATGTGTCAAAATTAAATTTTACAAACCTTAAAACTCTTGAAGATAACAACACCTACTCAAATATATGGAGTCACGAAATTTCTTATAATACTTAACAAATAAAAAAAAAACAATTTTTTTATTGATTTAAAAATCCTTAACAACATCTAAAAATATTACTCCCACTATTGGGACTGTTTCAAAAATCAACCAAAATCTTAAAGCTATTATAATGATGTTTCTTTAGGACCCTTGACAAGTTCCACATGTTCAACATGACTCGTCTCATCTCTCTAATCTTCACCACTCTAGCCCCTCAAATGGTGGAATTGAATCACTTTATGTTTTATTAGCTTATATATATCTTTGCATTGGAAGTGTGTGGGTTATTTATCTTTATGATTCTTTGTCATGCTCCTCTTACATGTTTTGTCATCAAATCATGTCACATGTCCGCTATTATTGTGTGTCGGTTAGGCACTGGCCCAAGGATTTATGCTCAACCCACATGATTATACCATGAAATTGTGTAAAAATTACACAAACCACCTTATTGTAAAACAATTTTCATTGCCCTTAAAACTTCATGCACACATTGTGCTCTTTTCGTTGTGCAAGTAACATGTGTTATATAATTGAACTGTTACACAAGTATCCATGAAAGCCTTGTGTAATCATCACCATCACCCAAAATTTTTGCTTCAACTTCCTTTCTCCATTAACCTTCTCACCTTTCTTGTGGGTGCCTATAGTTAACTAGAATTGTAAAACTTATGTAAGAAATCCGAATCCCCATGATGCTCCTGCATCAAAAATTACATCTTCAATTTCAATCAAATTGAGTGATTGATTCATGTTTAGAGTTGTAATTAGCCCTAGATGAAGTAACAAATCACATCATAAAGTTTCAATTAGTTTCATATGGCTCAATTTAATCAGTATTTCTTCTCTTATTGAACCAATTAACTAACTATGCAATGCATGATATAATTAGGGGGCCAATTGATTTGAAATTCACATCACATAGTCATAACAATGATAAGGGTCTCAAATTGGCCTAAACTATCTCTTTAGCTGAATAAATTGACTAATGATGCCACAACAAGTGGTGATCACCTGAAAAAGTTTGTAGAGTTAACATAGTGGAATGAAATTCAATGGATTCTTCTCATTCAGTCAATGACCTTTATGACCTATTCTACATGCAGCTGCTCTCTATAGAGCTTAGAACTCTCTTATGGATATTTTACAAAATCTTAGTGTTCTTCCTAAGGACTTATTCTAGACTATTATTCTCTCTACTAAGCTCTAATGGCCGATAATGACATAGCCACTCTCATCTGGTTTATGCTCTCTCACATTTTCACACGTGCCTTTTTCTTCACACTCCTTGGCTTGGAGTCTTCTCTACTTGCACACTCCTCTGCGCTCTCTCACCTTTCCACTTGGTTCTCCTCTTTTAAGGACTTGATTATGCACCATGGTAATATTCGGTTCACACTGGTCCTTATGTTGAGACTCCTTTTGCATGCCCTTCATTCTTTAGTTACACAATATTCTCTCCCTTCTCTTTTCTTTTATCTACCATCTCATCCTACGAATTCATGCAATCTCCTATGTTTGATGGTATATAGTGACCATATCCTCCTTCATGGAAGCCTCCTTCCTCAGTTTAACATTCTTGTGCATAACCACGTACCTCTGGATGACTTCTCTCTACACCCATATAACTAATTGTTTTAACTTATGATGTAATTAGGTTCATAAAACCCCAAAACATATCATATAGTCACAATTGATTTAATATGCATGATGTTATTGAGACCGAATAATCCCTAAATCTCATCACATCGTTGTAATTAAGTTCATATGACTACAATAGGCTAAATTACCTCTTTTCTTGAGCCAATCGATCAAATGTGCAATGTTTGAAGTATTGGGGCTAAAAACATATTATATAGTCATAAAGTTAAAGTTTGTAGGGCTCAAATGATGCAGGGTAATCAAGAGGTATATAGCATAATTTTAGTGTGTTGAGGTCTTAGACCTCATTTTGGGTTAATAAAGTCTTGTCCTCTTGTTGTTTCTTGTTATCTCCTTGTATCCTAGATTTTCAACCCTATTTTCCTTACCAAAACCTAATATTTTAATCATTTGAATAACTAGTTTTTCTAATATGTGATTTCCCTTAGTCTTCTCTCTTTGCTTGATCTTGATGCTTCATCGAAATATAATGAAAAATTAGTGGCACATTTTGGATGGAAGATCACCTCATTCACCTTGTAAACCCAATTGGGTAACCACCTTGGGTTGAGAAACCTAAGATGTGTTTGTTTTTATCTAACTAAATTTGAACGAGAAGGGAGAGAGGATGGGGGGATGTTCATCTAAAGAAAAAGAATAAAAAAGAGTCTGTAATAGAGTGGGAAATGAAAAATAGAGAATTTTAAGATTTGTGTACAAGGTTGTAACAATATACATAAGAAGAATAGAGTTATATTTCTCATGATTCACTAATCCTATCTTAATAATGGAATTAATTTTATACATAGTTCCAAGGTTTAGAAGCACTCATCTTAACCTGGTAATTGACCTTACTTTGTATTTGTTTCGTGAGAATAGTCAAACCTTGAATATAATAACTAGAATCAAATTAACATCCTTACTCATTTTATGGGTATGTAGATGTGTGGATGATGTTTAGGAAGGTTTGAAGCACATATACAATCATTTAGAATTCTCCAAGACTCTAATTTTTAGATGAAACGCTGTTATGAATCTATGTTTTGCCATAAGGATTAGTCCCATAATTGTATTGTGAGAAGTTTTGGTGGTTGTAGTGCCCCTCCAGCTCATAGAAATTTCCCCTTGCTCCAGCCTTGATGGTTTGCGTGGATTATTTAAAAACGCTCGGTTCGGGTGGTTGTTTGATAGCGTTTGGAGTGATCGTAAAATTAAAACAACATTAAAATAAATTAAATTATTTTGAAAATAAAATAATAAGGACAAGTTTAAAGTTTTCCTTCCGCGGACTAACCCTTGAAGTGCCTTCATGCCTTAAGCTTGTGTGGTGATGTCATTATTCTTATGATCCTTTCAACTTGAGAGCAATTGTGAATCTTAAAGTTTGAAACATATATATGTATATTCATGTATAGCATTAAAGTGATCTAAACAAATTGTAATACGGGTAACGATAAATGTAATTTGTATAATTTTCAAATAAAGATAATTACGTGATAAGGTAATGTCGTATCGGAGGAGGGGTGGTTGTGTCTACGGTTAAAACAAATTTAAAATAATAAAATAATATAAATCATTTGAAATTTAAAATGTAATCAACAAAAAAAATGAATATAATTAAATTATCAAATATTCTTAACTATCCCTAAACTCCTTCAAATTATTAGAGCTTGTGCCAAACCTCCTTCCAAGAATGAAATAATGAAATTTTGGTATTAGTGAGAATGTGTTGAATTCATTTTTTGGAAATTTAGATTTTGGGGATTAATTTTTTTCCGGAGGCGGTTCTCGCATGGTTCTTTGCTTGGTATTAAAGATATCTTGGGGAGTGCAGTTTTGGGGTTGTAGAAATTGCTTAAAGTGGGCCTGGTTTGGGTTGAGAGTGGTGGTGGACTGAATGGGCATGATTTGTATTAATTTGTTTAAATTTTGTTTTGATTGTGGTAGCTTTCCTAGTAGGCCATGGAGGCTTTGTAAAAATTGTTGTTTTAAGTATCATCTAAGTGTGTGCAAAATGGGAGCTTTGGAGTAGGGTATTGATGCTCTATAGACACAGTGTTGTTGTTTCACCAAATGCAATAGATTGGTAACTGTTATCCAAAATGAGCCCCTACTTATTTTGGCTAACTTGCCTTCATTCTTTCCTTCCTTGTGCTTCAACTTCAATTTTGACACATTTCAAGCACTCAAAATATTCTGGAAATGGCTTCATTAGATAGGATTTTTCTTCCCCTTTCCAGAAAGGTAAAGAAGTCCTCCTAACTCCTTGTATTTTTTGAGTTATGGCTCAGTGGAGTTTGGAGGGGAAATTTTCCTTGGGCGGGCCCACGGAGGTAAGGAAGCATTTTTGCCAAGGAAATTTGGTAAGTAAGTGGACATGCAGGAATTTTTTTGGCACGTAGCCCTTTTGGGCAAAAAAATCAAAGGAAAATTTTGGCCTGAAATCCTGGAGAGGAAGACAAATTGTTTGAGGCCCGCAACTAACCAGGATACGCCATGTGTCAAGGCGGAGCGGCGGGGGGCGGAAGGAATTTAAAGTTTTTGGCTTTTTTGTCAAAATTTCTCAAAGGAAACAATAAAAGCGCATCCTCACCGAGCAATCAAAAGATGCCACATGTCCACATCAGCGGCGGGGATTTCATTGGCGGAAGACCTTGGAAAAATTTACCCTTGCGGGAAAAATGGGTAGAATGTGATTTTGAGACCCGGACCAATTAGGAAGTGCCGCGTGTCTCAGAGTGGCGAGGCCGCAGAGGATTTTTGGAAAATTTTCCAATTTCGCGAAAAGGGGCAAAATGATTATTTTGAAGCTGCGGATCATCCAGAAGGTGCCACGTGTCATGTAGACATGAGGGGTTGCGGAGATTTTTGGGGAATTTTTCCAAAAGGGAAAAATTTTAAGTTTGACCCCGCCGACCCCAATTTTGACTCTATTTTTTACCAAATTTTCCCTAAATCTTCATAGGGCCATATCTTTCGAACCATAGCTTGATTTTTCACAATTTTGGTGTCATTGGAAAGATGTTGAAATCCTATACATGATGGACACTTCAATTTTAAATTTTGATGGAGTTTTACAAGAGAAAAATGGGAAAATGTCTCTAGCATGGGAAAAAATGTAGAACTGACCCCCTAACCACCAAAATTGATGAAGTATGGCATCCGTTTCTTCTCTAGCATGGTCGAATGCATTCAAAAAATGGATTTGTGAGGGTGCCCTTGTTGTTTTAAATGGATCTTGTCAGTGGTTAGAGTTCTAAATCAAATTTCCCCGCATTTTCTCATTTCCTTCATTCTGTTCGAGTGATAAAAGCTAGCTTTGGCTCATTTTGTAAAAATTTGTTCATCCTTTTTCTCTACCTCTCCCTTCTTTTCTTCCCCAGGGTCAAAAATGGAGTTTGAACCTCCTCCCCTACTCTGTAATGGAATTTTTTCCTCTTACCCGTGAAATGATGTTCTGTGCAAACTTCGGGAGCAATACAAAATGTGTTTTGTGATGCATTTGTCCATCCTTGCTCATTTTTTGGTTGTTTTCTTCTTGCCTCTCTTCATTGTAGGTTTTGGAGCTGTGTTCATGGAGTTTTGAAACATTTTTTGTGTGAAATCCATCTTTGGTCTATGATGCACTTGTCCATCCTCTCCATTGCTCACCTCTCTTTGTTTCATGGCAGTTTTGATAGATGATCAACATTTTCCTTCTCTAGTGTATCACCGTTTTAGTGTAGGCTATGTTTTTCCTTGTTTTCTTCCTTTCCTTGTCTCCTTGGAAGTTAGATTAGGTTAGATTAGCTTGCCTGCACTGGAATAGCTTATGGCAGGTAGTTTAGGAAGAGGAACCAGCCTTCTCTGGAGAGCTTTCCCCATTTGCAAAGGTCCCACACTTTGGGAAAGCTCAATGTTGTGTAATCACACCAAATGAATTTTCCTTAGAAAAGAAGATCCATAACTCATTTGGGGGTGCTGTGAATTTACACTAACAGTAACCATTTTATCCATGCTGCCCACTCTATCATGCTCACATCCTATGCTAAAATGGAGTTTCTTAATCAGAAAGTGTACTTCTTCCCAAAACGTTAGGAAGTGGGATCTTACCAGTGGTTTAGTTGCAAGCACCTTGGTAGCTTGGTGTGCAAGTGTGGAGGGATGCACATGTGAGGGGATATGTTTCTTCTCTGGTTTTACAAGTTAATGTGGAAGCTTGCGCAAGGCACCAAGAATGTTTGAATGGATAACAAAAATGGCTCCCCTCCGGTGCCAGACTAGAAGCACGACAAATTGAAGCGTATGGGTAGAGGAATTTTTTTCTTATATTTTGATTTTCCTAATGTCCCTATCAGTGGAGTATGCAAAAATGTGGAAACCTAAACAAGGTGTGTGAACTGTTTGACAAAATGCTTCAAGGAAGTGTGGTCTTATGGCTTATAGTGGTTACAAAGTATGCACGTAGAGTGATGTGATGATTGGTTGAAGAGTGTAGGGGATAAGAAACTAGGGGGGTTTGTTTGCAATAGGCATATTTTTGTTGTACCATCTTAATTTGGGATGCGTTGCATAATGTTGTGAGTTTGTGATGGGCGGTGGATGGATTTGGATTTGTATGGTTATTATTGTAGTAGTGAAGAAGTAAGCTCAAAGCATGTGGACTATTTGATAAAATTCCCTAAGAGATGTTTCTCTTTTGTTTGTTATAATTGTTGGATTCACACAAAACAAATTTGTTGATAAGTTTTGGAAGTAACAAAAGCATAATGGGTAGTGGGTTTTTTAAGGAGGTATTTATTGGTGAATCTCCGTATATGTTTGTAAATGTTGGAGCTTGCAGTGAGCACGTGAATTGGGTGTAAATCACACTACATATGGTTTTAGAAAAAGGACTGTGGAAACCACTGAAAATTGGAAATGGTTCGTGTATCGTCAACCCCTGCAGTTAACACTCGCTAGTTCATCTAGGCATGGTCATCTTACTCTATCCTTGCATGTTTTTAGCATTCCTAGTTTTCTTAATTATTATGGAGTTATAGATCGATCTAAAGAAAAATAACGTTTAGGTGAATTAAATGGGATGGATTATTGTATAACAAAATTTTACTTTGTTTTGTACTCAACAAGACCATCAACCATGAATGTAAACACTACTCTATCTTACCTAGTAAAATGAATGGATTAACTACAGAACTATTTTTGGATTTGGAAACCATGCGATTGGCGGTTTAAACATGAAACTTAGTAAAAACTAATTCTTGACGACTTTGTGTAATGTTAGTAAAACATGTTTTCATGGAGGCACAAACATCCCTGCAAACCCCAAAATGAGAAAAGCAAGCTTTGGTCATGTACCTTGTCACTTAGAGTGTTCAACCGAATCCTAGTTTTTTCCCTCAGATGTCTATTTGACCTTGTTTTGTAATGCGTTTAGGAGCCCATCGAGCTAGTTCACAACTTTAAAAAACTGCTGAAAGTTTAAAATGTAATTTGGTTTTAACCTGCAGTTTTGGCCCTGGATGTAGAAATGGATTTTTCACTCCACATGTATCTAGTACGTCTCTGTGACAACCACTACCAACCCTTAGTTCAGAGAAAAAAATCCTGCAAGCTAGTTTTCTTGATAGGTTTTGTAAGCCTCTAGTCATTGGATAACGAGGCCACTTGGATCCATTTATGATCGGTAGCTCCAGAAAGACGATCGCCATTTTAATCTTATTCTCAAATTTGGGGTTTCATCAGCTCTAATTTTTTCCATGTATATATGGGAATAGGTAAGAATGTGTCCCCTTGTGTGTTTGAATCTTGAATATGGTTTTCGAATGTTGATTTTTGAGCAACTTGTCTAAATTTGTCATTTTTTAAAACTTGTGAGTAATTGGAGAAAACTGTCATATGAGCTTATCCAAGAAAAACAATGATAAAAAAACCTTGTAAACATAAAAACATGACTATATGAAAGATAAGATTTTGAATGTGAGAAGAAATGGTGTTTTCTCTCTCCCCTCTGTAGCTCTATCTTTAGTTTTGAAAATGAAATGAAATGGAAATTGTAATTCTTACTCTCCTTTGAAGTATGTTATATATAGTTTTATTATTGTTGGAAAAAAACTGTGAAAATCATAAATCGTGTATAATTGTAGTTCGATGCCATCCAAACAGTTGTGCTCACCATGCAGTGGTTGTAAGTACATGAGACAAGAAGAAAATGGCAACGTTGCTTGTGCTTTTGTAACATGGAATATCCTTGAAATATACATGTGATATTGAATAAATGTATCAAAATTATTGTTATGAACATGAATTGTATTTATTGATTATTTTGTGATGAGTAAGAAATTGTGTTATATTGGAAAACAAGCATTCTATTTGGTTATGATCTTGATTATGAGTTTGTATGTTGTTTTATGGTTTAGATGTTTTGAAATAAGCTTCTATAATGTTAATTATTATTTCTCCCTTAATACTCATGTTGATGGTAGAAACTTTCTATCCCTAAACTATCAAAAGGACCCGTGCTCTTAAGTTTAGTTGTATATCTCTCTCTTAAACAAGACTTGTATAGCTTTACAATACCCATATCACTTTAGAAAAGACTTAAACATATCTCATGTCATTTATTGTCTCTTACCCTTGAATGACCTCATTGTGAGATCTAAGCATCGTGAGTGAAGTCAATACTTGTTTACCTTCACATCAAATCCTCATGTTTGACTCCATTAACCCCTCTCACATCTAATTAATATATGGGAGGGTTAATTCCTCTAACATTATCTTGTATCGAGTTGTAGATTTATTTAGCATTGTTCTTACTTGTATGTCATTCACCGTACATGGTTTCTTGTGCTTGTAGAAATATGCATGTTATTATAGTTAAGGGTGCAATACCCCTTTGTGACATGATTGATGTATTGTTTATCAATGTTTTTAGATGGTTGCCTTTTATGCTAAGTCTCCCCATAAGGGTTAATCATTGTACATGTATGGGATCATAAGAGCAATAAGGACAAAAAGGCTTATTCTTTGAAATGTGATCAGGTATACCTTGGAAAACCATAAAGTGAGGTGATACCTCACTTAGTACCTCTAATAAAATCCTGATTATTTTAAATGTGAGTGATATAAGATTGAAATAGAAGTGAACTTGGAGTTATCATATAACTTAGTTAGGCCTTCTTTTGTTGTTGAAAGTTATTATAGTTTTTTTCGTGTGAGTTCGAGCATTTGAGAAACACAATATATTGTCTTGAAAACAAAACATATGACGTATAACTATTAAAAATAACTCTAACCACTTATTGAACTATAATAATTACCAAAAGGGAACTAAATTTTCTCTAGTTAGCAGAAGAAAACAAAAGAAATAAACTTTACTTTACCTCCTTTTCAAACATAAGATTTTTCTCCCTTGACCTCAAGTTAGTTTTCCCTTACGTAATGAAAGTAAGGCAATATTTCAAGTAATCTTATTTTTGGAAACAAGGCCTTGACATAAGATGAGCATCAGAGGACTAGTATGCATTAGAAGTGCTTCAAAAACTAACAATTGAGTTGAAAACTATTGTAATGGAGAAAGGAACCAAATTAAGCGTATTTATCTTGATTTGAATCTAAAATGAAATAAATAATATGTAGCGTGGTGAATAAGAAGGTATGCTCCTTGATAAATGATTTCAAGACCTATAATATTAAATAAGGGACTTGAATGTCAGTTAAGACAAAACCATCTTAAGTTAAGTGTTAAACAAAACATAAGCAATGCAACCTAGAAAAATGAAAAAGTATGTTTCATGTCAAGCGCTCTTCGAACCTTAAAGGCTAATAACGAAATATGACTACGATAAAGAGTGAAACCTTAAAATGTGATAGTGTGGAATATATCTATTCATGAAGTTCATGTTGTGGTTGGGTCATGGTTTCATACATGTTCATTTATATTAGTGTGATGTTGGTTGCATCTTATGTCATCTTGTTATTTATGTGTTCTTTAAGTTGGTGTAAACATTACATATGGTTATGTGCAATCTCTTGGGAGTCCTTATGGTGTCACACAATTGTATCAAGTAATATGAAAGTAAAATAAATATCCTGCTATATATGGTCTTGTGTTTGGGTCCCATATAGGTGGGCACTATAGTGAACCCATGTAGAAAGGGATTTAGTATGAAAAGAGTGGTTTCTAAACCTTTAGTATAGAAAAAAAAATAAACTAAGGTTATTATATGTGTGTAAAATTCTCCTTACATGATATCTCTGTTATCTTGTACAGTCTTGTGCAAGACCCTATCTGGGTTGAATTAAGTGAAATCACTATTAGATGGGAGTATACAATTAGAAAATCTTAGAAGTCATTATATTAGTGTGAAGAGTGGAATGAGATCAATATAACCCTATTTCCAAGAGGAGAAATTCAAATAGGAAGAAACTCATACTTTTTACTAAGACTGGCACAATTTGATTAAAAATTTTCTCATAACCCCCTTTAATTCCAATCCACTGTTTGATGAGAGGAAGGTGAATCATAGGTTTCCTCATCTAAATATAGGTTGAAGGTATTTTGGAGAACCCTGATGAAGGATGGGATTAGTTAAAAACCTTGAGAAAATCCCATTTCATTGTTCAGGATCTAAGGTATGATTGAACTAGAGATGTTCTTATTTCCTCCAATCCTTATCATCATTGAAGTTTGCATTTTGATCCATATTTAGTAAGTAAGATTCAAGTGAAGGATTATTTAAGACTAAAATATTAAGCCTTACAAAGTGTAAAGAATTATAATAACTCAGTCTTAAGAACCTGTTATCAGGGTTTTTAATGAAGAATATTACCTTGTCATCCCTATTGCCATCATCAAATTGGTCCAAATTAGCTCTCTAATTGAATCAATTGAATAATTGGTAGACTAATTAATGTAACTAGGGAATATTAAGCCCCAAATTACATCATATATAGTCATAATCATGTTAATGAGGATAAAAATTGACCCAAATTACATCTTTAATTGATGAAACCCAATAATTAGTTCAATTAATGATGAAATTGGAGAAAATTAAACCCCAAATGACATCACATTTTCACAATTAGCTCATCGAGGATCAAATTATCCCAAAATGCATCATTAATTGAACCAATTAAGGTATTGGTTCAATCAATTAAGATATTCCTTCTTCTAGAATATTTTGATTTCTTAAAGACGTTGTTTGTGTCTTCATTCCATTTCTAGTATACATTGAACTTCTCCCTTCTTCTTTTCCATAACTATTGTTCATGTCTTTACATGGCATTGGAATTCAACTATTGATGCACCCACTTCTTATTGATTTTAAAATCTAAACTCCAAAATTTCCTTTAACTTTTCACGATCACAGGTCGAATATCCTATGTTACCATTCATAATTGAGTATTTCTGATCTTATTTTGAAGGGAAAGTGTCCATGAGGCTTGGAATTTTCTCTTATTGAAAATGATGATGATATTTTTTCTGGTACACTCTCGTTTACTATCTCCCTCTTACCACTTTAACTAAATTTCTTTTAGTACAATGCATGAAATTGTTTCAATGACGTCTTGGCCATATACAAATTTATTTCAATGGTTTCTTAGTAACAACATTAAAGAATCTTTGAAAATAATTTATTTGAATGTTGATGTAGATTTGATTACTAGTGATGAAGGGATTTTATTTCTCCATGGAAAAGGAAATGAATGTGTGGAATATTTTTCACATTTCTCCACTAGCTCATACCCTAAATTTTGTTGAGATTTACAAAAGATATTGATTTGATGCACTCTTTTAGATTCCAAATCTTCAATTTATCTCTTGATTCTTAAAATTTAACAAATGAAGACATCATGGGGTCCTTTGACAGATCATCTTCTTGCCCAACCCTTTACTATTGCTAATCTTTATTATCAGGCTCAAAGGATTATATATGTTCCTGCATGTAAACCAAGGTCACTCACATTGTTGTTTGTGAGGATTACTTGAGTGGTTCTCTTAAAAATGCATGCCCTAGGCTTGTAAAGTAGGTAATCATCCATAATATGATTCTACAATGATTCCAAGATGAAATTAGGGCTTCAAATCCACACTCATGGGAAAACTCACGAGTCTATACATTCAAGCAATTGTCGCCACCTTTGGGAGCTGTGAGGTTTTTAAAATATAATTTTAACACATCTAAAACTCCTAAAAATGTAAGTAATCAATCCAGAAGGCCCCAAAACCTAAACAACGACAATATTCTTTCCCAAAATTGACATCAATTGTAAAATTCAAACCATAGAAGATTTAGGTTGAATGTTGAAATCCAGAAAAAATACCTATGTACTGATCATATTAGATTATGAAAAGCCATCTTCTAACTTGTTACTCGTGGAGTTGTTACACTAGTTCCATAAGGTGCAAAGTGACCCTAATTTATTATATTTACTTAATTAAATTTAAATTATAAGGTTTTTCATTTACTTAAAACAATTATGTTAGTAAATATATAGCTTCCAAATACACATCTACAACACTACTAATAGGATTACATATACACTATAACACATACATGTTATACTGCGTACGTAATTTTGGTTCAATAATTACCGAACCTAGTAATTTAAAGCACGAACACACTTTTCTAAACCATGTAAGTGTTTTTCTTGAAATCTCATTTTTTAACACTTTTGGCCCCCATCTTTGTGTACTTACCCCA